>JAPSGF010000002.1:33381075-33669459 GCA_035772895.1 Perdix hodgsoniae
AATAATAATAATAATAATAATAATAATAATAATAATAATAATAATAAAAATAAAAATCATGGCAATAACAAAAATTCCTTAGCAGACATTTTACTGTCATTATTTGCAATATTTTTTGACATTCACTTATTCTTTCTAAAAACAATTGGGAAGAGGAAATGCTTGTTTTTCTGCAGGTGATGTTGAATGGAGGCATTGCCATCCAAGGAAGTTTAGCTCTGAACACAGAGAACTGCATTTGCAGGGTGTTCAAGGTATGCTTACAGACAGTCAGTCCTGAGTTGTAGCACTTTCTCTGCAGACAGGAAAAGAGCAGCAGCAACCTCTGTGCATAACAGCACTCAGAAGACATCTGTAGGGGAAACAGGAACACACTGCAGATAACAAAAAAGGCATCTTGACAGCATAAATATATACATAAATGAAATGTAAGGATTTACTTCTTAAGAGTCTGGTTTTAGTATCCAATATCCCATTTTGGACTTCATAATACCTGATTTATTTTTATTGGTTGAAGGAATACCCTGATGGTGTTGAAACTTCAGGCACCACTGGAAATATTTCACTCCTATTTAGTAACCTAAACAAAACTGTAGAAGGACAAGTGGCCAGGATACAGCACAAGAAACACTTTTTGCTTTTTATCGGAATACCTTCCTATTTCCATTCTAATCTGATCTCTTAGAAAATAGAGGTTACGTCTTTGTTTAAAGACTATTTGTGAACAATGCCTACAGAAAAAAAACAAGGCTTTTCCTTAGGGCTGTGGTTGTAAATGGATTTGGGTTATTAGAGACACAGTCATAATCTGCATACTGAAGAATAACTAACATTTTCATGCCATTCTCAAATACCAAAATATTAGAAAAAAAATCAGCAGAATTAATCCTGGCAGTAAATTGAATTCTCATTTGGTATATAATTCAATCTTTAATTCTCTTGTAGAGGAAGTAGCTATAAACATTGTATCATGTCAAATGTTTACCACTACCACCACCACCCGGAGTACTTGCACAATACAGAAACTGCATTACATTCAAAATCTCTGATCTGCAAGGCAACTTTTTAAAAATTCTCTATGCTATTAACCTGTGGGCAATCCCTAGACATGACTGCACTGCATTTGATGATAATAATACTCTTGAAAAGGCAGCGTTCAGGAAGTGAAATTTTAGGATGCAGTCAACACCATGGTTCTAATTTCAAAGGATTGCTTTGACTTTCAATAATATACATGGAGTATTTATTTAGAGAGGAGCTTCAAAGTCTACTCAGTATCTTTTTTTTTTTCTTTTTTTTTCTTCCTTCTAAAAATGTAATTAGTTTAGGATAGGAGACAGAGATAAGTCATTTCCTGAAATGAATGCACTCTTCATGACGGTCTGGTGGTGAATGAAATGGAAGTTCCAGGAGTACGGAGCAGAAGACAAGGCTTTCATGTCCATGTCAGAACAGAATCAGGTACGGAACTAAAGAAAAACAGGCCAAAACTGCTTCATTTGTTATTGAGTTAATGTGCAGGAAAAAAAATAAATAAATAATTACATTTAACCAGCTGAACAGTTTATTTCTCTGCCTCCATCTGTATATGAAGTTTGACCTTTGATTCTGAGCTTCTTGTTCTGCCAAATCTCCTCCAAGATAGTGAAGGAGGAGGTTTATCCTGACTAAGGCTTAAACTCAAAGGGTATTTTAAAAGGTACAGATACACACCTTGTACTTTTATCACCCCCATGCTAGTCCTTTTAATTGCTATTTTAAGTCCTGCTTAGCTGAAGAACAGTAATTTTCTTTCCCAGCCTCAGGAGCTGCTCGCCTCAGTCTTTTAAGTTGGAAACTCTCTGTATGGGTAGGTCAAAGCCACAGGAGTCTGATCGAGGTGGCGTCCTGCAGGCAAACCACAGACTGGTTCTCAGCCTGCGTGACAAAAAACATTCCAGTTCATATTACTGAACCTTAGGGAAAACAGAATGTGCCAACCGAAGCAAAACCTGCAAGTCAAATTATTTGACATCAAAAGCCATTACTCCCCAGACAATAATCACTCTCAGAGCACCACACAGAAATTGAGTTCCTCTCTCATGAAGAAAGAAAGCTACTCCTCTGCACTGCAGAACCAGCATGCCTGTAATTCACATTGGGGACAAATGCATGCTGTGCTGACCATCGCTAAGTCTATACTTGCTGCTCCCTCATGAGCACATGTGTTTTCTAGGGGTAATCTTACACAAGGTCACAGAAGGTTGACACTTCAACAGCACATATAATACAGGACCTTGCCTCTGATTTGAAATTACTTATCACCCTTTGCACGACAATAAGACTGTTGTTCCCAGTTAGCAGGTATTGGTTTGTTCCACTGCTCAGTTGCGATATTTCCTACAATGGTGATGGCTGCAGCCACATGGCTGTTGGGCATTCATTCGGCAGCTCAGAACACTGAATGCAGCACCAGAGTTGAGTTATGCAGTGTCAGAGCTGTTCCAGCCCACTGCTCAGCATCCAGTAGTGTATCAGTTCATTAGTCCCGATTAATTGCACAGCTTGGCTACAGCTATTGTCCTGCATTCCTTAACAACTTGCTTTGTTTTCTTTCAACATAAAAGCCCCAAAAGTAAAAAAAACAAAAACCAACAAACAAACAACAAACTATTTCACGTAAAGACACAAGTAATTGGAAAAAGTCACTACTGTTAGTTAGTTTATTAGTTCCAAAGAGAAAATCGAGCTCCTGTGCAGCTGAAAGCATGAGAGGAAAAGAATGCAAAATATCCTCGGCAGCACAGTGACCCCAGGGCAACGTTGGGGCCATATTTCAGTGCCGTGTTGTGGAAAAAGGCCAGCCATCCTGCCAAAATGTTTCCAGGGATATTTCCCCAAAACACTGCATTCATTTAAAGCAACTACAGCATACATACCTTATCATTTCCTCTTTCACCCAGCCTTTGAACCCACTCGGTGCTGCCATGTGAGTTTCTAAGTAACACACAACAGTAACTCACGCTTACAGAAACTCCTGGTACAAATTCATTGCCCTGAGGTGGGAATTACTAGATTCTGCTTTATTTAAAAAACAAACAAACAAACAAACAAACAAATAAATTGGTTAGGAAACCAATTTAACTTGATAAATGAATTGCAACTGCAAATTAATTGTGATTTTTTGCATAGTTACACTGATACTTCTGTGACTGCTCTTCCACTTTATTTTGTGGTGGGGGGAGGAAAAAAAGAAAGCTCAGGTGCATTTACTGTTATTATGTAGCTGTTGTTTGCATATCAACACTGTATCTTCTGCACCATAAAATCAGTTAAAATACTCATTCCCACATGCCCTTCACCATGAATTATGAAGCCATTACCTCCTTGTAGCGAGCACACAATGCTAATGCAGTACCATTTTTTTTTTTTTTTTGACTTGTAATATACCACTCACAGGCAAAGTAACTGGAATTTGGATGTAAACATAATTTTAAGCAGCTTCTCTGACATAGTGAAATGAGAGATGTGTTAATTGGTGAATGCCATTATCTTCAGGAGAGTTCATTCCCTGATCTGGCAGAGTTACTCCCTAATAAATAAATGCACTAGAACTTAAAACCAGAAGGTGCTAACTCTATCACTGGGCAAGATTAATGTTTTCTGGAATGTTAAGTTCACTTTGTATGGGATCAAGATTCAACTATATAGATCTGAAGGAAATCTTAGCTGAAATCAGCATTACTCATAGGAGATAAGTCTGAGTTCTTGGAATTTCAGTCTGCTACTGTGACTTTTTCCACTGCTAGAAAAATTTTTTATGGAGACAAGGAATGATGAACAGTATGACAGCAATGACCTCTGTAAGCTTTGATGGCACTAGGAGCAGTCAGCATACACTGCTCCTGAATAATGAGATGAATGTTACTATATGACACATCACATTGGAACTAACATTAGTTGGTCTCCAAAGTCACTAACACAGGGAACATGGATGGCAGATTCCTCTACCATACCTTTTTTCTTTTTTTTTTTTTTTTTAATAAAAATCAAGCAGTGATACTACCTCTTAAGAATAGCTAGAATGGCTGGAGATGGTCCATAAGCCACCAGGGCAAAGCTCTCCAAAAGGAGTCCTTGAAGAACAGCAAACTGAATTTAGCAACATTTGGGAATTGCATTGTGCTAAATACAGTATAGTTTATCCATAAAAGAAGAAATTGGAGGAAGGCGTATTTAGGGTAGTCTCAGAGAATCCCTTTCTGTAAAACTTGTTGGAAAAAGAAAAGAATAGCAAAGAACAGCACTAAGCCAACAACCAACAAAAAAATGGAGCAGGTACTTGCGTTGGAGGTATCTTAACCCAAAGCCATTTCTCTGCATGATGGTGTTTGTCTGATAACTCTAATGCCTGATGGCTGAGCTAACTGAAGGGAAGAGGTGCTTGCTTGCTTAGCACGCCTATGGAGATGTATCTCTGTATGTTGTCCTGGAAGAAGTTTTTATCTGTAATTTCAGTTTGAATAGAGAGCAGGGAGTTGAGAATTCATAGAAAGTAATTTCCAATTTTTTTTTTTTTTCCTTTCATTTGCAGGACTACCAATTGACCAATGATGGCAAAATCTGTGCACACCCTCACTTGTCTTAATGCTACAACCATTGGCCACTTGCTCATATGAAGGCTTTGTTGTCATCTCCTGCACCATGGGGAGGGATATGAACGTATTCATACACAAGTTTTACTGAAAAACAAAACAGTGTAATGAAAACTTACTGAAAATGTCCAATTGCCCAAGAAATGTTCCAGACCACCGAGAACACGATGAACTCCCTAGCATCAGTCTGGCTGGAGAAGAACTTGCAACAAGCAGATGGTTCATGTGCTGAAGGGCTCTCTGATTTTGGCACCCGGTGGAACTTACAGCACATTCTTTGCCTTTAGGTGGCACTCTCTTCCCATATCAAGCGTCTTCCTCCATCAATGGAACAGCTGTGTCCATACAGCCCTGCAAATACCACATTCAGAGGAGTAAAATAAGTGCAGCATTAAGTTGGTATAAAGGATCTCCTCCAATGATGCAGAAGGTGGAATAACTATGGTTGCCACCCTTTGTCAGCTTAGAAAAACCTGTTTGCATTGCACACATACAAATTTTATTTCTTTTTTTTTTTTTTTTTTCCCCAGCTGCAGGATGTTCCAGTGAACTGATTGCAGCAGAGTGCAAATCTGAAGTGGAATTAGTCCCTCCCAGTTCACTGTTACACAATGATGTCAGGGAATTTTTGCAGTAAAAGTGAGCGCTTAAATTAATCCCTGCCCTAACTGCTCAAAAACCCAGTGCTAATATTGATAGACAAGCTATTCTATCACTGTGTCAATGCCAGTAATTATGTCCAAAAAGAGTGACTGAAACTTATTTCACATACTTCAGAAATGACCCACGACTGTTGACAAATTAACTATTTGACAATACATACTGTAATTTGATCACCCTTTCCACTAACAGTGTCTTGATGTGAGCAAAGGAGATCAGAAAAATAAAATGAATGATTCCAACTCTGCTGAAGCCTGGCCAACATGCTCCCACTCGCCTACCCACAGTCAGCAGTGTGGTGCTGTGCTGCAGGGCTGTTTCAAAGATGTTGCTTCCCTCCTTTCTGGCAAAAAATAATAAATAAATAAATAAATAAAGCTGGTGAAACATCTCACGTTGCCAGAAATGAATATTTTTCTTTTTTTGTAGAGAACAACAGTAATCCTTAAGTCACTGTGTACTAACAATGCAGAGATGCATACTTCAAAAATCATAGAGGACTCATGCTCAGCAGGCATGGCTTTGTACCATACATTTTATCTGATATGTGGCATTAGGCTTTTGAAAGAGAATTTGGACTTTTACGTTAGTTGTGGAAATATTTAAGATCATTACCTTAAATATTAATATATATTAAATGAGTTTGTAGGAATCAAAGAGAATTCCCCTTCTTCTCCGATGTTAGATTGGAAGTAGAGGCAGGAGGGATTTACACTCCAGACATAGCCACCAGAAATGTCAAAGGCCCCATCATCAGCTATTGATACTAGAAAGGCTAAAATCTACATTAAAAAGGCCAAAATTACACTTCCTGTAACGAGCCTTTCTTACCAGAAACCTCAGCCTGTCCATTAAGCAGATATATTAAGAAAGCCAGCTGTTTTCTGCAGCACCTAATTATTATTCCATGTAAGTGCTCCTGGAAGGGTGAAAAGGACATCACAGAGAAGCATCAGGAGACAAACAACACTTCTTCCTACCCAGTAGTTCATTTTAAACTGAGATAGATACTTCCCTAAATCAGTATTAATTTAAACAGCTGAACTTCCTTGCCATGTGACATGCATGGTGATGTTTCCTTGGAGGCACAGCGGATTGACAATTCAGGCTCCACTCTGTGCAATGGTGGGAGCTTGGGAGAGCATACTGGAAAGTGAGATAAGCTTGGGCTTCATTTGTGTGTGCTCAGGGAGAGCCTCAGCCACAGGGCAGCGAGTGGAACCAGAGATAATGCTACTTGCTAAACATTAGCACATAGATAGAAACAGAGCCAACACCAAGCTGCCCTCAGAGAAGGGTATCACAGGAGAAGTAAAACTTCAGCTCTACCACTGAATTTAAGTGATTCCAGTGCACAGCTCCCAGCAGTGAGGGGACTGAGAATAGGTCCATGTGTTCAAATTGACATCACAACACCGTAGTGAATATTCACCAGTTTAAGTGTAAAGTTCATTCACTGACCTTTATCCCGTTCATCTGTCCCATACAGAGGGAGTGGCAGGCTTGCAGAGATTATCCCATCTCCGTCCTTCAGCTCTGATTCATTGATTCACTGCAGCTCACCAGCACATAGCAAACCCTAACCCTCAGCAACCAGAGGGTGTTTGGGCCATCACACCAGCTGACAAAAGGAGAATAATTCCAAAGCTGGTCTGCGTCTGTAAAGGTACTGCTGTGTAATAGCAAGGAGTATCCTATCAGATTGTCATATTCAAATACAATTTCAGATTTTGTAGAATTTGGGGCTCGGGGTTTATTTGAAGAGAAATCACACTCACAGCTTCAGATGGGGATTCAGTGACATGTAAATCACTGAAACCATAAAAGTTCTAAAAGTCCTAAAAAGGGCAAACTTTTCAAGAAAGGATAGATCTTCAAGGCTCTCAGATGTTGGCCAGTGAAAATAACAAGTGGCTCTCCACCCCTCCTGTTTGGCAGTAAAAAAAAACAAATCCAAATTTCCCTTGCCAAATGAAGTCAGAGGTTTGTACTGCATTTTAGCATAAGCACTCTCTGCATACACAAAGTGGGAGAACAATAAACCTTGAAAGTTCTCCTGTTTTAGCAAGTTAGAACAAAAGCACCATTTCTGTATGTTAATTTAAAAGACCACTTAACTACAGACTTTTAAGAATTTCCCCCTTGATATTACTTAGAAGATACTTAAACCCATTTTTGTTCCGTAGCCTTTCCCAAACCCCTTTGTTGTGGTTGTTTTTTAAATCTTCTGATAAATCCAAACATAAAAATGTGCGTTGTGTATGATGGTTTGACTCAGTTGGACGAAGTAGAGATCTTGTGCAAGAAGGGAGGAAAAGACATTCTTTTCTAAAAGGCTTCTCTCATCTTTCTGGTTTTTTTTTTTTTTTACTTTCTTTTTTTTACTTGAAATAGAGTGAAATGTCTACACCTGTGTGAAAATTCAGCCACAAACAGAGACCGCAAATGGTGCATGTTTCTTTTCATTCTTTGTTTCATTTGCTTGGTTTAGTTTTATACAATGGGGGATAGAGATGGGAGAAGGAATAGCTGTTAGATGGTAGCTTTCCTTCCTTCTGTCCCATCACCTTGCAAATTTTTCAGTACTTTTAGTCTGTGAACCAGAGGAATTAACTTAAGCTATGTAAAACTAGAGAGTCTGGTGCTGAGGTGCCCTTGCACACCCTTAGCCTTCTAAATGCCTTTTAAAATGAATGGTTGCTGGCAGAGTTAAGCCTATGGAATGCATCAGCCAGAGAACTAACTGGATTTTGCAAACTTAGCATTTTCCACGTGTTTACAGCTGAGTCCCCTAGTGAGAACTACAGCAACAGGACAGCAGGTGAGCATACTTTGCCTCTTTGTCATTGACACCCCTCATGCCATTCACATAGGACTCCAGAATACACTATTTTAATTAGCAAAGCTTGTTGTAAAGTAAACAACACAAACACTCCTTATAGAACAGCCACGGTCTCCCCTGCTTGACATACATACAGGCTTTTTGGCAAGGAAACATTCAGACAGCATGAGGTTCACCTCTGTGCATGGCCCCTAGGCAGCTCACGCACCACCTCAGCTCCAACGAGCTGCTCTGGGCAGGAGCATGCGGTGTGTGGCATAGGGATTCATACACCTTTGCTCCAGAAAAAACAGTCCAAACCCACATCTGAAAAGACCAGCAGTTTTCCCCCTATAAGGTCATAAAGGTGTAATATAGGCGTCATGCATAGAGTACATACCATGTTTAACTGAGTCCTGTCCCTGTGTGACTTTGAGCCCCAGTGAGTACTGATGCACAGCACATTTAATGAAGCCCTCAATCAATACGGTTTGCTGCATTGTGCTGTTTATTGGGAATGCTGCAAAGTCATTCAGCCGACAGGAGCCAGGGCAGCAGTAAGAAGTGTCTTCAAGAGTAGCTCTGACAGGATTCCTTCCAATACACGAGAAAAATGAAGTTCCCATTGTGGTTTGGTAATTGCCAGATGAATAGAAATCAGAAATAATTGATGCAACATTGACCCATAAAACAGGGATGACAGAGGCAAAGTTCTCCCCTGTACTCTGCACAGGGAACAACAGACAGTCAAAAACAACAGGGTAAGAACAGAACAATACAGAAATAAAGTTGGATCCTTACAGGCGTCACTACTGCAGTCCATTGGTGCTGACACTGCTTTCAGCCATCACCGTTTAACACAATGTGACACATCTCCACTTCCAGTCTGGGTTCTCAACTGTTGATTTTCTTCTGTTGGATGAGTTTTTTTTAGTTAGTTTTTTTTTTGTCTTCTTCTTTTTTTTCTTTTTTCTTTTTAAAACTATGTTTATCAACATTGATACATTACAGACCGTGTTGGTTATACTCTGAAGTCTGATCATGCAGAACTACAGGCAGGTGCAGCTTAGGTCTTGCTATAGGACGGACATGGCAAGGTGAACAGTTGGTTTGCTCATTAAGATCTGGAGCTCTGTTACTGTTGTGGCTTTAACGCATACTGGCCAGAAGTCCCACTTACTCCATTTACTAACTATACATGTTTCTATATGTACAATGAACCCTCCAGCACCCTCCTTTGCAGCATGTGGCTGACTCAGGAAAAGCTCAGAGGTCAACCGTGTTGAGGCATACGGTGGCCTTATTGTAAAAGATCAAACAGAAGTCATGTGTTGATTACATATTAGTTACAGAAGAAAAAAATGTCCATACAACTATATACATCATAAATACCTTGCTTTCCAGAAGACAGGAATGGCCCCATTCAGTGAAAATTAGTAAAGAGACAGGTGTACCTGTCCAAAATGACAAGCATGGAGGGATACACTTATTTCTCAAAATGACTGTCCTCCTTCAGTATGTGCTTTTCAGCTTTTCACTCTCGGGTAGAAGGCACCAATAGCCTCAGGTGGAGTTTTTCAACATTCTTTTGTCAAATCAAACCGTCTTTAGAACTCAAACTTGCTATGGGTCAAAGAGCCTGAACAAAAATGAAGTTAAACCATTCATTTCCTGCAATAAACAGTTAATTTAAAAAATAATTATAATTTAAAAAAAAATTACAAGGAAGAAAAAAAAATGGCTGCACTGGCAAAGTTGCGAATACGTTCAGCACTCAGTTCCATGGACAGCTCTATTTTCCAGCTCATCAGTGAAGGTGACACACTCACTAATTGCCCTGCACCCCCAAACATCTAATTAAGACATTACTGACTTGTGGAATATTCAGACCTTGTGCACAACGATTTTCTTTCTGCATGCATGTGTATGTGAACAAGGTCACTGTGAGCTCGCAGTCAGCGAACCTTCATGCCCTTGCGAGGTGGTGGAAGTTCAATAAGCACAGACCTCAGCTCCTTGAAGATGTGCTGCTATGTCACAACTACACTCTTTATCCACAATGAGAATTTGGGTCAAATAAGAGTACAATACTGGTGTTCTAAAAATCACACCTGCATGTACTTCTCTTTCTTTCACACACATACGCAGCTTACAGGTCAAGATTATTGAAAGGAAAGGCTGATTATCCCCTGCAGGTTTCCTTCCACAGTGCTCTCCCTGGAAGCTCAGTTTGCTGGGAAATGCATTGTTTTCATCTCACAAACTTTAGGGGAAATAGATTTTCATTATTCTGTATGCTTGAATTCACGCAAAAATTTGAAATAATGGTAAGCATAAAAGGAAACACATCTGAAATTAGAATTGTTGATTCTGATCATGTAAAATCCTGCAACATTTGTCATACAAGTGGCTTCTAAAGGTTATTTCAAATTAAAATGTTTCTACTCTGTAGTGGTGAAATGTGCTCAGCCTGACTCCCTTTGGCAGTTCTAACGTTGACTACTGGCATATTTCCATGAGCCAAGAAGTTGGGGGGAAAGAAGAACAGCGTCCAAATCAGTGTTGTGGCAGCGTTTTGAAAAAATTCCTAAAGGCACACTGACAGATTTCATCTCTTCAGGATTATTAGCCCAAATCTTAAAAGTAAAGCTATGTAAATGAACGTAAATACCTATGATCAGATTCTGTTATAAAAGTGTAAGAATGGTGTAGTGACATTACCACGTGTCTTGCATGATCTCCTGAGGTCAGCCAGCATCAAGCAGGAACTGATCATTGCCAGAGGATAAATGGTAGAGCTGTAGGGAAGCACTCAGCAGGCTTTATGGTTTTTTTGTTTGTTTGTTTGTTTTGACGAGTTACCATACTTGCACTCCAATTTGAGCTCTCCTTTATATGCTACAAATGCCTGTATGTATCCATGCCGTGGAAATCTGAAGTGTGGGTGGGTTCCCAGCAACAGCATCATTCAAATATTTCAGTCTGTGACCAATCCAAATAAACACCTGAAATCACTGAAGATGCATTATATGCTGATGGAATATATATACACTATTCTGGCTGATGAGTGAGCATCTGAAGAGTGATGTCAAATTTACCTCTGGACTGAAAATGCACACAACCTTCCATCAACTCAAAGCAAATCAATGCTCAGTTAAACTCATCAGTAAAAGGAAAAGGAAAGGAAGGATGTCTTTCAGGAGCAACTCTTACTGGAAAACAAGTGCTGCCATTGCTGCACTTCTGCCAAGAGGCTGATGGCTGTTTCAGTACCTCAATGCTTTGAAAAAACTGCCATTACACCTCTGTGTTACCAATTTTTTACATCTCTGTAATTACAGAGCTGCAAACTTGAGAATGAGGGGAAAATTATTCCTCAAGTTGTATGTAATGACCATGTAATGGAAGAGGTAGATTTGGAAGGTCACTGTGAAGGAAGAAAAAAGATACATCTGCTATGGTCACATTGCACAGAGCTTTGGGATAGAAAGGAAAAGGACCTGAAGTGAAGGGTCTCCAAATTCCAGGATCTGAAGGAATATCCCGTCTGCACCTTAGGATAGCTACAGATTGTCACCAGTGTCATCCATATTGGAGGGTACACCCTCTCCTGTAGGATACAGTTGGCAGCAACAACCTACAGACATGGAGGAAACACCCTATGTGGCAGCCACCATGCAGCGTGGCCAGGGTCACATGAGGACCAAGACCAAAAGAGACTATTGCTTTGTGTTATCAATGGCTTTTTTTCTGGTGTCCAATGTGGACAGCCCTAAGTCTCCTCCTGCAAACAGAGCTTCTTAAAGAGGAGATGAACTCATTTACTGCCAAAACCAAAGGCAGCCATTGTTATGGGCCCATTTCAGCAAGGCACTTCAACATGCGCTTGTGTTGAGCACTGCTGAACACAAGACAGAAGCACGTGCTAGTTGTGAAACTTGATATGCATCCGTATGGTAGCCACAAAACATTTGTGCAGCACTGCTGTTAGCAGAATTGGCTGCTGAGAACACAGCAGTATACATTCTGTGCAATAGGCTCATTCGTTGCCCATCTGCAGAACATATCCTGTGCTTCCCGGGTTGCTGCCCAGCACCCCTGAACACAAACCAGACCAAATTATGCTATGGAACTCAGTGTAAAACATGGGACATCTGCAAGCACCCATCCACTGTAAGTGGCCCTTCTGCTACCGCATCTGTCACAGCACTAGCCATAACATGGCTGGTGATGAACAGCATATCCTCATGCTGACATTATGCATCTGTTCAATTTTTGCCCTTTCTCTTACATGCAACTCTGCCTCTTAGAGTTTTCTTTAGGGTCAGGGGTCAAATAACACACTAGAATGGTGCAAACTAAGGAATGGGGAAAAGGTACTGGTTATCTAAATACTATTTATAGGTATGATGATTAAAATCTGGAGGTGAGACATTTCATTATTGCTAGGAAGTCACTGTGGTGTTATTGCCTTCATGCCTACAAAGCATTGCTGTTTGCTCTGATTACTTTTATGATCACTGGCGTTAAAGTGAGCGTCACATCACCAAACAACGACTTGATGCTTCATGGCTTAAGAAAGAATATTGCTAACTCTTTTAGCAGTGGTAAATTATTGCTTTCACAGTTAGTGTTATGAGTTTTTAGAAAATTGTAGACCTAATTGTATTTTCTTTTCCCCAAAATCAACCACAAATATCCCTGGAGGAAAAAAAACACATCACGTCCTACTACAGCACAGATCTGCAAACAGGTCTGAAATGACTTCATATGCATTCATATCTTCCCTCCTCAACACCCTGGAGAGAAGATTCATTTCTTGTTTTCTTCCCTCTGAAGAAAATCTGACCTGCTACTCCAATTGTTTTCCTATCCTACAGCAGAACAGCAGGTGTGTGAGCCACCCAACAGAGCAGCTATGTTCCAGGAGAACGGAAGAGAATTTGGAATACTTCATAACTGGTGAATTTAAAGTGTCCAATAAAATATTCTAAACAGTTTTTCTTGTTGACTTTTGGAAAAACATTCCCCTTCTGTAGACCCACTCTGTGCATCTTTTCCATGTAACACAGCTGGTAACACTTCTAGGGAGCTGGATGGCTTGTCACAAGCAATGGAATGGCCAAAGACACCCAGGGAAGGGTGGTCTTTGATCAGCAATGGAGATCCCTGCAAGGGAATGACATAAAGGAGAAACCATCCCTTGGCTGCAAACATGCTGAAGAGGGCTGCAGATATCCCAATGCTGAACTCAGTAAAAGCAAACATATAGAAAAATAAACATTGAATGTCCTATTGACTGTGGTCTGTCTGTTCCCCAACCCTGTAACATCCCCTAACACACAAATATATCTGGAACTCACAGCACTGAGTCCCTCTATAAACAAAGATAATTCACTGAATATGGACAGGAGAAGTTTGCTTCATGATATAAACATTTCTGGGCATACACATGCACAAAAAAATCTCCATTCTTGCTCCCCATGCCTTGCAAAAATACATGATGTGCTTCCTTCCAACTTGCTCTTAGCAGAGTGTATCTGCTCTAAAAATCAGAACTCTTCCCAATATTCATAGACATGGTGTGAACCTCTGAAGCACCATCCTCCAGTACAAACAGACTTTAAGTATATATACAGCTATCAGCAAAAACACTGGTGCTACATCTTCAAGGGTCTGAGGGAGCCACAGCTCAGCGTGGTTATTTTCACTTCCACAAATCATTGCACAAGCTGTGCAGCCTCATCCATGACCAAGGACACGACATATACATGGGTAGCAGCACCCCTGCATGTATGCTGCTCACCTGAAATGGGCCATGTAGTTGTGTGGTGCACTGAGTATGAGTGCAGATTGATGTGTGCCTATAGGCACACAGCTGCACACACAGCCAGAACTCTACTGGCGTGCGCGTGTGCTCTTCATGTGTGGGGAAAAAATGTGTGTGTATCCCTATCTGCTTATCCCGAATCGTATATCCATACCTGCCCCAGGGAGCAGGAGACAACAGAGCAGAGTGAGGGCAGATCTGCACTGGTGTGTTGTTGGAGTGGCACTGCGCACCTTGTCATGCCAGCGTGAGAGGACAGCTGTGGGTTGCTGGTTTTGCAGCCATTAATTTTGCATCTTGTAAGGGTGGAAAGAAAAAGGATCTGAAGAATCCTTTTCCTCCCCTACCCCAGAAAGCATCGTCAGAAGACCGAAGCAGAGCAACTATGAGTTACATACACACTTGAGCTGAGCTGCATTACATAGCTCGGTAGGAGAAGCAGGCGGAAAAGATTTGTTTGTTTTGTTTAAATCTGTGCATTTTATTTCCCTCCGTCCCTTAGCTCTGTTGCTTTCCCTCTGGACGCCGTCACCCCCTGAAGAAGGCGGGGTTCCGCAGGCAGGCGGCTAGTCACCTGCAGCACCCCAGTGGCCCCGCCGACGCTTCCAGGCTGCTGTCCGTGTCGGACGCCAGCGTCTGATCCGTGGACATGGAGGAGATGTCGTTGGCCGATGAGGATGGGGGGAGGCTCTCGCTGCTGTTCACTGCTGCACCTGTGCTACGAAAATGAACACCACCGTGATTCAACCCGAAACCCCAGAACCTCTCACAGGTCAAAGAGCAGAGAACGCAACCCTGTGGTGATGTTCAGAGCGTCCTGAACAACGTGAGCAGAAAATGGGCCCTACAGGCTTCAGACATTGGGTAATATCAGATATTTTACCCAGATACTCTCCCCTTCAGCAGTCTCTTTGGAAGAGTTCATGCCATGTCCTATCCCTTGGTTTCTCACCAAGTCATCTTATTTTGCTTTACATACCATCCTTATCACTTCTTATCAGTCTCCTTAGCACTACCAACACCTAACAATCAGATGACAGCTGCGATCATGTGGGCACCAGCATGAGAATTCAATGAGCAAACAAACAACAAAGCCCAACCAACCAAACACAACAGCTCTCCAATACATGGGCTGGTATGAGATCATCTGGTGGCAGTGCAGACACAGGTGTGGGGAGGCAAAGCCATTTTCTCTCTTAGTTAAGGACTGGGTGCCCGGGATTTTGGTTGTAACAGCATGTTTTGCATCACAGTTCACCTGTCCTCTGTGAAATGACAGCATTAACCTTCACAATCATTTTGACTCTGCAAAATGAGGAATCTCTATGAAGTTATCAGTAACACAACTAAACATCAATTGCATCCATAAATATTATTCACCATTATTACCAGGGCAGCTCAGTCCCAAATTCTAAGCAGAACTCATTTCAAGCATTAACGTGGCACTGCAGTTCCCTTAATAAAACTCAGCCCACTAAAATACTGAGTTGCCCTGAAACCTATGAAATTAGTCTGTATAACTTCTGGTGCACCCAAATGCTTGAGCTATTTCTGCTTGCTTTCTGTCAGCCCAGAAAACACATGCATGCTATTCACTGGGGCTGAGTACCTGAAGGAGACGGCTGTCCTTTTACTACACCATTTTTCGTTTTTTCTTCAGAATTCATTACTTCTTTGTAGATGAGTTCTGGAACGGAGAATTGCAACAGTTACAAACAAGAACTGTGCCTGCGAGCAGCAACAACAAAATCCTCTGATGAAACAGTGCCCCCCATAGGCCAACACTACGTTGTCTTCGTAAGTCTTGACAGCTTTGCTCATGTAAAACCTCTCTCTCTTCCATCCCCTCCTCTACTGCCAGCTCTTCTTGGAGCTGAACTGAGACAAAAAGGGCTACACTAGAACACATTCATTGTTTCATGCTGCTTTACCTAGAAACGGAGCAGTACAAGTTTGCCTGCTATAAGAAAAATGATGGCGAACCCTCCTGTTAAACCAGCACCCTGTTTTCTAGGAGGTAACTTAACATTTCAATGAAAAAATGTAATGATAATGACAGCACCCAGGGTATTTGTATCTGTGAGGGCTGCTCCAGAAGTAAGGCCATGCAGATTTTCACAAAAGCAGCATGCAGGCTGGCTTCATTACTAGTGAAAATGCGTAAGTAATGGTGGTGATTATGCTGAAAAACAGCATCTTTTGGCTGAGAATTTGCTCTAGAAAATAGTGTTACTGTGCTCTTTGTATCTGTTGTCGCTTCCAAGGGAAAGGAAAGGAGGCATTACTTTCAGGGTGACCCATGCAATATGTTCATTATTAAGCAGCAGTTCATAGGGCTGGGTTTGGTTCTTGCTGCCAGAGGAGTTACACAGATGCACGTGGGATGGGACCTCTTCGCCTAACTCTGAGCTGTGCGCACCTTTCCACTCCTCAATGGTGTGCTCCCGCTCGTCCAGCTGCTTGTCATAGATCTGGGGGGGTGGCTGCAGAAGAGAAACAAAACTACTCAGTACATTTTTCACTATACCATAAATAATTAGTACTACTTATTCAGGTAAAGATAAATTCTCTTCTACTTTGTTCATCATCCCACGTGTGCAAAACACCCAGACACATGAATATTGAAAGTTTCATCAGTTCTTAACATGGACAGTGCTTCTCCCTCATCCTCTTTGGAATGTGAGGCACAGCTGTGCTGCAATGGAATCTGATCAGTGCTGTCATAACTCTGCTTGTGCTGAGCCCAGAAATCCCATACACAGAACTTTTGCACAGGCAAAGGACAATCAGAGCACCAAACAGACAGCAGTCCAGAATAATTTGCACTGACATTTTTAAGGCTGTGTGTGAAATACCATAGCTCACAAATAAGCAATCTATTGGTTTGCTTTGCTTGGACTGCAATGAGTGAAGAGGAATTGTTTTGGGCCACGTATAGAACACAGACTATCGTTAATATATATAAGAAACAAAACACGAAACTAGTGGGATATTTGACCTTGCTTTTGTGAAACTAATATGTCTGCATGGTTGTATGGAAGTGGCTTCAGTTTTTAGTTTGCATTTCAGACTGATGAAACTTTATGTTTCTTAAAGAAAAACGAGTCACCATCGCTGGATGTGTTTAAAAACCATTTGGATGTGGTGCTCAGAGACACGATTCAACACAGGGTGTTATGCAACTTTCAAACACCTCTGAGTTTATATCCATGCATGTTACACTACATCCCATAGCCCAGGAACACACATGAGCCTATCCATCATTTTAGGAATTTGTGTTATATATATATATATATCTCCACTACAATTTGCCTGATTCCAGGCATCAGCATTTTGTATAGATTCTCTTCTTCCCTCCTTACATCCTGGAGCACAGACACAAGCAGTTTTCTTTACAGCACGGTTGTTATTGAGCTGCCATAAAGCAGCAGGAACCCATGCACCATCCCCACGTTTTTCCAGCCTGCAGCACAGAGCTGCACCCCACTCACCGCCTCCACCTCGGCAGGGTCGTACCAGACGTTGATGTACGGGTGCTGCAGGGCCTCATCCACTGATATGCGCTTGGCTGGATCGATGACCAGCATTTTGGACAGCAGGTCCCGAGCTTGGCTGGCTGCAGCACAGACAGCATGAAAACACCGTGATTGGCAACCACACTTATTGCCCTCAGGGAAAGATCAACTGGGTTATAGGAAAATCACAGCCCTATATGCATGGTGAGCTCTGTCATGTGCTGTGATGCATTTCACCTGAAGATAACGCAAAGCTCTGTGCCTGTCAGAACAGACTCTTTTTCTTTTTATCAGAACAGCTTTCCATAATCTTTTTTTTTCCCCTTCTTTTTTAAAATAATTATTGATTTCTGGAATTTTTAATAGAGACTGCCTAAACCCACGTGAAAAACACCAGCAATTCTTACTTCTAGCACCATGTTTCAAGGAATCCCACACTGAGAATAATTTACTATGTAGCACACTACAGAAAACATGAAAGAAAAAACAAACGTAAAGAACATCGTATAAAGTGTAACATATCAGTTCTCTCATCTGATAGTAAAAGCAGTACTGCCAATATCCTTCAGAGAAATACTGAAGCAAGACGTGGGTTGATATAGTGATGTAGATGCAGAATTCTTTTAAGGCACTGTTTCTTGCTCTGACACTGCATCCTGAAAGTGGCACTCACTGGCTCAAATGAATGTACTTCCTGCATCCAAAATATCACAACATGGTTTGACAGTCATTTCTTTCATTAGTTCCAAATCCAATTCATTACCCAAATTTTTTGGAGGAGGAGTACGGAATTCTGTGTGTCCCAAGGTGTTTGCTCTGACCTTTTCCTTTGCCCTCACAGTAGTCGTGCTATCAAGCAGCTGTTAACTGGAAGAATGATAATTCTGGGTAATGTGTTGGTATGCACCTTGCAAGCAACCAAGAGCCATTAGGGGTCACCCCTGTAAGCACCCAGCAGAACTGAGGAGATACAAGACAGATGCTTGGCACGTGTTTGTTCCAGATTTGCAATGAGAAGATCTTTTGATATGAAAAGTATATTAATCATTCTTTCTAATCGAAGACCTAAGTCCTGCTGAGGTAAACCGTGGCTTCAATACATGATTGAAGTCATTGCAAAATATGTCACTGTATATACCATGGAGCAGTATATCCAGTAACATCATCATCGAGTCTTCCTGAATGAACATATTAAATAGGCATGCAACAACAGAGAAGAAAAATGGAAGAAACCTCCCTTGCACGGTGGCTGCTGACAAGCAAACTATGGTACATACCTTTGAGTTTGTTGTGTTCTGAGTCAGCTGGGAAGAGAGAATCAGGAAACAGTTTGGGGAAAGTGAGGCCAGCATACTTGGGTCGGTTCTCCACGTAGTTCCGTACAGTTGGCTGCAGCTTCTTCATGAACTCTGGGCAGGGCGTTCCCAACTGCTCTATGACTTTATTCCACTGGTCAATATCTGGACATCGGGAGTTAAGGAAAACCCAACACAAGCCCAGACCCCAACCTTTCTGTATGACCATTACCTGGGAATCCCCAGAGGTTCCCACTCTCTCTATTCAGCCTCTGCAGATGCACTCTTTTCCATTATTATGCCCCTGGGTCATCCTGCCCAACAAGGACACTGATCTCTCGCATGTCTATATTATCTATGAACATTGCACACAGCCAAACCCAACCACAGGTGTGAGAGTGACAAATAGGAAACAAGTTTTCATGCTTAGAAAGAAATCTTATCACAGGCAAATTTGTATTGAACTCCTTGGTTTTCTCCTTCAGATTTTGTTTCCTTGAGCCAGTCATTACACACAAGATAGATGATCTGTGGTTCTTGCAGCCACACTCAGAACAGAATTTACTGTGCCTAAAAAACAGTGTATGACCAGAAACACAGCACCATTTCTACATCACACTAATTCATAGTGCTAAAAATTTGATGACAAGATAAAAAAGAAAGCGTGGGAGGAGAAGCGCATGCAGACGTGGGAATATTTTCACTATGAAATGCGGTGATCGGTGCTTTGGAAGCACCTACAGGGAATAAGCTTTTACAAGATAACATCCACAGATTTTCAGCACAGGAATGGTGTTTGTATTGCTCGTGTACTGTTGTCATAACAGTGGAGGAGTCAAACAAATACAAAACACGCTTCCTCACAATCCAGGAGAAAAAGTGGGCCCACAGAATGAGGGTAACAGAAAACACATACCAGTGGGCAAAAAGCAGACTGCTGGTGCAGCAGCTGTTCAGATCTTCAGAGTAATTTAGGGAAATGAAAACCAGGGATTCTCACATAATTTGAAAACTCAGCAGAGACTTAGTTGGCCTCTCCTGAAATGGCTTCTTTGAATACTAAATAAATAAATAGATAAATCAATAAAATAACACATTTAAAAATTACGGCCTAATAAAATATATTTAAAAGAATAAAATATATTTTAAACACCTTATCCTAAAAAGAAAACTAAAGGATTTGGGGCTGGAGCTGCTCAAGGAGTACCCTGAGTTTATCATAAAGAATGAAAGAATGTGACAGTGTGGTTTGTGGATGGAGGCCTTTATGAGGAACACTCAGCTTTGGCAGACTGAAAAAAACAAGTATTGGTCACAGGAACTGGTTCTGTGTAACCGAGCGATCTATGGGGACCATTGGGCCTCTTCACCATGGTCTATATATCAGTCACCTCAGGTGTCCCCTACCCAAACACAGGACCGAGGAAAACACACCAGCTATGCACACAGCAACTGTACTGAGGAGAGAAGGTGTTCCAGACCCAGTTTTACTGGCTGAAGGTAACACCAACCAACAAAGTTACTAATGGAAAAAAATAGTATTCTGAATGCACATTAAAGAATTTGTATTAAAAAAACCCACAACACCCTGTTTTTACAATGAAGCCAACTATTGATATGTACAGGCTGAATGTTCATCACTTTTGCTCCTGTTCCCACTGATGCAATTGTGAATTGCAATTTACAAGAACCACATTTTGTTCCTTCAGCTGCACTGCAGCCTTGAGTTCCATTATATTCCTGCAATTATGCAAACAATAAGGAAAGAGAGCTTGCCTATAAAGGAAAATTTACAGTACTTCACCATAAGAAAAAGAAAGAATTTCTACAGTAAGTACTTCTGCAGTTGCACACACACACAGAAAAAAACAAAACAGCTTGTGATTAATGAAAGAAATGTATGAATTATTGTCCTTGTGCTTAAGCTATCAAGCTATAAAGGATCAAAATAGAAATATTTTTTCTCTTCTTATATTTTGACTACAGGAATGACACAGTTTCTGAGTCAATAATTATATTTTCTTAAGTTCAGTGAGACTGTGCAGGAGATACTGTTTGCAATAGGATGATGATGCTCTGTAATACACATAACATTTAGCCCCTCATTCTTCCCCAAGAGTGATCAGCTGTTTAACCTTCAGCAGTTATTTAGCGTTTGTTTATTCTCCTAAAAATGGTGAGAAGAGGGAGGAATAAAAGTCTCCTGCTGCAAATCCAGTGGCCAAGCTGTGCCCAGAGATCAAGCACTGCTATTCCACATTACTTTAAAGTGTAACTCTGATAAGAGTGTCTCTTCCCAAAATCCTCTTGAAATAACACCTGTAGACTGCGTGTATGAACCCTATGTTATTTCACCAAAATTTATCAGGGCTTTGAAGCCATGCTAGATGGCATTGTGATGGCAGAACATCATGTTTTCCTGACCAACAGACTTGAATCTTCACCTATTAAGCACACATCCGCACTGGTCTCACTGCATCAGAGCAGGATTTGCACTTTCTGTCTTAAAACGTATCTTCTGGAGTTGGGTACAACAGGAAAATGTCAAATCTCGCCTTTATATTTAAACGTAAGCACCATGAACATGACCTAGTCATGGTTTTCTTCCCTCATAACAGACAGAGAGGGTGAATTTATCTCATCATCATCTCAGGGCCTTAAAGGATCACTCTTCTGAGAGTTTTCTGGGAGTATTTTCCACCAATGAAAACCGACTGCATTTTTTAATCCCAATTTTTGGTGTACCCAGCTTGTCAAATTAGAATCATTACCGTGAGCAGCTCTTCATTCCTCACCCCAACACCAAACTGTACCAACAACTGCTACATGGTTGGCTCAACCTACATCCAACTTTGACATTAGATCTCTCTTTCTCTCTCCCCCACTCAGAAAAAACAGCCAACCCACATGGCTGCAGGAGTCATCTGTGCAAGACAAGTTTTTTCCCTCATGGTACCATAGTTGACATACTGATGTCAGCACAGTTTACAGAAGAATTACATAACACAGAAGAAATACAAAACAGTAACAGCTGACAAGACAAAAATGTATGATATTTTCTGTGACAAGGGAATTGCTTTGAGAAGAAGGGGACATTTGAAAACATTAATCCATAAAAATATTTTGCCACAGAAGCAGTGACAATGCACATGATGCTGTAGAACGTGTGAAAATAAAAACCACACTTAGCATATACAGAAAACGATTTCAAAAAATGACCACTGATCATCTGTTAGAAAACAGTGGTGATGGCTGTCCAGCTGCCACTAACCCTTGAGATGGAGATGTACAACGATGCCTTAATTAAAATTTTCTACTGTACTTTTATTTTTTAGCTGGTGACTTCATTCAGTTGCAGAGCATCTTTACTTAAGCAGCAGAAAGCAAACCAATGCTGAGTGGACAGTCCAGATGTAATAGCATAGGACTGAATCTTTCTCTTGGATGAATCTTACCACTTCCCTCATGGACTTCTCCTCATCACTGCAGCATCTAATCGCATTGATCCAGTCTGTGCCCAAGTTCCTATCATGGATGTGACACACTTTCATTCTCGTAATGGATGGATGGTGATGGTGTCCCTCACTGAGAAGGAGCAGTATGAATGCTGTGAAAATCAATATGATGTGCGCAAACAGACTGCAGTTGGCATAAGACCTTGTAAGTGACATCTTGTGTGGCCACCTCTGGCATTTGTTCATCACATCACATGAATTTTACATCTCTTTACTGAATAGCTTGTATCTCCCTGTAAACATTCCCAACTCCTCAGTTTAAAGCACATTCTTCCTTACGTGCCCCATATGCATTCAGCAGGTTAAAAAAACACACATGCACCTCACTATGCCTCACCAGATACATAGCTCACCAGGTACAAAGGACCCAAGACAACTCCTTAACTCCCTCTTCAGGTAATTTATGTAGTGGTGAGGGAAGAAAAACACACAGCTTTGAGCACAGTGTATGGAATAGGCGTCTGCTTTCAGGCCCAGCAGCTTCCTATGCTGCTCCCAAGGCAACACAGTCAATCATGCTGCCCTTCTCTCCTTGCTTGAGGCAAAAGCACAATCTAGCTTCCTGAGAACAGTTTGTCTGTAAGCAAAACTACTGCTCTCAACCTTGAAATATCATGAAAGAAGTGAGAAAGGAGCTTTAAGTCATGTTAAACTCCATCATATCCATACAGCAGAAGTAGTAGAGAAATCTTACATTTCCATGGTTCAGGAAAGGCCTAAGAGTCTTCTGGCATTGCAAGGCTTTTCCTCAGAACTGGAGTTTTAAAGAAGAACAGCAACTGAGTTCTGCTCTCAGCTCCACCATCCAAATTGATTTCAGGGAATTCAAAGATACCCCACAAGTGGAGCAGAGCCATACCTGAAACAAGCACTCCACTCTGCATTAACACTATAACATTTTCCGCTTGTGAATTTTCCATGGCCACCTGAGATCACTGCATGCCATTATGTGTTTTCATTCAGCTGCATGGACCTTTTTGATCAGGAAAGAGAAATGATACGGAATGCTCTATAACACTTAACCACAGAGAAGGCAAACAGTTCATCCTGCTGTCAGCATTTGTAACCACTGCTGCAGAGATGCCAGTGATGTTCCAGTCAGCCATGATGCACCTTGGCCCTGGCACCCTGCTGGCTGACTAGTGGTGGCAGCAGCCCTCTTCCTATGGTGCTGAACAGATGCTGGCAGAACACAGAGAAAAGCGGAGCAAAGCATAAAGCACAGTGTGAATTCAGCAGCATGTTGTAAGTACAAATGAAGAACACCAGCCCATTTACAGAACAACCCCGAATGTATCAGCAGCTGCTTGTGCTGATTTCAGAGGGGTTGCTGCAATAAGAAACACTCTGTAATGGTTTAATTATGAAGGCTTTTTGTGATTCCTTTTAAATAATTCTGCAGCTGCATGAAAGCAAGCAATTTTAAAGCAATGCGCAGGACACATTCAATTTACCAACATCGTGAAGTTCAATGAGGCCACCAGTGCAAGGTCCTACACCTGGGTTGGGGCAATCCCAAGCACAGGTACAGGTCAGGTGGAGAATGGCTAGACACCATCCCTCAAGAAAAAGATTTGGAACTGTCAGTTGATGAAAGTCTTAACATGAGCCAGCAGTGTATGCTTGCAGCCCAGAATGCCAACCATATCCTCATTGATAGCAGTGACCCAAAACGTGACCAGCAGATCAAGGGAGGTGATTCTGCCCCTCTCCTCTGCTCTCATGAGACCCCACCTGGAGTACACTGTGCCCAGTTCTGGGGTCCCCAATACAAGAAGGATATGGAGCTGTTGGAGCAGGTCCAGAGGAGGGCTACAAAGGTGATCAGAAGGCTGGATCACCTCCCCTGTGAGGACAGGCTGAGAGAGCTGGGGGTCTTCAGTCTAGAGAACAGAAGGCTCTGGGGGGACCTTAAAGCAGCCCTCTACTACCTGAAGGAGGCCTACAGGAAAGCTTTTTATAAGGGCAGATAGTGACAGGACAAGGCAAAATGGTTTTGAACTGCAAGAGGGTGGATTTAGATTAGATGTTAGGAAGAAATTCTTTACTGTGAGGGTGGTGAGACACTGGAACATGTTGCCCAGTGAGGTTGTGGATGCCCACTCCCTAGAAGCATTCAAGGCCAGGCTGGATGGGGCTGTGAGCAACCTGGTTTAGAGGGATGTGTCCCTGCCTATAGCAGGGGGTTCGAATGAGATGATCTTAAAGGTCCCTTCCAACCCAAACCATTCCATGATTCAGTGAATTTCTGTTGTGCATATTTGCGGATTTCTCAGATGGAACACTTCAGTCCAAAGCCCTAAAGTAGTTCAGACTGCAGCACTGAGCTGCTCTCAACCCATACTGCAGTTACAACCCCTCCAGTCACAGAAAACACAGTGGCACACCCTGGGCCAGACCCTCGTGGAACACTAATAGTACTAACAAGTTCCATGGGCACTGGGAAATGAGAGGTGTTCTGCCACACCTGTGAATGAGATGCTCATTCCTGTCAGTCCAACGTGAACTGGTGCAAAACTCAAAGCAGAACATTATTAGATGAGGTTGTGAAAATATTACTGCTATTTCCTACTCTCGTTGATTTTCTGCTCTTCAGATATTCCTTTTTCACATTTTAATGAAAATATTGTACCCTTTAAAGCATGAGTGAGGCCACAAATGGAGTACTATGTTGGATTAGTATGTATGTAACACTGTGCACATATACTCTGTCAGTGAAAATCCCTAATCTGTGGCAGTTTCCTTCTCTGCTACCCCAGCACCACTTGCACAACAACCAGAATTCAGGCCTGAGTTATTCCTGCCTGTCTACTGCCTGCAGAGCTTTTCTCCCATCGTCCTGGGATAAGCAGCAACTTGTGCCCACTGCATCACAGCCTGAACTTAAGGACTCTCAGTTACGGGGCAGGAAAAACTCATGATGTCCAGCCATTGGTAACACGGCACAGCCAGAAACAAGCTTGCTGTGTGTAAGGCTGTAAGGTGATGGCTTACGGACATTTGGGCTTCAGGAATTTGAAAGTGAGACTGAGCCTCGCTGCTTGGATGCAGCATGGTGTGTGTTAGCAGCAGCCCTGTATGTGGGACTGGAGGGGAAGCATTGGGTGCCACTAAGCCAAGTGGCTGCGAGGAAGGATACGATCGGTGCCAGGAAACAACACTGCACCTTTAACCATTTCGCCCATGATGCACCCTACTGACCACATGTCGACTGAAAACAGAAATGAAATGGAGGTAAACAAGCAAACAGGAACACAACAACAAATCAATGAGACGTATCCGACCTCATGTGGCATAGGAGCTGCCCTGCGGAGATGTTCCACTCATGCAGGCATGGGCTGTAGCAGCACAGCAGGCCCAGGAGAGATCCACTCAAACAGCTTTCCTTGCCCCAATATGGTGAAAATACAATAATATTAAATACAGAAAAACAAACAAAACCACTAACAACAACAAAAAAAAAAAATCCCCAAAACTTGAATGAGATCCACAGCTGCTTACTGTGTCCTAGGAACCCTTTATAATTCAAATTCATCAATAGGTATATTTTTTCTCTTTTAACACTTCCATTTGCATTCGTTATCCAGGTTCATTCCGCTTTTCACTGCAGGTGAATGCTGCTCTTTGCACTCACTGAGGATATGCAAACCTCTTTTCCTTTCTCATTTCAGCTACAGAGATATGTTCATGTTTCCTGAAGCTGAACAGACAGAAGACATGAAAGCATCCTGGATCCCATCAAGACACATTCACTTCTTACTTAGGGGTGTGAAAAGAAGTTGTGGAGAGCACTGGACTTCTGCAGTGCTCCCTTGCAGCCTGCTGGCTCCCTCCCATCAGCACTCCATGAGGCCAGAAGCGCACAGGAGGTTCAGGAATCTCCTGATTTTTGTTCTATGTGACAGGGAACACCCATTTCTGAATGGGGCAGTGGAGACACAACAGCACTGAGCTGTACCTTCTGCACTGAATTCCAGAGCAAATCAGGGAACTGTTCACCTGTTACAAAGAAGATCAGTTCAGCTGGGTTAAACACAACTTGCCACTATCTAAACTGGAACACGGTATGGAAATAACACTCTTCGCATCCAGCATGGAACTAAGGTGGTGCTTTTCCCAGTACTGACACCATAAAACCACATTACCTCTGCTGTCCTTGCTCTATGATTAAGCCATAGGGCATGGAAGCATGAAAAGGGACAGCCTGCTCTCTCAGGACCAGAAGCTGGGGGAGAAAAAGGAAAGCATCATGCTGCTGGGTTACATGTATTCCTGCAATGTTACACCAAGCCACAGTTAAAAAGGGATTGAGTTCTGAATGCTAATGTCCAAATCTGAGGAAAATGTTCCATGCCGGGTCTAAAGGTTATCTGCTGCTTTGTTTAGCATATGAGAAGCTGAATCTCTCCAAAACAAATAAATAGTTAAATAGAGAAATGAACAGAAGGCTACTTGTTGGGAAGCAATAAGCAAACCCAGAGATGCAAATTGTTGCTGCTTTCATCACAAGCTGGATAGCATGCAAAGTATTAGGGGAAGATCGAGCAAGCAGTTGTTTGTTCAGCTGTTGTTAACCCCCTTTCTATTGCCAGAGGTTGCCTTGGGACATCACTGCTCTATGCTGCGGCCAAGAAGTTCCACTGGCCGCCTACTGAACTGAAAATGCTGTGAGGCAGAGATTATTCTTCCACTCTGCTCCTCAGGTTTTGGCAAGGAAACTTTCTAAAACTGCCAAATAAGAAGCAGTGAAGATAAACATCTGAATAAATCTGATGACTGAAGAGAATGATTGGTTCCTTCTTCCTTGCATTCCCCCTGCTGCTCTTCTGAGCCAATAAATAAGATTGGAGATGAAGTATCACTGCATATTCGAGAGAAGCAGTGAGCTGAAGGTCAGGGACTTGTTACAGCCCATATCCAGCAGCAGCGGTCAGAAACCTGTGAAGGATTTGAGAGCACTGTACCGTGCTCCACTAGTTTCAGTCCTCTGTTCCACTAAGTCCAACACAAACTCAGATGGAGCATAAGATATTTCAGTAGTGCAAGCATCAGAAAAACAAACACCCCAAGAGCATTTTCACACAATTCCATGAGAATTTACCTTGGTTTAAATTTATTTTTTTTTTTTCCATATGCAAGATATTCCCAAAGATTGGTGATGGTTCACCAAAACTGTGGAATATCCTTAAAATACAAAGAAATGTATGCTGATGTTTGCTGTCACATAGATATGTGCACAGCTCTAGGCACAGTCTCAGCAATTCTTTGCCTTGATGCTTTAGGATCATCCAAAATTGAGTGGCAATGAGTTGAATCTACAACTTCTTACCCAAGTCTTTGAAGTGAAATGACTTAGATTTGGGCAGCCCTTGGTGAGAGGTCCCTTCTGCATCAAAACATCTGTGATACGGATTACCATGTGTGAGAGATTTTTAATTATTACTATAATCTTTTTAAAAATCTCTATGAGTCAGCTCACTGCACAAAGCTCTCTTGAAATTAATGCCCAAACACAATCTTTTTTAATCAGTCCACCTGAGTGTGTATGTATGCTTCACAATAGGAGCAAGTATTCCAAGGACACCACATGCCTCCCTGGCACAGCCAGCTCAAGGAAGTGCACACCACAAACCAAGTGGAAATATTTCCACTATATGGAACCTCTCAGCCACTCCCTGGTTCTGATCCCACATCAAACAGATCATAAACCAAGCCCAACTTCAGACACTGGGCTGCTATTGCAATGTATTTCTATGGCCAGAGAAGTATTTCAGATTTGATCTCATTAAGCACTCTCATATAAACTTACTGGAGCATGAACCTTTCCATGCTTCTTCTCTGCTACTGAAAATAAATTCTAAACCCTAGTTTCTTTCCCCACTGAGTTACATGGGGAACTGGAACATTGCTGTGGCTTCAGCAGCTTTGATCCTAATACATTTATGTCACACAAAAGTATTCAGACTGTTTTGAGTTCTGTCTTACCTTAAAAAAAATACAAATACATTTCCAAACCAGAACATGCAGTTCTCTGAGATTTGGAAGTTATTATCAATGAGAGCTGTGTACAGCTTTCAGCCAAGTCCTGGAGCTTTCAAAACCTCTCGTACATCTGCAGCAGTCAGAGCTGGGCAGCTTTCAGCTGTTTCCACTAATACTCAAGTAACTGAGACAAGAATGGAGGAAGCATCCAGCGAACTATAAAGGCTTACTAGGATTTGCCAGTAATTCTTTGATCAGTAAATCCATCTAGACACCAATTAAAAGCCGCATCTTTGACAGTGTCAGACAAAGAAACCTCCCTGCCTTGGGCAACTAGAAAGAAATATAGGGATTTTTTATGTGATTTCCTGCTGCTACACTCCATGTGGATGGAAGATACTCGGATTTTTTTAATAGCAGTGAGCTCACAGCAAACTGAAAGCATTAGAATGGCCAATCCTCTGCCCTGCCCTGGCTCAAGTGTCCTACCAGGTTCTGTAGATAAAGGACCTCAGATTCCTTTTATTTCTTATCCCCCCATTCTTTTTATTCCAAATTGCCTGAAAAAAAAGCCACTGATAACACACAGTAGTGGCTATGGCCTAGCCCAGACACACAACAATTCCAGGGATGGAATTTCAGTGATTTACAATGTTGATGTTGACACCAAATTCACACAGCGCTTTCTGGATTTGTTCAAAAGCTCCATCAATATTCTGATGCTATCCCCAAATAAGGCATTGTCATAAAGGATTTCTTTCAGAGTCAGAAAGAAATATAACAGTTCCCATGTTCACATGATCTTTTTCAAAACTACGTGGTTTAAATTATATGAAACTATATTTCACCTCTAGAAATGGGCAGGACCCAATATCTTTTCTTGTAAACGAGGGACATCTGCTAACCATGGTGCTAAATTTTTACACTGAAATACCTTTTCTTTTTCCCCTGTAATTTGGTTGTTTACTGAATAAACTAAAAAATGATCAAAACATCTCCAAATAGCTCTAACAGAAGTGTCCTCAGCACTGAAAGCTGAAACTCGCATCTATGACAACATGCAGTTTTTCCACTGAATGTTAAAAAAAAAAAAAAATAGAGGAAAAGAGCATGGCGTTTAAAGATCTGAATTTTTTCAGAGCCAAGCAGCACCTAATCATCCAACAGTACAGAAATCAATGGAGAACCAGCAATAAATAAACAAATAATAAATAGTTCCATGACTGTATGTGTACAAAGCGGGATTTTCTCCATCCCAACTGCTAGTCTCTGTGAGCACAGATCTTTAGAAAGTCTTTCTGTCAGTTTGCTGAAAGGAATTGCTTTGGTTTTCAATGTGTAAAAAACACATTATGTTGGTGGATATTATTCTGATGGGCCAGCTGTGCACTCCCTGCCCTTCCATCCGTACAGGTGGGTTGTCCGGCTGAACTTGTGCTATACTGAAGGCTCAGTACGCACCTCGTCTTTGTGTTCATTTTTCTAATATTGCTTTCGCCACCCTGAAAGTGGCAAAAATAATATCGCCCAAGAACAAGATGGGAAGGAAATGTAGTTTAATCTACAAGACAGACATCATGCAAGTAAGGGAAAGTTCATTTTCACACTGAGCACCT
This sequence comes from Perdix hodgsoniae, assembly GCA_035772895.1. Lineage (NCBI taxonomy): Eukaryota > Metazoa > Chordata > Aves > Galliformes > Phasianidae > Perdix > Perdix hodgsoniae. Next base: position 33,410,944 of record JAPSGF010000002.1, read on the forward strand.
TATTTCATTTCCATTTGGAAACCACTCTGGAGATACAGACACTTTAAACTGTGTGATTCAATTTTGATTCTTGTTTTAAGGAAAAAAAATGTTGTATTGACCCAACTGGGAGCCCATACAGCATTGATATGAACCCAAATCCATGATGCATTAGCAAGCAAAAGGTCATGATGTCACCACAAATGCTACAACGTCACTGTTTCCAAATCACTGAAGCAGAAAAACAGAGTTATAGGAACCAGAAGGGGAAAAATAGGATTTTTTTTCCCATATTTTTCCTTTGAAGAATAACAAGCTATCCAATTTGCAATCGTAATGCTTGTTTCCTATGTTGCTTATGAGTGTCACATAAGAATTGCATAAACTGGAATGATTACAGCCATTAAAATAATTTATTTGGCTGAAATAATTCTGTGCATTTGTTTTTCATTTTTGATGTTGCCCATATCAGCAGTGCGCTATTTCTATTCACTCATACCGCTGGGATTCAATTTCTTGCTGCTATCTTTGTAATCCTGGTACATTTGTTACATGGCAAAGGGGGTGGGTGGAGGAGAGGAACAAATGATGGGTGAAGCTGCAGCACATAGCACAAGGATACAATCCCTTCCTGGAAAGAGGATTTTGTGGCGAACCATTTCTCCCATAATGCATCCCACAGACCATATATCCACTAGGACAGCAGAGACAGGAGGTGGAGGAGGAGGAAAAAAAGCAAAGTTAACTACGACATTTCACTCCTAAAGCAGGGGACAAAGAGCAGGGTGAGCAGAGCAGTACCAATCATTTTCGTTTTTTCTTTCCCCACATCTCATAGAAGTTCAAATAAACACGTAAGTGTAAGTACAAGCTGTGTCAGCTGGCTCAGTGGTAGTGAGCAACAATGGTTCAAGAAATTCATAAGCAGTACTGTTGGAAAAACGCTCACTATTAGCCAGTAACTACTGCACCAAATCATGGTGTATGCTGAGTTTACAGTGAAAAAAACCTCAATTTGCTTTGAAATGAAAAAGCAAAGCCAACAGCCCAGGCGGTGATTGTCCGAGCAAAGCCCATGTGCAGCTGCATAGTCTGTGGATTCCGTTCTGTGGCATTGCATAGGAGGTTCCTAATGGAAGTACTCCTGTAAGCAAAGGCCACGTGGATAAGTACCACACTTTGTAGCTATCTACAACTGCTGCTTGAGGATCTGAACCCACATCCTATCCATTTCAGCACGTGCCTGTCAGTGTTTACATACCAACTGGAAAGAACCCAAGCATAAGACTGGTCTGCAACCTTCCTTTACTCCACTGGTACTCAAAATAAATGCCAATATAAATCATTGTTTTGTAGGAAAAGCACCCACAAGACTGTTTCTTATCCTTCGGATTCTACATTTAGGCTTTGGGTGTAATGAACACAGTCACATTATGTGCATGAACCAAGTGTTTTTTTTCCTCCCCTTCAAGCCTTGTAAGAAAAAAAAAAGTCAACTACAGAATGACACAGTGTGCTCAAAAAGAAAAGATCCAGATTCAGCGTTAGGGGGAAAACCTGCCTTAAAAACTGTTTTGCGCTCTCACTTTGTGGCCATTTTTTATCTTCATGGCCACTTTCTCTTATTTTTCTTCTCCCTTTTTAACCTTCAAAAGTAGTCCAAAACAAACCAAGGAAACAAACAACTCATCTCTTGGTCAAACAAAGTAAAGGTGAAACGTTCCATTTGGGACAAGGAGGGTACAGGGTATGGGGCACGGGACAGCAGGAGCATGCCTAAGGCTGCAGCGGTTTTCTTCACAGTGATGGCTTTGGGAGCTTCCCCAGGAAGTGCAGCAAACCAGTGTTAATCATACATCTTTAGCCAACCCAGTGCAGAAAGAAAATGAAAGCAGTGAATAGTCCTTATACAGGCAATGGGCATAGAAAGGGGAAAAAAGGAGGGGAGCTTCAGTAATGTGGCAGCACAGGAGCAGGGAGCAGAGAGCAGCCCTTCTGTTCCTTCCCTGGGAGATATGGCAACAACTTTCCCAGCTCTACACTTCATCACAAAAATGTACCTAAGTTTTTCTTATTGTGATTTTGGGAATGGAGTGCATTCTCTGTCCTGTCAGGGACGATTACAACAACACAGATTTATTTACTACATATTTTGAAAGAAAATACAAGTGGGTATTTGGTGTAAAGAGCTGTAAAGCATGCCGAGCCCAGGTTAAGTCAATAGTGACGCTCATCAAAGTCCTTCAAGAAACATTGCTCTCTATAAATATTTTTCTATACTGTTAGAATCTACTCAGTAACTGTCTACTTTCTTGATTTTCACATTAAAATCTGCACTATGAACTCACAGTCACCACAAACAATTAATGCAAAGACCTCTGTCTTTGATAAGTCTCTTTGTCAAACAGAGGAGAGGCAGCTTCTGAGGACGGAACCTGAGATTGAGCACTTTCCTCCACTGCATGCTTTATCCCTTGCTTCCCTGCTCTGTCTACCCGGTACTCTGAGTTTAGGTGTAAAATGAGAATAATGTTTAAAGTTTCCCCTTCATTCCTTGCAAAATGTGCCTTATCCATGCTTGTTCTTCCATAGTTTGTGCCTCCTCCCTGCTCTTCCCAAAATTTCCATAGACCAAGAATTCCCTAATTCCCTCTTGGGCTCCTCAGAGTAAAACACTATTCACATCTGGATAGAAATTACATCTGGTTCCAAATACAGATAAATAATTTCTTTTTATTTTAAGCTTCAGGTTTTTGTTTGTTTGTTTGTTTGCTTTCTCTCCTCAGCATTTCTACTTTCTGTTAAGAAGAGACTAAAACTGCAGAATTTACACTAGATCTCAGCCACATTAATTCAGTCAGCAAAACCTGCAACTTTAGTTAAATCTCTCATAAAGATAGAAATTGGTTTTGAATTTCAGATCCACTCCCAGGTTTGGAGGAATCAGAGAAAGGTCAGGATTCTCTACTTCAGCTTCTTCTTTCCTCAAACAATCCAGAGACCCAGCCCTAAATCCCTTGTGCATCAGTCCCAGCAGTTAGTACCTTCATAGCCACAGAAGCAAAACACTTGGTGCTTGGAAAGGGCTCTTTGTGTTTGATTAGCTCAACAATAACTAATAACGGTTTCCCATTATTCTGCAATCCCACACTGATAACTCCATCCACTGTTACACCCCCAAAACAGTAGGTTCCTGCAGCACCCAAGAACAAGAATCTCCTCCCCATCACCTGCCTTTTATATTCATGATGTCTTTTCCTGATACATTTTCTGTTTCTCCTCCTGGTGCCCCTACAGCCACAGATCCACCTCACACCTGTGTGCTCCGACATGCAGCCCTACCGTTCTCCTTGTAGCCCATTCCCAGGATGACCTCCGGTGCTCTGTAGTACCGTGTCACCACGTATGGAGTCATCATGAAGCTGGTGCCTGCGGTCCTGGCCAGCCCGAAATCCAAAATCTTCAGCGTGCAGTCAGACTTCACCACAATGTTACTTGGTTTTAAATCCTGCAAAAGATTTTGAAAGAGTGAAAAAAGTGCATAAAGCCATACCCAAGGCAGGGGTTGACACTGATTTTTCAGGCCACCCTTAAAATACTCTTGCACTCATTGATGGCTTTGATCAGAAATCACTTGCAAGCATGTGGCAAAAACTTTGCGCCTATTTCTCTGCAATATCTTGCAAAAAGTGTTGTCCATTGGGTGTACCCTGGGGCTGTACTCATTTGGTTGGAGCTTACTGGTGTGAAATAACTTCATTGGGCTGCTTGAGAAGTTCAGATGAGTACTGAAGTATTATTTTGTGGGTTTTTTTGTTTTTTTGTTTTTTTTTTAAATGCTGTCAGCCTCACAGAGATATTCCATCTGCCTTATGTGGAGATGGCTTACTGCTTCATTTGTTTTAATAAGAATTCAACTCATCCTTTCTCAGAAATTATCTTGAAACCCTATCCATATCTTCCTACATATATACAGCACAGCAAGAAATAAAGCCTTGGCTTACTGTAAGTCAACATTCCTCTTGTGAACCATTTCAGTAGCCTTATGCTCTTCCATTCATAAAGAAAGGGACATATTTTTTTTTTTTTTTTCAGCTGGAAATACAAAATTAGTACAAGACCACTGTAATAAAGAATAGGGATGTTTGTTATCCATTCAGCACTGCCTCATATGCTCCCAATCACAGTTTTTTCTGTTGTTAAGGATCATAGTGCTACCTCCCACACTCACTGCCACGTTTAAGGAGCAATAACATTTCTGTAGACATTTCAGAAATCACAATCACTTTGATTTCCAGTGCATAATGCTGATCATTATTATTTTTAATAAGCACATGACCTAAGGACAGTTCGAAACAGACATGAAGCAACTCTGTGAATGGAATGGGCTGTGACTGGTAAATGCACAGTGATTTTACTGGAGGTAGGGCTTAGATCCACAGCACACAAGAAACTCAACTTGTTTCCAAAGTCTCCGTGAGGATGGCATTTGCCACCCTGAATTCCAAACTGGAATCTCCTTACCCTGTGAATAATTCCTGCAGAGTGCAGGTGCTTGATGCCGCAGAGCATTTGGTACAGCAGGTAGGACATTCGCTCATGGTCTAGCTCCATCTGAATCACCTGGCACAGGTTGGCATCCATCAGCTCCATTACCAGGTAACTGAATGGAACAGCAAAGCCAGGAAGGTTATCAGCTGTGTTGAGAAGAACCACAGCATCACCTCAAGTAACTAACAATGTCAGAAAAGTCCCAAGCATCCCATGCCATGTCCGCTTGGCCTTCAGTACCCACAGCTCCCACAGCACATGCAGGAATCTGAGTGCAGTCTGAGCAGCTCCAACATGCATCCGCATATGAAATGTCTCCAGACTCCTCCTAAGACTGCACGGCTTAACTCAGTAATTGGTCCTGAGCTTCTAGTAAATAAACTTCATTGACAACCTCAGCAGAACCTTAACCCAATCCCCTTCAGAAGAAAGTTAATAGTGAACACATTGGCACATTTCTTAGCAGACATCTCAGAAGCACAGTTCATGTGATCACAAATTGCTTAACTTCTGTGCACCACTTAATTACACTGTAACACGACAGCAAACTTTAGGGAGAACATCAGTTTTCTGTTTCTATGTGAAATGCATGCCTTATCTTCTCTCCAACACTGGTTACCTCCTGTGCTCTGCATATGTCTGCAGGACAATATGATGCAGAAGATTCATATACTACTACTAAAACCATCCTTGCCCAACTCCGACAATAATTTGTTGCTTATCACTGCTGAATATCTGAGTACAGAATAGGAATACATTTCCATGCCATGCATAGAAGATACAGGGAAGACTGCAAGCTAAAAGGAATAGAGCTACACAGCACTGTTTACAAACATATATTTCCATTTGGTGCAACTTCATACTCTGCACAGCAGTGCTTTTGCAATTGGACAATGCCCAGCAGAGATGCAGCTGTCCTCTGCACTGAGTATGAGTTACCCAGGCAAGCAATTAAAGGCAGTCAGAGGTTATTACAATGCAAACATGAAAGATGTTCCATATCCATCACTCTTACAGGAAATTATTTCGAAGTAAATTGCTGCACACTTACAGCTCTTCAGAAACCCAGTATTGGCACCTCATAGATGCTTTGAACACAGGAATGCAGATAGTTGCCTGATCACGGTGCAGACTATTCATGGACATTTTTCAGAGAGGCTCATAACCTCAGTGTTCTGCTGAGTTTTTGCATTTATGGTACACTAAAAACACTGCATCTCAAAAGCTTTGTTTTAATTACTTCCCGTATTACTTACACATCCTGGAACTCCTCCAGAGATTTCTGTGGTGTGAAGACATTTAATAAACTGATAATCTGAAAGACAGAGCAAAGCAAAAGGAAGAATAGAAGCGATAAAGGTAAAGCAGTCCAACTCATTTTGAAGCACACATTAAAAGATAAACTCCATTTTTCACTGCTTGATTAATACCAACATCTCTCACTTTATGGTTCAGTGAAAGTCAGTAGTATTCAAAATAAAATGCCTCAGATCTCCAAGATGTCTTCAAGGTGCAATTGTATTCGTTTCTAAGAGAAGGACTAGTGATGATGACTAGTCACATGCTCAGGGTGAAGGAGTCCTCTGAATGTTGAGGGCTCAGTTCAAAAACTGACTGAGGATCTATCCACAATAACTGTCCTCATGCTGCAGACAGAAATTTCTTAAAGGTGAGGAATTGAAAAAATGTTACCTGAGGAATCCAAACTCCCTGTGTTTTTCCTTTTGTGTGGGCAACAAAGGCAGAAGACTGAAACACAGCCACCAAGAGGATCATATTTTACCTCTCCCTTCCTGCCTGCTCTACTCTCTGGGTTTGTCCTTCCTTGTCTTTCCAATCTTCCCCTTATGCACACTTCTTAAAACAGATGTGCTAGAACTCTGACCTAGCCAATGCTGTGTTGTCAGCAGCCTTTATGCAGCATTTTTTTCAATTATATATTTCAAATGAACACTGTTTCCCTGCAACTCTTCTTTCTCCTCCAGTATACTGAAATCACAGAGTGAGAATGCAACATCATCCTGCTTACAGGAAGGACCACAGTCCTTCCAAAGGCCTCTGGGTTGGTTTAACTGAGGGCAGCTTCAACCCATATCACCAGGGAAGAGGCAGGACAGCCCACATGGACACAGAGAGCAGAAGGATAAGTCAATGCCTAGAGATGGGGGAGAGGGTGCTAAATTGACAAGAGAAATCCTGATTAAGGTGTGATACCTGAACATGGGTACCCCAACTCAAGAGACACCTCTTTGAGTCTCAAACTCAATGACAATAGGTTCGAGCCAGAATGCCAACCAACACTTTCCTATTTCCAGAGAAACAGTAGAGAAAAATGTGCTCTGCTCTCCTTCCATCATCCCTATGCTCCTATCAGGGCTCCCATTTGGCACAGTTTTCACAGATGTACATGAAAGAAAACCACTCACCTATGTGGCCACATATCATTCAGAGAAAAAGCAGCCTCGATCAGTTTACTTTTCATTTATCTTTCTTTTTAAATTTTAAATTAAAAAAGACCCCCCAAAAGAAGAGTTTTCTTCTGAACAAGCCAAAACACTAGTCTGACTGCCCGCATAAAACTTACATTTTTGTGATTCACACACTTCATGAGGACCAGCTCTCTGTATGCACGCTTGGCGTGGGTTTGGTTCTGAAATGGTCTGCTGAGCTTCTTAATGGCCACGTTTCTATCAAGGATGGCATCGTATGCAGCACTGCAATCATGATAAAAACAGGGGTTATACATCTTAAAGGAGATCCTTCATTTCCTGTGGCAAATTCCTGAGCCTGAAGTCTGCTATTTCCATTTTTCCTTTCCTTGAGGAAAATGCTGGGACAAGGAGAGATTGTCTAGTGAGAGGAAAGAAGCCAATGAAACACATCAGCAGGGAAGAGCATGCACCCCTACTTGTGACATCCAGTTTCTTAGGAATCTAACCTTTATTTTTAAGGGGTAGAATTAAAAGATTAATTAACTCCAAGTAAAAGTACAGTGAGAACTGGAGGAGACAGCAAAGCAGCTCAGCGTACCAGGTACAGCAGAGAGGCTTCTGCAGCTCCAATCATGATCAAGGACATGTTCACCAAGTGTCTCAGTGAACAATTCACCACTTTTATTTAGAATTCATTTAGTCTTTTCCTTATCACATTTTCTAATGGAATCAAATTATTTAATCATTCCTTTAGACCATGTTGTCCAGTTCCAATTACACACCTGGAAACAGGACTATTTCTCAAAATTTCTTTCTCATTTCCTTTTCATAAAGAGAATAAATTGTTATGCATTATGTAAAAAATTGAGTATGTGATAAAATTCAGCTTGGGTTTGCAAAGTGGTCTCTTAAAAATCGGCTTTTCAAATTCTCCTTCTAAGTTTTAAAATATTTTGCACAATCTTCATGTATTTTGATAATTTTCACCTCTAATGAGTTTGAACTACTTATTTTGGTTGCCCAAATATGATGACACAACTTCCAGCTTCTGCATTTTATAAATGCGAGTTAGAAATATTCTCAGACTAAAACAGTCTTCAGATCCCATTCCTGATTATTCCTTTTCCCAAGAATGTGGAATGGTTTTTCTACATGTTTTTGCTGCAGCAAGAAAAGCAGCAGTGCATTCCCCACAAGGTTACTCCATCAAATCACTTCTTGTTGTTCCAGCAATCACAACCTGAAGCACCAGAGCAACTTTTCAAAATCACATATTTTTTCCTATTAATCCTTGTAGGTATTCACTCACATTGTCCTACTGACTATGTACAAAGCAGAAAGCACACAAGTATCAGAAGCTGAGTTACAAAGCCAACAAAAATTTACAGGCGCACCAGAGAGAGTTGGCAATGTTTATCTCAAAATGTCTTCTCTTTCTCCACTCTGGGATTCCCAGTAACACTATTCCTACGTCAGAAGCATACCAAACATATACCCAAAAAGGAACAATTGATTAACAGAGATAGTGAGAAATGTGAGACATGATGGTGGATTTGTAGCTTTTGTTCTCTTTTGGGCTAATCACAGCGGGACACTGTAAAAGCAAAGACAAAAATATCCTTATTCCATTCATAAAGCATTAAGCTTTATGGAAACAAAAAGTCAGAGGAGTTTAAAAACAATATCCTTCAATAACTAACTGTTCTACATCCATCATTTAAGGACATTTATTGAAAATACATTTCAGCAGACAAATGTCTGAGCTAATTCACACTACTTAATCACCCAACATCTTTAAAAAAGACAATCATAGAACTAGAGAATCACTTGAGTTGGAAGGGACCCTTAAAGATCATGTAACTCAACTCCTCTGCAGTAAACAAGAACATCTACAGTTAGATCTGGTTGCTCAGAGCCCCATCCAGCCTGACCTTGAGTGCCTCCAAGGGCAGGCATCCACCACCTCTCTGGTCAACAGTGTCAGTGCTTCACCACCCTTTGCGTAAAAAACATCTTCCTTGCATCCAATCTGCAGCTTCTCTTCTGTTTGTTCACCTATTTCCGAGTCTTTCTCCCTCAGTCAAAGCACCGATTTAAAATCTGCAACATCTTTGCAAGTCCTTGGTGGCAATCCCTTCCCAGTCCACCATGTAACGCAACAGCTGCTTCCTCAACTACAGAGAAAGAGAAAACAACCCCCTCCTTTCCCTATGAACTGTATTAAAATACTCTGCTACAAAATTACTTATGAATTTATACAGCTGATTTATTTTGATAACAAGGACCAGAATTCAACCCTGGGTCCTGCTATAAAACGTTATTTCATAATAAACTCAAATTTTTTTTTTCCAGGTTTACCATCATATCTCTGGCAGCTGTGCAGAAGGAAAACACAATAAGCAAACTCTTTCCCAACAATTGTTTATGACAATTTTTTTAAGGTGAAAGTGAGTGTTAAAACTGTCTTTTAAATAATGTGAAACAAAACAATTTATCAGAGAAAAATTTTAGCCAGATGTGAAAATAAATTTATCAAGACTCATCAGTAATTACAGCTACTTAATTAGTCTTTGTTGGCTCCATTAAAGAAAAAAAGAAAAAAGAAAAAAAAGAAAAAGAAAAAAGCAAATCAAACTCATTTCAGACTCATGAATTTATGCAGATAACCATAATTTGGATCACCATTTACCAGAGATTTTGTGTGAGAGTTCAGGCATTTGAAGGAGCAAGCATTCACTTGTCTACATAGATTAAAAAGAAAACAACACTCTAGGTTAACGTCCAAGATGCTCTTTGAACAGACACCTATGAACAGTTCAGAATTGTTCTTCCCCTGCAGTAGTAACACTTTTAACCACTAATATTTATATCTCTTATTTTAGTCTCCCCCAGAATGAACTGCCAGTTAGAGAGAACTACCAGCATGTAATGAGACAAATTGTTGAAACTTTTCTGAAAATCTCTTCCTAGCATAAAATCAACATTCTGACTCACAAAACACTGCAAACTGGCAATATTACACCACCACTCCCCTTCAGGGGCAGGTTGATTCTAGGTGTATCTGAATACACTGTTCAATTAATTTCTCCTCTGAATAGCGCATACTCTTTCTTCTAGGAAAATCACAGATCTGTGTTGCAGTGAGGCCTCAATTGGAGGCCTCCATATCTGGTGTCTTCAGTACAGGAGAGACATGGACCTGTTAGAGAGTGTCCTGAGGAGGGCGACAAAAATGATCCAAGGGATGGAACACCTCTCCTACAAGGACAGGCTGAGAGAGCTGTGGCTGTTCAGCCTGGAGAAGGCTCTGGGTAGAGCTGATAGTTGCCTTTCAATATCTAAATGGGGACTATAAGAAAAAAGGGACAAGCTCTTTAACAGAGCGTGTTGTGAAAGGATAAGGGATAGTGGTTTCAAACTAAAAGGGAGAAGGGTTTACATTGGATGTAAGGAAGAAGTTTTTTTACATTAAGTGTGGTGAGGCACTGGCACATGTTGTCCAGAGAGGTGATGGAAGCCCCATACCTGACGACATTCAAGGTCAGGGTGAACTGGGCTCTGAGCAACCTGATCAAGCTGTAGGCATTCCTGTTTATTGCAGGGGAGTTGGACTAGATGGCCTCAAAGGGTCCCCTCCAATTCAAGCAATTCTATAATACTGTGATTCAGTTTACTGCTTCTAGGATACTATTAGGCTGCTTGTGATCTGAAGAGCTACCTGATCTCTTAGAAACCATCCTCAAAGCATCCTTCCTGCTCCCATGCACCTTCCTCAAAAGCATTTTTCCAAGACACACAAACTTCTCACACAACCTAGGAAGCATAAACCATGTTCCAGCTGACACTGCACTATGCTGTATTCCAACAATCTACAGCACAAAAGCCTATTGTTGCTCTTCACTAAAGTGCAAAAATAAAACATTCTGGATCTCAACTAAAAGACATCATCTGGCTCACCTTGCCCAGACAGCACTGTCTTGTGATAATAGAAACAGCTATAAGCACCCATGTCCTAAACAGACCAAGTTTCTTCACAAGCAACCATGTTCTTAATTCCTTGCATCCTCACGTGTGTAAGTGATATCTGTTGGAAAACTGAGGCTTCTACTTGATTCCACCATAAATTCAAGAATCCTCATAGTTCCTTCAAATTGTTTTTGAAATATTCCAGTACAGCATAACTTTTCTACAAACCAGAGGCAGTGTAAAAAATATCACAGACAGTATCAAAATGGTTAACTGAAAGCCACTGCAGACATTCTACGTATAACTCGCATCCCGACAAACAGCATTCCTTCAAATGAGAATACATGAAATACACATGAAAATACACTCACTCCAACATCAGTCTATTTCTAATGATTTTAGGCAACATGGGAATACCTCTCCTTTGTCTAAAGGTCCATATCCACAGGCACAAAGTGATCTGTCTCTTGCTCTCCCTTAAAATAAGGCACTTGCCACCTCTCCTTCCTTCCAGCACTGCAGAGGGGTATCAGTTCCCTGTTCTCTTAGTCACTGAGACAGGACATGCTTAATTAAAACCAGAAAAACTTCAAAAAACAAAGAAAAAATCTTTGAAGATTTTTTGTTTCTACTGCAGACCTAAAACTCATGGCCCAGTGTCAAAGTACACTGACAACACTTAGTCCAATAAACTATAAACTCTGCTTCATCCAAGTCTCATTGTCATCACATTTACAATACCAGAACAATTTTACAAAAACACACCACGCTTCCTCACAGACATCTGGGAGATTTACAGTAAGCAGTCTGTACTGTCATCAATAGTAGGAATATCTCTGCTCAGAATCCAAGCTGTTTTGTTTTTCTTTATCCTTCTGGTAAAAACCATTTTGGCTAACACAAATCCCAGTGAAAGTTCCCACACCAATTTCACAAGATACCAAGCACAGTATCTCCAAAGTCACACTTACTCACCAAGTTTTTAGTTATTTCACATGGGCACAGTGACATTTATAACAAACACACCACATGGCTTGCTCTTTTTCACAGATCTTTAGTAAATTATCAGCTCCTGAAGAACTCTATACCTTTACTGCAATGTTTCCACAACAGGAAAATGATTTTGTCCTTGATGTAAATTTCAGGATAATGAATTAAGACCAAGTCCCTGCTTTTTTCATAGCCACATTCCCTGCTTCCTATGCCCATTTCTGTTCCATAAGAGTTGTTACTGTTCATGCAAATTCCCCTGCTGAAATCTACCTATAGAATCATGTAAGACAAGCTGGAGGCTAAGACAAGCTGGAGGCACTGGGGATCTCACCTCCAGGTTAGTGAAAGCAGTGCTGCTGCTAGCAGATGGTATCTGGTCCTGAAGTGAGTGCTGAGGCAGTCCCTGACACAGAAGATGAATGTGTATTGTTTACCTAATTGGTACTGAAGGGTTTGATACCAAATTATTGACAAACTACTACAAAAAAGGTTCCTGTTTCTGAGGATGAGGGCACTGCCATTCTGTGATCAAGTGCCAGGCAAGGCAGAAAACCATTCTCAGCAGTCAACTCCCAGCTCAAGCAAAGCTTCTTATGAGCTTTGAAGATTTGGACAAGTCCAGAAGCTGGACATCTGCTGCCACTGCTGGCAGCAGCTTTGTCCTGAATGTGGAGCTGGCATTTAGCAGTAATAATCTACATTTTTCACTCGTAAATAACAACTCCTGACATGTACTAAATCAGTCTCCAACAGCTGGGTAGGTCCTCACTGCACCCAGCAAGCTGGTAGTTCCCACCAAATTCTTGCTTTACCACTGGTTCTTAATGTGCTGCTCTCAGCTTGTTCATATCTTCCTGGTCAATTGCGGCTCACAACAGGTAGACTGCAACATGGCACATGCTAAACAATCATCATCTGCCCTATCAGTCACATAACACTTCTCCTTCTGTCCCATGAAACTGTACGGACTTTTGTGGCCTCAAAGTATTGCTCAGCCATTTAGGGAAATTGGCAGTACTTTCCATGTCACCTTTCTTGTTTTCTCATTTGACTTTCTGTCCTAGGGAATTCTTAACATCTCCTGTCAACTATTAGCATAAAAGTTATGTTACAGATCTTACTTAGCTTAACAGCCTTTTTAAACAAACAAACAAACAAACGAAAAAGACTTCATTTTTATTTTATTTTTGCTGCTTTTAGTTGACCCGTTTTAAGCTATATTTAGCCCTTTCCTGTCTGAGAACTTATTAGCAGCTACCTTGCTGCAAAAGGTTTCCAATGCAGATGCTGCAGAGTGCTCTGGACATGACTAGTTCCTACACAGTGCTCCCTGACTTTTACTGCATGAAAACTGAAATTACAGGGTTTACCCAGGATGTAATTTGCACTGCCTCTGGAAATAGCATCACAGTTGTCAAGTGCAGTCAGGTTCTTTCTCTTTCTCCCTTGCTAGTTGCATTCTGCTATATGGAGAAGCAAACCCCATGCTAACATCCTCACCAGTAGAAGAATTTATCAGGCTTCTTTTGCCTCAGGATGTTTGTTGCCCAATGCTCATTTTTGCAATTGTAAACAATGTCTGTGACTAGCAAACTGAAGAAATGCAAAAAGCAAATCCTACTGAAAAGCAAAGAGAAAGTGCTGATACTTACCAAACTATTCCCTGAGCCCCAGAGCCAATTGGTTTCAAGTTCTGGTAGCGCTTGAGAACAGTGAAGGTCGAGTCACCCACTTCCACACTGTAGAACTGGTTGTCAACTTTGCTTTTGCTCATGTTGTAATGCTTGGCAATGTATGACACATCCACTTGTTTCCCAAATCCCTGTTGTGCAGAAGGGAAGGGGATTGGGAAGGAAGACAGAAACCCAAGCTGTAAAACATCAGAATATTGAGGAAACACAGTCAGTTCCATTTTAAAATATGAATTCTTGTCGTTTTAGGCTACAGTGTTCAATAGCGGAGGAGAGTTTACCAGTTCTGTATTTCTGGGAGCCAGAAGTTCTTGTGATTCTAACATTCTAGTGTTAGTCCCCAGAAAACAAATTATTTTCATGTAAAAAGAAAAAAAAAAATATATATATATATATATATACACAAGTTATTACAAACCTGTTATGCTTGCATAGAAGATAGCACTACAGACCTGTAACCTTGCCTATATACGTAGGCATTACCAGATATAAAGTTCCATTACGACCATTTGAGATCTGCTAGTATCCTTTGTTCACCAAAGAATACAGAGTAAAATACATACTGACTATGAGATAAGCACTGTGATTTCATGTCTATAACTGAGGATTCCATCCTATGCCACACTGAGCATGGGACACAGAAGTTCAGCATGCCACAGAGCTGTCCTGGAGCAGTGGATGATTCACCCAAGGAATCCACATTCCCCAGATGCACTCTGAAGAGGAGAAATAGAGCCCAAAAGTACACCTGCTGCTGCACTTGCATCTCTCTTCCTCTGTATTCATCTCCAGTGCTCACAAATGCAGCGTTTGAATTTTCCTAGTTTCTCTGACTTAAACTGCTTTTTCAGTAAATCTGAATAATCAACAATGCTATGTGACTGAACAATAATACTAAGACGAATTTTGATGGGGAAAGGAAAAACAAAAAGTTTCCTTGAAGGATATGATTTTTTCCTTTAAAAAATACACAATTCCAGTGTTCCATAAAGCTGGCATTAAAAATAGAGAACTGATCCTGCCGATAACTGGGGTTCTCTGGCTTGCCCTGGGATGAATGAATGCCCTTTTTCTGTCAGTTATCCTGCCAGAGTGCCTGTGGTCACTGACAGGGTGGTTAATCCCAGCTGCCTCATTTGGAGGCTTTGAAGTGTTCTAGCTGCAGCCATGCATTCAAACAGAAAATCTCATTTCAGAAGAACTATTAGAAACACTGCATTTACTCATGAATCAGACACAGGGCAAGGGATCCCCCCTCTCCCCAAATGATGAAAGAAAGAAACATACCCATACTGACACAAGTGCTAAATCCAAGGTTAAAGTGTGGAATAACTCTGAAAGAGGTATGGATTTTTCCCATCTAAAGAAAGAAAATTAGCATCTGATTTGCACTGTGCAGCCTTAGTCTCAAAAGCTGCTACTGCTATGAGCAGACAGATGAATAAATCCAGCTTGCTCAGCTACTCCTACCAGACCTGGAACTGAGCAGCTTTATTTGAATAATGTGCTCCTGATAGACAGGAAATAATTCCAGCTCCCTCTGGCTACACTAACACATTTGCATCATGTTTTATCCTGATGTCATTATCAGAACAATGCAGACTATATTCAGCATTAACATCCGTTACTGTAAAACCAATGTTGGGAAAGTGTCAGCATAATCACTGCACTGCTTAGAGAGCCCAAATCACAGCCAGCTCCTCTGGAAGAGCCAGGGAAAGTACCTTGCTCAGGCCTGAGGAAACACTGCCTGTTGGCATCGCCGGTACTGACCTCCCCACCCATAATGTATGTGGTACAGATGTAAATGGGATAAGTTATTTTTGTCAATTTGAGTTCAGAATCCTAAACACATCAACATCACTTTTTTTCAAGTCAGGCAGAGCCTATGAATGACTGGACTTAGGACCCTCACAATGCTACAGATAGTTTTCTGAAGTGCTACAGCTCCATCAGGCAGGTATTTGTAATCCAAGAAAGTCTTAATTAGTTGAACAATTATTGTTTGCAGTTCTTCAGTCATTCCAACAGTAACTGAAGAAACATCAGCCAACAGGAGCCTGTAGGGTCTGATCAGAACACAATGGTCTCAACAAGCGTCTTTCCCCTGAGTAACATAGACTTTTAGAATGATAGAATCAAAGAATCATTGGATTTGGAAAAGACCTCTAAGACCATCTAGTACGAGCATTAACTCATCACCACTACTAATCCATGTTCACTAACCCATGTCCCACAGTTCCATGTCTCCACAGTCTTGAACACCTCTAGGGATGGTGATTCCACCACCTCCCTGAGCAGCCTTTGCCTCTGCATCACTACTCTGAGAAGAAATGTTTCCTAATTCACAGAATTCATAGAACCATTAAGGTTGGAAAAGACCCCTAAGATTATCTAGATTAACCATCAACCCATCAGCACAATGCTCATTTTCCTACACAAACCCCTCTATTGTTCACATGCAACCAGAAAAGGTAAAGACAGCTTCATTATTTATGAAAGCTTATGAAAAGTAACGCTTTCTTAAAGTCTACTTAAGATGCGAGCAATGAGCTGCTTTGATAGAAAAGACACCCAGATTTACTCTCAAATATAAGGCACGCTGGCGTAGCTGGAAGTTGACTCTAAGCAAAATGCCTCCTGCAAGTGACATGCACTTTGGCTGCTGGGGACAAGCCAGCCAGGCTTCCAATCAGCTACCGATCTGCCTCCTCTCTTTAAAACTACACTGGTAATAAAATTCAGAAAATCAGCAAAATTGAAGCACAATGGGCCTAGTGCTTAAGCCCAAAGTAATACTCCCATAAGAACTGTGGGACAAACGATGTAATTTTCCTTGTCCTGGTCAATATTTAAATCAAAATCAAATCTAAAGCAATGAATTAATAGTGTTATTAATCACATTTGATCAGATCTCCGTATCAAAGTGACAAATAAGCAAATCACGAACGATTTCCAAGTCAACTCAACAGTCACTTCTGAAACGAGAACAAATAAATGGTCTCTTAAAATTCAGCCAAAAAGGCTTTACCCTAAGCAAGGAAATGCATGCTCTCAATGGAGCATGCACACACCCAGAAGACAATTTTCTTTCATATTTGGTGGATACCACCATCTCAAGAACACAGAAATCCTCATCAAGAAGAAGGTAGAAGTTCTTCATTCGCTATTAACTGGAGGAAAGAATGGTGCTCACACTTATGTTGACTTGGGAAGTCGCACTGAAGGTCTGCAGGTGTTGCTAAAGTCTTCTAGAATTTCACTACAGTTCATACATTTTCAAGTGAGCTCCAAAAGTACCTGGCAAGTTATGCTATTGGGACCCCAACATAGCAGTAAACATTGCAAGAACAAAAATATTTAGACACAAAATTCTCCATCCTTTTTCTTTGGAACAGTTTCACAGGTCTTTGTGTTAGGTGAAAGATAATTGCTGAAACACAAACGATGCATTTGAGTGTCATTATTTCATGGCTTCTATAAATTTTTGGACAACAGAATCAAATTTTCAACGCTAACTAGAACTTAAACTTCATTCTCCATGTACAGGAATTTTCTTTGAGCATAACACATTCAAAACTTAAAACACATACCAAATGTCATTCTCCTTCTTCTGTACTGAGAAACTTCAGATTAAAAGAAGTTATGCTTTCAGAACTGAACGTACATCTATCCAAGCTGGGTTGGCAGCCATAGCTGTACAGTTATTTGCCCAATATCCCAATGGCTCAAGAGGAAAGGAAATTAACTGCCAAGCCTCAGGGGATGGAGGTGAAGTGAAATGCTAGTACTAACATTACTATATGCCTTAGGAACACGTTATTTATTTTCAAAGAACAGCTATTGAAAAACTCGGTGAAACTTCACTTATTGATTTGCTCATAGTCACAAGCTGCATTCTTTTTACTTTTCTTTTTCTTTTTTTCTTTTTTTTTTCCCCTGTTTTACAGCATAAACAGCAATAAAGAGAGATAAGAAAGCACAACAGAATAACAACACTATTTTCTGTAGTTTGAAGTGAATTGTTTCCTGATATTATCCCTGTTTATTTATCTACTTCTACCCCATGAAAGGAGGATATTGACTACTTTTTACTGGTGGACATCTGTTTCTGAACACCATTCCTCCTGTTATTGATAAACTCACAATAGAAGGACTTCTTACAACTCAGCACTTCACATCCATCTTTTAGTTTCTATTAAATCCACTAATGGCAGTTTAAGCTCAATTGCTCTCATCTACATCTCCAGGACAATCAGAGCTGTCTCAGAGCATGTTAACAAGTATCAGCTGAGGAGGATCTTTCCCTAAATATCAGCATCCATCTTTGCACGTGCACAGAAATGCCTACAGGAAAAGATAAACATTTAGTGTGCCATGATTCAAGGCTATGGAAAAAAAACAAACAAACAAAAAAACAAAACAAAAAACGACTCTGCATGCGTGAAACAAGTGAGGAAGAGAATTAGATGAAAGACTGAAAAACTGTTTCCTCATTTGCAGTTGGCATCATGCCCAAGGATGTGCAAAATGCAACAGAGCCATCGTTCTGTGCTAGCAGTGACAATGGCTCCCCAGGGCTCCACTGTCTCCAATTCATCCCAGACAAAGAGGCTGGAAAGGAGGAGAGCATATTGTAGGTAGCAGACAGCCAGTGTTCCGCCAGGGTCCAAAATACAAATATCTTCAAGCTGCCATTTGACCAAAAGATCAGATGATGAGATTGTACTAATGCAAGTTCTGAAAGATTGTAAAATCCTGAGGGTGCTCTTGTCAGCTCTGAAAGTGTGCGTCTGTACAGCTGGCAGACCCATTTAGCTCCTACCCTATGGCTGCAATTCACTCAGAAGATCCAAGTGCCACAGTTGTGGCATTTACCAAACCTCTGATTTGGATTTAATAAGCACTTTGCTGTATACATTTGGAGAGTCACATAAGCCTACATTTAAGAAATATACAGTATCTTTGCATAGAAAGATCTATAGCACAGGCAGAGTGCATCTTCCACACAGAATACCAAATGGGTGCACTTACAATATTGTAAATTCTTAATCTTATTTTATCAGCCCCATTGCACCACATCTCCCCCACTATTGTATCTCATTCTTCACCTATAAGGTCTGTATTCTCCACACAGTATTCCTTATTATAGTGCTTTCTATGCTGTCATGGGTTAATTCTCCGTCTTTTATTAGTGCTTCTCCGCTAGGTTTCTCCTAGATCCCAGACACAGGCTGCACTCCTAAGAACTAAGCATCTCAGTATCCAGGTGACTTGCTCTGCAAACAGCTCAGCTCTCACAGACCGTTCCTTGATTGTCTCACCACATTTGCTTTGCACGTTCTATTTTAAAACAGAAATTATTGTAAGAAGTATAATATTCTTACCTTTTGAGGTCTATTTTTTTTTTTTTAACTCTTTTTGTTTAACCTCTTCTAACTGAGATGACAAAATTCCATTGACTTCAGAACTGGCTTTTCTTGGTTCTGAGCACTGAGGAAGGGCTCCTTTTTTTCTTATTCATTTATTTCTACAAAGCAAAATTCCATTTGGATATTCTTCACTTGTCTCCCATGTGGTGTTCACTGAGATTTCACTGCTTTCAATTGCTTCTTTTGTACAGGCTCAACATGTAGCCTCATTTCTAACTATGGTATCACATGTTGCTTAGCAGTTATCACAGCCCAAAGGCATCCGCTTCATTCTGATGTAGACTTGTAAGAGATGAGCAGTATGTGAACATCTCCTCAGCAGAAGAACAAGTTCAGAATGATTCCTCAGTCACATATTGTCTGAAGAATCCAACACAGATACAGTCAGGTAAACTCTTGCCCCAGACATCACACCAAGGACGGTAAGAAGGTTTATCCATAAACGCAAATAATTACAATCCTTGGGAATGAGGTTCCTTTATGGACAGGGACTTCAGTATAATGTAGGGAAAATACAGGAAAGAAACATGTAAGAGGGCGTGTGAAGTGGAAGTAACAATGTTTGGGAGCCTCTTACTTATTTAGTGACTGGGATGGGATGCTGGCAAAGGCACAGGTTGGAGCTGCCTCCGAAACAGAAGCCACAAACAAACTGCAAGAGCAAGGAGAAGAGGAAACTGCTGTTTGTACTCATCAGTTCATTCTGAGTCACTTGGTTTGAAAAAGAAGAGACAATATGGGAGGAAGCAAGATACAATTAAGATTAAGAGAGAGAAATAGCCACTGAATGTTGGCCAAAGCATTGCACCACTGGGAAATGAAAAGGATGGCTGATTTTTCAACAGCAGTAGGGAAGCCCTGAAGTCCAGCATGCTTTGAGCACAGGAGAGCTAAGATGGAATTAAGTCCTCATACTGATAGTAAAATATTTTACAAATAGATTGAGTTTCTCACTAAACTGAGACTACAATGAGATATCAGGTGTTGGCTGAGAAGCTTTCTTCTGCTAAGCATGTAAGGCAGTGAGGAAGAAGTTGAGAGATGCTGTGTCCCAGCACACATCATGGCATCATCTAAAAAGAAGGGTGAAAAAGCAGCACATAACAGCACAGGTATAACTATTTCAAAAACCAAATTTCTGAGTACAGTTGTATAATTACAGTATTCACTGTGAAAGTGGCTAATGAAAAGACTCTCCTTTTTTTTAGTAAGAGGCTGAAAGGAGCTGAATAATTCAATTGCATCTCATGCTAGAAATAGACAGTTCTTGATCTTTAATAACATTTCAGTCTCAGAAATCTACAGTAAAGGACATTGCCTACAGAATGGTTTATGAACATCAGTCAATCTCCCATTGGGTAGAAGCCATAATTATAGGACTTCTCCTGATCAAGACAGCTTATTTAATGGTTAAAGCAGTAACTCTGTCCAATGTGATTAAGGCATTAATTTTAACTAAAGTGGTTTAACAAATTTAGGAAATAATTCAGAAACAAACCTGATGAATGAATAACTGAGAGCAATGCAATCAATAATGCTGGTCTTCTCTGTTGGTAAAAAATGAAAAGTTTTCTAAAATAATCTGATTTGTAAGTGTTCATTCATGCAAGCATTTTGCACAGGAAGTGTTTTGATCAAGACAGGTGGAAAATAAAGCAAGTTGTCAGAATACAGGTGAAAAAAAACCATCTAAAGATAAAATAAAGGTGGGGTGTTTTTTAATCTTTTTGTTTGGGACTTATTTAAAGCTCAATCTGAGTAGGAGCTTGCAAAATACTCTCTACAAGCAAAGTGAAAATGCACTCTGAAGGTTTCTTTAAGTGGCATCAGCAAAGCACCAGTTCCACTTTCATTATGCAGAAACACTGACATATTCCATCTGGGGCATCAAATTGTTTAAGCTGTCCAATAAGGGCTAATGATGGTGCCACACCAAAGGATTAGCATGCTACGTTACAGTGGTGATTCATATTAAGCATTTTCTTAATATGCATGGCTGGGTCCCAGATATCTTATCTCAAAATGCCACTGCCTGCTTTTTGGAAGAAAACTAAATATGTTATTGCAGCATTATGGAAGTGCTGTGAGGCACAAAACTGAATAATAAAAGGTGTTTTTCAAAGACAAGATAATTTATGACTACTACTTCAAGTCAAAAACCATGGAATTGTTTTATGTTGCAATTACCAAACCCTGGCAGAAGCCACCCAGAGGCACAGTCACAGACTGCAGAACTGCTCTTGAGTCCTGCATAAAGTGTCTGTGGGGGTGTGCAAATGAAGGGTAAATAAGTGCATCCTATACAGCTAACGTTTAGGAAATGTGAAAATCCTGCCAGGCTGTGCAATTCTTCATGTTGGTTGGCAGCATCCATTGTTAGTTATTATTCAGCAATTGAACACCTTATTCTACTCAAAATCCAGGGGTCTGTGTCACATTGTGCTTCAGTAGGAATGTCCAGAATCCTAAAGATGTGGCCTGTTGGCAAGAGCGGCCTTACTAATGACACATGAAGATCTAAAAGTCCAAGTGCCTTTGTCTTATCTTTCTGTTATTCAAAAGCTGATGTCATTTTTCTCAGCTCTTCCAGAAAAAGATCAGACTACCAATTGCAGTTAATGATAGATTTAATTTTTATACTGCGAATGAGCAGAAGTCATATTTCCCCAATCATGCTTTGTTTTTCAAAAAGGGCTTTTCTCTTTTCTTAAGTTGGAAATTCTTCATATTCTCACCATGCTGAGCTAGCACTGTGTCATATAAAACCAGCAGGCCCAATGCCATATGCTCTATGCTAAAAGAAGCAGCCTATAAGCGGATGTCTTTTCCTGCCACAGCACACAAAGCTGTGCTCTTTAGGAGATGAGAGAGAAGTCCCCACACAACAGTTATTATAAGAAGTATATGCCCTCAGTGGCAACAACCATTGGGGTATTTTTCAACATGTCACCTCTAAAAGAACACTTCAGAACAATTCAATATTTGTTGGGAAGTCCACAGAGATGCACACATTCCAACAGGAGCAGGACTACTCATGAATTTTCCACACTGGCAATTCTATTCCATGTAGTCAGCATATTAGACATAGACCTGTGATAGAGTTTTTTCCAGTGCAAAAAATCTTATGTTACAGCATATGATCACCAGGAGCTCTCATCTTAACATATCAGCATGTTAGGATCCAACTGTATAACAATGACTTGTGCCAGCACCTGCTGGATATTTACACAACAGAAGAAATTTTGGCATCTGTTAAGCCAGACAGAAAAAATAAATGAGTTGCATTAAGTTCACCAAAAACAGCATTTTTGGGGATCTCATATCTGGGTGCTGGCTGGCACACATTCACCATAAGAACTGAGTGGCAGTACCCACGTCTTGCTGCTGGTGAGCTCTAAAGTTTCCTGATTCAACACAGTTTTCCAAAAGGTACAAAGAAACTTTCTTATACTCAGACCACAGTAAATAATAGAGTACTTGACTTCTCCATTAGCACTGCGGATAAATATGGAATAATTATTATCACTACGTGAAGACAGTTGAATGCTCTCTAAAATTATACCAAATGATTGACCAAATCTTACCAGGTTGCACCTATACCCCACATCCTGCCCTCTGCAGAACACATGGACAGCATCCACAAGAGTTAAGATTTTAATGCAGTAAAACATGTAATTCTGAGGGACTGCTCTTATACTTAAAACTGAGTATGTGCTTGAGTATTATTTGGATCAGGGCCTATCTTTTTTTGGAGAAAATAAACTAAGAAGCAGCCTAAACTAGCTTTAATCCTCAGGGTATACATCTAAAGATATGAGGATCACAGAGCTGTTTGTGCAGCAAGTGCTGGAAGGGCAAAATCCTGTTTCCCGTAGTGACAGAGTAGTATCTCTTGCACTCTTGAATGATCCCTCTTTGGGTACTGCCATGGTCATTTAACTTGGATCTGCTTCACCCAGGGTGGGAATCAAATGTTGTTTGATAAGAATTTGTATTTCATGGTCTCTACTGCCATAGTTCTTTTTGGGAGTCTTTCTACTTTACTTGGAGTTGGGGGGGGAGAGGTCTCTGATAGCTTGCATCCCCTATCCTCTAGATGAACCTTCCTAGGAATGCATGTTCAGTATATACGTGAAGTAATTTATAATCACAGAGATTAGGTAGTAGTTATGAGCACAAAGACTGCAGCTTCTGTCTGTCCAGCCTTCTGAAATACCTCAAAGCTTTTCTAATATTTGGTACTGGGCAGGCAGGACCTCAGTAACGGAGAATTTAAGAAAAATAAATAAATAATTAGCAATAAACTTGTATAGCTAGCAACAATTTATGTCTAGTCAGCATGAATATATATATATGTAATATTTTGTTATACACACTGCAAGAGTATCTTGCACAAGATTGATCAAATCAGAGACCTAGTTATGACATGACCAAGGAAGCGCCTGAAGAGGCATTGGGAAGGCCTGGCATCACCCCCCTTGGTGCTCTTTGTTTCACAAAGGAAGCAGCCTTTGGACAGAATGGAAGAAGCCCTGGAGAGAACCATCATATCAGTGTGATAAGGAGAGTACTGAGGTATCTTGGAAACAGCGGGATGGTGACTGACTGGCACAAGATAGCACATGAATCAACAAGTTTTAGAATGTAATTAACAAATGTAAATCTTTGGCAAGATTATGAATCCGGAGTACCCAGCCAATGGGAAAACAGGGGAGGAAGTAGGCATGGGGGACATAATGCACAGAAGTTGTACTACTGCGTCCATAGGTGTGCTCCTGCTTGTGAGATGCCTGCCATTGCAATCGTAAATAAAATCTGTTTTATCAGAGATACTGTCCTGACAAAATTATTTGGATATTCCCAATACCAGTTATTTATATTCATCCAAAATACCGTTGATTTCATCAAATACTCTTTAACAAAAACACCAATATCACATTAAGTACTGTTTGTGGCTATGACAGCTGGACTAGATGATCTTAGCTCTCTTTTCCAACCTTATTCTATGATTCTTGAACACTTCTTATTTATCTGGAGTATCAGCAGAAGATTAATTATAGCGGCATGTTTTGGTTACTGACTAAATCAAGAACTGGCTACTCATAAACAGAAATTCACTATACATTGTCGGGAATTGACTGATATCCAGACTGAAGTAGCATTGAACGTAAAGAGGAAATGATGGAAGTCTCATTCCTTGCATGTGTGAAATAGAAACATTTCCGTACAGCTCTTCTTTAATTTAAGTAAAAGGGAGAGGATAGCTGTGCAAAACACTGTATTCTGTACACTGAAAAGAACTTCTCAGTGTAGAATCCCCACCCCCCCTTTTTTTTTTTTTTTTTTTTTTTTGCAATTTTTGCGGAACATTGTGGGTTTGTTTTCGTTTTTTTTCCAGTTTTTCTTTTCCTTCCCCCTCCCCAAGTGAACTCTGTCTAAAAAATCACCTAAACACTGTTTTGTGGGGGGGGGAGGAAAAAAAAAAACAAAAAACTTTCTTCTTCCAAAACGCTTTCTCCCTGGTCTGAAAGATATATAATTTAGAAGTTATATATAAAAAATTTCATTGAGGAGGGTACTTCAGGCTTTTTGTGCAGTCTACAGAACAAATCATCCACTTTGAGCCAAAAAACAGTGGAAGAATTAAACAAGTCAGAAAATCACATGCACACAAAGAATAGGAGGTAAGAAAGGACAGAGAAGGCTGTTAAGCAGTTTTCCAAAGTAAATTGCTTAGATCCAACTGAGAGGTGAAGATTTAGAAAGTTCAGAAGTAGCCTTCCCAGCAGAACCAATATTTGGTTCTACTGAGTTAAAACAAACAAACAAACAAACAAACAAAACAGAAAACAAAATTTCCAATACATGTAACTGTTTCGTGTTAACTGCTTACATACAGATCACAGCCTTGAGCTCTTCACTGTCTTTGATCCTAGGATGTAAGTAACATAAAGGAGAGTACCAGTATTTACTCCAATTCCATTTCCAGGAACGCAACACTGTTCTCACCTGTCAAAAAATGAAGACTGTTCCCTAATCTCCCTCAAAAAGTCCAATAACGAGTGCCATCTCAAATAACAAAAAAAACATCACTACCAAAAAATAAAAAACAAGAAAGAATTCAAACAAAATATTTTGTAAGAAGTCAACTAAAATGTCACCTTATATTCAAACTGGAAAAAACACATTCAGAAATTTGACATCTATGTATGTTAACTAAATCTAACCATCAGAACCAAAAGTTGGGCACACAAATACAGTTTTTTTCAGCTCACAAAGTTAGTTTGCGCTCTGTAGATTTCAAAGCATTGTGACTGAACAATTTCAAGGCTGATTTCAAGTGCAGAATTGGCTATAGTACAGTCTCTTGACCCCATATCCTGAACAGCATATTTTGTTCAACTGAGGACAGTACAAACCTCGCACCAATTCAATTACTTCCTCCACACTCCCAGCAAATGCAGACTAATGGACAGAAAATTGTATTCATTGATTACAACGTAAAAGCCTCTGTCTCACATAAAGAGATGGTAAGACAAAAAGAAGATCTAATTCACATATTTCTGTGAAAGCATTTATGTAGGTGCAGTTATTTTGGATGAAAAATGTCTCATCATTAAGTTTATGGGAAGAACAGCCAAGATTATTTTCTTCTCATCACATCAACAGATATTTGGGCAAGGCAAAATGCAAAAATCATTAAGAGCAAACGATGACAATCAGATTAAAAATAAAAGAAATTTTCTGTGATGCATTTTTCTAGTTTTTATGTTTACTCTAATTCTTACAGCTAGTTACTCTCAATATGCTACTTTTTTAACTTTTTTTGCTATTAGCATAAATGTAAAAATAAAGTACAAGTGTGTACTGTACCTTGTTTTACCTGTAAGGAACACACACCTGACAAAAGGCAATCTTCACATCCAGGGTAGGTTCACCACAATAGTACAACAAATGGCGGCTCATAAATACCTACAATTAAAAAGAGAATAAACATATACATTTGTATGCTTGCTAACGTACAAGTACAGAACAGTTAGATGTGCATTTGGGTCATGAAGCCACCCTGAGTTGCTACCCAGCTCTTGAAAAGAACAAATTGCTTAGAACATTGCTGGGAATTGGCTTTAAAGTCATTCTAACACTCACCAAGGCAACAGCCTCCAACAGGACTCGGTTATGTCAGCAAAAGTTTTAGAGTAACAGAAACCATTAGCCCAAATTTTCTCTTGTCACTTGTATACTCCTCTAGTCTCACCACATTCAAGTCAGCAGGTTGTCTACAGTGCAGGAGTGAGAGATAGTGTTGTGGGGAGGAAAGGAACAATCTCTAAGTTGTCAATTATTAGGAAAATCAGAGAAAATAGAGAAACTAATTATTTCTCTGTGTAAGTTCATGGCCTACCACTTCATGAGCAGTACACATAGTTCTGCTCCTCATCTTAACATCTTACAACTTGGAAAGATGCAGAAAAGAAAAGGAACGATGCTCCAAAGCAGACACAAAACAACAGCATGAACAGATCTTTTTTAGTAAGAGAACTGACAGAGGATATGCTGGAGATCCATCAAACAAGTGGCACAGCAGCAGCGAGAAGCAGAACAGTTCTTTTTCATTTTACAGTAGACACAGTCTGGCATCAAATTAAGTTGTCAAATACCAGGCTTAGTATAAGTATAAGGAGATAGTTCTTTACCTTCAGTTTCTTGAGACTGTAAAGCTTCCTGCCTCAAACTGCTGTGGATATCTGAATCAACTTTGGTTTTTATACACTGAGACAAATTCACATAATATCCCTTCTGACTCTATTTACCTCAAAACTATCACCTCAGATTCAAGGCAATCCCAAGTTACCGTCTGCCACTATGTGCTCAGCCCACTGCTGTACACTATCACAGCACCTGACAGTGGCCAAGGAGGCCGTATACTGGCCTAGGCAAAACTATGTAACACATTATAGCTCTTCACACATTTTAAATTCCATAGCATCGCACTCAGCTCTGACCAATCAAAGCTTTCAATGTTGCATTCTCACATGGGAAATAATGTACAATCTCAATGGAGATGTTATCAGGAAGCTACATCACAAGCCATTGGAACATATTGATTTTCCACTCCAAAACATTAAAAAAAAAAAAAAGTTTAACATCATAATTGGAAACCAGCAACTTTTAGTGAAAAAGAGATGAATAATATAGAACCTCACATTTTTCTTACAAATATAAACTCATTCTGGTAGCTAAAAATGCATCCATGACTCTGTTAAGACATAGATAAGATTTAAGATACAGATTAAGATGTTAAGATACAGATTCTGAAACTCTTCTGTAGGACCTCTCTGACATACACTACTCCATTATAGGAATAATAGCTAACTGTAGCAGTAGATACTCCTAAATAAAACGAATCAAAGATCAAAACCACTGGAGTAACTTCAACTCTCAAAAAGTTAAGAAACAACAAGAAAGTGTTCGCTGATACCTGCAAACTTGAATGCGTCATGTATCCTGTGTGTTTAATTTTTAATGAATGAATGAATAACGCTGTTATGAAAGCAAGCACATGACCTTTCTGCTTCACATTACAGTGTCTGAGACTGCTGCCTCATTGCCCAGTGAGTCATTGCTGGAGCCTCACATCCCACAGAGGGTTTGTGTTAGAGCAAGAGGAAGAAATACACTTCTTTTTTTAAATAAGAAAAAAAATAATTAATAAAACCAAGCTTTTAATGTGAGTCATATGCTCAGTGATTCATGGAAAGCCAGCAGATAATCACAGTCCCACACTGAAGATATATGCTCTATGAAATCCTATTGGCTGGATATATGATACTGCTCCAATAATCAATAACTGATATGTCCTTAGTCAAAACACACCATATTCCACACAGTCTAACAATGGAAAGTGAAGAAAATAAGGGATGGAAATCCAGTTCCTCACTGAATCTACTGTAAAGTTTCATTGAGAGCATGAATTCTGTCCTGCCTGTGCATTATGACTCATACATGGTGCCTCTGCTTCCCACCAAAATGACCATAGCTCACAACAGTAATCCAGAACAGAGTAATAAACTGGTAACATTTATGAGCTGGAAGATGTTTAACTATTTATTATGTTGTCCTTGCATGCAGCTACTGCTGTAAAAATAATAGGAGTATGGTATGTTTCATTGGCATGGATCATGAGGTAGATCTAATGACTCACATGGCCAAGAATGAAAATAACTTTCTGTAGCAGTTTTGTAAGACTGCATACCCAGAGCAAAAGAGACTTGAGTTCATTTTTTCCACAGTGAATGTCTTTGTACATGGAACTCAAAGGAAATTTCCTTTGATGTCCTGTATGTAATCACATGTAACTTCCAGTTTCTTAACACAAAAATACATTCACACTTAACTACCCTCGATCATGCCTTGCCCACGTATCAGATGAGGCAGAGTAAAGCAAATCAAGAAGGTCTGATGCTGGGATAAGCACAGCACAGAGCAAATATCATACAAGAAGATACTTATAAATAGCTGCACGTGCTAGGATCTGAGTGTTGTTTGGTGAGAGCATGAGTACCTAGTATTTCTTCAACCTTACTTTGACTCTTTATATTTTCTGCCTTGAGCAAAATTATCCAAGGGATTTGAATAATGATGCTACAAGACATCTTGAGACAACCACATCTGCAATGAAGCTGAGTAGCTAGAGACCATAGCAGCAGCAGCACAGGGAGAAAATATGTCTATGAATCAGCAACAACACTGTAAGATCTCACATTTTCATTGGGATCAAATCAGTTGTATGTCAGAACCTGTAGGAGCATCCAGCTCTCAGCAGAAAAAGTACCATGATCTAGTTTCAAAAAAAACCAAAGGAGGCACTAAAAAGTAGGATGGAAGTTGGAGAGAGGACACATCTAAGGAAGTGACTGCTTGTACTTGAAACATGAGATAGGTTGGTTTAGTGAAGTTGCCAGCCCAGAAGTTTACTTTGATCTTACTTCACTATGCAGCTTTAGCTTATTCAGACTAAGGATAAAAAATAGGTTGGAGACTACTACCTGCTAACAAAAAAAGCCAAATTTTATTTTACTTAATTTTACTTCTTTTAGATATACATAGACAAAACATATTGCATGACAACATCAGAGGCTTGCTGAAAGACCTGCTCTCTCCTAAAATCCAAAGAGAAGTTCTCATAGAATAAAGGCAGCATCTTTGCTTTCTGCATATTTCAGTCTTCCTGCAACAAATCTGAAAAACCCGCTTGGAGCCTCATGACATCTCCATTCAGTTTCTTAATTCAGAGAGACCAAGGAGCCAATTCACTGTGGTACCACTTGCCTCAGAACAGCCATGTGGGCAGGGTTCTCACCGCACCAAAAGGCAAAGCCTTTGGGTCAAACACAGCAACCAGAGATGTAATTGGGTTCTTGAAGCGAGATGCTGCAGCTGTTGGATGCATTCAAACTAGTGCTGATAGTGTTCAAATAAAGCAGGTGCCCATCCCAGCCCGATGCTTTCCTCACTACCTTCCACTTCCCTGAGGCCATTCTGTTTGAAATATTCATGTTCTACAGTACAATGAAGGAAACAATTCCTTCAAATTGCAATTTTGTAAACATCCTTATGTGGAAAAAAAATTACTAAGATCCGATTTAAACATAAATCAACTGCAGCTGAAGAGATCATCCTCAGAACTACTTGCATAAAACATGGCTGGATTAACACACATGGCAAGGCATAGCTGCAAGCCAAAGGACTTTAACAGAATTACAGGACAACTCCGAGCAAAAAGCTAGAAATCATTCCCAGCCCCATCCAGTATGACAACCTTAGCAATACATGGAAATGATATATTCATATCAAGAACCAAGCCCATCATTTTCTCATTACTTGGCATTACCAAATGGATAGACCACATGTGTCATGAGCACATTAACTGCTCCCTACCTTCACAGGGGCATGGCTTTATACTCATACTACAAGAGATTAGATTTATTTGCTGTGATCTTATGGAATATCATTCATGAAGAGAAAGAGGACAAGCTAAAAATTAATGAAATTTCATGAACATTTAATGGAATTTAAATATATCCATACGTATCTTGTTCCACATCAGCTAAAGGGGGCAGTGTATCATTGCAGCCGTCACAGAAAACCTTGCTGAAAAATAGTGATGTTCAAAGCTCAACGCTGATGAATAATTAATGTTTCCTGTTTTGAAAATGAGTTTGACTCATTTCATCCATTTCCAGCACTGGAATCCCTCTCTCTCTCTCATTTGAAAATAGACAGTCTCGTCACTGGTTGATCAGTGAGGAATGCCCTTGGGATCCCACACCCATAACTATGATTTTATCTTCCCTGAAATTTGGCAGTTCACTTCTGTAAAAATAACACAGAAAACACCAAAAAAGTGGCAGAATGTTGTCAGTACACCACAGCTTTCTACTTCACATCTGGATGCCCTGAACCTATGAAATACTGGAGGCTTGGCCAAAGTCCTACAGCATCATGATTTATATAAGGAGAGAGCAGCAATTTCTGGTTCCCATTGCCATCACATTTTGGACACGTTTCTGTTGTGCTGGTGTGCTGTATCAAGGAAGAAAGGCTGCATTTTGTTTAAACATTTCTTACCATTGCTGCCAGTTATGACTGGGATGCACCTGCCTAAATATCCTATCAAATTAGTTTTCAACACAAATTCTTCAGGGTCATCAGCAACTTTTACAGAACTTAAGTTTTTGCTCATATGTAATTTCAAGCACAACAACAGAGAGCTGTCAGTATCAGTTTGAATTACACCAACTGCTAGGCAAGAAGCTTCAAGACCTGACAGAACAAAGTAAGAACTGAGATTTCCAAGTGGATCCATAACAGAGAACAAGCTTGTATCTAAGAAGGTGTTTAGTTTTTTTCTGTTGTCTGTGCTCTCATTTTAATTATTCTTGAAGTAACAGGGGGAAACAACGGTGTGAATAAGGTAATTATTAAAGTTAAATACCAGCAGAAAAAGCTTGCTAAAACAGCATCTGAAAATTCACAAGAATCATGCAAGCAATTCTACAACTGAACTCCTGGAAGAGAAAGCAAATGGGTACAGAATTTAAAAATACCACTAAGAGGACTTCTGGAGGAGATATTTATGGGAAAAAAAAAGAAAAAGGAGAGAGAGAGAAAAAAAAAGTAAAACGAGCACTCAAACTGCAAAGATAGGGAACTGATAAGCTGGTTTCTTTCCAACAGGCAGTGGACAGAAACAGCTGAGCTTTGTCTGCCCTCTCTGCCAGTTTCTTGGTTGCTCTCTTGCCAATGTTTACATGTTAAATTTCTACACTTGACAATAGCTGGTGTAAATACCCATGCTGTAGCTTTCAAAGCCGGGACAACCACCTTAACACTTAGTTTTATCATTTAACCTGCTGCTGTGAGGTCTTACAGCACATTAAATGATCTTACAGTCTCATGTACTGTATTTTCATTCAGAGATGAATGTCTTCATTCTGTGAGGCAAATTCAAATAGAAAAAAAATCTAGCCACGTTCAGAGGCATGAAATTGGACTTTGGTATTGGAAGCAGCTCTGAACTAGCACAAGATGAACCTCCAGCAATCAACATGCAAGAGCACAGCTACTGTTGTCAACAAAAAATGAAGAAAATCTAATCAGAAAGAGATGAGCACAATGAAATGCTCATTACTTGCCCATCATGAAGTAAAAACAAATAAACAAACCACCTTTGCCATAATGGTAAAAGCAAGTTTGTTAGCTGCAAGTTCCACCTCCATCTCCACCTCCTCCTCCTCTCCCCCCGCCCCGCCCCAACACTGGCACTTTGATCTGTTTTTTTCTGTTTTTTTTCTTCCTGGAAAAATTACAGAAAAAGAACTGAAGTATCCACTACACCACAGCTGAATAAATAATTCTTCCCTCTCAGAAACCTGTTTTCCTCTATTTTGGTCCAAAAATCAATAAAAGGTTCTTCCTTGGATAAATGTCAGTGGTAAAACGTGTGAAAGTACATAACAAATCACATCAAAGCTATTTTTAATGCACTCCCAAGTCAGAGCACAACGACCAAACCTAATTCAAATTCAGTTAAATTTGCCTCCAGCGACGGCCTTGGCACAGTGTGACTTAAGGCCATATACATTCTATGGAGTAGGCAAAGATGTAGTAGATACATAGGAAAAAATATTCTGTACCCTCTATCTTAAGCAGAATGAATAAAATTAATATATTTTAAGTTACATACACCAAGCTCTAATAGCTGGGAATAAATTTTTAATACTTCAAATTGTAGGCAACTGGATCTCCATCTTACCATGTTGCTTCATTACACAAGTCAACTACTCTTTCAATGAAGGCTATGAACAAAACAAGTAGATATCCCAGGCAAAACTGGAACTCTGACTCTGGGAGAAATGACATGAAAGGCCATGGTTCTTTGATCCAGCCATTAGTCCTGTTTTAGAGCACCTTCATTTGCTGGCACTATGGTACAGGGAACTGCAATTACCATGGAAGCTTCATTTAGAAGAAGAATTCATAGCACTGTTGATTTAAGAGGAAAAATATTACAAAAACGGAACAGTATTGTGCAACACTTTTACTTATTTGATGTTAAGCTCTATTAGACTCTATCCATGTCCATAATTTCTATAGTAAAGTTGGTATGATTAGGATTATGGATAACTTGGTGAATTGCATCAGCAGTGTTTATAATCGTAACAAAAGCATAGGGTAACTGGCCACTGAACCCATCTGCCCAATCTGCACCTCACAGTTACTCAGAGAAGTAGCACAGAATTGCTCTCCATTGGAAGGGACCTTAGTATACCTCCCTGCTGAAAGCATGGATGCTGTTTCAGTTGGCTGCAAAGTCAGAATGCTCAGTGCCCTCCTTGGTTTGCATTTAAATATTAATAAAGCAGCTACACAACTAAAAATATTATCATCTCACCTCTTTCTCCCCAAAAAGCTGTTTCTGCTATTCTGTGCTTTGCATCACATATGAGGAATTACCTAGCTGAGAGTCTGCTTACTGTTGCATC
Source organism: Perdix hodgsoniae (assembly GCA_035772895.1). Taxonomy (NCBI): domain Eukaryota; kingdom Metazoa; phylum Chordata; class Aves; order Galliformes; family Phasianidae; genus Perdix; species Perdix hodgsoniae. The sequence continues at coordinate 33,444,036 of JAPSGF010000002.1, forward strand.
TTGCATCATTGAATGCCTTGGGTTGGAGGGGACCCAAAGATCAAGTTCCAATCTCCCCACCACAGGCAGAGCCACCAACCTCCAGATCTGGTACAAGACCACTTCTCCATTCCAAAGTAGCAGCAGCTACAGCAGAACACCATGTCACAAAGTGGCTGCACACAAAAACAATTCACTGTGCAGGAAAATCATCTGAATTGAGAGTACAAATTTACTTCACATGGTTTCCAGCTTCTTGCAGACTGGAGCACATTTTCCATATCTCACACTAAATAAACCCTTTGTGATGATGTGCACAGTTCATCTACCTCTCAAACTATTGTCTGTTTTCTCCTCCTACAGCAAGAATTATGGATTATCTTTGGTATAATTTACATTTATAAATAATGTGAATAGAAAGAGGTTGGGTTGCTTGTGCAATCAGATAGATGCACAAATTATATTAGACCCCATGCTCTTCTGGGGAGTCTTGTCCTCTTGAATGACTATTGTGTCCAACAAATGCACTGAAGCAAGCAGCTGGTGAGATGTGACATTATAAAAGCACTTCATTCTTTGTTTGTGTTCAGCAGTTTCAGACAAAGGGAAGCATTGAGATCCCTTTATCAATTTCCCATAAATACATAGAGTTACATACAGTAACATAACAGAAGTGAAATGATTCTGCCATTTTCCTAAACTGAAATTTAATCTGCATGAACATCAGTCATTTAAAGACAAGTGGGAATGGCCCCAAGTTATGCCAGGGGAGATTCAGTTTGGATGTTAGGAAACATTTCTTCTCAGAAAGAGTGGTGATGCACTGGCACAGGCTGTCCACGGAGGTGGTGGAATCACTGTCCCTGGGGGTTTTCAGGAACCAAAGAAATGTGGCACTGAGGGACATGGTCAGAGGGCATGGTGGGGTGGGTTGGTGGTTGGACTTTGTGATCTTAGTGGTCTTTTCCAGCCTTCGCGATTCCATGATTAAACAGAAAAATAGCAAGGAAAATGCCCTGATTTCCTTTCTGTGACTCTTTCCTGTTGCCTTGACTCACAGGGTCCTATCTTCAGTAAATAAGCATCTGAACAAATACTTCATGTCAGCCATCTTTGCTTTTGCTCACAGACACAGCTTGTGCCCCATGCTGCAGAATTTAAACTTAATTTATTCCCTGAAATATAAGAAACATTTCAACGGCTTATTGGGACTTAAAATTCAGTAGACTCAATGCCACTCCAAAACTGTGTCTCATTTCAGTTCCCTCTCACAGTCTTGGGCTGTCTAATTTACAGCAACATTTGATCTGCAGGCAGCATGCCTTTGTAATTCACAGCTGAAGTTACAATCTTCCAACAAAAGAATATTCAGTGAGCAGCGTTAAGTTCTGCCCCAGTGATTTTACACCTCCAGAAGCACTGAAAAAATTAAACACAAATGGAACAAGCTTGGCAGAGCAGATACGTACAATATACACACATTTGTGCTTGCCATGATTTCAGCACCCAACATAACCAATTTGTAATGTTCCCCATGCTGAAGCAAACTACTTATCCCCTTGTATGAAGCATAAGGAATTTGAACCCATTCAGCACATTTAAAAACATCCTGAGATGTGTTTGGGGAGGGTTTTGAGCTTGTTCTTATACTGGCATGAGCCAAACTAACTTCCTTGGAAATTTAAATTCTGTTTTCCTACCTAACTGTGACTGCAGTCTCAGAGAGGTGGAATATTTTGGATTTGTATCATGTTCATCTTTTCTACCAAAACCTCACACAAAAAGGTATGTCTGGAGTGGCACATAGCCTGCAAGTGCCAACCTAGAGCCTCCCCTCCACCAGCCATAATATCCATCATTCCACTGACTCCTGTTGCTCACTGTTTGCTGCTGGAACTGTCAGAGAACTGTGATGCTGAGTGGTTTCATGAGACACAAAATGAAAAGCTGACAAAGGCTTTGTTTGCACTCATTGAGGCAAAGTAAAAACCTCTCAACAAGCACAGAATGAATCTGTCCTGCATTGTGTGCTGCCATCATCTCTTTTACAACACAAATTGATTGAAAGTTGCATTGTTATTGATGTAGCATTTCAGTAACTGCACATGGAGTGATAGGAGCAGACCTAAACATGTGCACATCATCACAAGGGCTGCTCCCAATATCCAGTTCTCCACATAAACTCTGCACCAGTCTTCCCAGTCTGACACCTGGGAACAATGCCCAGCAAAACATTTGGAACAGCATCGCCACCTTCTCCACAGAATTACTCAACCATTTATTTCATGCCAGAGCATCTTCAGATCATATAATCATAGAATCACAAGGTTAGAAACAACCTATAAGATCATCTAGTCCAACCACCTTCACATTACCACTGCTACCACAAGCACTAAACCAGATCTCGCAGCTCCTTGTCCAGACGCCTCTTGAACACTGCCATGTGTTGGCAGATGATGTGCAGGGGACTACAGAATGGAAACATCTCATCTGGTCTCATTTCCAGGCATTCAAGCTTATATGGAACCTACAATTATAGCTCCAGCAGGACCTAGGAGGCTCAGCTTATCTGGTGATATTATAACGTGAATTTAATTTGCTATGTTTAATTTTATCGAAGTTGGAAGAGGGGAAAAAAAAAGTAGGCTACACAAGATACACAAATGGTTTCTGATTTTCTGCAGCTGTTCTCAACATTGCTTAGCAGATGAGTTTAACATAGAATGTCAGCCAGAACTATCTTTAGTCTTGGTTAGTGTGTTGGCATGTGAATATGATTAATCATTCTTATCATGTTAATGTACGGGTACTTAAAGATGAGCTGAGAAGAGTCACACTGTAATCAGTACTGCTAAATCATCTTTTATGTTATCATTTAAATCATCATTATATTCTATTTATATTACAATACTACACAGTCTTGAAGAAAAGAATGTAAAAGAATGTTGCAAGTGCGTAGAGATCATGATGGAGAAAATTTAAATACAGGTCTAAAAGAAAAACAGACACAGATGTAAAAATGTGCATGAGGCTTGGCAAGGGACCTGTAGCTGTGTCCATGGAAGGGAAGCAACACTGGAATTAGATTTAGAGGTGAAACTTCAGTGTAAGATAAGCAACAAAGCACATCAGGTCTACAGAAAACAACTGATACTGCCCAAGCTCACAGCTATCATGCAAAATGACATATTAATTCACAAACCAGGATTTATTCAAAGGTTCACGGACTACTCAGACCAGCAGTAGCCCTGTTTATAAGGCTCACATACCTCCTCTTTCCTGCCTTTTTTTTTCCCCAAATGAATGAAGGTTTTTTCACACAGTCAGTTCTCCCTCACAATTTACTCAAAACAAACTGCAGCTGCAAAGAAAACTAACTACAAAACACTTTTATGAGTGTTTCTTCTCTTGTCTGATTCTCCTCTGATTACTATGTTTGCATTTTTAGAGTCTACTGACTGCAACCTGAATATTTCACAAATGTGTCTCACCTCTGTAGTAGCTCCTCTCTTCTGTGAGGATTTTCATTTCTACAAAATTTGTTTTCATCACTAATTGGCTGACCCCGTGATGCCTTACCAGCATCGTGACATTCTGATGATGAAGTCTTATATTTTGCAGAGGTGACTTGTAGCTGTTCTGAAGTCCACCTGGGGAGAACTGCTCATGTAAAGATCACTACTCAACACACACTGCTTGACCAAGTTCCACCTCTGATCCAATGGCAGTCAGTGAGAATCATAAAGGATAGAAAAGACCTCTAAGATCCCCAAGTCCATTCACCAACCCATCCCTGTCATGCCCACTAAATCACGTACCCAAGTACCGCATCCATACATTTCCTAGAAACACAGAATCACTAGGATTGGGAAAGGGCTCTAAGATCCCCAGGTGGACACCAGGGCACCAGCCCTTCCCCACATCTCCACAGTTCTTGAACACCTCCAGGGACAGGGATTGCACCATCTTCCTGAGCAGCCTGTACCGTACCACTGCATCACCACTCTTTCTGAGAAGAAATGTTTCCTAATATTCAACCTGAAACAAAGTTGTCAGAGTTACAAACTTGCAGGATATCAGCACTATTGTTTGTAACAGTCAGTAAGTGCAATGGCCTCATTAACTCCAGGTAGAGAACATCTCTGCAGACAGATCTTTAAGCACAGAAAACAGTCCAAAGAGCAAACAAACATACAGTATCTTATTTCTTAAGTGTGCCATTATGCAAAAATAAGGAGCTTATAGTCTGGATCTTCCATATGCACATAATGAAGAGAGAAAATTTCCTGTTTGAAGAAATGAAGAACCCTTCTGAGGAAAGGTTCTGCAAAGTCCTGAAAGAGTAAAGTCAGCATTAACACATACCAACAACACCAACAAAACTTTCCTTTCATTCCTTAGAGATTGCATTATGTTTCTCCTAATATTTGGAGTTAAATTCTGATATTCCTGCTAGCAGAACTGTAGGAGAAGTTGCCGAGACAGTAGTAAACAATTCAGTCTATATTGCAGCCTGACAACAGGATATTTTCCTAATTGTTCTTCACACTGGAAGATGCTCTTACAATTTATATTGCATTCAATAGAGCCATTGTGTCTACTATGAATAAAAGCTGTACACCCCAGAATGTTGGTCTTACAAAGACAGAAAAGAATTTATAGAAAAATAAATCTACACTCAGCCAAATTAACCACAGATAGAAAGGTTAATTGGGGTTATGCCCACCTCTGTAACAAATCTGTCAATATTATCTATAAAGTAGTTGAAGAGCTTTGTTAATGAAGAGCTGTATGCATCATATTCTCTAGCACTAGTTACCTTACACACACCAAATAATATTTTAAACAACTGCTGCTGCACTCAAATTACTGCAGTGTGATGAAGCACAGGTCTCATCAACCAAACCAGGACAACTCTGCATGTCATTTAGGTCAAGAAGCTTTCTCATCCACTTTGAAAGAAGCAGAGAAATCAATGCTATAAAGACCTGACCTACTGGCTCCACAGCCTATATGCCATATTTGCATGTGGTTTAACACAGTAAATACCTCTGCAAGACCATTTACCCTTCAGTTTTCATTGCTTGCAAGACACAGGCTACTAATCAGTACTTTTACTCATTTGTTTGTTTAAATAAGTCATCAGTGATACTTCACAGTGAAGCACAGTAGTTATCAAGATGTGTCTCCTGTGAGGTGGGTGCCTCTATGAGAGCTCAGAAGACATCACTGGAGGACAAAGCTGACAGCAGAGAATCCCTGACTGCAGCACATGCCCTCTGTGAGAGGATGGCCCCAATATTCCCCACAGCATCTCAAGGCCCAGTTGCCAGAAAGCAACTCCAATCCTGTCCTCACCAAGAACTCAAGAAAACAATCTCTCTGGCATGGGTAGGCCAGGGAAGAATGTCAGAACTGGAATGAGATGAGAGAAACAACCAAAGAATGAAAATTCAGAGTGCTATTTCAGATCTGCCTCATCCTACAGAGAGAAGAGACTCGAGGCTTACTTCACACCATACAACAGTACCCAGGTGGGGGAGACTGTTTGCCCATGAAATAATGTGACACCCTACTCCAGGCCAGTCTCTCAAAGTAGTGTTGTTTTGATCTCACTGTTAATGCAAGGGATGTTCATACCCAGCTAGCCTCTGTAACACAGACCATCTTTCTGGCTCTACACTTGTACTATTGATTCCTGTAATAATTTTAACAAAATTCCACTCTTACAAAAGAGATGCAGATTCACAGGAGTCAATAGTTCTGCAAACATCTCTGATGATTCAGGGTAACCATGCGGGAAGCAATGTAGTATGCTGCATTTAGCACCTGCTTGCAACACCTCTAGAAGCAGAATGCTTTCATCAAAGCTGTTACTGTATATCTCACTTGTTGGCTACACCATACATTAATTCAGAGACATTTCAGAGCAATCTCTCCCTTTCCCTTCTTTGAGGAATATTTCCCTTAATAGAGATTACTCTCTCTAAACCAGAAATTGCCTTTTGAAATACAACTCATTGTACCACTTGCCTCCATCTCCTTCAAATTCTCATTCAAATCATTTACTATCACAGTTCCAGCTCCTTTCCCTCTGTATACATCAGTTAATCTCTCCCAGTTGCTCAGTGAGAACATCAGTGCTTTATTTGTAGCAGAAGCCCTTACCTCAAAGACGCACTGGAAAAAAGAACTGAGCTCACATAGTGGATGCTGATCCCACTCACGTTGTGGATGCTGTTCCCACATGACTGTGGATCGATCCAGAGAGTCCCAGAGAAGGACACCCAATCCATTTGTGGAGCAGCCACCACTTGCTGCTCCTCAACCCATCAATCCCAAATAACACTGAGCAGCAGGCTACTAGAGAAATCTCCACCCCCACCTTCTGCAGGATGTGCTGTATTGTGCTGTGAGTGAAAGTGGTGTTGCACAAAAGAAATTCATTGCATCAGCAATAATGAGCAGAATCTATAAAATGCTCATTCAAGTGAGACTGACACCTCCAATTCCCAATCAGAAAAGTGCATTAAACCTCACTGAACGACATTTCCATTTCCAAGACATTTCCGTGAAATCCTGCCTAGCACCCTGGCTGCATTTCAACAAGGATAAAAATAAAATTTCACGTACACCAGCAAAGCCTCACTGCAGGAGCGCTCCCATGGCTGGGGATGGGTTTCTGGAGCAGAACTTCTCACAGATACACAGAGTCAACAGAGCACACTGCAGCTGTTGCTGCTGACAGGAGGGATACCACATTTACAAGAAGTAAACTTAGAAGGGGAAGGGAGAAAAGCAGTAAAAGCAGTAAAACTTTAAGTTCACCACATTCACCGGCACCGTTCCCCTGACACATTTCAAGGTCATAATGGAAAGACAATTTTAAAACTTATCATCAGTTTTGTCATGACCCTAAATAATCATCAGCAACAGAAATATTTTACTCATTTGCACAAACCACGTATAAAGTAGCCACTGCTGTGTGCTACCCTTAAGGAACTGGGCAGCTGCCCAGTGGGACCAGCTCTGCTTCCTTTTCCTGTGGCTACCACTGCTGGGGCTGACAACTAATATGCTACTGTGAGTACAGTGGTATCTGATGCTCTTCTCATTGCTTCAGACAAAGGTTTGCAGCTTTGAGAAATTTCCGTCCTTCACAGTCACAGGAGGAAAACTGAGAGCACACTCAACAGCCACAGAAGATGAAAACCCAGACTTCTTTGCACAGCAATGCTTGCCATGATTTGTTGAGTTTATATTGTTTCCATCTATGGAAACTCCACAGGAGCTTCAAGGAAAATGAGATTTTATCAGCTCTTTCAGGAATTCAATCTCTCCCCCAGTGCAAATTTCCACAGGAAGAGAAAATGTATTTCTAAATAGAAATGCTAAGAGACAAGAGGATCCCTTGATAATCAACTTATTTATCATCAGACAAAGCATATGGGTAGAAAAACAAACCAGAGGAACAAACCATGCAGATTTTAAATATGAATGTATGTACAATTTCAATACCATTGAGGGAAATTGCTGTTTTACAGTTTTATGGCTTAATTATGAATCATTTTTGTTATTACGTTACAGGTATGAATCCATGCTGCCATGTTTAAATGTGTTCTCTCTCACTTGTGCAATAACAAACCTTCTGCACAGAGTTATTGCTAATGAATCCCCATTACTGCAAGTGAGCTCTTGCTGAGCAAACACCATGATAATGATTTAAAATGAAGATTGGAAAGGTTTAAGCAGCTTGTAGCCTTCTGGAGAGGTAGAAATTCTCCACTTATTGTTTTATTTCTATTAAATTAAGCAAACCAGCTTCTTCTGAGACACACCAGCAAAAGCATTCAGGTACTGCTACCACTATGAAGACAGCCCTTTCACAGCAGAACCCAGAATCCTTTGTCAGAGACATTAAATCCTGTAAAATTACTGCAAAAGGTGGGTTACCTGGCAACAAATGTTGAGAAGACACATGCTGGACAACTTCTTTGCTTCAGTCTCTACTTCTAAGACTGACCCCCAGGAATCCCAGACCCAGGAGATAAGAAAGAGGGTCTGCAGAAAGGAAGGCTTGTCCTTGGTGAATGAGAATCTTGTCAGAGATCATTTAGGCAATCTCAATGGACATAAACCCACGGGCCCTGATGAGGTACATCCACAAGTGCTAAGGGATTTGGCAGAAGCGATTGTCAAATTGCTCTCTGTTGTCTTTGAAAGAAAATGAGAGAGCTCCTTGAAGACTGGAGGATAGCTAAAGTCACCCCAGTCTTCAGAAAGCAGAACCTGGAAAACAACATGCAAGTCAGTCTAGTGTCCATCCCCAGAAAGGTGATGGAGAAGTTTATTCCAAATGGTTACCTGTGAGCACCTGTGAACGCAGATTATCTTGAAATAACAATAGTTACTTGTTTAAAAATGTAGAAATTTGTCATAATATGTATTTAGCCAAACAGTACTGTTTAAGTTTTGCTTTGTAAAATAAGCACCAGCAATGCCCATAACCTGAAGAAGTGACAGCCCTGATGTCAGAAACTGTGCTCAGGAAGCACCATAGTGGTGCTTCTGCGAAAGCAGCACAGACAAGGAACCCATCTTATGGTGGGAAAGGAACAAAAAGAATGAGTCTGAGCTGAACCTTGAACTGTTCCTCCATCAGGATGCATAGTCACATCTGTGACAAGAATCTGAAGCTAGTCTTATTGTGGAAGAAACCGTCAGTTTTATTTTTACCAAGATAGCACCACTTCTTCTAACACTTAGTGAACAGTGAATAGAGAAATAACTCCCCTGCTCAGGCTCATGTTGGAAAAACACCCTAGAAAGTCTTTCCTCTTTCAGAAAGGTGATGACTAAATTGGAAGAGAGCCACCTGACGCAGAGCAATATTTAAGCATAAATGTGAAAATTCCTCTGTACATCATGCAAACACCACACTAGTACCCTGCCTTCTTCTCTCTTCTTGTCAGCTCTGGCTAAATGTCAAGCTGCTGTGACAGATTTAACTGGCTCAGCTTCTCAGCAGAGAGGATGAAGCTATTAGCCTCATATTATGATGGAACAAAATTCAGATTCTCGCATCAGCACATTTACTTTATGTTCCTGCTTACCACGTGGAAACCACAGATGGATCGCTAATTCACACTGCCTAACGCTTAAATGGCAAGCTCCGTCTATTCAAGTTCCTATCCTATTCAAGTGCATTTAAATGAAACTTAATGTCATAGGAAACTTACTGTCATTGGAATGCTTTCAGAAACACCATTCAACTGCCTATGCAGTTTCACTGCAGAACAGATAAAAAAAATGTTACTACTGAGAGTGCTCAGAGTCCTCTGTGTCTTTCACCTGAAAAGCTTTCAGTTCATAAGGGGCCACAGGTTGGTTACTTCTAGCTACTCAAGCCCACAGGCATACAGTGAAGCTGCTTGCTGTAGGGTTACTCCCCAGGCCAACAGAACACATACAAAATCTGTTCTTCAAAGAAATAGAGAATTAAATAAAAAATATTCACAAATGCATTGTCTGAAATAACTATCCAAAAGCAACCTGAAGGGAAACAGAAGTGTTCAACAAAACCAGAAGGCAATTCTAGAAATAAAACAGAAAATGGTAATATATTCTGGGAAGTACCGGTGACTTAACCATGGAATATATAATAAAGTAGTTAAAAAAAAAAAAAAAAAAAGAGAAGGAACAACCAATAAACTTGTTTCTCATAAAATCATCTATTGCACTCTACGCAATATGTACCACAAAGTCAGATTTTAATTCATTTAAAGATTAGCTCAGATTAGCTGGAGTTTGTGAATAGATTATCATGAAGAAGTCCAATCATATCTTTGTACACTTTACAGACCTTTTTGGAGTTGTCGTAGCTGTGTAGAATCAAACATTTCGTTTGATCAACCTTCTGTGATGGGCTGTTCAGTGCTGGTTTTCAAGCAACCTATTCTGAAGTAGCTGGCAGATTGAATGCCAAAAAGTGTTAGTGTCTTTCCAAGAAACAGCGTTACAGACTAGAAACATTTCAGTCATTGTCTTTGGAGGCCACAAGTATACACAACTTAACTGGACAACCTGAAGAGACACCACTACCTTCCAAAGGACCACAGCAACATAAAGAACATATGTAGAAAAATGTGTCTATCAGAAATATTCACTTACTTGCATGCTATGCAAAACCAAATGAGGAGGTACACAAGTAGAAATCAGTAGATTTTTTTCCTCACATTCAAAGAGATGACTATTTTGATATCTTTTATGGATGCAAAGTGCATCCTCTCTCTGCATCCTGCTCTGTTACCCATGCTAGAAATGAATCTATAGCTTTTCCACTGCCACAATGGCATTAGTTACAACAAATGACACTATATTTTAAAAGCTCTCTGGCAGAGCAATCAGGGATCTTTGTCCCTCACATCTTTGTACTGTTGGACATGCTCATCCATTGATGTATTCGAGCTCATCAAAAATTCTCAACAAAATAAAAAGGACCCATTCATTAAAATTCTGGCTGCACACTGCTGTTCCTACAATGGTATAACAACACTGCAAAGTTTAGGGACAGATGAATAAGGACATCAAAGCCAACTCCCTTTGAAAAGGAAAGGGTTTGGCAGCTTGAGTCTTTCCTCTGATCTGTAGTGGACCCGGACATAAATACAAATGCCTTCAAGTGTCAGGCAAAAACAAAGTCCAGTTTTAAGCCAATGACAGAAGGCACAACTCATGGTACCTGTTGTTATATACATCCTGCCAACTGCTAAAGGTGTACAGCTACCTTAAAATATTTACTTTTGCCTGAACCTCATGTATGGATAAATACTCTGCATAACTGATAACTATGAACAATAAGATAGTAACTTGTGAAAATAAATAAAAAACGTTCTAAAACAGGCAAAGCAAGATCACAAATAAGAAGGTACCTACCAGTGCGGAAAACTGAAGTGTGTCTGCAGACACTAGACACAGAATTGAGAAAAAAAGACAAACCAGCATTTTAATATTTTACTCACTCATACTATGATCAAAGTGTATGTTGGAACCTGCGTGGATCTCGAAGACCTTACTACTGTTTTTTCTATGAAATCAAAATATACAATATAGAAAGCTGCCAAGAGAAATGAGTCTAATGGAAGAGTCTGAGACAAAATATGCACAAAGGAAAGCAATAGAACTAGGAATCTGTTCACAGCCTAGCTCAAGATAGGACTCCAGGAATTACTTTAAGTTTTAATAGAGAATACAGCTTAGCATTCTTAGGAGAGGAAGTATGAGACATGTCACTGTGAAATAAGATCTTCTGAATACAAAACTGAAAACAAACAGAACAACAAGCTAGTAAATAAAAAAGGTGGGAAAATAGAGATACTGTCCACCTGGAGAATACTACCTGTACTGTACTCATCTTCTGCAAGGAATTCCTGCTCAGCAAGTCTGCAGTGGGCAAAAACTCTCCCCTCAAGTCAGATATGGACAGCAAATTGACTCTCATAACCTGAAAATTAGTGGCATCTTCTATTTGGATAAAATATACAGTAAGAAATCATCTAACAGAGGAGCTTTCTCTAGACTGGTCTAGAGATTTCAACCTTAGGAATAATTGTTCTGTGTCATTTCAGTAACTTCCCTTCTGATAACACAACACAGACACTACCTCAGTGAAGGAGCGCAGGTCACATTTTGTCTGATATTGAGACAGTAAACTCAGATATCTTTCTAATGATGTTGCTGTGCATTCCATAATTTCCTTAACTAGTGTTCTGATTTGCTAGACAGACCTTGTATTTCCAGTGCCAAACCATAACCTGACAGTTAGGTTTTACCATCCAGATTCAATGGAATAAGAGCTGCTCTGAGGCGTTCCTCATCACTGAAGAATGTGCATAAAAATCTGGCAAAACAAATCTAAAATTCCAACAGGCAATTTGAGCTTAACTCATAAGCCCAATTTTTAGCTACATCATGCTTATTTTACCAGTTCTCATTACCCTTCCTAACAGAGTCACACGTGTAAAAAATGTAATTAAAAAAATTAACACCACTTAAATATTCGCTAATATCCTGGACCTACTGAATGTGGTTTAGCTTAAGCTGCCCAAAGCAGGCAGCCAATAATCACAATTTTATGTGAACTGTTTGTTACTTAGCAATTATTCAGGGCTGTTTGCTTTGTTTTTGAAGACCTTAACTTCCCAGTCATGTGAGGAAGACAGTTTTCAAGAAAAACAGCAGAATATTTAAAAGCCAAGATATCCAAGTGAAATCGCTGGCTCACCATTCACACAGCTGGACCATAACTGTGCTCTCCTTTGAGTCCATTTCACTGCCCTTACCCCATCTCCTCATCTAATTCTCACTCAGACAGGACCTGAGGCCAGACAAGACACGACATTGATGGCAGTTATCAACCTCACTTTGAACATTATCAAAGGTTGACCCCACCACTTCAAACTGTGCCACCAGATACAAACCAGTGTCATTCACACTGGAATGAAGGAAGGAAAGGCCCAAAAGATGAAAGGTATTGAAGTTCTGAACTTACTTGAGCAACCAATCCAGATCTAACACTGAGCAGGTCAGGTATGGCATAGTCCTTGGTCAAACCCACGTTTTAGTCTGCTGCATCCCATTCGGTGACATTTCATAAGCTAGTTATGTCCTGCACAGGCAGTACACCAGGGCAGTCATGATTCCCAAATAAGAACTATTACTGAAAAACTGGGTAATGAAAAGCATTTAAACACCAAGTTTAGAATCAAGTTTTCTTTAGCTAAACAAATAACTTAGTTTTACACTGCCCAGGAAAGAGGAGAACCAGTTGGTAACTTCACAGGATGACCTACATCCCCTGTGCATTACTGAAGTACCAGTCAGCTGCTTGCTGTATCTTTTTTCCATGAGGGTTATCTTCCTGCACAAAAATTCATTCAGCAGAGTTCGTTGAGTTGACAAAGATTCCTCTGTGTGCAATAACTGATGTAGCTTTTGTAGTATTTGTAGCATGTTTTGCCTCAAAGTATCTAAAGATGCCTTTTTAACTGGTTTTAAGAACACCTTTCAGTTCAGAAATCACAGGTTACAGTGATTGAAGAGAGTTCTGTCTCAGCAACTCCAGTCAGCTCCTCCATCAGTACAACACAACATGACAGCTTTCACTATGCATCACCTTCCTTAAACACAAATGCTCTCGTTCTGAAGTACTGCCAAGACATTTGGCACAGTTGCCTGTCTGGATTATAAGGAGCAGACCACTACAGCACTGATTGGTCAGAGCAGAACCCTGGCTGAGTGAACACATCCACTCTTCTGCAACATCAAAGACAATAGGAGAAGCAACAGTCACAGCCATTCATCCCCCAGCAATAGGTACAAGCGGGCAACCACTGGGGTTTGAAGCATCAGTTGGGAGTGCCTTGACTCTAAAGCAGTGGAGTTCCACAGCTCTGCAATGTATGAGCCAGTTTTAAGGAGACAGCCACAAATAAGCTACTGCAGAACACACTCCTCTCCTATATTGGTGACAATAAAATTTTCAGGACAGATTACCACATTCTGCTCTATCATCTAGAATATGTTCAGCTTGTCATCCAAGAAATACCATGGGAGATTTGGTGAGCAAATTGTTGGTGTTCTTATAGTGATCAGTGACAAGTTCACAGTGAAATGGCAGAGAAAATTAAAAACAAAATAAATAATAACAAAAAAAAAAAGAAAAAAGAAGAAAAACAAACAAGGATTTCTTCCATAGAACAGCAAAAGAGGTTAAGAGTTTCTTCAAAAGAATGTCTCCTGAATATCTATCACCGAAAAAGAAAATCTCTCACCCAGAATGAAATGAATCAAGCATTCTTAGGCCCTGTATCCTCTCCCCCGCCTCCCAACCCTATTGATCAAACTCTGAGCAAATGTTGCCTCCTCTCCACCCAAGTTTGCTGAACATACCCCTACTGCTTTATTTTCTTGCTACAAGCAGTGGAATGTGGTGCTGGACAACTCAAGGTCATCTGTGGTCCCCATTGCTTCCTCCCTCCCTTCCCTGAACTGCACACATCCTTCTCCATACCCCACTTGCTTTTCCTCACTCAAAACATGCTGCCTATAAAACTCCTTTCCACATCTCCCTTTGAAAAGTGTATGCATTAGAAATGTTCTATAAATACCACCTTTCTTGTTTGAATGGCACAGCTGCATATTACCTACAGCCCCCTCCCCAAATTCCCTGTTTTTCATGCTATTTTTGTTATCATGCTCTTTTGTGCCTCCATTAAAGCTAATTACATACACGATATTTTGCCTCCATTATGCTATCAGAGGCTGTATTTTAAGCATTTTCCCCACACTTTCACAAGTGTGTTTATGAAAGACACAGGAACTTTTAATATCATATAGTGTGAAAGCATTCAAAATGGCCTCTTGGACCACACTGGTGCGGCAACAAATTTACATCTCAGGAAAACACTTCTGTAGTCTTTGAAAGAGAAAGCACTGTCCCTTTGCTAACTACAGCAAGCAGTTTACATCTGTGCATCTGAATCTGTTACCTTCCCTCTGAAAAAGGTTTTTCTCCCCTTAACGATGCTCAGAGATCTTGTTTGGTTTCCTTGCGGCTGCAGCTTTTCTGAGCTTTTTGTACTCTTCAAAGCATCTAATTTCTGATTGTTTCAGGTTGTTGCAGTACAGAAGGATGAGGAATATCCATTAGAAAATTCCAGCAACAATCACATTCAACACGCACAGATTTGCCTGCATGGTTTTCTGCTCACTGGTGAACTCCACTGAGATCCCAAGTAATTTACCATCATGCATGAACATAAAGAAGACTTTATTAACACATTTAAAGATTGTCTGCTTTATCACACCGATTTTTAACTTAAATCCATTTATTAATCTCACACACAATTAAAACCTGAAAAACAAAAACATTAGCACTGATTCTGCCCATCCCTTCCCTGTAATTTCAGTATACCCTATGGCTTTTTTTTCCAAGAGTACATTTTATGATGCTGCATTATTTTTTACCAGTTATCTAACAAGATAGCAAAGTGCATTCAGGCTTGGCATTTGACATCTTTGTCATTCAGACTTCTATGTATCTCTCATTGTTCCTACCATAAACTGCACAGAAAGCAAAGCGCAGTAATAAGCCTGCCACTGTCACTACAGGACATTTTTATCCAAAACAAATGCACAGTTTTATACAAGGAGGGAAAAGAAAGTTGACTTCTTTCCATGGTTTGTCCTTCAACCTACTGAGAAACTGCAGTGAATTGACAGAGGTCCTCAACATTAAACATGTCAGAAGAGACAATGCCTTCACAGCCTGAGAAGAGTCTCTGAAGGGCAGATACAAAGTTACGAGGTGAGGAAATCACCACTTACTTCAGTTGGACCATTTAAGGTAAGGAATTGTCACACCAGGAAAGTGGACTCTCCTCCACTCTGTGCCTGACATTGGAATCACTTCAAAAAAACCCACAAGCATTTTGTGAGCTGCACCTCAACCGAAATAATTAAAAACTGGAAGTACAAACGAAAGCCTACCATAAATTATTTAATGATGCAGAATTATCAGCAACAACTCTTCTCTCTAGAGCAAGGCAAGACCTTTGTGTCTGCTCCCTAGAATGCAGGCTCACTGGAGCAGAAATTTGCTTTGTATTTGTGTCTTCGTGGTGCAGATAATGTCACCGATGTTTTGCAAACACAGCACTGCAGCAGAACATCAGCACCAAGAAGATCGCAGAAATGACACGATGAACTCCAAACTTTGTTTCTAAAACATGGATGTGCTTGGGACTTTTTTGGCACTATACACACAGAAAACCTCCTGTGGGCTTACTGACATGAAAATGAAGCAATTAAATTGCTTCTTGGCGTTTCCAAATTACAAATTGCTACATACATAACATTGCATAAAAGGGCTGGACAACTTTTTTGCATGATGTATTTTTCCAAATGAACTCTGCTGGGTGTCACAATATGTTAGTTAATACTGGAAGAGGCCTGAAGGCCCCGTATCAAATGTAACCTTCAAAACCAACAGCTGAAGCAGTCTAAATGCACACCAAACCAAGTGAAACAGCCACCATTCAGTAACTCCTTAGTGCTGAGGCCCATCTGAGGAAGAACAAATAACATCTTTGAACCTCAGGGTATAGGCTTGAATATGGAGCCTTGGGATTCCTCCTTCTTTGAGAGGATTATTATCTGTCAGCCAAACCATTTAATTGAAGTGTAGCATGGGGAATGCACTGAGAACTAGATGTGCTGTTGTATCAAAAATCAGAACAGTGATGCGACAAGTACATTCCTGTTTTCATATATCACTGGTCTACATAAGCCCACTAGAAGCTTATCAGTGTCCCACTCCAACAGTTGAGAAAAAGGTCTTGTTTAACTCCTGATTCAGATGTAGTACTGCAACAGTTATATGACCAACAGGTGAGAAAAATACTACATAGCTGTAGACAGAAAGATCTGTTGTGAAAAGCCAAAACAAGGAGATTGCAGTGCTGGAAGGGGAAGGCCATGATTTTCAAATGTATTGCAATTGAAAATGCGTATGATCGTCCTGACATGAATATATTCATAAGTAAAGAAGCCTGTCAATTGTAGAATAAATGAAAAATGCACAAAAACAGGGGTGTGCCTTCAAAAAAACCTTTCCTTGTCATTGTTCCATCTGCTTATGTATCATTTGGGCTTGAGTATTAAAAACAAAATGGCAATACATTTTCCTTTTCTTAGACTGCTGCCTGTCTTACAGTCACCTAACTCATGGGCCTCAGTGTTCGTTTTGAGGAATTAATAAGTTTGACTTCATTAATGAGCACACGTAATAGCTAACTCTCCTCCCCCTTGACATCTACCCTAGATTCTCTCAAGCCCATCACAAATTTGGATAGACACACTTCATCGATGCTGTTTCTTCTTATCTAGAGAAATTGAGAGCTTGTCAACCTGTCTCCTAGACCTACATTATGATATCTGAGGCACGTCCTCAACACATTTACCTACCTATGAATTTACAAGGCTCGCTGATTTGTCTTTACCCGAATTCAAAAACACAAGCTTTCACACTCACACAACAGGGAGTCATAATACCATTGGAAAAGCTTTTTCTCCATGGGGGTTAAAGACAAGGATGGTTTCACTGTACCAAGAGGTAAATTGCCTCCTTTGTTAAAGGAACAAAACCAGAAATTGATCTTTCCCCCTAGCTAATGAAAGAATGCAAAGGAAACTATTTTCAGAAATGCCTTTACAAAACAGCCCATTCATTATTTCAATGGTTATCAAAAGATGTCAATTTCTATTCTTAGAAAAAATGAAGCTCTTCACACAAGGATATCTTAATCATTATCCTAAACAAAAATTAAAATTAAGTCCCTACTGCCATCCATTGCAAGTACCACATATATGGAGCTGGAGGAACTCAAATGGTATGGAGATGCATGTCTATGATTCATTTGTTGAAGTGCAACAAGAGGAAGCATTTTAGGAGAGAGGAGAATTGCTGGATAATCTGAAAGAGTAAGTGAATGCGACAGACGGCAGGCTGATTTCAGGTGTGCAGAAGCATGAAGTTGGGCTATTATGCACGTGATCACCTACAGCAATTCCAGTGAAAGCAAAGGATTTGGGTGCTAAAATTGCACATGTAGCATGCTAGCTGGAACTGTGCTTGACCTGTGCTATGAATGCAGCACCTTGTAAATTTTTGCATGGATTTACATGCTGCTCCATGGCCATCTGCTTCATTTTACCAAGCAGCTTTTCTTTTGGGAAAGATCTCTGAACATCCAATTGAAACTTTATTCCTCTTTTACCCTCAGGCCACTCCTTCTGGTCCTAAAATCAAACATGACCATTTGCAAAAGCAAATGGAAAGCAAGCGTCCCAGGCTGCCTGTGTCATTATTCCTCTGTTTCTGTACAACAGACAGCATTGCAATGTTGGCACAACAGGGAAAGCTGCACTGGGAAGGGCCGTAGGCAACCCCAGCCCTACTATCTGTACAACACCATCCATTGTGCCAACAAACAAATGCATACGAGGAAGATTCCTATCTAACATCACAGATCTGCAAGTTATCCGGGTTAAATCAATCCCTACAAAAATATTTAAACAGCCAACTGCCAAAGAATTTTTATTGGAATACCCATGGTCTTTCCTCTGCCTTCTGCTGACCACAGGAGTGTACCTGTTCGTAATGCTGAATGTAAAATCACCATCCACAGAATTTTGTTACTACATGTAAGTCCTTCTCAAGAGGTATTTAAATACTTATGTACTATAGCAAACTGATTATGGACCTATAAACTATTGATGCTTAAAGCAGGAAGAGAATCTGTTTATTCCCCAAGTATGCACGTGGTACCCTCCTACTGCCAGGATGAATAACGTGAGCAGAGCAGGGTACAGCTTTAATCTCAATAAACAAAGATGAAGTCACTGCATGTGACAGAAAATCTCTACACAAAAGAACAGCTCTTGGGTGAATGGGCATATTGAAACCTACAGTAAACTAGTAGCACTTCATCACAGAAAGTTGCCCCTCAAATTCAGCCATATTAAGGACCATAAGAGAACAGTGAAAAAAAATCCAAATTAACACAGACTCTCAGAAATTTATACTCTCAATTTCTTGTGACAGTGGACACTACCAGAACACCAGCTGAGATACAAACAAGCTGCAGCCAGACATTAAAAGGCTGAGTTGGCAGATGTTCACCGCCCAGTACCATACTAACAAGCAAAAGTCATGAGGAATACACATCGTGTGATGCAGCATCCCATATCACATAGTAAGGAAAACACAGCTAGGACTTCAAGAAACAATGACACTTTCAGTGTGAGGAAAAAGCATGCAGGAGGACAAGCTGCTTGAAGCTTGTTTGACCTAACAGCATCTTTCAGTACTGAAGTCACTGTGTTCAGAGAGGAAACAGTCCAATAACCCAGGCAAGGCTGCTTAGACCAGCACACACAACACAAAAAATTCTCAGCACCCAAGAGAGCAAGGATG
The DNA here is from genome assembly GCA_035772895.1 of Perdix hodgsoniae. Lineage (NCBI taxonomy): Eukaryota > Metazoa > Chordata > Aves > Galliformes > Phasianidae > Perdix > Perdix hodgsoniae. Next base: position 33,463,051 of record JAPSGF010000002.1, read on the forward strand.
ATGGTGGTAAATTACTGGTTTACATCAGTGTCTCAATAAGGCTATTCTGCCTGCAAAAATTGAGATAGGATTATCATACCTAACAGACAAAATCTATGTGGGTGTTGAGAATAGTTTGATAAAATATACAGAATAAAATACAATTGCAAGTCAAAATGGTAAAGAACAGTGAATTAGTGGGAACCTTTCAGAACGTTGCATTCATCTCAGCCCTGCTGCTTTTAAATAAACATCATTTAGTATTCACCTCATTAAAATGCTTCAAGGCTACCTAAATATCTGCATAAAATATAATTTTTTAGAAATTGATTTTAAAAATATAGAAGAGCATCCTCTCCCCTTTTTTCCCCACCTAAATCCATATTACCCCAATCAACTGGAACTGATGGAAAACAAAACTTAAACTTTAAATGCAACAAACCGTTACAAAAGAAAAACAAAAATATCTAGGCTACTACTTATCACAGTTCCTCAAGAACTCCACGCTGTTGTAGCTTTCAACATAGTAATTAAGACCAGTTACAGAAAAGTGTAAGAAAACTCAGATGCAAATTGTGTGCCTTTCTCCCTTGATTATCACAATTGTGCAATAGAAGAGTCATTGCTAACAGGATAGTTTTAAAGATAACAGACACAGAAAGATTATTAACATCAATATGAATGATGACAGCATAACAAGTTTCGCACCAGTTTATCACCAAACACTTCATAAAATTGCAGTCTTACATGCTTGCTGCTTTTTATAAAACGAAAGTTCAGGAAAACTCAATAAAATTTTGAAATACTAGAAACTAAACAAACACCATTTCAAGACGTTGTATAGAAAACCACACTTTACCTCTCCAATAAGCAAGTTTTTGATTTGATGCCCAAATCTCACCCAACAGCTCAAAAATAAAGGATCTCACACGCTGCAGCAGAAACAAAGCATGGGTCATAAAAAATACACTATTTACATTTCCTACATCAAAGGCATTTCTTTCCAAAGCCTACATTACACCACAATCTCTAGCACATCTACCAGCTATGTGCATACTACAGCGTGTATCTCAGCACACGCATTTAATGTCCATAATACAGCAACACTACACAAGCCTACTGTGAAATGTCCAGCGGTTTGGTTTCTTACCAAATAGGTTTCACAAAAAGACACTCCTACCAAATAACATATCTATTAGCAGGCTATGATTTTACTGTATTGTCAGAGCAAACCCTGGAGACTCTGCATGTAATCCAGTATTATCCCTCAAATTACCCTTTTTAAGATGATGTTAAACAATCTTGATTTAAGGAGGAACAGCTGCTGGCTTTGAGTGCTTTTGGAAGAAGGCATCCGAGTCAATGTTTCATCAATGTTTTGATTAAAAGCAGCAGGTGTTCAGAAGAAGGTTCTGAGATTTCAGTTAACTGAGAATATTTTCCACTGCTGGGAGTGCAACACTTTCCGGTCATTTCTGCAGTACTGACAAGCCCTTCCCTGTCCATAACCACTGAGCCTCAATGTAACACAGATGATCTGCACCAACTTAGATGCTGAGATACCTACATTCCTTTTAACCTACACACCAAACAAAAATCCTCTGGCTGAACCCAAATGTTTGGTTTTTTTGATTTTTTTTTTTTTGTCTCAATTGACACAAACACAGCCCAGTATGCCTTCAGTTCTGAGGACCTCAACCCTTTCAGACACCACCCTTTATCAAGCATTTTACATATGGACTTTTTTTTTTTTGTTCTTATAATAGGGCAGTTAAGCAAAATGTAGGCACTGAACATTTCTGCTACTGAAATGCAGAAGGATTGCTGATTATTCAAATAAAGAACAGAGAGGCTAAGTTTCCAAATGTTTAAGTGCTATGTTGACACCAAGGACTATGCTCCAATGCCATTCCCAAACCCAAGATGAACCAGGCCGTTCTGACCCACACCTTTCTACACTCATCAAAATGCAGATAGACCCCTTCAAACCTCTGACTCCATTCAGACCATGAGCTTCATACAAAGAAAATGATCAGTTAGGGATAAAAGTGAACTAATACTCTACTGGCAATTTTACACATGCTGGACAAGCCCTTATCAATAAATTTGTTGGCCCCGCAACAACGTTCTCAAGAAGAAATATGCTATATACTGTAATATTTTTCCAATGACTTTGGAAAAATTTAGTTTCATCAATTCCCTGTCTCTGGAGCCAAGAAATGAACAGAGCACACAACAGGCATTAACCACACATACCACAGGTACAGCTATTTCCTCTGCTCATTGCTAAGCTCTGCAGAGACAAGAACCACTCAGAATACAGTATCAGGCAAAGAGGTCAGGCCTCTCTCTGAGGCATTCCAAAACATTTGAATGTTACACCAGCGACAAGAATATGAATCAGGTCCATGCAACAAGCATGTACTTTCAGAGGGACAGTAAAACACATTTCTGTCACCAGTGCTGTCAGTTACCACCTTGAAAAAACATGTCCTTAGAAAAAAAAAATTGAAGGGGGGGAAGCAGCAAAGAAGAAAGAGATGAAGGCAAGATTTCAGACTGTGTGCTTTTGGCACCTTTTCCTTCACAAAAGCCAAAGACAAATGTCTGCCACTCCTGCAGACTGTTACCTTAAAATGGCATTTCTCCAAAAGTGAGAGAGAATGACAGAAGCAGTCAGCAGCAGCCACTGCTACACCCATCAGCAACAGCAGTTTAATTCTTCCAAGGTAGAGGAAGGAAAATACTGGGCCCACAATACTCAGATCAAGGCAACTACCAATTCTTCTGCAGCCTGAAGATTCTTCCACAATCTCATCTCTTCCCCCTAAAGGAAGACTTCTCGCCTTTTACCTCCCTAACTTCCCTTCTTTTTGCGTGGAAAATGACATTGCATCATTAACTTCACACAACTGCTGGATACACAACATGGAGATAGGTGGCAGCAAGTCTGTTTGGCAATTAAAGACCCATTTTCCAGTATGTGAATGGAAACGGTAGGAAGCAAGTGACTGACTTCCCAGTGAGGTGCCCCACTGCTTAATCAGCCATCTGATAGAGAATTTGAGTTCAAGTTACTTGAGAATACCACCTGACAGCCCTAATGCCACTGAACGCATCAGGGAACACTGTACCTGAGTTTAGGTAAAACCTCAGCAGGGAAACACCACCAAAAAAAATCACCTACTATATATTAGTAAAAAACAAACGAACAAACAACCCTACAGCATCAAGTTATCCCAAACTCAATTCATGCATCTAAACCCTAAGCATTTCCAGATGAATATCATCAAGAACCCCAAGACCAGTCTATTACCATTAATTTCATTATGATGCTGATTAAGCTGTCATCTGTGTCCCTGATTCTTCAAGCTTAACAATGAAAAACAGACCATCAGAATTTAATCCAGTGTAGCAGCCAGCTGCCAGAAAACATGGCCAGGCTCTGAATATAGAAGGACCACGTGCTCCCTCCAAAGCAGTCATTTTCTCTCAGTTTTCTAAGTAATTGTGTGGGGACACAAATGCACAACCCCCTGAACTCAGAACATCCAAATTAACAGACTTCCTTCCTGCCAGGCTAAACTTCATTAGACTCCTTCACATACAACAAATTGGATGAAACTGATGACACACAGGTTAGAGATGCACTTGAGAAACTAGCAGTTTAGAGATGCAGTGGGCAGTTAAAAAAAAGCTGAGACTTCTCCTTCTGTACTCTTCATAAGTAGCAACAGTGAGTAAAATTTGTTTTGTTTTGGTGTTTTTATGAGCTGAAAATATAGCAACAATAAAATAAATAAGGCCTGCTGACATCCTGCTGGTTTTGTCAGCATCAGGTAACAAAGAGTATGGCAAACTGTCCCATTGTGGTCAAGCACATGGGAGCTTTAGAAACCAAATTGCAGACAATTTCCTTTCAACAGAGTTATGTGCTGGTTGCACCATTCGTCCCTTCACTCAAAAGGATATCTGATTCCACATTCCGACTTCCCCTGAAGTAGAGATTTCTGAATACCTCCATATCCATCTCCTCCACCTTCATCTTCACAACAGTTGACAAGAGAAAGCCCAATGCACAAACATAGCTCTGGGTTCTTGCCTGTCTCCAAATGCTGCAGGAACAAGTGCAGTTCACATCTGTCATCCCCATCCCATATCCCAAGTTCCCAGTTTAGGATGTATTAGGTCATATGAAAACCTATAACTAACAGGAAATATAGCAAGATGCTGATGGAATATTGTATGATGCTGTGACATTACAAACAACCAAACAGATATTGAGAGGCTCAAGAGTTTTGAAGGGCATTGTAGATAGGAAATGTTTTAGATAATAAGGGAGTCATCATTTCTCCATTTCAATGCAGAGATAGTCAAAACGCACCCATAGTTTGTAGGCAGCTAATAATGGTCTAGTTGATAGACCAAACTGAACTAAAAGCATCTGTTTTTTACCCTCACCCATCTCATCTTTGAAAGCATTTGGTTCAAAAACTGAAGTAGTTCACCTCAGTGAAAAGATAGTAGAGCAAAAGCAGTGTATTTGCTGCTGTTGAACACTGCCTCGTTCTGAAAAGAATGAGGCAAAAGCAGTTCATTTATACTGATAGGAATGCATCCTGCAGAGCAGCAACTCCTCAGTGCTGAACAGCAGAAAAATGCTATTGACCGTGTATGGAAACAAACACCAAGGCTCTTACTTAACCTGCTGAAAGCAATTACCATTGATACCCAGTTAAAAGAAAACATAACACGAATACAAAAACGTACAAAAGAAGCGCCAAGTGCCATCTGCATACAGTACAGTACAAAGAACACTGCTGCCATAAAGAACTGCTGAGGAGTTTATCTCCCATGTTCATTATTTGTATGAAGATACCCTAAATCTCCCACTCATTTTAAACTTTTACGCAAAACTATCAAAGATTCTTTACTAAGGAAGCTTACAAAATACAAAATCTACTGGTAATGCAACATGTGTGGTTGAAGAAGGCAATCCTCATGCCTGTTCTTTCTCCAGCTAACACAATAGTGAAGGTCTCTTGCTGCCTTACACAGACCACTTTCCTCTAGAGGACTTGATGCCTGGTAGTTTGTGATACGATTTAGACACTGAAACAAGAACTGCTTTGAGAATATTCAGGGGGAAAGTAAGATGGCAACTCTTCTCAAAACCAGAAAAAACACAGAGAAGCTGAGCAGCAAAGCCTGAAAAGAACTTCTCAGATGGCAGGACAAAAGAAAGAGGGAATATCATCCCGATACACAATCTGGTTAGGAAACTTGACTCATAATCCTTCCTCACTATCTTCCATTTGAAAATTGCCAATAATTCCTCTTACACCGTCCAGTACCCTACTGAGGTGGAAATTTTTCACAAAGCTTGACCATAGTAGTCTAAGGATTTCTGTCCTTCGACATTTTCACTTGCCCACTCCTAAATACCACTAAAAACAAAGTTATTGAAAATATAACACACATTAATCCATCAAATGCCAAAATATCTTTTGTCTTTCACAGCATCCTACCGTAAGCTATAGGAGCTCTGGAATGTCTCCTCTCTAAGAACTCTAAGCACAGAGATTGGAAGCTGATCTCCTTTCACCAGAAAGGCATTTTATTTGTAACTTCTCAACACTAAGAGGATTACTCAAGGAGTAAGGAACACCTGGCAAGAGGAAGTATTCACCATCTGTCCCAAAATACTGTAAAAACAAGAACCCACAAATTCTATTTCCCACTGCCAGTCTCTAACGTTTCCCCCTCCTCTCAAAGGCATCACCTTACTCATTTTCCTCCATGAATTTTAAAATCTACCTATATGTGTAGTGCAGCAGATACATTCAATAAGGCATCAATGACAAAAACACAGGTAACGCCCTCAAGCAAAATCTGTTTCAGCTCTGAGAGTCCTTAGATGCATCTTACAATGCCTGTTTGCAAAGCGGTTGTCTCATCCGAACCTCAAACGAAAGGAGAAGCCACAATAAACAAAACTGTAGGCTATTATGCTTCCTGGAGCCCTCATTCTTTTTGCAATTATATTGATGTATGATCCAAAGGAAAGCAGCAGGTTTTCTCTGGTGACAGTGAAAAGACAAGTGAGACATCATACAAGTGATTTAACTTCTATGTGTAATGACTGCTGTGACAGGTGGACAGGGTGACACAGAGACAACAAAGGGAAAACTGCAGGAAAATATTCATCTCTTCTTGCAGCTTGGAGGTATGGGCCATTACATGGGCAGGCTGACTGAGTATGGTAACTCATGAGCAGCCCCCAGACCAGCCAGAACAGAGTCATAGGAAAGGCCATCATGAAGATATCTTTCAACACCCCTTTCCCCTTCCCCCCCCCTTAAGCAGAGGCCAGGAAGACCAGTCAGAATTAAGTCTAGACCTGAAGATTTTTCCAAATCATCTGAAATACAATTACAGCACCTCCACTGCAGGCACAGAAAGGGCCCGACTATTGAACAGAGAATACAGAGAGCTGCAGAAGTGCAGATGTAAAAAGCTGATGCCCAGTACTGTCATCAGTAATTAATTACTGTTAATTCCTGCTCAAAATGCTCTTTACACACACAATGGTGAATTTACTCTTTGTAACAGGTATGATTACTTTGTTCATCACCAGTATGTGTGATCTAAAGCAAGGGAGGTTTCTGGACAGGAATAGGGGAGTAGGCACTGATTCACTGTTTAATTTAGCAACTGTTACCATGGAAATATCTATTTTTTACCAACTGCTGATGATTATCTTGTGCTTGAAATGTGACATCTGCATATTCTACATGAGACTGTATTTATAGATGAGCAAACCAAACGGTAGTTATTCCAACATGAAAACGCAGCATGTTCCATGCACTTCTTACAGATACCGAGTTTGTCACAACAGTCTATTAATCACACAAATAAATTGGCCTCTCGGAATACATAACCCAATTACCAGAGCAAAGCAACAGCTCTTCCCAGATGTGAAATAAACAGAAACAGGAAATATAATGCAATTCCAATGGTCTTCCTCTCATCTTCTCACAGTAAAGGGAAGGACAAAAGTAGAGCGACTGCCTGGTCTAGCAGCTGCCATTACTGACATAAAAATACACAGCTGCATTAAGATATTCGTTTATTCATATAGGCTGTTGTGCCCCAAATGTATCAATAAAAAAAAAAAGAAAAAAACATGCACTTCCTACTCATATTGTCCTGACATCTGCCTGCTGTCCAGTCAAGTACCACACCACACACCCTTTCATTCCAAATGCCCCAGCTAGACTAAAGAAACTACAGACATAACAGACTTACATGCATGCTGTTTTCTTCCGTGTAGCTCAAGGGATGCCCTAAGCCTAAGTTTCATCTCATCCCATTCCTTTTGGTTACTCCTTGAAACAGCAAGGTCACAAAGTGAGGTTCTTTACCACTAGCAGTAGAAGACAACAAATGAAGCCAGCAGAGCTTAAGACTAGATGGATGGCAGAGACTGAGGTTGCTTCAAATGAAGTTAAATAAACATAGAAATAAAGAAAATATTTATTCCTTCAGACTGGAGAGAAAAATGTTTATGTGAATATTTTCAAGGAGACTGTGGGATCCTTCCAACCCAGCCATTCTATGATCTAAAAGATAGCACATAGCATTCGTGTCCTAGGGACACGAATAGAACTAAAGACATTAGCACTCTGTGCTTAAATACAGGTTGTTTTTTTGTTTTTTTTTTTTACATACAGACTGTAGTGAAGCTTGTAAGGGTTGGAGGTAAGAAAGCATTTAGGGGCAGCAGCAGTCATCTTGTCTACCCATGAACTAGTATGGATACACTCTAATTTCTTACCCATGACAGACTCTAGCAGGGAACACAAAGGCAGAAGAACAGAATGCAAACAGCGCATTTACTTAGCATCCTTGTCCAGAAACAGCTAGTGCAATCACAGCTTGTACTGAGACAACTACTATTATCAGACATATACAACACCAGAATATTTACATTTACTAGATTGCTCCTTTCTTTGCCCATTTTTGCCTTTGCTGTTATCCATAAAGTTAAGAAACTTGGCACTTCAAGAAATTGCACTAGAGACAGGTATATTTTCCCCAGGCAATAAAAGTACTTAATGCTGGTTTTGAACTAGTTTTCATTTAATTACATTGTGCCTAAGAAAAAGAACAGACAAATATGTGACAATTCTGACATAAAAAGAATAATTTCAGGTTGAGAATTAAAAATAATTATAGCTATGAAGAGGAAAAAAAAAGAAAAAAACGATTATCAGGAGTGCTGGATTTATGGTGCAAAGCATAATGTGTAGTTGCAGAGCCTGCTGTACATTAAAAATGACCAAAGGCCCCACATTGACCAGCCAGCTGTACAAAGCAGACTCAAGGTGATGGAAGCAGAAAGTATCTCAGTTGAAGTACACACAGAACAGTAGGTCCCAGGGATGAATTGAAAAGAGACATGGTAATTGGACAGAACCACCCAGAACCTGTTCATTATACAAAAAGGCAACAAACATACTGAAAATCAAAGGGCTGTTCTCCCACATGAGAGCTAGTAACAGACAGATCTACACATTGCTGGCTGTACTCAGATGCAATCAAGCTATTCTAGCATGTAAAGTAACACAGATTAAGAATAATCACACAGTAAAATGGTTTTTAAATCAGCATTTAAGAGAGCAAACAGACAATGAGGGATTCATAGGTTGCCTTTACTGCCTCTAACAAAGGTACTCTCTCTACATGGAAATAGCTGAATCATTAACATGCTCTCTAAGGCAATGCAAGCAATGAGCCAGGCTTCTTGGGTACACTTCTTAGTGCCAGGCTTCATTTCTGAACTGAACAACAGGGTTAGGAAACCTGCAAGTAGGATCAAAGATTGGAAGTCAACAGCACATCTCTTTAACATGAAGGCAAGATACCTATGCCTTTCAAGCATTGCAGCTAAAATTCTTTTACTATCCTACAGCTGAAAAAGATATCACAAGTATTTAAAACCAACCTGATCATTATACTTGTAACATATGGAGATCATAGAAGAACTTCTGGAAAAATTCTCCATCAGAAATGAGCAACAAGATAAAAGACGCTCACCAGTTCTCTCTTAAGTTTTATAAGCTTACTGTAGTTGAAGATGCACAGGATCAAAGTACAGTTGATTACTCAATACCCACAAATCTCAGGGAAGAAGAATTATTGAGTAAGCCCAAGAAATACATCAACCACTGAGTCACCACTGTCATACGTGGATGAAGAAATATGTCACCTTTGTGATGACAGATGGAGGAAGATGTATGTACAGAGCTGGGGAAAGGAGAGACTTGCATCTGAAGCAAACAAACCCACACCATGGGATGACAGCCTGGAAAAACTGAAGATGCACTTAGCAGGATTGAAATCTATCTAGATTGCAGAGACCTTAATAAGGCTATCCCAAGAGATCAGTCCTCCCTTCTCATGCCAGACATTTTGCTTGAAACATGTTTAATAATCTGCACAGACACTGCCAAAGCAGATAGTCAACTGTCTGAACCCAGCTCTTCAGTGAAGAAAAACCAAACAAAACATCAAAACCAGAATGTTTTTCCATCTATTTATTTTTGGCAATCAAACCATTTGACAAAGCATTGTTACATAGGAGCAAAGAAAATCGTGAAGGCATTGCTTGCATTCACATTGTAGTTCATGTCATGGTAACTTTAGGGAGAGACTGAAGCTGGAAATGGCCACAGTCCAAGCAGAAAATATTAAGGTCACTGCAGATAAAATCCAGTTTGTGACAGAAAACGATAGGACAGTCGCTCTTCTCTGCGAGAACACGGACAAGAAAGGTAAAGCCACTATAAAATGGTAAAATGCAGTGGGAGCTCCAGATGCAGAATGTACCAGATGGAAGCTTTTCTGACCACTGTGGCATACTCCAACAGCAGCGTGGCAATCAGCAGAGGAAGCACTCTGGAAGAGCCTGGTCCCTTCCTGCCAACAGCACGGTGCCTGTACACAACAGCTGCTTGTGCATAGTATCACAGTCACAGCCACAGATAGCAGCAATCTGGGCAATATGGTAATGATGCACTGAACGCTGTGCTACGTGACATGCACAGGGAATGTATTTAAAGGATCATAAAGGCAACAATCAGCATTTGGGCCAGCTATTAAAAACTGCCATTGCCATCCTTCAAGATGCACCTTACGTAAAAAATGTCTGTAAGATAACAAGTACATGGAAATGGGTGAGACAACACCTGCTACACACAGATGGATTAACCAGGAGCTGTCAGCACTGCTACTGCCATGGCTGTTTGGAATGCTCTAAGTGGGAAAGGTTGCAGAAATGGAAATGCATTCACCCAGCAATAAAGTACAGTACTCTCTTTATCATGAAAAAATTCACAGAATCACAGGGGTTGGAAAGGACCTCTGGAGACCTCCCAGCTCAACCCTCTACTAAAGCAGTTCCCTGCAGCAGGTCACACAGGACTGCATCCAGACAGACCTGAATATCTCCAGAGAAAGAGACTCCACAGTCTCTCTGGTGGCTGTTCTGATGCTCAAATCATCAGAGGGTTTCTGGGTAGAGGGAGGAAGGTTTCATATGACCCAGATCCCAACGGTAAACCTGCACAGATGGGATGATCACTGTCTGGTATCCAATAATGAGGGATCTAGTTCAGACTTCATCCCTTTTTGTCACTCTGTCTCTGATGTGGGGAAGCAGGGATACCACAAGCCTGTCGGTTTCAGCCACAAACACACCAGTATTTCTGTAATTGAAGAAAACTGATGCAAATACATGTGCACATGTGGGAAGCCTATGAAGATAAAATTGTTTTCTGTCTGTGGAAACATCTTTTCCTGCCCTGCTATTTGATTTTTATGTATTCAAGCATCATGCAGTAACATGTGTAGTGCTGTACTTCATGTTAAGCACCTGGATACTCTAACTAGGGCCCTGTTCAACTGCTTAAAGTTTAGATTTTAAGGATGGTTCAGTTGCTTAAAATTAGGTATGCACACATGTATCTTGTTAAACTGAGCTGCCTCTTCAGCCCTGGGGGGAGCACTGGGTTCAGAAACACCACTGATGGCAACAAGGAAGCAAACAGAGAATAGAACACTGTAAATGACTTAAATAGTTGGCAGATGCTACTATTTCTCAAATCAAAACCAAAGAACTAAGGACTAACAATGTTGGTGAATATCCCTAATTTAGAATTTCTTCAGTTCCAATTCCCGTTAGGTGATTACCTTGCTTCCCTTGCTTTCAGGTTCACATATTGGTCCTGTTAGAGACTGACTAGAGATATCTCTGCTCCGCTAATAGCACAGACAGGGTAGCAACACGGTTATATCCATCCCTATTAAGAAAACTCTTTCTTATCATTCTGTTCACTCCCAAAACAATGATCTGAGGGCACTATTTTAATCACAGAATCATAGAATCTCTTGAGTTGGAAGGGACCCTTAAAGGCCATCTAGTCCAAAACCCCTACAATGAACAGAGGTACCTACAGCTAATCAGGTGCTCAGAATCCCATCCAGCTTGACCTTGAGCGTCTTCAGGAAGGGGCTTCCATTTCCTCTCTGGGGAACCTGTGCCAATGCTTCACTGTTTGTATTGTAAAAAAACTTCTTCATTATGTCCAGTGTAAATCTTCCCTTCCTTAGTCTGAAACCTTTTCCACTTGTCCTATCACAAGAAACCCTGCTAGAGAGTCTATCCCCTTCTTTTCTGTAGCCTCACAATGTTTTTCTCCTTCCATTGCAGTCAGATACCACACACACTCCACTGTCAGATACTAAGAAGCTTGAACACAAATTCCATTATAGAATGATAGAATCACCAAGGTTGGAAAAAGACCTACAAGATCATCCAGTCCAATCGCCCATCTACCACCAATTGTTCTCACTAAACCATGTCTCTCAGTACAACATGCAAACATTCCTTGAACACCTCCATTTAGGGTCAAATATTGCTCAGATATGGTAAACACTGGAAATTCCAACTGTCACAAAGGTTAAATAGTCATTAAAAAAAGTCAAGCTGTAATGACCCGAAATTCTTCAAACTCAGGCTGGGCAGCTTGTCAGAGGCTGGTTCCAAGTGCCAGATCCCAGCCAGGATTCAGAATGTTTTGTCCTGTCCTGCAGGTGAGCTGAAAAAGTCACAAATTATCCTGAGCGTTTTGCCAGCAAAGGATCCCGGACTGCATTCATGATTGCCCACTTCAGGGTAGTATAAATCATAATATAATGCCCTGTCAAAACTACGGTCCATGGTGGAGAAGTGTCCAGGAGCACTCCAGGCAGTTGCTGTCACCCCAGAGCGATGTACTGACCCTCAGTTCTGTGCACCCAGCCATAAAATGGCAGCAATAATACTGATTTTCCAGGATTGATATGAAGCTTAGTAAAGCTGGTTTAAGTGCTTTGTTATGCTTGAGCAAAAAAGGAAATTATTATAATTTTAAATGAAGATTAATTATAAAACTGTTAACATAAGCATATTAGAAAAATGAATGGCGAGGCAGCAATTTAAGTAGCTTTCTTGCAAGATAATTTCATATGCATCTTGCTATCGCTAATCCCCACTTTTCTAAATCCAGTGCTTGTTTCCCTGCGCTAAAGCTAAGAGGCAATATGCCATCACTGAAATGCTGATTGAAAAATTAGCCTCCATGCAGAACTGTTCTATTAGCTATATGCTATACATCTGTCACAGCTTCCAGCCTGAAAAATAGAGCAGTGCACCAAGTCACCAAGATGACATTTGTAGCAACTCTCTCTTGCAATTTTGTACAAGAATCCTAGATAGTGCACTCTTCCCTTAATCTGGTAATGATATAAAATCCTTTCCTAAGCACGCTGCTTAGATGAAAACTTAGGACTAAAAAGCATATAATGCTGAAGATGGTACAGATTCTGTAATAAAGGAATTAAGCAAAATAACCTGATTATGTTTGATGTAGCAAATTATCAAAACAGGTATTGGTTCAGTTCCTAGTCCCTAAATCTTCTGTAAATATGTTCTATGAGCTTACACCCCATCACTTATACAATGTATGCAAATAAAGACAGAACTCTGGGCTCATCTACAAATAGCAAATAAAAGGAAAAATCAGGCAACCTACCTCACTGCACCCTCCAGTCTATTTGCATTGCAGAGTCTCCTCAGAAAAGTTAAATCACCATAAAATCTGTTTAAATCCTCTAAGAGGATAAATATTTCAGGCTAAAACAATGCATCTTCACAAAAGCTCTCCTGCATTTGAACAACTTCCCTCCAAGAATTTGGGAAAGTAGTGGCAGTTTTCAGAAATCAAGTCAAATGAAAAAACATTCAAAACATTTGTCTTTGTCCTCTAGCATCTTCCTGTTCTCTCATCCTGCTTTCACTACAATGTGTTACATGAGATTTCACTACCAAACATAGCACTTGGCAAACAAACAAATGCACATAGATTTATTGCACACAAAGACAAATCATTAAATGCCTTAGTTATAGGGCTCCTAACACCCCCCCTCTCCCCCCCAAAAAAACAAACAAACACACCTAGAATCAGAAGTGTAGAAAGTCAACTGATTGCATTACATTCTGTTTGGATAGCAAACCTGACAAACCAAAGCATAGAGGTAGTGGTGAATATGCATGCAGCTAAGAAATTCTACAGCATATAAAATAGTGCAAAATAGCACACATGCTCATAAAAGGCCCTGTTCTGCATCCTGAGTAAGGAGGCCTGAATTCTGCTGATTCGCTGTGCTTCACATCTCACAAGACAAAGTTGCAGCAAACACTAACATAGATTGTTTTTTTTTTCTTTAAATGAGTAATTCTGTATGGTATGCAGCACAGAGATGTCATCAGTAGAAAGCCGAAGTTTAACATGAAAAAAAAATAAAGGACTCAGTGCCATATAAGGACAACTAAACACTAAAAACACGTCATTATCTGACAGCAAGCACTTGAAATTTAATGGTAATATTGGCTATTTTTTATAAGCATTTGGGGCCTCACCTTAATTGAAAGAAAATTCTTGCATCACATACTATGGAGCAACATTCAACATCAACTCATATAATACCAATAGCAGAGCTGCAATGAAAATCTTGATCATCCTGATTACTTCCTAAACTAACAGCTTAGAGCCTATATACCTCTTTTTACTATAGGAATAAAGATTCTAGACAGAAGCAGCACATTATTTTACTGTAGTATTATCACTGTTGAATACGGCATAATGGCTTATAACTCTCTTGATACCATTTTTTAATGCTCATACGTGGTAATAAAGACCAAAGTTTCTCTAATGCACATAAAGGAAATCTGCTGGGAGTTACACCAGTGCTACTTACATAAGTATGAATGCATTTTGTTTATTTTAACAGTTATACATTCACTGAAGTTACTATGAACAACATGAGGTCGACTTATAACCAACATGAAAAACCTCTCCATGTGTTGAGGCATTACCAACATTACAAAGTATTCAGGTGCCATGAGTGAAATGTTTTATCAGAAAGATAAATCCAACATAATGGTGCCATTAACTACGGTTATTAATTCTGCCTCCATTTTGCTACATTTATGCCATGTCTGTTAGTAACCTTCCCATATGCTCATCCTTCGGAGCAGTGATTCAGTGTCTTTCCAAAATGTAGCTCAGTGCTACAGCACAAAGGTCCAAAGAGACAGATGCATTCACTTCAATAGGCAAATAGTAGGCATTTATTGCACCCTCTCTCCAAGACAGATCTTAACTCCATGATGAAACTATGTTCATTAGAACATAAGGATTGAAAGAAGATATATTTCAAGTGTTTGAGCAAGTGCCCTTATGGAAGAAAAAAAAACAGCCAAATAAATTTTGCAATAATGAAAGGTAAGTTGGTTTTCCATTAGCTGGTTTTTATTACAAAAAAAAGATATGGCATCCAGTGAACAAAATAGAACAAGTGCTGATTCCTGGACTAGGCACTGGCAAAAGAATCTTGAGCATGATTATGATGACACTTTGCAATGAACTGTGGACTTAACTGATTAAATAAAGGAGTTTTTTAGATAAGGAAGCACAATATTGCTAATCCTGGTGACTGATACTAAGAAAAAAAGCTGCCTCTTCTTCACCCTTACAGTGAGTTCTGGAATGAAGCCAAAACAGTTCTGCTGACACCTGCAGAAAGCAGAAGAGGAACAAAGAAAAGCAGTAGAGGCCAGGTTTCTTCCTCCCTTCACCCACTCTTCACGTGATGCAAGTACATTTGGGAGGTATGTAAGGGGGAAAACATTCATAGCTGCCATCATGTACAGAAGCATAAGGTAACCACTTCTAGCATTTTAGATTCACCAAGATCTAAGGCAGTAACCCTTACCATCAGTATGCAAAAAAGGCTACTCAGTACAACAGATAAAGTGTCCGACAGTGAAAATCCTTCTAAACAATGATTTAGAACAATATTCTCAGAACAACCCTATATTTCACTACTAACGCAGTTCTTTTGAAATGACATCTGTTTTAATACAAGTGTTTTTAAATTGCAGAAAGTCTGCAAAACTATTAATCTGGAGCAGCAAGTTGTGGTGGTGGTTGGTCAGAAGGAGCTCGTGTGATAAGATCAGTAGAAGACAGAAGTGTGCTGTGTAACCCTGCAGGACGAGTCACAAAAGGCCCAACAGCCTCCTGGTGAGGGGGAATACACATGCAACTGTAGGTTAAGTTGCTCTACAAGGACAGCCATCATGAAGTAGCATTTGTCATGCTTTAGGAGTTGAGCCTTGTTTGGTACACAGGTTATTTCCTTTGCTCTTCTTTTTCATATATAAACACCCGCTAAGTAAAATGATTTATGCTTAAAGATGACAAAAATGAGTTTTCTGAGCACCAGAAAGTTTCCCTGCAGCATAGTCAGGTTGGAGCTTAAGCTGTGATTTGAATGATCAGCACTTACAATTCAAGTAGGGCTTTGTTGGTGACAGCCAAACTCTGACATAAGTTTGTGAGTTTATTACTTCCCCCCTACACTTTTTCTTCACTGTAAACTAAATAAATATTTGGGTCACATCATAGAATGAAAGTTGGAAAAGACCACTAAGATAACCTAGTCCAACTGTCACTTGTTTAACTTAGAGAATGCTGAGTCTCTAGGAAATGATTTTAACTACAATGTTGTCATTTTATTAACTGCTACTATTGCCTTCACTTTGTTAATGCAGGAGCTAAGGTCACCAGTACACCACACTTTCCTGCCCTAAGTCAATGTTGCTTCTTTGGACACACCAACAGATCTAATCCAAAACAGCTCAAAGTCTGATCTGAGCTGTTCTGATCTCTTACAAGTTGCTTAACAGAATTCATATAAATTAAGGAACTAGTCAAAAAGCACTCTTACTGTGAGGAAAAACATACAGCACTTGCTCAAGGACTTGCAATTCAAGTGCATTCGGCATACCTCTACCTGCAAGTCTTGGATATCATGGCTCAGCTAGGATTTTCAAGGTAACCCAAGCCTAACTTAAATTATGATTTTCGTTGTGGTTTCCTCTAGTTATTCCAACTTCATAGATTAGAAGTAGAGAGTCCAGTCCTGTCCCATCCCTGGAAGCGTTCAAGGCCAGGTTTGATGAGGCCTTGGGCAGCCTGGCCTAGTCTAGTATTAAATGTGGAGGTTGGCAGCACTGCCTGTGGCAGGGGTGTTTGAGCTTGTTGCTTCTTGAGGCCCCTTCCAACCCAAGCCATTCTTCTATTATTTAAAAATCCCAAAAGCTGTAGCACTCACCAGCTAAGGCAACACTACCAGTGATAAAAACACAGGACAGCATGGAAGGCATTCCTTACTACTGAAAAAAAGTATTTGGAGGGGAGGAAGGAGCAAAGAAGAGCAATCCATAGCTTTACTTGCATTTTATTAAAAACACCAGAATCTAGTTGTGTCAAAAATCACACACATTTATAATAACATTTAAAATTAGAGTCACACTTCAAATTGTTCTTTCATTCATTGACAAGAATAAAGTAGCAATAAGAGTGGTCTGACAGCCTAGGAGCTACGAGAAAGGACATCACCACTCATTTGCCATCAGCACAAAGGACACCTCCAGGCTGTCTGTGCTCGTGTGTGCAACGAACTCTCAAGATCACCAGTCACATCCATACTAAGATTCAGGTGAATTTTTTTTTCCAATATTCCTGTTCACACATTGCCAGGAGTATTAAACTAAATAGAATGCAAATGGCAGCTACTGTAAAACATCAGTCTCAATGAAATCAATAGACTTACACTGAGGATTGGAGCCTATACCTCATCTCAGCTAGTAGTGGCCATGTAAAAAAATCCAGAACCAAAGTGACATCTATGCCTGTATTTTTTCAAAATATATGTATATAAAAAGAGGATTTCACTGTAAGTTTCTTAGATTAAGGAGCACACAACATCTTGAAAACATAGGTTTTATTATTTATAGACTATCACAATTTGTACAGACAGGTATTCTTGCCAAATTCTTCTCTTATGAAAGACATCTGCCATATTCCCTTATGCAGCTTGATAATAAAATTAATTTTAAGCACAGAAGCAAATTAAGCTTTCATGATGCCATAAAAATGTCCATCAACACACAGATGACTGAAATCTACCAAAATTTATGCAGATGCATAAGTAGGATTATGATACATAATTACCCCATGCAGATCTATTTCAGGAACAGCTCCAAATTTTTTCTTTCTTGTCAATTTTTTCTTTGTTTCAGGAAGAATAGCATTAAAAGTTTTACTTGTTTTTATCTTTGAGCTCTTATTTAAAGACGTGAGACATTCTTCAAACACTGTTTTCTGTGGTGGGCTGTCTGCAGAGTGTTTGAACTAGGCATAGGGTAGGGAAGTTAAATGGCAGATGTCCTCCAACAGAAGGAATCGTGATCAGAAAAAGGGCTTACCTCTAAAAGAACAGGGACAAGAGCATTTATTCATACAACATCATAGTTTAATACATCATCTGGTTCTGATGTACAACCAACAAAAATCTTCATGTCCATGTTATGAAGCACATGGAAATAAATTCCTCCCTGATCTCTGTCATGCTCTCTTTACATCAATGCTACCAGCTTACAACGGGAGCAAATCCTCCCATCTGTCTTCCTCCCATGCCTATCACTGCAGTGCTGGTGGGTCAGAGCAAGAAGTATCTACAGAACCGCTCAGCCCCCTCCATCCCACACACAACTTCAAAGAAGTAACCCTGGTAAGTACAGCCTAACTCGAGCTGCATTTTATTCCAGAAACAAATACAGAAAGGAAGTGGATTAGGAAGTCTCTGTATCATATACTGCATTGATTTATACAAACTAACCTGGGATAGCAGCCATGTAAACACAAAACAGTACACAGGGTAGATTACTCCATAGGCTGCTGTACAAACGAGCCTTTAGCAATGACTTCTTAACCACTCAGAGCCAGAACTCCTCGAGGTGCTTCACAACCTCACAGTGCTTTCAAAGCCCCTACGGTCTTACAATGGGTTTGCACATGCAAAATATTTTTATTCCTGGGATAGGAGCAGTTGCTGCACCTAGTATCAACAAGAAGTCATAATTTGTTCTGCAAGCGGAACTTTTTATTCACATTAAATATCTAGAAAGAGATCATAATGCAGGAAGGAGGCAGAAAGTGTTGAAGACGGCAGCAGATAATACGTAAAAGATGACCAAATATCTATCTAAAAAAAACCAAACAAACAAACCAAGACAATCAGATTCCTGGAATATCAGAGAGCTCAACAAGGAATGCTCTAATGATTACTTAGCCTATTCTCACTTTTCATCACCAAATATTTAGTTAATGGCCACCGAAGGCAGCAACCCAGGTTTTTCAAGTTACAGACAGCCTGAACAATTCCAATTCTTAAAAATAAATAAAGAAAGAAAGAACAAAAAAAGAACACAAAACCGAAGCTATCCAGTAGCTCAAGCACATTCATTTAATAATTATTTCTCATACTCACGGCAGATTAGTTGTTTTAATAAATTTCACTAGCACCTCAGAGCATAGTAAGAATGCGCAAGTGGTGGCACCATCCCTGCAATGGTCCTCTTCTCACCAACCTGCCAACATACAGAGGTCTGCATCCAACACAAGGATACTGCAGAGCCTGAGGATCAACCTGTGGATGTACAGGGAGTTGGAAATAATCCCAGAAAGCTCAGCTCTCTGGAGAGTCCTCCATTGTGCATACCTGCCAGACCTTTCACTTACTCCTGTTGACAGACTGAGACATGAGAAGGTCGTTTCTGTAACAACAGCACACAAAGAGGCGCAGAATCCACAAAACACATTAACAAGTGTGGAAGAGGAAATAGGGAAAGCATTTCCTTATGTGGTTACAGAATACTTCCTACCATTTCATATATTACAAGTTAATATGCCATGACCATACACACAGCTGAGCTCACTGCTGCCTTGGTCTCCTTCCTACCTCTTTGCTGGCACCATTCTCTGTGCTCTGATTCAGCATTTTCATTTATTCCTCTGCATGCTATTTAAATTATCTTCATACAATATGTAAAGATGACACTGAAAAACTATTCCAAGATTCAGAGGACATTTGTTTGACACTGTTCCCATATTCTGCAGCAATACTGCTGGATATTTTCCATAAGGTTCAGAGGAGAGCTTGCCAAATATTGAATTCACCTTCCAGGTGGCATAGAAGTAAAGTTTCCATCAGCAACTCAACAAATACAGCAGAGATACCAACATTTCACTTGAGACATGCACAGGTCACACCTGGCACAGGAAAGTATAAGGATCATTAAGTACACTCCTTTTCACTAAGCACAGACTGACATACGGCAAAATAAAAGCATTTGGTCATCAGTATTGCAGAGCGAAACTAAAGACCTGGAGAACCCCTGAAGACAGACATCTGCATTTCAACATCCATGTCTCAACAAGCATTCAGGAAAATGATGAATGCGCACTTCGGTCAGCCATCATCTTTATTATTAAACAACATCAATCCCAAAAGTCAAAATTTGTCATATGCTCCCAAAAAATCTTGTGATACCACAAAGGAATAACCTTCATGGAACTGTTGGAACGATTTGAAGCCTCAAGCTGTAAGATACTCAATTTTCTTTTTCTTATTTCTATTTATTTATTTATTTTTTAAGGAATAAGAATAAAAAGCCTACTTTTTATTAAAAGGAAGCTCACAGTTTCTCATATGTATGTGTTACAGAGCCTAGGGCATTAAAAAGCCCAAATACTGCAACAGTTGAGAAAACTGCATTTCAGTATCACTTAATTAAAATATGAATTTTACCAGCTGCAAAGAATATCAAGTGACAAACCAAGGATGGAGGGAGAAGGGATATGCACTAAAGTGAGAAGCAACAGCAGAAAAAAAAATCTGGCTTCAAAGGGAATTAAAACATCCTGCACAACACCATCCAGATAAAGTTTGTCTCATTTGTTGTCATATACAGCAGTTTTTAAATACACAGGCTTTTCCTGCAAAGGAAGACAGGGAAGTAAACCATCAGCTTCTCCAGAAATTGTCCTCTGAGCTCCTCTGACAAAAGTCTGCTATAGCTACCAAACTCACTTAATGCTTTTACACAGGCTAGATGAAATTCAAAATTTGACTTTATGTATTCCGCATTTAAACTGATGAATAAAAAGAAATGAAATTTTGTACACAAAACATAGCCTTGGTTACATGATACTAAAGGCAAGACTTTCTAAAGATTAAAAGGCACTTAATTATTTAAGAACTTATGAAACCAAAATTACTATCTTGGGTACTTTGCTCATCTGCGTGGATACATCAAACCAGACCCCCTTTCACAAAATTTCCAGCAAAATGAACTCGTTTCCCACCAGCCCTAGCACCTACCTTATTTGCATATTATGCAAATACCCCCTGAGTTTTTTCACTACTTTATTTAATGAATATTAATAAGCAGTTTTGTGCTCCAAATACTATTCTTCCTGACCATTTTGAAAATGTTTATTTTTGTCTTCCATACGGGCAGTTCACTGAACAGTATAGGATAAGATTCTATTTTTTCCTTTGGAAGTTAAAAGCAAAGTTTTGAACAAGGTTTTTGACTTCACATACAACTTCCACTGTTATAAAATCTTTGTCTTCGTAAACAGGAATGTTTGGATGAAGAATGAATGAATTTTCATGTCTATGTGAACAATATTAACTGAAGAGATCCTGAACAGAAAGTATAAATATTTTTATCTCAAAGCTGAAGATTTCAAGTTGCCCTGATTTCATGTAAGTTTTACAGGACTGTATCTACATCTGATCACAACTCATAAGAAAGGGCGTTATACTCCTAAAGAGACACAGACTTTCCTTCCTGTGGAGCTGTGTATTCAGAGCAAGACTGAATTTCCCTCAATTTCTCAAGTTCTGACTCTCAGTAAGCTGTCATCTGGAAGGAAATTTTCTCAAGTAAATCTCCACTTACAGCATCTGAGTAAAAAGATACCATCAAGCAAACTCCTGATCACACAGTTTCTGAAAACCTGCCGTTTGTGTTGATCACCCATCTTCATAGAATCACTGAGGTTGGAAAAGATCATTTAAGATTAAGATCACTAAGTCCAATGCCCAGCCCACGCCCCACCATGCCCACTGACCACATCCCTCAGTGCCACATCTCCATGGTTCCTGAACCACGATGGTAATGCTACCACCAGGACAGCCTGTTCCAATGCCTCACCAGTCACTCTGAAAAGCAATCTCTCCCAGTATCCAACCTGAATTGAAAAAAAACTTAAAAAAAAAAAAACAAAAAAAAACCATCCAGAGATGGGAAGAGGGAAACTAGAGGAAATTACTCAGAAGAGAGCACTGGAACTCATAGACAAAGTCAACCAAACACAACATGCATGATTTAAATACTGTGCAACAGTATCCATAGTTACAACACTCACACAAAGGCAGCTTGGTGACCTGAGGGACAAATGATCAAGTCACACAGCTTGTAGACAGAAGTATCACTGTGTTCCACGAAGACAGAGTGAGCACTAAGCTTTGCACCCCACTAAATGCTATAGAAGTGGGGATTACACTCAGCTTTTTCAAAAGAGATTTTCAACATATTCACCAATTTTTAGAATACTAATGGTGAGAAGATATGAACTGTCACACCTATAGACTAATCATGTTAGCACACACATAATATCATTAAAATTCCATGTAACTTCTCTGCAATTAAATCAGATATGTTAACAAAATCCTGTATTTGCTATATTAGAATAAAATTGCACAACACATACTTGCCATGAGTCATATTTTGCTGTTACAAGATTATACAAACTTATTATCTACAACTATCAAATTATCTATGTGCTGCTAAACACAGAAATTAAAATTTGAAAGAAACAGTGATGTGGTTTTGCACTTATTTCAAAGCTCAGCCAAACTCAATCAGATAAGCAAAGTTAAGTCTCACAAATGTAAGAATCAACATACTACATTGAGATAAGTCTGCCTTGCTAATAAGAACTGCCTTTGGACAGATTCCATAGACCTTAAAATCTCTGAGAACTCAGATGCATCATGGTAGTAATACAAGGTTCTAAATGAGTGCCTTACACTGACTGTCCACAAGTCAGAGGAGAAGGCATCCCAACTGGGAATCTTTCATGAAATATTACTCATGTCAAATACATGCTTTCCTGCCTTGGAGACACGTTAAATTCCAACAGTGTGCAACATCTTTCAATGGTCTCATATGCATCGCTTTTCACTACATTCTCACACATTTTACTCCAGAACAGAATCAAGTAGATAAAAGCACCTAATCTTTTCTTTTTACTTCTTCTTTCCAGCAGTTCTATTAAGGATGACAGTGGCACATTATCAGGCCACTTACTTCATTATACTATTAGCCACATACCCAAATAGCATATACTATTGCCCACCAGCCTGTATGTACTTCAGGTGTTCATCTTTGCCTAATCTACAAAGAAAATCAGAATCATAAAAATTCTACCTTTTGCTGGAAAGTAAGAAAATTTTGGTGACTTAAATTCATAAATTATTTTTGGAATAGCCTCAGAAATGGGATATGACCTTGACCACTGATAACAGCCAAATTACGGAAGACATTCAAGAAATCTACAGAGCAACTTGTACCTGTTCCTTGTATTTAAAACTGTTCACTTTCTGTTCATGCTGATTGTAGTGACGAGCTAGTCAATATCTAGCTGTTATTAAGAGAGGGAAAGAGTGTGTATAAGCATCTTTTGAATGGAAGTTTGTTTACCCTAAAGAGTTGCAGGATTTCACAATGTCTACTCTCTAATTACATGAGACACCTAAAACCAACTCTGCATATCCCAAAGATAAGCCAGAATCATCTTAGAGAAAACATCAATGAAAACATCTTAAGTAATTTTGGTCCTAAAATTACTCTTTTAGATTTGCATGTGCTTAAAGACTGAATACTTTAAAAAAAAAATTAAAAAAAATCAGAATTTGTTTTCTTGCTGTAAGTTTCTTCACCCCTGGATAGGAAAATGTCAGAAATCCTCTTATGCCTCCTCAGTCATCTCACAGACAGAGAAACCGAATCACCTTTCCTCTGTCTTGCTCCAAATAGAAGAAATATAAAACAGTAATTAAAAAAAGGTTTCTCATCTTAATTTTATTATTTTTGTCTTCACTCTTCCACCAAAACCATATGGCCAATACATCTGATAGCAACGTGTACAACACCGCACTGATATACTTGAAAAAAGGCACTTATAACAAGAAAGCATTAAGCTCAAGTGCATGAAAAATTATTGGAAGCTGAAATTTTATCCTCACACTTAAAATAGTCAGCATTCACTCTGGCACTGTTATTCTGCTAAGGAACATGATTTAATAAAGTGGTATATTGTCAACTCACCTCAGCATGTGCTATGCCTCATCTATGGGAAATAGTTTGAAGGCATCAGCTTCACACGTGGGTTGCCATAGTTGATACTGGAGACTGGCTGGCTGCTGGTACAGCTTTCTAATACTAGCCCTAGACATAAAAATAAAAAAAGAAAGAAAGAAAAAAAGAAAAAATATTTGTGTTTGGGAGTTTTAGGTAAGTTAAGCACAGACAAATTAAGTTAAACCAGAGCATCAGCATTTGCATGTCACACAACAAAGAAATTTAAGATTTTTCTGATATTCCCATTCAGGGAAGTACCTGCACAGGCTGTTATCTTGTTTTCTTACCTAGAAAGAAAAAATGTTAAAGCCCAAAAATAACACAAAATGAAGTGCTTCTTAAATGGGAAAGAGCTGTCATGTTTATTTTTCACACACACACACACAAAGGAAAAATATAGGATGGCAAATCCAACTGTTCAGGAGCTCATGTTCAGAACAATTCCAAGTTACAGCACACTGCACAACAAATCACGAAACTGTCCTTAAGTAATTTGCTTTTGCTTTTGTTTCTATTTCATCTTTTCAGATCAGACCTTCTGATTTTTTCTTGGAGAAAGAAACATCAGCAACCTTCACTGAAATGTTGAGATTTATACACAGGCATCTATTAATAATACCTGGGGATTACACTGGTATTTGACTTGTGATCACAAGTTGGCAACAGAAATGCTTTATGAAATGTTGATATACCGAAGCATAAGGAAAGGCCTTGGACTGCTGCTGTCTATGAAATCATGATGCTCTTAAAAAGCACCACCACTACAAAACATCTTCAAATGATGGAGTATTTGTACTTACACACAAGCTTAAGGAACGGTGTAAGCAGCAAATGCAAGAAGCTGTGAGAGTAAACAGTAACTAAGAAAAGAAACAATTGCACACCGCTCTGGTGTCCAACTACTGAACAAAACCCCAAGCATAAAAATAGGTGACGAGTGTTAAGCAGAAGGCAACTGCATTCATCATTGATCATCACTAAACTCTGGGCAACATTTTCTTAGCATTGTTTTGCAATGTCTAATAACTTCCAAGAAAAGTGAACTGTATCTTGGAAGCCATGGAATATAAACAAAAATCTATATGTTAAAACAATTGCTATATCAGAGAGACCACGCACTTTATGTCCAAATCACAAACTCCCCAGCTCCCTGAAATGTAATTCATAATTCCAAGTTACCTGATCCATTGCTACGAAATCCTGCTGAAACAGCTATTGATGGAAATCAGAATTCTGCTTTTCAGAGCCTTCTGCTTTCAGTGTTTATTACAACACAAAAAATTGGCTCCTGTGCTAGGGAGCTGGAAGTATCGTGATGCAAGCAAGAGCCTATAGTCATGAAATTATGATGGTGTGCTTAATCCTGGACAAGAAAAGAACCTCAGTGTAGAAGTACAACTGCTGGTTTTCTTTTTCTAAAAGAAAAGAGACTCTGATTCTGTCATACTCTCCATACTGAATCCAAAGATAAGTGGAAGTTAATGACCTTCCCTTCTCTTGACATGAAGGTGAGAACACTCCACTGCCACCAGTACATTCACATGCAAAATTAAAAATAAATCAATCAATCACTGTTTAATGAACAAACAAAACAGACTAAGAAGTATTAGGAGCTGAGCTTCCTGTCTCTCTATATTAAGCACAGGCCAAAAGTGCCCTTCACACTGGCTAACAAAACCAGGTGCATCAGGCTAAAAGGGAAATACAACAACTCAGCTTAAGGACAACTGCTCAATTTCTGCAGACTGTGGGTCATGGAATCCTGTACCACCCTCTGTCTTGCTTTGGATCTATCCTTGCATCTCATTATCAGGGAGAAAGAGAAAAGAAAACCAATTTCTACTACCTCACATTTCACACCAACAAAGTTACACATTGCTTTCAGTTTTAGACCAACTCCATTACTCGAGTACAAAAGCTTTTTTGTTCCTCTGAAAGACATGTTCCATCTACACAGATGGTGCTGTAAGAAAGAAGTTCACAGCAAAAGCAACATTTCTCCTCCTAGCTGCTGCCCTTCATTAGGGTTAATTTTAATTTTGCAGAACAGCAATGTTGGTAGCAAAGCTGTTCAGCCTTGGGGTCCAGAGAAGTCTGATGACAAAACAGAGCAGCAGCTATGGTAGCACTGCAATCATTAGGCCTTCAGGTTCTAATTTCTAGTAGTGGTGTTATAAACTCAAGATGGAATGGGAGGGTCTATGGACATAAAATTGCTCACTAAATAAAAACAGGAAAAAAAAAATCAGTAACACACACAACAGTCTTAACTTTCTTCTGAAGGCTTATCAGCACACTGATATTTTTGTTATTTAAGAATTATCCCAAGAACTGACCCAGTTTATAGTGCATAAGATTTTAAAAGATACAAAATTTTAAAGCTGGGGATGCAGTTTTTCTATTTTCCAAAACTTAATACAAATATGATATCCTAAAGAGTGGTGCCAATATTCCATTCCTTTCAGCCTGCTTCATCTCCCTCTTCCTACATTAGTTGTGCAACTGACTGCAAATCATGGGAGAGTTTTATGGCATTTCCAAATACAATGGTAAGGACATTTTGATGACTTTCTCTTTGTTTTCTAAAATCAAATTTAACACTGTAACACTACTGGAAGATTTTTTTGCCTTATAACAACTGATTAATTACAATTAATTCCCTAAATGGCTATAAACATGCCAGTGACTGACAACAACAAAATAATCATAATAATTAATTTTAAATAGTTATAAACAAACAATCATAATTAAAAACAACAAAAACCCACACACCCCCAAAATCTGCTCACAAAAAGCTCCCTCAGTGCAGACGTTTCCAACAACAGAAGAACATTTGCTAGCACCAAGCAGGCAGACAGGCAACTGAAATCAACCAGTTTTTCAAGTCAAATGATTTTTGCCCTTACCCCATTTAGAAACATGTTTGTAATCCTAATACTGCTCAATACAGCAACAATTACACCAGGACTCTGATTAATTCTGCATGCTCTGGAGCAGCAGAATGGAGCACTGTGTGAGCACACAGTTCACTGAGGGTCAGGAGAAGGAATACGGTTTAATGGCTGAGGTCAGATCACCTTTGTCGTTCACATCTGCTCCCCCCAGGAGAAAGCCATTAGTTCAGCCAGTTGGAAGGTATTTCCTTGCCACCTTTCCTAGCATCAAGACTGTGAGCACACAGCAGGAGTATGTGGAAGAAAACACTGCTCTGGAGTGTTCCTGGCTGGTGGCTACACAGCTGCATTCTGAAATAGGGTTAAAGATCTGAGGTTTGGAGAACCTCTCCAAGGCACAAAAACCAAAGCAAGCTTACATGTGGGCAAAGATAACAGCTCTGTGCAGAAGCAAGGCCATCTCCATCCCATTTCAACCTTTCCCTTTTTCTGAAGCTTGTCTTACATTCTCTGTCCTCCAACAACCTGATTGCAGGCTTCTCCCAGGCATTTATGTTTTTCTCTTTAAAAAAAACCTCCACTCTGTGCTATTATTCTCTTCCCCCTCCCCCCAGAAATCTGCATTTTCAAGGACTGTTGGTTTGTCTTTAAACAGATCTCTGGCAAAACTCACACAGAGCACATCACAGGAGGGAAAGGCTGCAGTGAACATACCATGTAGCTATGCAGCAAAAGGAGCCCATGTAAAGAACTGAAAGGCATTGAAGACAAACGCCATGGAACATGCCCAGTTTGGGTCGCTGGGAGCACAACAATGCTAACACTTCACAAAGAAAATAGCATTTGTTTTATTTCTTTTTAGGTCCCTTCGTAGAAGAAAAAGTACTGATGTTTCTTCTTGTAACAAGAGCTTTTCTGCCAAAATATCTCTCTGCAAAGCAGCACCAATTTCACTGCAGTATTCAGCAAGTGTTGAGCTCTTTTGCAGAGCAGCTGCCCTGCAGCGTGCTGTAAACACCTCTCCCAAAGCTCCCATGGTGCCATCAGATGCAGTCAGCTTTTCCATTCACTTATACTGGGGCAGTCACACAGAAGACCAATGGTTTCCTTGGACAACTACTTACTTACAGGACACCTCCACACTCAGAGCAGCTTTTCAGATCCTTCTGCCCACCAGCACCTTTTTCCCTTTCTATCCCCATCCAGCCACTTCGCTGAAGGCCAAGACTCATACCATAAAAATCATATAATCATTAAGGTTGAAAAAGACCTCTCAGATCATCATGCCCAACCTCTGACCTATCCCCACCATGCCCACTAACCCACGTCCTCCAATTTTCCATTTGCTTAGCATCCCTTCTCTTCTGCTTTCAATGATTCTCATTTTATACAGCTCTGGATGGACAACACAACTCCCACAATGTACTCTTTGGTGCTGAATTGTGCACTGAGACCCCCTTTTCCTCCCAAAGCCCCTAGGCAGCAGTGAGGCTGAGCAAACCACAACTGTTTACATGAGCCAGCTGGTAAAGCACTGTCACCCCATCCATAACGTGCACTGCTCTCACAACCAATGAAACACCCAAACACACGCTTTTACAGACCCTAACACAGGAACAACGATTCTCAGCCACAATACGTAGGGATGCAGCCATCCCACTCCAATTCACCATTTGCTCCATTAACCTGCCTTCTGCTCCCCCATTCTTAAAGCAACGCTCAGCATCCATCACCCCACCCCACCCCACAAGAGCAGGTCAGTCTCTGACCACCAGTGTCAGATGCCTACCATTCCGTGCTGCCTCTGTCCTCCTCACCCAGCCACCTTCCCCCAGCTGCACGTCAGGTGGTATTGTTAAGCCACATTCCAAAGGGTGCCAAGGAAGAGATGAGCTTCTTACAAAAAATATAAAGAAAAATAAAATAAAAAAGGTGGGCAGCTGGATCCAACGTTCTCCTTGAAAGAATTACATAAAAGAGAATAGAGGAGAAAAGAAAAAGGGGAGGCAAAACGTCTGAGGATAATGGAATAAGAGAAGAGGTCGGTTGCTGAATCACGCTCTGTCACTGCCTGGGAACCATTGTGCAGCTGATGCTGGCTGAACCATTGTGGAAGGACCGGAGGAGACAGGCGGAGCGATGGGGAATGGGGCTGCCATGGCAACGAGCAGGAGCGCACATGACGTCAAAGCGCAAAGGTCTGCAGGGGGGGCAGAGGGGGAGCAGGGAGAAATAGGATCTGCAGACACAGCTCCGGTACCTCCCGGGGAACCGGGACAGAGTGGACTGCAGGGGGAGGCTGCAGCACCAGTCAGTGCAGAAAGAAGAGATAATAGCAGTATTGCTCAGTGCAGATATGCCCTGCTGTTTGCATCAGCTGCTGTACACACAGGGATAGATGCCCATCACATTCAAAAAAAAACAACAAAACTGAATATCTGAAATTAATTTCTGTTTTGTGCTCTACAAGGGAAAGAAATGACAACAAATATTCACAGCCATCAATGCAGCCATCCATGCTGCTATTGCCAGATGCATGTAGCAATGAAGCTTCTAAAAACAGAATCCCTTGGAAACCTAAGGAACAGCCAGATATCTGTCCCTTCCTACTGGTATGCCTCACATCTCCAGACCTACAACACGGCACTTCTTGTGGGCCCAATGACTTGTAGTAACATCATGCTTTGAGCTATCAGCTGGATTGGTGATGACTACTGACCTGCTCAGGTTGACAGCTAGACAGATCGTGTTTCTTCTGTGCGCAAACTGCAGGAGATCTCTTTTGACATTTAACAGCAAACAAAGTACTCTAGTAACGCTTACTGCACTGGACCAGTCTTTCACAAAATTTAGAATGGGATAAGAGCAAGTCAGAAATATTATAGAATGTCCCAAGTTGGAAGGGACCCATAAGGATCATTGAGTCTAACTCTTACCTCCACACAGAACCACCTAAAAATCAAAAAAAAATCGGACCCTATGTCTGAGAGCATTATCAAAAAGCTCCTTGAACTCCATCAACCTGGGGCTATGACCACTAACCCGTGGTGTCTGTTCTATGCTCACAACCCCCTAGCAAAATACCTGTTCCTAACCCTCAACCTGACTCTTCCCAACACAGCTCCATGCTGTGCCCTCCAGCCCTGTTGCTGTCACTGGAGAGCAGAGCTCAGCACTGCCCCTCAGCACTCTGTGAGGAGCTGTAGGCTGCCACAAAGCCTCACCTCAGCTCCTCCACTCTGGGCTGAGCAAACCCAGGGACCTCAGTCACATGTCTTACATTCTCGATCTTTCATCACCTTCATAGACCTCCATTAGATACTCTTGTGAGAAACGGCAAAATCCTATCCTGCTGGAATACTGATCTTCTTAGAAAAAAAATTTCATTCAGTGTATCAATCATATGGGACAAGTACAGCTCCAAGAAACCCAATGCACCCTTCTAGACAGCAGTCCGAGTACTCTACAGGTTTTATCATAGCCAGAGCCAAACACAGGCCTGCATCACCCAGAACCATAGCAGACATTATTAAGTTCAGGCCAGGTAAGCAAGAATGGCCTTCAGAACAGTTGAAGTGCCTTCAGCAAGCCATACAGTAACACACAATGCAATCGATGAACACTTCCACATGTTAAACATAACTATGGATGAAGACAAGTCACCAGCTGTGCTGAGTCCATGAAAAGTGGTGAGGCAATGGAACAGACTGCCCAGGGAAGGGCCATTTCTGGAAGTGTTTAAGAACCATAGAGATGTGCACTGAGGGACGAGGTTAGTGGGCATAGTGGAGATGTGTTATGTGGTTGGACGACCTTAGTGGACTTCTCTAATCTTTGCAACTCTATGATTTTCAGGAAAGGTTAGAGTAGAAAAAGGTATGGGTTAACAGTATTACAAACTTGAGTGAAGTGGTTGTTTAGAGAAGAAGAAAGATACAGAGCTGATAAAATGAGTTTCATTGAAGTTCCAGTACCTCCTTTTCTGATTTAAAATGCTCAGGAGACTCAGCCTTTTGTAATACAGAACTTCCTCTTGTTTTACTTCAAATGAATTCACAAATAATTACACTGAATGTGTAACCCAAGAGATGGATGCTACACTGCACATCTGTGGTCCATTGTCATTAGAAAGACTGAGAGCACAGAGGTGGGAAGAGCAGCTATTGCTTCCATTCAGACCTGTGTTTAAGAAGAAAAAAAAAGAGAGAACTCAACGTATAAAATAACTCCACTAAACTGAGATTCTTGTCCACTTACACATGAAAAATCACTGGAAATTCACCATGGCTTCATGCACAAGGTTATAAGCATGGGGTGGTGATCCAAAGCTGTTGGACTCAAGGTATTAACATTTATATGCATCTGTGAACTGTCTGCAGCGTAACTCCATTGCACAGAACTTCTCAGCCAGTTTTAGTGAAGTGCAAGACTTTCAAATTCCTTCATTGATTTTATATCTTTTTCTGTAGAATAATTACTGATGAAGGCTGGTCTGGACTTAATCTCAGCCAAAAGAAAGAACCATCTTTGATTTTGTGCTTATCATCATCAAAATGCCTTTAAAAGCTATTGTCTTTTCCTCATGACCATTACACAAGCAGCAAAGAGAGTAACTGGGAACAGGCAGGAATATGGCCGATAGATGAGTCCACTTGAAAGAAATTATTACTTCACAAGTTAAAAAGGGCTTCTGTGTGATAAAGGAAAGAACTGAAAACACTGTTCAAGTCAAAAGAGATACTACCTATGTATTTCCAAATCAGTATCTTATATAGCATAAGAAATCTATACTACATCTTACATCAAGCAGTGGAAGACTGCATGGGAAAAATACACATAAAAGAGAAGGAGTCCAATGTGTTCAAACTCACTGCTATAAGAAAAAAAAAGTCCTGACCTAAAACCAACAAATACCACTAGAAGAGTGCAGGCATACATTACTGGGCAATGAAACAGACAAAGAAATTGTACTGTTAACTACTGCATAAACAAAAGGAAGGAGCAATGAATAACTCAGAGCATACAAGCACTGAGAAAACAGTGAAGAAACAGAAGAAACAGGAGCTTAAAGGGCATGACAGTGCTATTTATAAATTCAATTGCTGCATTTTTAGTGGAAATTATTTTAGCAGTGATTTATCTACACAAATACCAAGAAAAGTACTTCAGTGTACCATAGCATTGCTCTCTTTGAGACAATCACTCATCTTTGTTATTCAGCCCATTGTCAAGGGCTGTATGATCTCTAAAATTCTCGCAGGTGAACATACACCAAAAGAAAAGAATAGAGTTTTAAACTTATTTTGGAGGTTTTTAGTATCCTAGTGGCATAATGCATTATAGCCTAGAATAGAGGAGACTTAGGTTGGATATAAGACAGACATTTTATATGTTGAGGGTGGTGAGGCATTGGCACAAGGTCCCCAGAAAGGCAGTAGAAGCCCCATCACTTCAGATGCACAAAGTCAGGCTGGACAGGTCTCTGATCACCTTGATCTGGCTGCAGGTGTCATTTTTCATTGCAGGGGAGTTGGACTAGGTGGCCTTCAAGGATTCTTTCCAATGCAAATAATTCTATGATGAGATGCTAATGGTGCCTTAAACTGAATGCTTTCTACAAAAAGAAGTGACAATTTTATATTACACTATGAAGGTAAAAACAAAAGCATGCATACATATCGTTTATTTTTTAAAATTGCCATTTCCTGCATACAATGGCTCTTCTGAAGACCATTGTTTAACGCTTGGTTTACCTTGCAGAGCTACATAAGACACATATCAAGGATTCAGTTGT
This sequence comes from Perdix hodgsoniae, assembly GCA_035772895.1. Lineage (NCBI taxonomy): Eukaryota > Metazoa > Chordata > Aves > Galliformes > Phasianidae > Perdix > Perdix hodgsoniae. The sequence continues at coordinate 33,495,665 of JAPSGF010000002.1, forward strand.
AAATGACTCCAGGAGAGTGGAGAACTAAACAGATTTTAAACTTATTCCATGAAGAAAAACAAATTCACTCCTTCTCCCCTGTGAGCATCAGCCCTATACACAACATGAATACACTGCCACCATCTAGCGCACCACAACTTCACCTGAAAACCACCACACACTCACTGATAACTTCCGTGAACATCCCTACATAGCAGCTCACCATGCCTCAACCTTCAGATTAAATCCTACACTGACAGATGGCATCAAGCCTGCCTGAAGATACTATTTGTTGTATTATATTTATCGTTTTAGTAAGTTGCACTCCATGTATGCATTTTGAAAGAATATAGTTTTCTGCCTTGACTTTGACGGACAGTAAATGCCTCAGCCACGTAACATGTTCCAACATGTTAGGATTTGTGAATGTTGAGCCAAAAAATTCTCCAGGCTTTATTCAAAGTTGCTTTGACCTACAGAAATGAGAAAACAAACATCCTGATGTGGTAAGCTGCATTCATTGATCTCAGTGTCCTATTGACTGTCCAATCTTCTACCGAAGTCTGTTCCCTGAAAACTTATAAGTCCTCCCATGCATTGCCTTTTCTTAAAAGCACATTTATTGGTAAATTATTTGCCTGGGAGATGTTTCTCTTACTCAAATTGCTTCTTACATAAGGCAACTCATAGGTGTTTCTCATGCTTACCAGGAGATGCTTTGCATGTACAGATACCCAGTTTCAAGCGTCTTGCACACAAGCAAGCCTCTGCGCCCATAAGGAAGCCAAAGCACTCCAACTAGAACTGAGATGATAGCATGTCAGAACTGGCAGCACGTGATTCATTTAATTTAGTGCAACTGGTCCTTGCACTTTATTTCCATAGTTCTTTCATTTTCCCAAATGGGAGAAATTACTTAATTTAAACAATTTGTGTGCTTAAACAATTTGAAAAGTGTGGTTCTTCCACTCTGTGAGCAGAATGATGGTGAACAAGCATTTCCAGATTCTAGAAGGAGTCTAGAATTGTCAGCAAGTCAAAATGAAATAACATACAAATTCTCATTTGTTCCTTAGAAAATTCAAGCGCAGCAAGATGTCAGACACCCAGTGCACCATATGAAGGATGCGTGTTCTCAAAGTAGAGAAACCTCTTCACCATTGTCACTTTATGGGCACAAAGCCAAAGGAATGGTTGCAGTGCTCTGAAATGCTGGGTAAGGGCCAGAGAGCATGTATTACATGAGATGCTGGGATGAGAGATGGAGCCTTCCTTGCCCAGACACCACAATCAAAGGAACCTTTGGCTGCCTTGTCCCAGCAGCAGATTAGGCTCTCCCATTTCATACCATACTGCCCAGCACAGAATTGGAAAGACAGAAGCAGCAACTGGAAAAATCTTATTTTCCTCTTTCTTGCACAGCTCCGAAGAAAATTCAAGGTCTCTATCCAGATGCATTGCAAGGCAAAACAGACACATCTGTAATTTAATGCCACTTTCTGATGGAGCTTGCTGAGACAAGCAACAAATTCAGGACAAGAGACTCAGCCTTGTTAATTACACAACATACTCTCAGCTGCTTCTATTATGTACATCTGGCAGTCCAACATTTTCAAGCACCGTATTTTAATATTAATTCTGGAATGAAATAACAGCTAAGTGAGGATGATGAGCAAACTTGTCAAGCCAGACAGGTCCATAAATTCCCCAAAGGTGCAGACTGTGAAATTAGTCTGATTTCAAGCCAGCATCTTTTCATTTCAGAATTGAAATAATAGCTGAGATACAATAGAGCCTGTGTTCTCTGGGCTTTCTGATTCTACTAATTGTGATGCTATTTGTGCTTCAAATTCACCCTGCTCTTCATTGCCTCAACATACTTGTCTTTGTGTTGCATTTCATTCTGCCATATTGCAAAGGATGCCATAGAAACAGTAAGATAAAAAAAGGGACACTCATGAAATGAAAATTCTGCCCAAGACAGAGAAACAAGGATCCCAATCTGTTTATCTCAGTGGGGAAAAAAACTGATCACAGTGGCTAAATACTTACAGTGAAACAATATATCTGCTCTAGATATATTGTCAGTCAAGGAAATTAGGATAAATCTTCATCCAGCATTTCAAATATGAATCTCGACAAAGTCAGAAAACAAGAACAGCTACAAGCTCTGCAAGTTTTGCCAGAAGTACATGGCAGGCATCACTTTTATCTTGCACTATTTCTGCAGATGGGGAAAGCAAGACCATAACCTAACTGAATAGAAATAAAAGCTGAGAGAACTGCTAATATTGACTGAAAACAGTTGTAGAGACCAATTTCAGATTTTTTTATAATCAGTCTATTTTGCCAGAGAGAAGCTGTAGTATCATGCAACATGTTCCGTAAAAACCACTCACTGGTGTTTCACACTGCACTGATGTCTATGTTTATTCAGGTGAATTGAGTCCTCACTGAGCTGTTATCAGTTCTACACCAACCAGGTACAAATTAATTCCCAGTCAGGTTACAGTGTATGATACGCTCTAATTTATTTCTCATTGCTATCATACAGATGAAGCAACATTAAAACACAGAGCTCCAACGTGGAAGAAAACACTATTTCTTTTCATCAATGTTTCTAGGTGATGTCTTGGCATAGATTCCTTCCTCCTGGTTCTTCACCTCCCAAAACAAAATTCTGAGTGCCCTAACCCTAATGTTTCAAACTCAAACATCACACTGATGCTTTAATATGGTCCCATACTATTTTGTCATATTGTTATCATTGCATCTGAGGAGCATAAAGACAAAAGTAAGGTCCACTGCACCTCACAAATAGCAAGTCTTAATATCATTCACAAACTATTACTTTTGTGTACAATACAATAACGCTTCTCCCCAAGGTAACATAAGAACACTTCTTGACATTCAACATAGCTCAAAAGGTAGTTTAATATAGAAATTATCTATTGAAGTAGAACAGAAATACCATCAACAGATAACACACCAAGAGGAATATATTTCTGGAGTTCTTTCATTTTCTTGCAGTAAACCACGTGAAGATGCCACCGTAGTGTTCAAGTATCCAACCAGTTATGGTTGGCCCACACATTTTGTAAAGTTGAAAGGCAATATGTATTGAGAATATTAATTCAAGCAGTAATATAATAATTTCTATTGAAACTTTTGAACAGTTATCACCTTCACATGATGGAAACAACATTCTCCTTCTCTAACTGCAAATGTACAGGAACAGAACCCCTTTTTTTTCCCCCCTTCCTGCAATAAAACAAAGTACTTCAATTACTATTGTATAGAATTCATGAGAAATTCATCCAAAAGCCTCGTGGAAGGCAAAAGTGACAGCAAAAAGATTATATAAACTGGACAGAGATGACTGCATGCACCGATTTAATAAATCATTTTTACACAAGAAAAATAGATTTAAAAATAAAACAAACAAGTTTCCCCCCCAAAAAAACAATTGAAGAACTTACTAAGTAGACCACAGGAGAAAGCACTACTCTGTTTTTAATCTTTTTATAGGTATAACATGAATTTTTCAATAAAAAGTTCAGTAATGCTGTAGTTCTGCATTTGTGCAGAATCTACGTACGTATTTTTCCTGGAAAACAGAAATATCTTTTGCCCATATATTTGAACTAAGAGACCTCAAACCATTGCCTAACCTGCAGTCATGTGGCTTTATGCTGACATGCTCTCATTAAAGCAGAACACTCCTGAAACAAAGAAGAGTAATGGTTTTGTCACAAAGAAAAAGCAAGCTGGAAGACCTGGCTTTACTACTAGTAGCAACAAATGGAAATTGCTACCAGATACAAGCATCTCCTTCAATTTGTGCTGTTACCCAGCAGACACTTACAGCAAAGCTTTTGTTTTGAATTGACACTGAAACGATTGTTAAAGAAGACATGAGAGAAAAAAAGAAAATACAACACTCAACTCTTCCTAAGTTAACCGAGAAAAAGACAACATGCCATTCCATGGGATTCCTAAATACACCATAGAGTTTGAGTTCCCTTCCCTCCTTAGGCAGTTTCAGACCAGCAGCAGGAATAGGAACAAATTCCAAACTAATTTTAGCTTCTCTCCTATCACAAAAATCACAGAACAGATGGACAAAATGCTGTGCGATGAAACTTTTGCCTAGGACTACTGCTCCCTACAGAAAAACTGCCTGAAATAGCCACTTAGAAGTTGGCCCAGATCTCTTCACTGAGCACAATCTTTATTATGCGTCTTTAGATACTTCTGGGTTCAATATCAGGGAATATCTCAATACCTGGAAAATGTACATGGATCATAAAATCATAGAATGGCCTGGGTTGAAAAGAACCCCAATGATCATCTAGTTTCAACCCCCTGCTATGTGCAGGGTCACCAACCACCAGACCAGGCTGCCCAGAGCCACATCCAGCCTGGCCTTGAATGCCTCCAGGGATGGGGCATCCACAGCCTCCTTGGGCAACCTGCTCCAGTGCGTCACCACCCTCTGGGTGAAAAACTTCCTCCCTAACAGATCTACCTACCTTTTGGGCCTGTGGCTCCCTGAATGGAACCCAAAGCTCTAATTGGTGTACCAATACTTCCTGTACAATTTTGGAGAGAAAATGGCGCTCAGCAAAGCCTATGCATAAGCAGGCAGAGAGGACAGCAACAAGCTACCTACCATTAAGCAAGTAGTCATTGCAACAAACACCTGAATCCCTTACTCTGCCTAGAAAATTGACTCCATGTCTCTCTTCTCATCACCTTGGGTGTCCACAGCTGTACTTCAAATGGTGAAAGAAGGATCACTGTAATTTCTGTAGTGCAGCTAGAAAGAGGCAGCACTCATAGCACAATCACTTTTCCAGACAGGGGCAGACGTAGAGATGCACTGTGTATAAGTGAATGGAAAATCCAGAGTTGGAAACAGCCAGGAAAAGTAATTCACCTGTGCAATTACTTAAAAAGGAAACAACAAGATTCTGCATTTTGTTCTTAAAGCTGCCCAAGCACGCTGAAGTCTTTGCGGGCACCCAGGAGAACTCAGGGCCGCGTTCACAGGGCTACTGATGTGGCAGGCACTCACCTTCACATCTTTCTCTCTTTGGTTGCCCTTATAAACAAGGCAGATATAGTTGTGTTCAGGGAGAGACGTATGTTGTGAATCTTTTCAGCTTTCAGCAGTCAGTTACAGCTCGCTTTTTCTTCTCTTCCGCTTTTTTCCCCCCCACTTCATTTAATTACTTCAAGTTTTTTTTTCTAATTGAGAAAGTTTACTTCTTTCAGAAGTATTACTGCAAACAAGTTGGTTTTGCAAATATTACAAAGAAGGAACAAGACTTAAATACAGTGTTTACTGTTATTCGGGAATAACATAACAGCTCTGCCACAGGACCTCTTCCTTCAGTCCACTTACAGTAAGCAGTACTCAAGAAATTTGAGTTAGAGAAAACAAGATGGCTCAAGACTTTCCAAACACAAAACAATCAGAGCCTTGGACAGCACAACAAACAAGTAGCAAGCTTTTACTCCAGCAATTAATTTACTATCAACAAGAGACAGATACTGCTTGTAATATCTCCTTTAAGTCTTGTGCATTTATCTTACTTAAAGTATTAACAGCCAGGTCTGCATTCCTTGAGAGCATTTTAGAAGTTCATCAAAAAGCTCTGCTTTGACATGACCAGTTACAGAGTGCTATTTCAGAATTGTTAACCCAGTGACTGGAGAGATTTCTCATAAACAAGAACCCTGTGCAACCCCCCAGCTGTTCCTAGGTCCCAAAAGCAATATCTAGCGAGACTGAAATCTCAGTGCCTAAAAGAAAGTTACTTCCTACCCAATTAGAGATGCTATTTCTATTAGGCAGTGCTTTTTTTTGTTGTTGGTTTTTTTGTTTTTTTGTTTTTTTGTTTTTTTTCCTCCCCCACTTTTTCCTCCAATAATTGCTTACCAGAGGACTGGTCTGTCAGAGCTGGTCCACTTTCACGTCTTCATGGAAGTATGACAACACAGTCAGGTTCAGTCACTAAGCCTTTATACAGCTGTCTCTATGTGAAAAGACAATTAGATCTAAACAAACAGAAGAAGTAATCATTTATTCATGCTTTCCCAAAAAACAACGCAGTTTTTCTAGAACTCCTCTATACAGCAAACACTGCATATATTTTATCATATGCATGCACATCTATGTACTTACAGAGTAAGGAGCTGCTTTTCTATAAAAATATACAAGTAGAAAATTCTACTTTTATTTAATAATATCACAACTGTTATTGTGATCTTCCATGGAGCTGAGGAAAAAATTAGAATTTCTCTATTTTCAAATTACTTTCACATCCAAGTCTATCAGACAGATACGTACAGAAGCAACCCCTCCAATTCTGTGATTGTGCAGTTTATTTTAACTGGCTTTTAAGAGCAAGTATTTCTCCCCATATTGCTCAAGTCTCAGCAAAGGAAAACGCTGCTCAAGTCAGAAGCATAAAGTGGAACAGTCTGTAGATACAGCTGTTCCAATACCAGGTTCCAAATTATTGGCATCTTTCAGGAAGACAAAGGAATTGACTTGTCATTATCAAGCCGTATTTATATTCTACATAATATATGTACTTGTTTTAGAACTTTTCTGATTCAGACACAGCACAGAAAGAAAGCAGGGTTTACTCTCGTGGGTTTTCTGTTCCCCCCCTTCCTTTTTCAAGCTTAGTCTTGTATAATTTGACTTCTGGTCACAGAGGGAGAGGAAGCCAGTGTCAGCTTCCCTTTTTTCCCCCCAAGCATTCCAGAATAGCTGTGACCACACAGCAGTCTTGAGGTAGAAGCCCCCCAAAAATATTTAAAATACTCCTTGATGGCATGAAGCAAAGCCAGAAAGTATCTGTAGTCTAGTTACAGCCAGAGCATACTGTAACTGCAAAGCCAGGCAGCCCAATACCCTTATGTAGTAAAGGTTTACTCTACATTTGTCTGTGTCATACACAATGTCTGTGTTGTCATACACAATGGCCAATGAGATGTGTGCAGTCCTTACTATGGTTTTCTCCACGTTGCCCTCCAACAAACACATTCTTCCATGTTGGGTGCCAGAAAAATCCCATTCCTCATATAGCTCAGGAAAGCCACCATTCTGAACTGTTCGGCCATCCCTACACAATCAGAGCATAGCACCTACATCAGTACAATACCAGAAACATGCTTATCTTTTGATGGCAACTATACAGACCACACGCATGAACTCTTGCTGCCATTAACCTTCATTGCCTTTCTGAAATCATTTAAGTTAGAGAAGGATTTCCTGAACTGCTGCTGTCATCAGCTTTGCACTGCTTATACCTCCTAATACTCATTACATAAGATCTTGAAGTCCATGGATGTCTTTATACCCCACTGCAAGTCATGAAAGCCTTCCAGTGAGTTCAGTAGCAATGCTGCAAGTCCTCAGGCATTTGTCATCTCTTAGGTAAAGCCACGCCTCATAGAATAAAACTGCTCTCCTCTGACACTGCATCTTAAGAAACATGGCAGAGTATTTTCAACTCGTGAGAGAAGGAGTAACACAAGAGAAACAATGACTACAGAAACGAGGCAAAAAATTGAGGGTGTGGGAGAGTTAAAGACAGCCAGTAACTATGCAAAAACACACTACAAGGAAAAATCAGTAGTTAAAGACAGATTTAAAAATAAATAAATGGAAAGGTAGATAGTTCAAAATTACCCCTCTTCCAAACCATAATCACCTTTTTAGGTGAGCACCCACAAGAACGAACACTTACTGATACTTATTAAGTTAGCACAAGAGAATACCAGTTACTGTAACAGCCCACAGTTGCAAGAGCATGAGGAACCAAGGCAGAAAGGTGACACATGCAAAGTCTGTGAACATGAGGCAAGCATCTTGGCATCTGTTTTAAAGAATGATCTATTAAAAAAAAAAAAAAAACCAAACAGAAAAACCCACACCTTCTTAGAGGCTGGAGTCTGCACTTCTATGTGGAGTGAGGCTGTCTGTTCATTCTGATTACAACCAATGGAATGAGGTACAGACTGCAAGCAACATTCGCTGACATTAACATCTGTGTGCACACCTGCACAAATGAAAACAGCACAACATCCACAGTTTCAACTTATTGGAACCTTCTCATCCATAGGTAAAGTTGAAATTGCTCAAAACCCTGGTATAAAAGGCACCAGGGAAGATAGAGCCAGGATTTATTACTCAATAACCAAGCCCAAATACATAGAGAAATTAATATAAAAATGTAACCAATAGCCCTTCCAGTCCCACATGGCCAGCTGGCACTGAATGATGAGTTGAAAGCACTGCAAAGTACTTTTTCTCTTGCTTTTATATCACTGCAGTTTTTATATGCAGTACATGGCACATTGCCATTTCCATTTTTGAGTGCAAAAGCCTCGCACAGAGAACAGGGAGTACAGCCAATAGAACCAAATCTATTGAGGACTTCAAATGAAAATTCATTGTTTCACGGGTGAAAAGCAATGATTTTTTTCCCCTTTATTTACTCCTGATGTTCAGCATTAATTATTTAATGAAGCATGCTAATAGTAGAAGCACATCCAAAAAGGCACCCGTTTGTGAACTCCACTTAAAACTTCCTTTTTTAAAGACCTTTACAGCTACCTACGTATGAATGGCTGAGTCTGCAACAGGTGAAGGCACAGGGCCATACCACCTCAACACCCCCAGGGAAGTCACTGCTCTCAGCCCTACCCACCACTTGCAGAACCCTGCAGTCTTTATAAGTTCTAACCTATTTGATAGTGCACCAAGAAGAAAAATCACCTGAGGTCAGTACTCGGCTCCACATCACTTCCATGCTGTCTTGGAGAAGTCAATCTCAAAATAAAAAGGTTCAGATAGGGCCAGATGGGGCACTGAGAGGGAGTAGTGGGTGGGACTAGATGGTCTTAGTGGTCTTTTCCAACCTTAAGGCTTCTATGATTTTAAGACAGGTATTTGTGCATGAATACCATTAGAGGTAGCATGTTTGCCCAAGAAAAATGCAGGAAACATGCCACACAGAGAAAAATGATAATAGATATAGCTGCTTTAAATAAGTTTAGGATAACCCATGCAAGATAGAGGTCACAATCCGGTAATAAAGAAAGAATTGCTTACCCTTTTCCAAGGAGTAGGGCTCATCAAACACTCTCAAGGAAGTGATCTCCAAATAGAGACCCTTCCTATGTGGCAGCCAGCCCTTAAAATGAGATTAGGGACTTCCAATCACACAGGTGAATTGCTTCCAACTGTGCTCCCAGGGCTGGCTACGCCCCTTCACCAGGTGCTCAATCACTGGTTCAGGCCCTGACTTAACAGTTCCCATACACCATGTAATTGCAAAGAAGCAAGCACTCAAATGATACTAAAAATTCACATTTTTACTAATACAGAACAAAGAGCATACCACCTCCAGGTGAACCACTGATATAAACAACAACAACAAAAAAAAATACAACAGCAAAAAGCAGCATTTACAGCAGAGATGTAGGATGGATTTTTTCCATTCTGTATCTGTTGATGTAAGAATCAAAGTATCCTGCACAAGTCTTTGTTGCTTGGTCATTTCTTAAAAAGCAACAGCAGAACACAGAGCCACACAGACCAGGACAGCCACAAAGGACAGAAGAGACACTCTCAGTACTCACAACATGGTTTCAAACCGTAATCCTTTATGCTAATGGTCTCCATTTGTAAATGGCAAAGAATATACACATCTTGTCAAATTTCTATAACGAGTATGAAGACGTAAGACTTCAGATTATTCCATTCATCCCACAGCTTGTCCATCTTTCTGTCATTACGTACCACGCTGTACCTGTGGTGCTTTGTTTTAAACATTTCCTCATTCAGCATTTGAATTCCTACTAAACAGGACAAACAGGCAGAATATGAGACAGCATCCCTCTTTCAAATGCCACAGACTCCCAAGCACATTCTAGAGAAAGTGTTAAGCAGGTTAGAAATCTGAAAACACAAGGATAACAGCAGGAGAATTAAAATCAATACACCTCATGTTAACAGTAATGCTATAGTATGTCAACTTCACAGTATTATTTGAGCATAGCAAAGCATGATTATTAGTGCTGCTGATACTAATTGTTGCACCACATCTACCAAAACAAACAAACAAAACTACCAAATACAACTTCATTTAAAAAGCCACTTTCATATTTATGGGGTTTTGGTGCAGAAGTCCAACTACTTACTGGATTTCCCATGCCAGAGTATACCAAGCATTAAACATTTCATCTTCCTTAGGGATACGTTGATTACAGAAGTGGTTAATAAAGGTTTCCAGGGTTGTTTCCAGCCAGATTACAATCCCTGGTTTTTGAGCACTCCTCCTGTGTATTTTACAAGATAGCTGTTAAACACAGTCAGTGCCATTTAAGTATGAAGGAGTTGTTACAGCTGCAGCAATTGCAAGAGGGATATATGCTGTTCTTTGCTTCCAAAGAGGAAATTATGCAAGGACACACATCATATTATAAAATTAGAATTACTGGATTAATCTGAGCATTAAATCCCTGAATGTCAATCAGATTCTTCCAGAAATCCTCACTTTAATCCAGGCTGTCTGTTCACTAAATAAGCAGCATCCATGGGGGCTTTGACCCACACACCACAAAAATTGACTGGCGTGACTAATTAAAAAAGCAATAATGACAAAGTGTTAATCCTTACCTTGTAATTTCCTTCATGTGAAAAATCCAAAACATCATGACTGCTAGGATGCTTGATAGGTACAACACTGCATAGCTGCAGGAGCTTGACTAAAGCAGCAGCAAAAGAAAGAAAAAAAAGAAAAAACCAAAATCTTATATTGTGCATGAGGAGATTCAGGTTGGATATTAAGGAAAAAAGTCTTCTAAGGAAGAGTGGTGAGCCATTAGAACAGGCTGTCCAGTGGTGTGGTGGCACCACCGTCCCTGGGGGTGTTGAAGAAGAGTGGAGATGTGTCACTGAGGGACATGGTTAGTGAGCATAGTGGAGATGGGTTGGTGGTTGCACTAGAGGAACTTAGAGGTCTTTCTAATCTTAGTGACTCTACAGTTCTACTTAATAAATAGTGGAGGTGGTTTTAAGAAACGAACTCAGATACTCTTTCCTGATTACAGCCCATGGAGAATAATGCTGGCTGCTCACATCTATTCCAGAGGGGCATCACCTTGTTTTGTCTGGCTTTCCTCAGGAGCTTGAGCACTTCAATGTATGTATGTGTATGGGAATTATTGAGTCACCGCCTGAAACACTGATTGAGCACCTGGGGAAAGGACCCGGTTAGCCCTGGGAGCACATGTTGAATAAGGTTGAATAAAACAAGATATGAGCTGAAATTTCTGTTTGTTTCCATGAACCAAAGCGCAAATTATGCTTACAAGTGTGCTCTGTAAGTGTAGACTTACAGAAATAAATTTCTAGGTTCACAGCAGTGTTATTAAAATAAGGACATCAAGGTTAAATAGTCTTACAATTTCTCCCATGATTTACATTTTGGGTGAAGAAATTTTTTCCAAGTGAGATAACTGCTTTTATTCTCTGCCAACTTGGTTATGCTAATTTTCAAAGTAATTCCTGATTGTTATGACTGCTATTTGCATTAATTATGTTGTACTGCTTTTCAAGAGATGTGCAATTTAGAACTAGAATGCAGCAAAACATTTATAGGCAGTAGGTGAGGTGGGACGGCATGCAGTGATGTGTCACACCAGCACTTCTTGGTTTTAAACTGGGGATTAGCATCCCCAAACCTGGGCAGAAGGTCCTCCACCTAGAACACGTCCCCATCTACTGAGAACTCTTAGCACTTAACCAGAATAGAAATAAAGTCAAGCATTCAGCACAGCTCTCGTCACAACTATGTGCATGGTTGTGCCCATGTCTCCTACATGCCCCTGTTTCTGCATGTGCTGGGGTGAGTGCCAAATGTGCACTGCCTCCTTTCTGAGCACGCCCATGCAGCAGATGTAGGGACAGGATTTCCCAGGAAGTCCTCCTGGCTTCGTTTCCTATGAAAAGGGAGTTCTGGGTCTCTTGGATAAGGAATACTTCCCCTTTGAGAGACAAGTGTTTCTGGTCTCCATACCTATATGTCCCCCAAGGACTGCCCCAAAAACCCAGATATTTCACCCCCTTCAAGCACTGATTGCATGACAGGAATAGCATCATTCTTAACACTAGTGAACTGGGTCCTTCCAAGCAATTTAAACAGCTCCTGAAGGACTAATTCTGTCCTTGGCTTACACAGAAAAAACCACAAACACAAAAGCCTACTTTCCGTTATTCTAATTACATTCCGGGCTCTTGCTCCCCTTCTGCTCCCATTTCAGCCAAATTACTGAGTTACATATAGGAGCAGAAGTGATACTGTTGAAGCTGTATGGATGTTCATACTTGGGTTTTACTGGGCTGTCAGGCACGTGGTGCATTACTTGATTTCAGATAATAAGTCCAGCAAAGACTGTATTTTTATTTTTTCTGTAGACTTATTGCCAAGGGAAAAGAAAAAGAAAAATCAGTGCTTCCATTCAGCACGGAGAATGGTGATATTTTACATCTGTCATGGTCTAATAATACATTGCCAATCTTTTTCAAGTTTGCCTTCATTTAAGACAGTTCCAGTTCTGATACCTAACTGCAGAGAAATCTGCAAATCAATTGGCCTTAATGGCTCTACTGCCTGAGCTTAGCATGCAGCTCTGTTTTGTGCTTGTGCAGAACCAAGCTCGCTTTGTCACGCTCCATCACACACCTTCAAGCACTACAGCAGACAAATACATTTTATTATTTTATATTTTTTTCAGTTGTAATTTTTACTTAGATGTTTCATTGCAAGCATCCTAAGTAAAGCGAGAAAAAAACCCTCAAATGAAAAAGGGTCACCCTGTAGCCTCTTCTACACGTGATGTGGTGGAAAGCAGAAATCCAGAACGAGCACTGCACAGCCAAATTTCGTTACCCTCATTTTGTAAATTCTATCTTCAGGCTTAATATTTAGGCTGCAGCACCAGGAATGGCTTTTTAAGCTTTCAGTCTTCTGAGAGGCTGCCATCGTGTGGCACTTGGGGATGCTGTTCACTGCCTCAAATAAATGGCTTGTACATGCTCTAGAGTGAATGTAGTGCACGTACCCAGGGCGCTTCATGAGCAGACAAATACTTCCTCATTTCTGTTCAGTAGCAGCTTCAAGAGAAGGCTGTGACTTTTCTGTGTGTCAGCTGTATTGTAATGCAGTTCATGAGCTGGGGCTCAGTCTAAGAACTTTTATTTCCATCAGAGAAGCAGTGAACTTGAGCATATATTCAACTTCATACGCATTATGTGGTACTGCTGCCATATTAAGCCATAAATCCCAAATGCTAAATGTGCTGTGCACCATCTCAGGAACCACTTCTCATGAATGCTTCACTCTCTTCACCTATTTTTCACTTGATTTGGACAATGGGTGGAGGGTGAGGGGCAATCCCAGAGAGCTCATTCCTTCAGTCAGTAATGCGTATTTCTGGATAATGGACTTTTAGAATGAGAACTTAAGGATTTTACACTGTACCTGGTGAACTGATTCAACTTCAGTTTTGCTGTTGTTTATATTACTTTATACATTAGTACCAAGCAGTACAAACTTATTCTGACACACAGCATTTTTCACTGTAAGACAGACGGAGAAAACTAATTTTGCTCTCGCTGGTTATCAATAATCTGTATATAAGAGTCAGGAATGAGTCCATTGTATTTTCATTCCCTCCTGAGAACAGTAACACAACTTTAACCCTGCCCCAAGAATACTTCCTCCCCAGCTTTTTTCCTTTTTCTTCCCATCAAGTTGATACTTGGTGAAGAGCACAGCAACAAGGTATAGAAAAGGAAGTTGAGGTTGGATAGCAGGAAACACTGACTGCTAGGCAGATAGTGCATGCGGTTTTTCTGCATGGGAAACATGAGAACATAAGATTGTCTGTAAATAACTTCCAGGAGGCTGTATTAAAGGAGCTACATTAACACCTGCTTTGAAATGTACAATATATATATCTGAGCTGGCAATCTAGCAGTCTAATGAAACTGAAGTTTTGCTAAAACGGCTACTGACACTTTTTCCTAAGTGCAAGATGTGGGCTTAAAGTTTTTATATCTGTTTTGTTGTCTGTTACAGTAATTTCCTTTGTATGTCAATCAATTAGCTTTGAACTCTCTTTTGGGGAACCCCTTACAGTGATGTTGTTCCAATCCAGGAAGTTTTTTGCACAGAGAAATCATATCAGATTGTCAAGTGTCCAAAAATAGTAAGGAGTCTGTACGTTATGTCAATTCAATGACTGTGTCCTCCTGCAGAATATAATTTAAATAAGAAGTAATGTGGCATGGTAAGCCATGTCTCTTTAAATGATACAGTAGTAAGATCTTGAGGATTTGTGGTTCAATTAGAATTAGGCAGTTGAAAGTTTGGGGTCCAGTCAACAGCTTAGAAACAATAGTCTGACGAAAACAGTCAGACCCCATATAACTCCAAAACCACTCTTCTAATCCATCCTTCTTTGGAACTTTATTTCTATAGCTCTATGTATCTGTTCTCACCTTCCGATACTATCATTTATGACCACTTTTTGCTTCTCCCTTGGTTTTATATTCTAAAAAGGCTGGTATCTTTTCTGGATGGAGCACTACAAATTTAAGAGGGCTATAAAAAGATGCAATCAATGAAGAGAATTGCATGCCACTGTGAGTGCTGGCATTTGAAATTTCAAGCTTTATTTGTGGCTTGGCTCCGTACATTGTAGGCACCTGACAGTTTGCAATTTGACATGACTTTGGCCAACTTTGGCCATGTCAAATGCCAACAGGTGAGTGTGATTCATAATGAGTTTGGAAATAATCACAATTGTTCAATAGTGCACTTTGAAATGCACCAAGTAACACTCATATCTACGGATATGAGTATCATCAGGAGTTATTTTTCACTTTTTTATAAGAAAAAAAGAAACCACGTAAAGTGACCTAAGACTTTTTTTTTTTTCTCCACGTGCATTTCAACAAAAACTGATTTTTTTTCCAATTCCTTCTCACATTAAAAAATAAAAACTAAAAAAAAAAAAGCCACCACCACAAAACCCAACAGATTAAACTGTAATATTTACCTTCAAAGTGTAGGAATAGTGATCTCTGAGCACTCTGCTGAGAGCAAATGCTGTCCAGTGCATACTGGAATTTTTTCAAATAATTATATCCTTCCTAAACATCTAGGTCAGCACAGCAACCTGAACTGAGGTGCAGCACACCACGAAGATCCTGGTCAAGGAGAGTTCTCTCTGTTTTGCTCATTCACGCTCAATAGGATTTTCATGAAAGTAAGTAATTATCCTCATTGTTTCTAGTGTAAAGTAAGAAGGATGTTCAGATGAGAGAGCTGCATCTGCAAGGTCTTCTGCCAGGGTCACCATCCCAGCGCGTCGCTCTCAGAGTTTCTGTGGCAGAAATACTGTATCAGAACAATTATTTTGCATGTACAGAAAAGAGAAGTTTCTTTCTCCTCTGAAAATGACCTAATTAGTTTGAACAATTACAAAACTAGTGGACATTAAAAGAATTTGAGAAGTCTTCAGGAAAGCAGTAAGAAGATGACCAAATCATGCTATTCAGCAAAGTACTGCATTACAAACATCTAATGGAACACCCTTGACAGCTAGCCAAAAGAAATGCACACATGGTGGCAGAGCTAAATTACCATGTCTCACAAAACAAGGTTATATATTACAGAATGGAATATTTATGCTTATTTGGAGAAGATTCAAACTGACTGTGTTTGTGGTGCAAAGTGAATTTGCAGAGTTGGTTACCTGCAGTCTTTCCTTTAAAACTGGTTATTTTCCTTCCTTAAGCCTCAGGATTTTTTGCTTATTTGATGTTTAATACCCTCCATGCTTTTAAGAGTCCCTTGAGGTTCTTCCTCATCTGTGATTGAAAACGTAACCACCACTAATGCAACGTGGGTCTTACTTACATTCATAAAAATGGCAGCAGACACTCGTTTATTTATAGACTGCAGCAGCTTAAGATAAATATAACATGATGTATTTACATAACACCAGTTTAAAAGGCCAACAACGCACTCAGTGTGTAGGCACTGATTCAAGACTCTGGATGAGAGGCTCACAGCCTGTGGTAAGCTCCACTCCTCCTTCCTTCTCTTCAACCTCACTCTTTCTCAGGGAAGTTGGGGTTTTGTTCTAGGAAATCCGCAAGCCTCACAGATTGCACTGAAAATTGGTTGAAGTTTGCAATGTAGCAAGGAGGCCTCAGATGCTTACACAAATTTTTCTTTAACTCCTCCACTCCAAAATAATATCTGAAAGCTTGAAGCCCTTTCTGTTCTGCATGTTAATTGTGAAAGTAGAATTTTTTACTGAGATTTAAAATGGTAAATGCAACCTTTTCTTTTGCCTTATCACTTTAGAAAACTAGCAATTCCCACACTGAGCTTATTTTATGTGCCTGGTAATGGCATTCAGTATTAGGAGCTAACACTGGAATTGCAGGTCATAAAGAAACTAAGGACAGAGCTGCCTTTTT
The DNA here is from genome assembly GCA_035772895.1 of Perdix hodgsoniae. Lineage (NCBI taxonomy): Eukaryota > Metazoa > Chordata > Aves > Galliformes > Phasianidae > Perdix > Perdix hodgsoniae. Next base: position 33,512,226 of record JAPSGF010000002.1, read on the forward strand.
TATTATTATTATTATTTTATTTTAATTATCATCATTACATTTGTTTGTTTTAAGGAAGCTATTGTTAGCCTGAAGATGTACTCACATAATTTCAGTAGAGCATGTCAATTCTTGCTAAGAGCTCAGAAATTCAGGCTTTATTCAAACATCTATTTCCTGGATTTGGATCACAGTTGTTTATATTTGCAAGGTTTATTCTTTAGCTACTTTTATTTTTAGCATTAAATCATTCTCTGCAATTTGGTTTCATCAGTGCATATACTTGGTCTGAGTGACTGGTACTCTGCAGAAAATCTAACAGAGCATTGGAATTAGTAAGTAAAAAGAAGTCTGGAAAGATTCTAGCAGTGATTATCAGTAATCCATGAGGAATTCTACTTAGAATTGTCCAAGATGAAATTTCACAAGGATGAAAAGGCTATCGCCAAGTGTGAATGATGACCTCCAAAATGTCCTTCCTCTTCCAGATCCAAAAAGGAAAAGCACATTTGGAGTTTGTCTTGAGGACAGAATTTATACTTACCTTCACCAAGAGGAAAAAGGTTTTACCTTATAAGGAATTGCCACTTTCCCAAGGAAGGAAGTGAGCTTCCCTGACATTTAGTTGCTTGGTGTCTCTACCCAGCCTCTGATAGAAGTGAAACAGTTTGTGGTTCAGCTGATTCTTTTCCATTCTGCGTTTATGGGCACTACCAGCTAGCAGGCTTTTGGTTCATCTTGACAGCCCTGTATGCACCTGATTTAAGAGCTATATCTTATAAGCTGAGTTTAAATGGGTTGTTTTACCAGGCTATGCAGTTTGACATGAAGATATGCCTGGCTTGTCTTCCAGAGGAGACAGAAGGGACAGTTGGTTTTACAGCACAGAAGGTTTAGCGTTTGTGTTTCTGTATCACTTGACTTTGATTGCAATTGATTGTAGAACATAGACTGAAGGCAGATAAGAAGAATTGACCTGTATTTTCTGCAGAGCTGCTGCCCTTGTGAACTGAGATTACTAGAGACACTTCAAGCAATTAAACAGTCAGTCTGATTACATAGTAAATCATTGAGACTGAAGTAGACTATCTAGCAATGCAAACCATGAAGACTGCTGCATGGGAGCCTGCAGGTTCAGCAGGTAGGTACACAACGAGGTAGACCTGGAAAAAAATAGTCTGCTCATCTCTGTGCATATTCTATATTTGAGACACAAATGAAATTCACTGTAACATATGCTAAATCCTTCAAGGTTTTTCATTATATAGGGGCAAGAGGGACACATCATGCTATTGCAGTTTGAAGCATGGCACGTTTACAAGGGTGACTTCTCAATCTTTTCACTGTGTTTTCTGAGAAATTTATCAAGAGCTATGCTTTGGAAAAAGGTCTGTGATGTTTTTGTTTGGATCTTTTTTTTTACAATACACGCATGTCTACACAAGTTCTAGGTAGATGAATTAAAACACTTTAAGGAAAGTAACTGCAATAATGTCTTTAGCAAAGCCAGTATGACACCCAAGAGCACAATTTTCAGCTCAGTTCTTGATCTCCTCATGACCTACTACTTTATCCTGAGACAAAACAACAAGCCGGAAAAACTGTGGCAGGATTGGTCCTGGGTCTTGCCTAAAAGGTAGAAAGTTTAAAAGAGGAGAGGGAGAGGAGAGGAGCCAGCAAAAGATTTAGGATCAGCAATTTATGAACTTAAACTGTCATTCATCTGTTGAATAGAAATGAGTAGTCATTCCTCCCAGAAGCACATAGCTGCTGCATAGGAAACAACAGAGGAGTGCTCTGCATGTGTTGTGTCACTGCCTTTTCCCATACAGCAGTGCTGGGCTCTCACTCCTGCCTTCCAATCTAAGTTTATGTAAACCATTCTTTAATATCTTATTACTTTTGAGTTTGTTGGGTGTTTTTACATGCACATTGTCTGTGTCCATCTGTTGACCACGTGAGTCATGTGCTGAATGAATTAAATTCAGTTGGTAGGTAACAAAACAGAAATTCTGTTTTCTTGCACTTTTTCACGCTGCATGCTGGTGCCAGACTGAAATCTTCTCCCTATGAGGGAATGTTGGTTGTAGCCCACCCTGAACCCTAAATAAATCCTTAGAGAATTTAGTCAGGCCCTGTGTGAATTAGGGAAACCTGTGCTTCTATTTAACCTCGTATCTCTTCATTTTCAGAATCCACTAGTATTTTACTAGCAGAATTTTACTGCTCAACCAAAACCTTGCTCTTGGTTTGACTCTATCTTCCCAAATCAAAGTCATTCTGCTGATGTGTTCTTCAGTGCTCAATGCACACCTACTTACTCTGTATCCCTCTTCTGAAGAATTTATTTCAAAATCGATGCAGAATTCATACCTAATGGTCACAACCCATTATTTTCCTTTTTTTTTTTTTTTAATTTCTAAGGAGGAAATCAGTATTTGCAACTATTATTTTTATGTTCATTCATCAACATGGGCATTAATCTCCTTCCAGCCTGTGACTTCTTATTGCATTTCTGAGTTGCAGTATATTTGGCTCCTCACAGTAACATCTAGATTAACTGAAGTATTGGAAATCAGGACCAGTGTACTGAGAAGCATGACTTGCCCAAGGCATGTTTCAGCATGTCATTATGGTTCTATTACAATGCATTGGAATTACAAGGTTGCACAAAACAGAGGGCGTCTCCAGACCCATGCAAAGATACCACAGCTGAGTTTTCTTTTTTTTCTTTTCCACCTTTTGCCTAATGGTAAAACTCAACACAGAAGTAAAACAGAAATAATTTAAATTCTCTTAAAAATTGTGCATAACCTATTTGTCAGGAAGCAAAAAGCTGTCACATTGAGAATCCACAGCACCTGCTGTCACCACTTACCTCTAATGTGCGTATAGTCAAGATGAAAGTTTCCCTAAACTGAACGTGTATAAATCTTGTTCCATCAGACAATTCACTTCTGAGAACTGAGGATTTCTTCTCAGCTCCTCACAGCTATCATGGAAACATTTTTGACAGACAGAAATGTGATTCTGATTTCAAAGTTCCCAAATAAATTCTTTTGACCTCTCTCAGTCCACCTCCCCAGTGTAATGGTGAAAATTGTTTTGACCTCACCATCAGGATGATGAAGTCCCACACGCTAAAGGTTTGTGTCTGGGGAAGAACAGCCAGACCAACCCTTTTTGCTTTTTACCTGCAGAACGCTGGTTTAAACTCAGCAGCGCCTTAAACCAAACCTGAAAGCGATCCTCCAGGTAGTAAACCGTCCTGGCTCAGGACCAGGGCACAGCTCCAGGACCAAGGCATCCCCACAGCTGATTGCAGTTATGTGTGTGTTGGCACAGAGAACAGGAGGAGTGCAGCCAGCATGGGCAACCACAGCTCTTGGTTTGTCTGCTGAGTTTCCAGAAGAATGATATGCATGGTTGTGCTGTGCAGGGAGCAGTGTTATTAACACTACATGTTCCCTGAACAATGTTTAGACCTCCCAGCCTGACCAGCTAGCCTCAGATTCTGGTTCCCACAGCTAACCCCTCAGCTACATGAGAAGGGCAGTCCCACCTTAACCACCACCTTCCATCTTGTCTGAGTGGAACTAGAAGGAATAGCCCTTCACTCAGCTCCCAGGTGTGGGAATTGGCAGTCTGCACCAGAACAGCAGACTCCTGCTGGCTCCCTGCATAGACAGCTGTCCATTTTTATCAGTACGTCCCCCTGCTTCAGTCCCATAGCAGTGCTCCACCTTGTTCCTCATCAGGCAAGGTTTATAATAGCTGTGTGTGCTTTTGATCTCGAGTATTGGCTCTGGGATAAACAGGCCTGGCTGGCAGCACAGGAACAGATGAATGAATAGTTCATGAACTATTCTCCTAATGGCCTGTGGAATTGCCTCCAGAGATGCTTCGTTTTTGTCATGGTTCATACCCAGCTCAGTTTCCATTATAGCTTCCTTTGATGCAAGTCCCTTCAGCCAGACAGACAAATACCAATTAAGTCAACTGCGATATATTCACTGTTAATACTAAATTATACAAATACATCCTTCATTACCCACATGTACTATTAGGGCATGTCGACACATGGGAACCATTATGGAACCAGACAGGTATGAATCTGAAGCTGTTTCACACACCTTCCCAAGTGAGCTCTGGATATAACACAAAATGCACATTTGCAATGAATTAAGTAAAACCTCACCACAGTGCTGAGACTGGGTTAAAAGTGGATACAGGAAGAGGTAGCACCACATCATACAATCGCATAATGTAATGAGTTGGAAGGGAGCCATAAGGATATTTGAGTCTCACTCCAGCAATCATCCCGTTCTGTCGAAACCAAAGTGCTGTAGTTCAGCCCAATATAAAGAAGGTGCTGTTAAAACTACCATCCACTGACATGTCTGATATAATAACAGAATCAATCATAGCAGTGCTGAGAGAGAGCACTAGGAGAGCACTTTTTGCTATGAAGTATGCAAAACTCATTTGCAAACACTGCTTTGAACAAAAGCAGCCATTATTTCTACTGAACTATAGATTACGATTCAGCAATCTGACCCTAAAAAAAGAGGGGAACACAAAAAATAAAGCCATAAATTTATCTAATTGTTACAGTTAACTGCTATGACAAGAAAACAAAGAGTGCCATCCGTATCTGAATAACAGGAAATACTGCTGCTCAGAGATACCCATTTGGTCTCAAGCCAAGTCCCTTCCCACTTGCCTTACAGTTAGGAATTATAGCCATGCTCATAATAGTATTCTAACATCACAGATTCAAATCCAGTAAAGTCCTGCTGAATATAAATCATTTTAAACCTCTTTAGCATGAAAAGAAGAATACAGAAGCAGAGAGGATTTTCCATTCTCATATTCAGGAGATTCATAAATGAAGTTGTATTGCATGCAATTCATTATCCTGCATTCCTTGGAGAAAAAAAAAGGGGAACAGATTTGCATCACACTCATTTTTCTGGTTTCAAATTTTCTGCACTCTACTATTATTGACGCGCTACTTGTTCGGTGCTGACAAGCATTTTGGCAGCAGAACTAGATAGACTACCATCACTAACAGTGAATACATGCATTACAACAGCACCTAAAAGCCAAGTAGGAACACGACCTTTGCTGCTGTCATCACTTCCCAAGCTTCTGTAGAATCATGGCAGTTGATATCAACAGGGCATCTGCTGCATATAATTTTATTTGCTGAGAATTGCTGGTCTGGAGATGCTGAAGGATGGTCTGGGGGCCATTAGCAGCCCCCACAGCTGTGCTGCTTTGACCTCCTGAGGCTCCCTGCTTTGCAGGCAGCTGCTCTGCTACATATTTCTCCTCATCAATCCTCAGCATTAGCATGGGGGGCTGCCAGCAGCCAGGAAGGCAGCCCATGAAACAGTTTGGCTAATGGTATCTGCACAGAAGGTAATTTAGAGCCAAAAAAATCTCAGAAAAAACAGTGCAACATTAACTTTGGTAACCTTTCTGTAGAGATGAGCTTTCAGAAGAAATGCTATTAACCGAGGGCACGTCTATCGCCCACACACAGCGATTTCATGTCTATTTGCTCCCTTGTTCTCCTCCTCTCTCCTGTTTACTAAATTTTTGCATGTCCACATCAGAAGTGCCTGTGCTCTTTTCTCCCAACTCCCCCCCCCCACATACACACAGCCCAGAAAATATTCATTCTTTCTAGCAAGTTGGATCTTTCTCAACGACTGCAGACTCTCGCTAATGGATAAAATACTGCTCACAGATTTTTCAGCAGTAATCTCGTGAAGTTCCTCTCCTCAACATTCTTATGAAAACCTAAAATACCTGCTTTGCATATCATTTAACAGAAAATCTTTTATGTATTAATTTTAATATTTGCAAAATACTCTCTCTGAGACAATGAAAAAAACATTTAGCCAAGAAGAAAATTAAGCTTAATTATCCTGTTACGCCAGAGCACACTCCAAATAGGGATTCTTACAAACAGAAAAGAAGGCAGAAGCCATTCTGAGCACAAGAGAATCCAGCATTTACAAGGCACTGTGAGCATCTGCCACCAATCTGGTTCATTCAGCAAACTTGTGTAGGGCAACATCACCCATTGCTGTTTTCCGGTGGGGGCTGGAGATGAGATTACAGCACCAACCTGGTCCTGTCTCTTACTATGCCCATTGATTGAAGCATTCTGGTAGCCTGCTTTTATGTCTGTACTGCTCTGAACTTACACTAATGAATGTAATGTAATGCAGTCATCCCCAGTGATTGGAGTAGATGATCATTAGCTACTAGGAGGAAATTTTTCTGCAGTCTGTGCTAATGAACTGTAAAAGTGTGCCTATTGCACAGTGAAGGAGAGACCAAGAATGGCTCTGGGCTGGACAAGCTGAACTGCCTGCGGCACCACCAGCTTGGAGCTGAATGCTGAACTCCCACAAACAGATTATTAATATGGGAAGTGCACAGAAATACAGCAAGAGAGAGGTGAGAGTAAATGACCGTTATACCATCTCAGAACTGATAGCTGAAAATCTCTGAGTGCACTCTCATGTCAGGTAACACTGTCAGCTTGGCCTTAGAACATGCCTTATTCTTACAGACAGATGACAAAATGTATTATCTTGGCTGAAGCCTCAGTTTCACTCAGTACCTTGATACCAACTTTCCTGGAAGAATTGCTTCTATATGATAACCACCAGTCAACAAGTACTCTGTATGAAATTACTGTGATTGTTTTTAGAGCCTTTGTGCTCTAAAACCTCTGACTTCAGTCCTCTGAATGCATTGCCCCTCTCCACTCCACTGCATGAAAAGGAGCAGGTTTTGTCCTTTGGCTACCTACATCCATTATCATGCTCTCTCAGCACTGCTTCTGCCAACCATGTCAACTCATGTCAAATGTTGGAAGAAAAGTACTCTGTTACTTGCTTCTCAATGTAAGAAACAGTTCTGAAATGTGTGCTTTTAATCTGAAGAAGCAGGACGATAATAGGAGCATCATGATGAATGTCAAGGATGCAAATCAACTTCATCACCAGAGCCAAAATGCTAATGAAGCTTCACACAAAGGAGGAAGGTGTGATGCTATGAATTGATCACAATAGCAGTGGACATGTTATTGGTAATATTTTCCATGTTCACTGTGCCTGCTTAATTTTCCTGGTCTGCCCAGATAATTTCTGCACAGAGAATGAGGTGAAGCTTTGCTGTCCTGGACTGCATTGCAAGAAACGAAAGACATCAGCACTTACACACATAGCTGGAAACAGAAAATTCCTTGAGGAACTGAACAACAGTTACTGGAATATCTTTCCAAAGGTGAAGACAAGCTTTAAATCTGGACATTAACACATTCTGCCTAACACAGGTTTCCAAAAATCATTCAAAGATACTTAGAAGAATATGGTTCAGCACATTTTGAGTTGATTTTAAATGGTATAGCTGCAGTGAACTTGTCTGATATTTTATTGAACCAATACAGGGTCCTCAACCACAAGACAGCTTAACCCAAAGAAAAGCTCCGTGCAGGTTCAGCTCCAAGAAATAGATCACCATGGCATGAACTGAGTGATAGGGAATACTAAGAAGTAGAGTACAGGAGTAGATCACAGCAGCAGTAAGAAAGGTTTCAAATTTATCCAGAAACAAGCATCAAAATGAGCAGGGCTAAACAGGAGCCTGAGCTGACTGTGAGGCCCACATCAGACACCATGGTCTTTCTCATTCAATTTAAAAATCAGAATTAACACAGTAAACAATCTCCTTCTCTCACCATTTGCGCGAACATTCGTAATTGTGGCTAGCTGACACAAAACATTCTCCATCCTATTACCTTGATTTCTGTCTTACTTTTTCTCGTTTGTATCCAGACTGGATGTGCACTAGACATGTTTACAGTAATTACCATCCTAACTTGGGCCTCTGAACTCAAGATAACATAGATAATTGTTCCACAAACACCATGTGTAATGCTCCACTCTAAGTTGTTATTTTCCTGAAATGTAAACCTCATATTTGTTTCCCCGTATACTTACCACATCTAATTAGTATTTATCTAATGTACATGCTGCAGAGAGCACCTCTTTGAGGCTACATTCCTAGATCTCAATTGGGGGTCAGCGATAATTGCAATACATTTGAGTGACAGTAGAGGGAAGCCAAGATGTCTTAACACCCTCTGAAGATACAACTCACAGTCTTAAACACAAAGATAAAAACAGAAAAGATCTTGTGGATGGTATAGGAAACATCAGCTACGCCTACTATGCATATATTTCCCAATAGGCTGGCCTTTCACTGCACAGCTTGGCTGCTTTTTGTTGGCACTCTGCAGGCAGTTCCTCTGGCTGTTCCATTGATTATGTTATGATCCTGAGAGTTTCCACAGCTTAACACTTCACAGAACTCTCAACTCAGAAAGCTTAGCTGGTCAATATGCACTGTAAATACGGATGGTTAATGTGTTCTTCCTTATTTGCAATTTGTAATACAGTTGCCTTGCTAATTTCTCTGCTCATCATTTCTGCAGGTCTGTGTTTTGGTTTGTTTTGCTTAGCACCCATCACACTGCTAAGACAATAAAGATGTATAGTGTGTCCCTCTGTGTGTCCCTTTGCCAGCCTTACAGAAAGGACTCCATTCTCCTGTAATACTGAGGTAATTCAGTCATAACAGTGGTCAGAGCACGGTTTATATCCCTGTTCTGAGCTGCAGTGACCACAGGGATGTGCTAGAGTATCCCAAAAGGCTCTGGCTCGATCGATCAACTTCTTTTTGAGTTGCCCCTTCTCCCACCTTCTTACTCTTTACCACTACATTTTCTCTCAAACAGGCACCTCTCTGTCCTTTGAATACTAACTGCTCAATGTTGGTGATATCCTTATAGGGTACTTGATATGAGAGCTCTGGTAATTTTTAGTCAGGTCATCAGTTCTCTTAAAGTAGAGCCCCATTTGCCATCCCCAGCATGCTGCTCCTTCTCATCCAGCTCTCTTTTTCAAAAGCGACGCAGACTAGTGCTAACCATTGGCACATGTACCTTTATGTATCTGTTTATCTTCACTCCCCAGCAAGAGGGAGGAACAAAACAAACAAAAAAAACATTTGATATACAAAATAAGCTGATGGTAACACAATGTCAAAAATAGCTTATGTTAAGTGCAAGGGAGAAAAGCCTTGATATAAAGCTTGATTGCAACAACATTTCAATTTACCAGTTTAAATACAAGACTTGAATTAAAATATTTCTTGAGATACATCTCTCACCCTCTAAGATGTTTTTCTTTTTTTTAAATTTATATACACATATCCAGTTGTAACACTTGACAGTAGTCTCATGAAGCATCCAAAGAGTATGACTTGATAAGTACACACTGTAGATATGAGTGGTTAACATGTACGATTTCTTCCTTCAAGAGTCTATAACATTATGTTGAGTGCTAGCCTCAGACAGACAGGTGACCAGCCACCTGACGCAGTATAATACCCTTAAGCCCTTTCCCAGCGTCCCACAGTCAAAGCCTCCAATGCTCACTGGATCCAGATGGTGTTGCCCCTTTCTGGTCGGCGAGGCTCCACTGTCAGTTCTCCAAAAGTAGAGAAAAACTGCTCCATTTCCTTCTGCAGCATGTCGTTCCTCTTCTCTGCATCCTCTTTGGCCCGTTCTGCATTACGCATTTTGATTTCCACCATTGTGAACTTCTTCCGCTCTTGATCCAGCTCTTCATGCAGGGCTATCATTTCCGTCTCCAGGGTGAGATTTCTCTGTTCCAAGCTGCAGAAAACAAAATAAAAGCAGACAGCTCCTGAACAGCACTCCTCCCATTCACTTATGTAGAAATGCACACCATCACAATTTCATGCAATCGCATTTTCATTTACAAAGCTTAGATTGAATTTCTTAGAAGTTTACCTATAAACCACGGTTTCATCAGCGATCTATTCCCAAATGTCCTTCTCTACTCTGTAGCTCATTTAGAAAATGCACGATACCAGCCACTGGTTATTGTGCACAGTGACAACCAGCCCCACTCAATTCTCTAGCAAGCAACCTAGGGAAGTGTTTTACTCCTGCAAGTACTGATTCACAGCTCCCACTGTAGTTGCAATTGTCTCATTTAAAAGGTCAAAATAATGCTCTGAATCCCTCTATTTAACAACTGATTTTTATCAGCTGATTTAAATCTATTTACAAGAATAGTCTGACAGTCCCAAAAACTACAGCTAGAGTGATCAAAGACACTCTTTTTTCATTTCATTGAAAGTCTCAGCCTCCAGAGAGCAGGCATCAACTAATGAAATCACTATGGAAGCTACTGATTTTGTTAGTCAGATTCCAAAGAAACTTGTAAGGTTCTGGATTTATTTCTGGTACCATTAGGACAGTATGTCACAACTGTGGCAAATTATTGCTTTGCAACAAACCCAGCTGAATCATGATACTAGAAGAGCAATTTCACATGTCAACTCTGAAAGACAACGAGATGGTAACATCGCACCATCTTACCTTTTTATCCTTGTCTCATACTCGAGTTTTTGTTTGGCCATCTCTTGCTTCAAGCTGGACACCAGGCTGTGCAGAGCGCTATGATTGTTAGTACTGTTGGCAACGAACGTTTCACTGTTATCACTGCTGCTGGTAGCTCTGCTGCTGTGGCCCCCTACACTCCTTCGATCACTTCTGTTCTCATAGTCAGCAGTGTTAGAGAGGTCTTCCTGTGGTGGTCCATCCAGCACAGAGTCTTCAAAGTTACCCACAAAGAAGTCCTGCTCGGGGCAGGTGGTGGTGGATGAACGACAGGAGTTAGAGTGCTCAGGGAGGGATATTTCACAGGACGACGTTGACCAGGTAGCACTGTCCACACTCTGTTTGTCATCAGAATTCACTGTGGAGAACTGCTGGTGGACATTGTCATAGGTGGAGAGCCTGTTGTGCTGACCCGACTCACTCACTGATTCCTTCTGCTTGTTGTCCCTCAGTGTGACACAGCCATTGGGTGCCCAGCCTGGGCTTCGGTTGTTGAGGGTGTTGGTGAGCCCATCGGTGCTAGAAACTCCCATCCTCACGCCTCCATTCTGCATGCTTTGTGTGCCCATCTTAGTCACTGGTCCTTTCAGGGAGGATGTTCTCCTGGCTTGCAGGGTACAGTTTGGTAAGGTCTGGCTCTTCTCATGGCTCTCCACAGAGCTGCTGAACGACCCATTGGTAACTATGCCACTGCCTTTATTAAAAGCAGGATTTTTTTTCACCATGAGTGGTGGGCTTCTGGTGACATCTAATTTCTGGATACTGTTTCTAGGGCTATTGGTCTTGCTGCCTGGCAGTGCAGTTGGAGACTCATTGTCCATGCTTCCCCTTTGGGGAGACTCAGGTTTATCCCAAGAGCAGCGCCTTACTGCTGTCTCCTTTGTGTTGTTGTTCTCTTTGTTTTGTAGCTGCCCAACGATTGCTTTCTTTGGCATTTCATTGTTATTGTTGCACACCTCAGGTCCCACATCAGGGTCTGTATCCTTGGGAAACAGCTCTTCATGTTTGCTTATCATCACTGACATTAACTGCTGGACAACTACCGTACCTGAAAGGAGGTACCAAGCAAGCACATGTTAATTAATGATCTGTCTGGGGCATAAATAAACTTAATGGCTCAGATTCCACAAATACTTAGCAAAAATCCTATTTACAGAAACATTTACCCAAAATAACCACAGTTTTTTTACCCCAAATGACCACCAGTTTAACACCCTGGATGTTTAAGGTGTCCAAAATGCATCTGGGTGCCAGGACAGATCAGCACCACCTCTTCTTTCCCTCAGAACAAGCAGGCATGCCTCACAGACCCCCATAATAACAGCAATTTTTTGCAAATAAGCTATTGCCATGACAGTTTTTATATCCCCAAAATACAACACAAGGTGTTTATGAGCAGCAAACGATAATATCATTATAAGCAATGTGCTTCAACTCATTGTGGCAATCACTTTTAAAACCAACGTCCCCTTCCGGCAAAGCACTTTCATGCAGTAGTTTAAAAGAAAAGTGGCAGGCAAGGGATTTGCGCTGCTGGAATGACAACATTTTAGGGTAATAATGTGACAGAACTTATTTCATGTGAATGCTTTTAACCTGTCTGTAGTTAAACTATATGCAAACAGGCAACTGTGTCATGTTATGGCACAGTATGGAACTAATGCAGAGCCACAACTTCCAAGTATCTCTAATAAATGGCTGCCTCTCTAATAACCCCTTGGTGTGCACACTGCTCGACTGCACAATTTACGTACAACCATTTATAACTGGACTAAGGGTAATGAAGACATACAACTATTTCTTTATACTAAATCTCACTAAGTACTGTTAAGAATCTCTCAGGAACAAGATCAGAGTATTTATAACAATCATCCTATCTTTAAACTCCTGGAGTGCTTTCAGAGGCAGGCTGTGCCCTTTTCATCAAGAATTTCCCATTGTGCCATATAAACTCCCTTGAAATATTCCGGATCTTTATAACCTAGCCTTTTAAAATACAACTACTAAGAGATTATTCAAATTAGTCTGTAATTGGAAATCAGGAAAATCTCACTTGAACTAGACGAAACAACTTTTCACCCACATTATACAGATACAGCTGCACATTGCTTCATGCTTGGCTTTGAAAGGCTGTGCAAGAAGAGCACTTCTCACTGTCAAGCTTTCTCTTCCAAAAAGCAAAAAGCAATGAGGAAGACTGGACAGAGGCACTATTCAACATGCAGTCTTTGTTAACAAAGATCCCACATATTAAACTATGAGCAGCCCAACTGCACATCAGCACAGCCCATGTCAAATCTAAAAGGTTTTCTTCTATAAGAGAAGAGAAGTCATAAATCTGTTTAATTAAAACTGTTTCCTCAAGCAAAAAAAAATATATACTATTTCCTTCAATGAGCATGCCACCTCCTAAAGTAGCCACACTAAGCTTGTGGGCTGTTGAGAAGCAGTCTGGAGATGTTTTCAGACCAAAAAAAAAAAATCAGTATTTTTCCATTTCCACCCACTTAAAACATTTTTCATGTTTAAGCTTTCACACAAAATACTGGCAGTAGGCAGTTCTGAAAAAATACAGACCCAGAGGATAACTTCTTTTTTTCCTTTTTGACTAGCTAACTGCTCTTGTCCCATCCCAAACCTTGATTTGTCTCCTTTTTTGCCCAGGTGGGCTGAAGATACATGGTATCCCAGCAGTAAATGCCATCCTGGGAGGTACGACAGGTTGAGGGTCTCAGCCTCAGTTTGATTCTCATCGACTCCAGTGTTGAAAGTCATCTTTATGATACTTCCCTGTATTTTTAATCCAATGAACAATTAGAAATATTTTTGTACTCTCTCACTGTGCAACTTGGAAACATTACATTTCTGTCCATTTGCAATAGAATGAGGATGAAACATAAAGCTTCAGAAGAAGGGAATAAAACAGTAAATGAAGAAAGGCTATGAGGAATTACAATTATCTGGAAAAAAGAAAAAACCTCATATTCAAAGGAAAACAAATTCACACAATCTCAAATAAACAAGCTAGAAGTTTTTCATACAATGTACAATGCAAGGACTGTTTACAGCCCTTATTTCTGGTAGGTTAACTAAATCAAACATACCAAGAAGCAAATGTTTGGAGAGAGAAAAGGCATCATGGGAGTTTATGGAGAATAATAGGCCACTGCAATACAAATCTATAAAAATGTATCTGACCCTTAACAATTGCAGGTGAAGCAGTTAATTACACTTATCCCAGACGTGATGGGAAAGAACACGCCATATTTGGAGCAAGTGTAGAGGGGAAAAACTTTTTAATTAAGCTGCCAAGGCAGCACAATCTCATGAAAGGTCTGTTTGCAATGCTGTAAACTGTAGTCATTTTTATAGTATCTTGGAAGATTTATCCCAACTGTCCATCCACACTGAAGAGGTCTGTGTCTATAAAATGGACATAGCATGTAGTTATATATCATATGGATTAGTATGTACTGTTAATAAACCTAAAGATATTCTTTCTTTCTCTTTCAAGTTCTTTACAGTAAACTCACCCTCCATGATAGTCAAAGGATCTTCCACTTTAGGACGGAGGATGTTGGGGCCAAAAACAGTAGCCAGATTTTGCACGCTCATTTTGTTTATGCCTGAATAAGACTGGACTTCATCCAGGAATCTGTGAGGAAGAAATATGCCTTTAAAGAACATTTTAAAAGGAAGGAAAGAAAAAAAAATAATCAAAACATACAATGGTTTCTTAATGTGAGTATTCCATTCTAAATTGTGAAGGAATGTCTTGGAAGCTCAAGGTAATGTCTTAATATTTTCCTAAAAATGATACACTGATAAAAATATATATATCTCTGGTCTAATTTTAAGATAACTGTTGAAGACAATGACTTTCTCTAGCACACACAATCAGTTATTTGGCTCATAACATATCCTCAAAATGCAAACTCTCAACTAGGAGAATTCATTTTCAAATGTTTCCTATGCTAAGAATGTCCACACTTTGCTACTTTTTAAGACACGTTTTTAAGATCTTGCATGTTTCTACAAAACTATTCTACCAGATGCATGCAGTTTTCAGTGCTGCCATGCCTCAGGAGTGCACAGCTAAGGCCAATAACTGCAATTATAAATGGGAAAACTGTGTCCTAGGAAGAGGACCTATATTTCCACTTCTGTACTTTTGGCAGCTTGCTTATTAAGGCACCTCATAACTCTGTATCTTGATAAAGCAAATTAGAAATGAGTGCAGTAAGCAAGTTTTTAGTGCAATCACTGAAGTTAACCACTCCTCCAGTTCTGTAATACTTTTCCTTCAGGGTCCATACACAAACAAATTTCTCTGTCAGCTAACAGCTATAAATATCACCATGATGTTCTTGCAAGAGCACTTACCTACAGATGTATGTCAGCAGATTATAATTGACAGCCGGCAGGCTCTTCACTTGCTTCACTAATTCTATCAGGCCCTATATATGTGGTTAAAAACAAAGTGGGGAGGCAGAGTTTCTTAGTATTTTGCCACTGAAAAATGCAGGCAGTTTCAGTTACAAGACAATAAATACATCAAAGAAACTGCAATTGGAGATGGTTGGAATGAAGAGGCTCATTCTCCTCCCAGTTAACTGGAGGGTTAAGGAGGAGGAGGGTTCCAGTTCTAGCAGGACTTGAAAAGTTAAAATGGAAGTAAACAGTTATAATAACCTTAGAAATTTAGAAGAATAGACTGCAATCAAAAGAATAAGCTTCTTTATTTTTACTTGGAAAACATTGTGTTGACTTGATTACCCATAAGCACACGAAGCAGTGTAAAAATCATGCTTCATTTATTACTTCTTCAGATTAATACAAGGGTGGTCCTGTGCCACTGCAGTGCACTTATTGTACTTCAGAACCCATACTGAGTTCATCTATGTTATGCACATTTTAAAAAGTTTTGGATGGTTGCCCACTTCCAGACATCTTTCTGATGCTTCTGATTCAGTGATAGGCAATGAATAGAGCCCTGCGGTCTTTAGTCTAAAATCAGTGAAATGTGGCATCCTAGAACACTTGGAAGAAAATCACCTCTGATTTAACAGCACAAGTTGGACAGAAACTACTAAAACCATCGCTATTACAGCTCAGGATGATGATCCGTGAAAAGATAAAATGTTTTCCAGGCAAGATGGAAGCTACTGGCCACAGTGATGCTCATTTGGACTGAATTTGACAATATGGAACAAATACAGCAAAGGGTATGCTGAGCCTGACATAGGTAGCAACAATTTTCCTTTAAAGAGAGCTGCAGTTAACACAAACAGTCTTAAATTAGGATATGTAATTACTTGCTTCTCCATTCCAAAAAACTGGAACTGGTTATAACATACCAATCTTCTTATTCATCATATGCAACATGCAGACTCACCATTTCTTCTTCTTTGCTGAGCATTTTGGCACAGGAAAGAAAATCTTCATATTTTGCATATGGTATGACTGGCTCCGGGAGTTCTCTTAGGTACAGCTTCAACAGTGATGCCACCGTGTGCACATCTGTATTGCTGTTGGGTTGGAATACAATAGGGCATTACTGCAAACCAGGAAGATACTATGCAGTTAACAGGCTAGGAGTTGGACTTCCTCCTCATGGGCTCTTTTCAACTTGGGATATTCTATGATTCTGTGGTTCTATTACTACTCTGCCTTTCAGCTATGCCTTTAAACAGAAAACTGGATTAAACAAAACTGTCAGTCCCAGGGAAATGAATTTCAGCTCCATCTTGTAATGGATAAGGCAAAACACTGTAAGTCACTCAAACTTAGGAAATGTTTGAGTATTTGGAGCAGCAGGCAGTATTTTAGGGCAAAGGGTCAAACTATAACAAATGCTTTTTTGTAGTTCCATTTATGGAAACTTAGATATTTTCTTTGCTGCATCTGCAGTGGCATCCCAACTTGATCATCAGGCATATTAAAAGCAAAAAATGGGGACAAAGAATAATATCACAAGTTATACATGCAATAAAACTTTCTTAAGCCTTTCCATAGTGTGTAAAGTTACGTTACAGAAACTTAAGAGTGTTTCTCTGAAAATAGTAGATCAAAAAAAAACAGAATAATGCATAAAGAAAGCTTGTATTACTTCTGAATCCTCTGGATTTAGCTACTCAAGACTTCTTCAAATCCTTCCTTACTGGGGTGTTCTACATGCTTTCCCTGATTCATATAAAGAGTCGTATTGCAACCTGATATTCTTCCCTTTGACTTCTGAGAAGTTTGAAAAACAGACTCTAGATTACACTAACTTCAGAAGAAGAAAGTAACTTAGTAATGCAAAGACATTTCTGCGATGTGCATTATCACGTTTTCTCTTTTTCTGAGACTTAATGCTTAAAACTGTTTTAAATTCGCAGCCTCTTGGAGGTAACCACTGGTATTTGATGTACTTAAGCTTTGCTAGAAGTATGTTAATCATTATTAGTGAATGATCTATGTTAAAACAAGAATAGTTTTAACTAAGTTAAATCTTAACAAGAATGATGGGAACAACCTTAGATTAACATGGTCAGGTATGTGCAATCTAAGTCAAAACAGAAGAAGAGCGGTGATAAGCACGGTATATATTTAAATGTTAACTACCACCACCCTCCCTGAAACAGATTCCAAGAAAACACTGTTATTTCAACCATGAAAAAAATGCCAACAAAAATTCCAAAACATGTATGAAAGGACTTTCTAGAGAAACTTTATAAATAAAGCATTAACTCAAAACTGCATTTTTAAAGAAGGTGCAAATTCTAACCCCTGGGTTACAACCCCAGACAGCAAGCCTAGCCATGTGTGTACTGAAAATAGGAGTCCTGTGTTTTTACTCCTCTTGGATACATGTGAAAAAGTACTATACATGAAACTAGAGATAGTTGCACTACGTTATGAGATTTTGCCTGCTATCTCAGGCTCAGCCTTTATCCTTTGCTTTCTACCTATCCTCTGTCCAGATGTGATTTAAAGCCCTTCTTGACATGTTGGCCAACAGGACCTCTTACCAATTGCACAACCATCTGAGGCCTCACTGCACAGATCCTGATCTTCCAGGTACTCACTCCATTAGAGCTGACAGCTCTAATACAGCCCTACACTGCAGCATGAGAGGGAGCATGCACTGAATAAGCAGAGAATTGAACTTCAATTGCTCCACATTTATAGTCTCAAGATTTGCATTATTATTTTTACTAAAAAAGGAAACTCCTCAGGCCTTGCTGACCCACATCTTTCCAGGGGACTACTTGCATAAAACTATGTACAGTTCATCTATACACATACACTGATCCCTTTGTGTGAAGTAAAATACTTGCTCCTGGAGGTCACAGCAGATGGGAAAAAGGTTGAAGAAGGAAAAATAAATCCCCAAACCCCCAACTCTGAGGCAATTTATGATCTTTCAATATTAAGCATAGAGTAACATCCTGAAGGGTCAGGTCCATTGTGTGTTAAAAGCTTTGGTTCTGCTGAAGAGGAACAGGGAGAGAAATGAAAGGCAGGATGCTAAGGAGCAAGGAAAATGTAGGAAGACTCGCATTCTCAAACTAAGGTCCTGAAACATATCTACAGATAGGTGTTTTCTGAGCTGAGATACCCGTTAGTAGACAGGGACAATGCTTCATATCTTTTAAATTAATGTGCTCCTTAGTACTGACCAAATGCTAAGGCAATGCCGCAGACTGCCACAAGATGGTGGGGTTGCAAAATAAGATGATCTCAATTGTTCTCTTACAAATTCCGTTAAACTTCACTGAAACACTGCTGGGGGCTTTGTTTAATCAATGTCTGCAGAGGAGAGCTGTGAGTTTCGAAGGAGTTATCAAACCTAAGCTCTCTTGAGATGGAGAGCATTTGTTTTCATTTCCTATCTGCCATGTTGTATCCGCAGTCCAGGTCAGCCATCAGCATGCCTTCCTTGATGGCCATCTGCATGATCAGTAATCAATCCACGGATCTTTTCAAGGCCTGAAGAGTGCTTTTTACCTCTTGGACTTTTTCCAGCTAAAATGATCAGTTTAAGAAATGACACTTTCCATATGTCCTACAGCCAGTACAGTTACAGCAACTTAATAATTGCACCTATCTTGACATTTCTTTTGCTATCTGACATTGTAATATCAAAGCGTTTAACGATTAGACATTTGTCGTTAGCATGATTAAAAGAATTCATTTAAAACTATGAAAGTAGAGAATGTAAATTCCAGCAGAACATCCTGTTACCTACACTGGAACAACCCTCATTAAGGGAGGCAAGATTTTTCCAGGTGCAGAATGAACAATTACAAATGTGAAATGAGAAAGCACAAAGAAGAAAACTGGATGCAACACAACAAGCAGCAGCAAACTGAAAACCAATCTATTTCAGCATCTCGTGCTAGACCGAGAAATGTT
Source organism: Perdix hodgsoniae (assembly GCA_035772895.1). Classification (NCBI taxonomy): domain Eukaryota; kingdom Metazoa; phylum Chordata; class Aves; order Galliformes; family Phasianidae; genus Perdix; species Perdix hodgsoniae. The sequence goes on from JAPSGF010000002.1 coordinate 33,531,121, forward strand.
GCTTACCTCACTACAACACGGATATTGCTTCACTGCTGATACGTTGCCAAAAGAGCACTCCACCACAGTCCATGCAAAGGCATTACAAATGCATACGTATCACAGCCTCTCCTTAGTCATCAGACTACACATATCCAAAGCCCCATTCATCCAAACTTTGTCATTAATATCCCTCATGGCAGTGCTGCTTGACAGCACTTTTCTTTGTGATACGCAGACACTGTGGAAGTGGCTGTCAGACCAATTACACTGCCTGGAGATTTTCAGCCTCTCCATCATAAACAAAATAACTGAGGCCCAGCAGGTCGCCAGAAATCCCCGTGTAACCCTCACACTCATGTGTGTTCAGAGAGCTGGAGTCAGCGCTTCAGAGCACAAAGCCAACAAGCTCCTCACCAGCTTTCAGAAAGGAAACAGAACAGGGCAGGGTCACTGTACAGAAAGATTAATGCTGTGCCAAAAATAGCTTAGACCATGATGACATATACAGTTTGCATAAAGAACAAACAGCAGGGAACAACAAGCTGGGAAGCTATAATTAAATTCAAGAGTTCTGGTAATAAAATGAAGGAGAACAGTACGAACAGTTGGTGTGTCAGTACATCCCTGAATTGCTGGAACTGCATCTCCGTCATTTGAAAGATGTCACAGATCACAATCCTGCAAACAGAATCTTTCCATCACCACCACATCCTGAACCACCACATGACTTGGCGGTTGTGTTGCTGCGTTCATGTTCTGTGGAGAAGCTCTCTCAGACCACTACAGATGTCCTTCTGACTTGGGAGGAAGAGTTTCCAACTGGCTGCCTAGTGTGCACATCGCTCCCAGTCAGCAGGCAGGATGAGATGCCAGAGCCCACCATCAACCACTGCTGAAACATCGCAACTGAGCAACACCAAGGAACGTAACAAATATGCATAGCTCTTTATAGAGAGAATGATAGCATAGTTACTGCTGAGAAACCAGTACTCAAAGGCTGGCAGCGCAAAGCCTGTGTTTGGTAGTGTTACAGTGAACCAGGTGTATATGAGTGGTGGAGTCAGGCTTTGGTCTAAAAATGCAAAGGTCAGCTCACGTGCATAAAATAATTGGTGGAATGACCTATGTGATGCCTGTCCCCTTGCGTAGGTACTTTCAAGGAATCATCCTCCTACATAACATACATACAGTATAAGCAGCACAGTGCAAAAGCGAAGTACCAGCTGAAGTCTTGCCCACAGCTTGTGAAACATGCATCAAAGTCTTTACCATCTCAAGCCCTGAGCTACTTGTTTTCCTTGCCTTGATGCCACAAAAACTTGGCTCTACTTTGAGTAAACTTCATAGAATCACCACTTTGAGTAAACTTCATAGAATCACCCAAATGATTTAGACAGGAAAGGACCTCCAGAGGTCACCTCGTCAGAACCCTGCCCAAAACCACCCCGATTACAGCAGGTTATTTAGTGCCTCATCTAATTTCTTTTGATTATCTCCAAGGATGGAGACTGTAAAAACCTCTCTGAGTTCCTCTTACACTATTTGGTCACACCCTTGCTGAAAAATAAAAGGGAAATGATCCTGATATATCATCAGAATTTCTCATGTTTCAGTTTAACAAATTATTTAGAATTGTTCGATAGGAAGGGACTTGCAAAGATCATGAAGTCTACTGATCTATTAAGAGGCAAAAAAACAACCCACATATTCTTCTCCTTTGTCCTTGTGTTCGTGAGCTTGAGATCCAAGCTACCTTTCAGGGACCCATTCAGGGCAGTGAGCACAAGAAATACTTAAGATTGACAGACCTTATCCCCACTCCTCATATGGGGGTGTTTTAAAACACTCCATTTACTTTGAAAATGCCATCCTTTCTTAAAAAGACTGTGTGTGTAGTAAATGAATTGACTTGTTGGCAAGTGTAGAACAATTTTTTCCTTGTTAAATCACAGCCGCACAGCAACAAGTACAAAGCAAGTGTCTTTTCAACTCCGTTTCTGAAACTGAAATTCACACAAAGCAACGCCCAATGCTCATTCTCTGCCAATAACTAAAAGCACACACTCCTACAGCAGGACACCAATTAAGCTGATTTAATGACCCTTGCATCATACAAGAAATGCATCTCTTAACGTGTATTTAATTGCTAGATTAAGTCTCTTTAACTCTTGTCATATGCAGAGGCTATTTCTGCTAGCTGGATAGAAAGAGGGCCAGGATTAGAATTGAAGTAGCTCCAGATGCATAACTGATGAGCAGAGTGTCATTTGTGAGGATCAGGGAAGGAAGCCTGGATCGCCACAGGCAGAAATAGACGGCAATTTACACAAGCTTAAGGTCATTTGTGTTGGCAGGAACCTGCTTTCTAGTAAAGACTTCATTTTACGTAAGCGCTTTGTGTAGGGATTACTGTGCTTTTCCTCTAGGGAAGAAATAAAGCCTCTCCTTGGAGGGAACTGTTTCTAAACAAGCTCTTATGTACAGGATTGTGTTTGGAAAATAGAAAACTTTATTTAACTAGTGATTTCCGAGCCATCTTTTACTTGTACCCCATATAGTGCCAGTGCAGATGCATCCCATTAAGAACTTTCTTGCATTCACCTAAATTTTAAAACATGTTTTGTATCTGGAGGATGAGACTGCAAAGGCAACTATGCTGCTTGCTAAATTACCAAAGCACCAAGGCCGGCTCAGTGCCCAGAAGAACCATTCTGAGGAGGGTGATGCTGCCTCCTCAACAAACACCAATCAGCCTTAAGGGCAATTAAAGGAATCACAAAGGTGTGTCTTTCTTTTCTCCTCTAACATTTTTTCATGTACTACAATAATGCTAGTAGCACATTGCAAAGAACAAAAAGATCAAAATACTTCAGCATTACGCTTTCAGGTGTCACACACATTCACCTCCTAGAACTCAGCTTTACAGGGAACTGCTAAGCTCTAAAAGCTTGAAGGATATTGATAGACGACTGCATCAGGGCTGAAAAGTGCCCATTTTTTTTGGAAGCACACTTACTTCCAGGGTACAAAACATTTGACTTGCTAGATTTTTCTAATATTCAGTTGTTGTACCTTAACTCAGAAAAGATACACAAAACACAGCATAATTATTCCAGCGTGAACCACAGTATTTCCTTATAGCTCTACTTTATTCATTCTCCCTGCCTCATCTGCTCAAAAGGTTGAAAATAAAATTTAGTGTCCTTGCCAAGTTTATCCTTTAGCCAATATTCCCATGTGCACTGCATCTTCCCCGTGTTCCCTAAAACACAGGCAGTGTTCACCAGCTTCGGGATACATGCAGACACATGGAGTTTATCAGAGTCTATCCTAAAATCCCTCAGCCAGGTCAAGTTTGGAATTGAAATTAATTGGTAGTATCCTTTGACTATGCCCTCACTGAGAGGGGATGAAATAATGATCGGTAGGCAGTGCAGTTCTGTATATATTGAGTTGTGCATGTTGTTCAAATGAACTTTTCGTACCATCCTTATCAAACACCTACTTTTGTTTACAATCCCAATAATTAAATGCACAGAGATATATTCAGTTCCATGTTCTGGATTCTGTGATTCCAGTGAGTAACAGCTAATATTCGTCAGCCACTGCATACTGCCATGCATACAAGCCACCTTGTCCCTTTCTCAGACAATGGCAATGGAGACTACAGTAACAGTGAATATTTTATCCTGTCATACACTGCATTCTTCTCGAAAGGAACTGATACACATGAGAGGATGTAACAGGGTTTTTGCTTTGTTAAATGTGCAAGCATGTACTTGCCTTTTCTCCTGTGCATACTCATGGATGCAGGCATGTAAGCTCAGGAATTCTGAACTCCACTGAATCACCAGGCTATGTACAAAGATTATGATAGCTGTGAAAATCCAAGCCACAAACATGGATTAATATGTTCAATATCTTAATCATGCTTACTATCCATTTCAGGGATATTTAAAATATTTTTTTCTCCCTGAGAAATCATAACTGTTACGTCTTCTGGTAATAACTGTGATGGACAGTGGATGGAGTGAGATAATATAAAAAGGGAAATTAATTTTCATTCCTTTCTATGTAAAAATTGCAAAACAAACCTTTAGTTTTATTTTCTTTATGCAGATGATATGCTAATTTTACAGACCAAATACTTATAATCCACTTTTTTTGTATCTTTATAAATGTCTGATTTATAATGCAGGAGAAGTACTTGAAATTTAAAACATAAGCCACACAAGAAGAGGGAAATCTCCAACCCACGGACAAGCAAAGTGGATTCCCTGAAGGAGACAATTCTACATAGAGATGCAAATATTTCAAACAGCAGTGAGCACAAATGATTGCCTCACTGCAGCACTAGTTCCAGAAAGCAGACAGTATGTGTATAGAGTCACATACATACAGAGTGACACATTTATTGGTTTTTTTTTAACCGACATATACTTTTCACTGATATTTATTTTCTTCATACAAAAGGCATCAGCATTTTTTGTTTTAGCAACTATACCTTCCCTTTCAAGGACTACAAGAAATGCTGATGTGCTAGTTTTCACTGCAGAGAGCTAGGACACTGGATGTTTCAGACGGATGTTGGATTTTGCCATTCTGCAAGTTTTAGAAATTTCTCTTATAGATTCCACTCTGATTGAATTGCATACATAAAGCACACTATTCTTAAACAACTGTGAATTAAAATAATCTATCAAAAAAGATCAAGTTCAAATTAGTACAAATTAATATGTGAAGATTTTTGTTTGCCACCCTCTGAATTGCTCTGGATTCGCTGCATTTTTGTTACTGACTGTGGCAACAGCACATCCATCTGCTAACTCATATGAGAGTTACAATTTGTCAAACATGCCTTTTGTTTACAAAACACGGATTTATTTATTTTTTAATCCTTTGAACAAGTCTTCTTTAAAACATGCCATACTCCTTCTGCTTCATTTGTCTTAGTCAAACAGGCACAGACAAGAGCATAGGAGGGAAGAAGGGCAGGGTGTCCATAGAACTGCAAACAGCAATTATCTCAAGGTCATGGGACGGAAAAAGACATCTGTGCATCTGAACTTCATCTCCCTGTGCCCATAAGGTGTTTTAGGAGCTGTATCTTAAAAGAGAGGCAAAATTTTGAAAAAGCACTAATTCTAGCCATAAAACCTTACCTTCATTTTTCCTCCTGCTTCTAGAAAAGCTTTCTATCTTTACTGAATAAGCTAACACAGCAGAAAGAAAAGCAGGATTAGTTAATAATATTTTAATTTCATGAAGAAACTCATAGACGTGTACATACACATTAAGAGTGACTTAATTTGTTAGAAAGCCTTTGTTTCACTTACGTGCACCTAAATGCAGAAAAAATGTCACCATGAAAAATGGCAAACTACTCAAACATCAGCTCTTTGTATGACTTCCGGTACCAGTAGCAGCTAGTCTCTGTCCCAGGCAGAGCTAGTGACCCAGCACTGCTATGTAAGCATGACCTGGATTCCATTGTTCCTTGTCCCATCAAACAAAACTGTCATCCAAGCTCTAAATGCTAACCCTCTACTACCATCAGTGCATAAGAATAACGGAAGGGATATTAAGAAACAAAACCCAGGTACATCTTGCACTACTACACTTGTGACTACAAACAGATAATTACAAAATAAACACAGTAGATCTTGAACTCCATAAGAGGGACTAAGTAGTGATTCCCCTTAACATACATTATTCTTTACTGTAGAGCAACTTTTCAGCTTGTGGCTACTCTCCAAGAGCTCAGCTTTCCATACCTATTTCACCAGAACTGAAGATCATGCTGTTGTTCAGCAGAACAAAAAGAAAGGCTACCCAAATCCAAACAACGACGAGAGCAGAATTTAAATCTGACTTCTGATACACTAGCTACAGTCACAGACCATCTCCAAGTTCAAATGTGAAAACACAATCAGAAAAATAACTTTTCAAAATCAGGACATTCAGGCAATACAAGCTGATGTTCTCTAAATCCCCAGCTTGAGAAGAACCGCAGTACCAGACATTTAAATGTAACTCCTGCTCATGTTCCTCATTACCAGAATAGACATGATGTGCCTACTTCACAGCAGTGACACATATAATCTTTTCTCCATTTCATCTGCTAAAGTTCAACTGGGATGCCTATTCCTAGGTCTCATCAGTGTGTGCTACAGATACTGTTAAATAAGTTGGCAAAAAATAATAACAATGCAAGCTCGTCCCTGGTCTCATTTGGTTGGAACAGATAGACTTCTGTATTTCTTTCAAGCTGTATCCCTCCGTGGGGTGTTCGGTGCATCATTTTCCTGGAGTCTGGGGGCAGTTTATTCTTAACATTTCTGTCACAGTCTTACAGCTTACAAATACTTGAAAAAAACAGACTATTGGTTTCTGCAGCCCCTAGTATTTGCCCACTTGCACCTGCAGCAGAGACATAAGGATATGACCAGCAGTATGAAGCTTAAAGTCAAAGAAAGGAAAAGATCTCCAAATAGTGCCTGGTTACTGTAATTTTCTACTGTTAGTATTGAACAGTCAGTAAATATACTACAAATGGTTGCCAGCTAAGTCATCACAGAATCATAGAATCATTTGAGTTGGAAGGGACCTTTATGGGTCATCTGGTCCAACTCACCTGCAATGAACAGGGACATCCACAGCTTGATCATGGTACTCAGACTTCCTAGAGTCCTCCTGCATAAAACTGTTTTCTAGTCAGTCATCTTAACTCTCAGCTACTGATGTGGAATTAATAAATCTCGAATGAAAACAATCACTTTTCCTTTCCACAGCATTATAAGTTCTTGCCATTTATCACAGGAAGGGTCAAAACTGAGGAAGCTGTTCAAGATAAAAGAGAGCTACAGATGCCTGCCTTCTGTGAATCTGCAAAAAAACCATATCTCCATACGTATCAAATTTGCTCACTTCAGAGCAGCAGGGAAGGTAGGGAGGTTAATGTTTTCCATCAGGTTCATACCATGGCATATTTTTGCACTAAAACATCAAGCTGTGCTTTTCTTCCTGTTACTTGTACTGCTATCAGTCAAAGGTCCCCATAAAGTAAATGTGTTCTGCTTCTTCCTCCTAATGCAGATCAGGCTTCAGTGGAAACAAAGGATCCCAGTTCCATTTAGGAAGTATATTTATGTGTTACTTAAAGCACACACATCAAGGTCAACAGTTGTTTAACAGTTTTTTATATTGAAATTTTATTAACATCATATAAACTCTAAATACAGAGTTTAATGAAGGGATTGGGGCATTCATAATCCCCAGGTTCTGTTTCTCTGACTGCATCCTCTGAATATAAAACTATTGCTATCATTGCTCATGGAAGGAGGGCTGAATTTACCCAAAATGTTGATCTCGCAGGTTGAAGCCATCTACAGGAGTGCACTGGGTTTTTGGCTCAAAATTCTTATCACCTTTGCAAAATTATATAAATACTAGAACACCGGCTGGACCTGGACCCTCAAAACTAATTAGGTTCACTAGCATAGTCACTGCAATCTTCAGTTTTATAAGTAACAGAACACATCACAATTGGAGATAAGACAACTTCTTGATTTGTTGAACTGGCTAAGCCTCCACATGTCAAATGAAACTAATATAAAAGCTTTTTGATTAATACAAGACATTAATGATACAATTCCTAAATGAAACTTCTCCAGAAATGCTTTGAAATTAAATTTCAAAGTCAGAAAAAAATGAAAATTTTATATTTATAAAAGGAAATGTGAAGAAAAATGTAAAAGTATTCATTCTCTCTGCCCCGCCACATGTTTTCTGGCAACATGGGTCATCCAACAGCAGATCTCTGTGTTCTGTCCAGGCTTCAGGGAGTGTGAGACAGCCAGAAGAATTTACCTGTCAAAAGAAGGCTTCTCTCCGCAGTCAAATGCATCCTGCAGCTCCTTGACAAGATTAGCCTGCCCAGGCAGTCGGAAAAGGCCTTCTTCCTTCAGCCCCCGCTGTCGGATGAAATCCACACACTGCTCCACCAGCATGGGAGCCAGGCGGTTCCCATAGCGCTTCTCATATCGGACAGTGTCTTCTAGCTTCTGCCCAAAAATACCTGTGTTAAGAGAGGTAGGATTCAGTTGTGATTCACCAAATGATATGAGGAGTCTTTGTCCTCTCCTGCAACCCATGAGATTTATGGCTCACTTCAATGCACGGACAATAATCCATCCCTCTCTTAAGGATTTATTTATTATTTCACATTTGATCCCCTCACAGAAATACAACGGAAACATATTTTGCAACAATGCTATCAAACATTTTAAAAGAAAAATTAAAAATACCCTATAAATGATTTACTTTTTTTTTTTTTTTACACCAAAGGGACAGAATTCATAGAAATACTATAAATAGGATTTTCTGTCACAAAACTGCTGATTCAAAAGTGATGTGTATCTCCATTCACTTTGGTTCATGTCTAATTACGTATATAAAATTAAGTAGTTTCCATGTGAGTTTCAATGACATATAAACATTATCTTTACATGCAGAAGGGAAAAGATTTATAAATATAACTTGAGATGTCATTTGTTCTGAACCAACCCATCAATTACACTTCACCACTTAAGCAAAGATCATTCCTATAATTTACCAGCCGCATTATCACTTCCGCAACTATAAATGGTGTATGAAAAAAAAATAATCATAAAATGAAAGGTGAAATACGTCAGACAAACCACAGGAAGCATTCGGCTTTAACATCAGCAGAACACGGAATTTTACTGAAAGAATTAACTTCAACCCTGATCTGAGGATATCACTGTGGGCACTGGAAAGACAGTTACTGTTTGGTAATTATTTCCCTCCATTTCAAGCTGCAGAGCCAGCCATCACTGGTATTATCACAGCAATGTTCAGGCATATCATCTGTGATGGAAGCTCTCCCTCGAGACCATTTGTTGACAAGAATTGGGGCTGGAGCATGGCAATTCATTTTCTATATATAGCAGCACAATGAGCAGTTCTAAGGCAGCCATGATAAGAAACTAAATACCAAATAACTGCCTACACTTGAAAGACTCCTTTTGCAATTACTTCTGTCATAAAATGGGGGAGAGGAGGGAGAAAAGCGATAAGACAAATTCTGCCCTTCACTGAGCACACAGTTTGTACCAATTTAAAAATATTCAAGAAGAGGAATGGACTTGTTTTGTTTTTTTTCTAAAGGAAGCACAGAATTGAGCTTTCACCCCAAGAATTTCATTCACAGAATTTGCCTCTCATCTCAAGAACTTAATTCACTCCCAAATTAGCAGACATGAGTAAGTAACCACAAGCTAAGGTAGGATGCAGACTGAAGCATTCTCCAGAGTTACCTTCAAGCGCACACGATTTTCCTGCAACAAAAGAGATGATAACTCACACCTGCCCTTGAAGTGAAAGTTATCGTGCATGTGATCCAGGATATTACAGTAAAGTGTCAGTCACCCTTCCTGAGGTTCTGGGGTTTGTATTTAAGTGCAATTACTTTTATGATAACAGAGAACGACTGGAGAGAATATATAAGCACCCATTTACATCCACTGAAATAAGCCTACATCATTTTTCAGTAATGGGATGATGTGAAAAACTCCATTGAACGCCAATTCTTTATCACTTGTGCCTTCTGCAGCGCAGTTCAACAGGCAGATGAAAGAAGTGGAACATGACAGCTACAAAAATGGTTCCAAGACTCTCTGGGCAACCTTTTCCTATACTTCACTGTCACTGTGAAAAACATTCCTGTTTCAGTGCATGCCCAGGGTCTCTAATCCTTCCCCCCTGCACTTCCACGAGAAGTCTAGCTCTATGCTGATAATATTCTCTTACAACCTGAGAAAGAGATTTTTGTTCTACCTGCAAGACTATCCCTTTCCCTGGCAAAACACATGCCATTTCCTTTATCTATATCAAAACAGCATGTGCCCCAGCTTCCCCACATCTCCGTGCAGAACTTGGCCCTCCTCCTCTGAGTTTGGCCTATGAAAATACAGTCAAAGCTTCCCTTCAAGAACCCTTCAGAGTTCTTGTTTTGTTTTTGTTTGTTTGTTTGTTTGTTTTTAAACAAGAATTTCCAATTCTTTTCAAACAAAACTGATCAACAGAAAATGCAAATATTCCAATTATATGATGTACAATTACACTGCATATCCACTGACAGTAAAATTAGTATGAATAAGCTCTGTCTCATTAGCCATACTTTCTTCTCTTTGTGCTAACATTCCTTTCAATAGTGTACAGTTTGCAGACCAGATTAGAACTTGTAGAAGAAAGAATAAGTTCTCAAACCTACCAGACTGCTTTGAAACTCCTATCAGTAAGGACACCACAGTCAAAACATCATAACTTTATAGTAATATATTTTCATTCTCTTTTTCTTTCTTTCTAGTGTTGGCTTTCAAAACATGTCTAATACAATGAATAAAATTAGCATAAAGGATTTTGTGCAGTGGGAGGAAAGAAAAAAAAAAGTTGCTGATGCACCCCAACACAAGTTGCAGTACAGTTAAAAGAGCCGGCAACCACAAGGCATTAAAACACCTGTAAGTTGGGCAGTATTTTTGAACACACACAGAAAGTAATAACAGATTCACATGCTAAAGGTGATATACTTTAAATGAATATGACTAACTTGGATCTGTATTGTAGCAGCAATCCAAGATACTGAAGAAAAAAAACTTTAAAATAAAACAAACAAAATCTATAGAATTTAGCGTGATAGAGAAGTGACCAGTGATGTCATTGAAATCCCACTTCCACTACCTAAACTGTTAACACAACTGTTTTTACTACTGGCTGCAGGAAGGTGCTTTACAAATTTAGAGACTTTTTCATTTAGACACTTAAAATACTCATAGCTGAGAATGCCCTGGGGTAGAGGCAGAATAACTACAGCAGTTGTCTAGATTTGACAGATTGGGTGCAGATCCTACATGACCCTCAGAACACAGTTGCATCCCATCTGGTCATGTCCATAACTAGGGTCTCAGGGGTCCATACGCCCCATCCCTCACATCCCAGATTAACCCTCAGAAACTCTGTATGAATGGAGATAATACTATACACTTCCTTGGAGGCATGAGGTTCTCCACTCTCTGCTTTGGGAATCCCATAGCTAGTTGGTGATTTTGAAAACCATGCAGTAACCTGAAGTTAAGATCTCAGTCTCATGGAAAACCAATGGGAAATCACCCTGTTACGCATTTAAGCACTCCTAAAATCACCACTTACTCTACTTGGTGTTCTCCAACTTGTTTGGCTTCGGCATTTCTCTCAGGCAGGCTTTGCTTGATTTTTAAGTGCAGACTGAACTTCTCCAAAGGAAATATTTTCCTCACCTACTAAATGCAGAACACTGCACCAGGCAGCACTTAGCCACGAAAGGAGTTGGTTGCGATAAGCCTGCATAAATATTGACTTGAAGATGCAGACTTGCTGATGCCTTATGGAAAAAGCACTCTGCTGCCAGGGGTAGAAGTGACAGAAATATGACAACACTGCTCCCACAGGTTTTGTCCTAACTTTTATCTTGTTCATTATCTTTCAGTTTCACGTTGGGCTTTTTTACTGTTTACTGTAAAAGCTAAGATCATTGCTCTGTCAGGGTTCCTTTTCTTGCACCATCTTTATCAGGATCTTACATCACAAGTAACTACTACGGAGATACTGCAGATAGGCAGTTCATGAAGACTAAGATGACAAAGCAAAGACAATGCTCTGATGAAGTGTATTTACCAACACACTGTTAATAGTGCTTAGCAGAGGCAAAGCTGAACACATGCCTTGTAATACTGGCAACTCCTGTATAGCGAAGCAGTGAAAAGATGGTTCAAATTATGAGACTGCATCATGACCAAAGCCACAGAAATAATTTCACATGATTTTTTTTTTTTTGAAACATTTCTACTACTATAACTAAAGAACAAAACTTCCATGAAGTAAATGAAAGAGCCCTCAATGTTGCAATCCATATCCAAGTTCTTCTAAATCTCAGAGTCTCCAAAATCCAGAAACACAAAGATACACAAGTGCTGATCCATGATTTTGGTTTATCCTAAGGATAGGGTGTCAAGAAAACCTGACATTCAGAATGGCAGCAGCTTGCTTGTCTGCCCCACAACTGGAATATGGCAGCTAAATGTACATGTTTCCAGTTCTGACCAGTCTTTAGATTTAATCAACAGAACTGCTTTTCCAGGGAGGCCCTGGTAGGTCTTAAAGCTACATCCAATTAAGCCAAGATCATGCATAACATCAAAGAGGAAAATCACATGATAGCAAAGGGCACACAGAGTGGTTATTCATTAACTAGAACATTCCCGTGGCAGAAGTTTTGTAAACCTTTTGAGAAACTGGATTTCCAAGCTTCCATAAAGCTTATGAAAGACATTACAATGCTATACCCAAATTCTGTTTATGTCTGCTCAAGAGTTGTGTAAGCACTGGGGTATTTTCAACGGTACTTACTCAGAGCGTGTTTTTAAAAACAAGAATGCTGTTAGTCAACGATTTTTGTTTCTACTGAACAAAGTAAGAGGCCACATCTCAAGTCTGCTGATCCGTAAGAAGAAAGAAAGAGATAAAAGTGGCAGTTCTGGCACCTCACTCCATGCCAACTGCTTGAAAAAACCTACCCGCCTCTCCAGCTCCATCACAGCATACACTATCTCCACACATTGTGCACCAGAAACAACCTTCTTCATTCTGAAACAAGCTCATAGTTTAAGGGCCATAGCAACTAGAAAAGGTCAGTAAAGGTCTAAGGAGCTCATCTCAGCTTGGGATTTTGAAGAGTACTCTAGGTATCCCTCAACTTCAAATTAGTAATTAAATGACACTGAAAATATAGAAAGGATGAGATGGAGGGACTTCAACAGCAAGGTAGGGAATACAGTAACTCTTCATACAGAGTTCTAAATTGCTGTTTCTTACCAGCTTTCTATCCTGCTGCTCTCCAGCATCAAGTGCTGCTCTGAACGGATCAAAGGCAAACAGTATTTCCTTCTTCTCTACAGAGCTTTTTAATGGAAATACAAACACCAAGACACAGTGATGGCAGAATTTAGTTCCTGCCTGACTCTTTTTCTTACAAACAAGCCTTTTCCCACCCCACAGTCAATGTAACACTGGCAGTAGATGAGGTCCCTCTCTTGGAGCTTAGCATAGTTACACACCTGATGTTACTTAGAAAAAATACAATTCTGAAAGAGCAGAAATAGCTACATGCTGGAAAGGAAGGAAGGCAATTTGCAAAATGTCACCAGGAACTCATCACAGTCAGATCAGGACCTGTACCCCCTTCTCTTGTCATGGCGAACACACATTTGGCTCACTCTGGTGCATCCTGAATGTTCTCATCCCTGCTTGAGGCAGCAAAGTCACCCTTGATATTCCTTTCTGCACTCATCCTGCATGTGCCCACAGGAGGTTCCCATGGTGCTACTTAAACAGAGAGCACTTTCCCTGAAACAGGCTTCAGAGACTCCTGGCTGTGTCTCTGTTCAGATGCCACCCAGTGAGAAGCTATTTCTCGTAACTGAGGTGACCTCCAAACATCTCTGACATTTCGTTTTCCAGGGACTAAGACAACACAGCTTTCAACTGAATTTCCAGCTGAGGTTCCATACCTTGCATCACCTTGGTGGTGCATCTCTGCCTCAGTGCACAATATCATGCAGTTCTCCCAGTGACCAGCCAATGGCTCTTCCTGTTCATTTTATTTTCTGTGCTGTGTTGCACAGCTTAGAACCAATCAATCTGTTTTATACTGGTTTGCAGAAGGCTGGTTCTGCCTGCATTTTCACTGACGTGTAGAATCTGCAAATGAAGTTAGAAGAATTCCTGAAGCCAATTCTGAGTGGTGTTGTTTGTCTAATTTGCCTGTTAAAACACTGCAAAGTCCAGTTAACATTTGTCTCCAGTGGGACACAGACCTTGTTAAGCATGCACACCAGCATTCTGCAACTCTCTGATCTTGGGGCCACGTGACAATGCTCCTGACAGAGCATGTACATAGGAAAGCAATTGAAATAAATGATGTTTAGAGGAAAGCAAATTAGCAGTGTGACCTCCCTCATCCAATCCTCTGCCCAAAACACTGCAGCTTCACTTGGGATTTTAGACATGAAGAGTTTGTGTGTCAAAGCAGATGTGAAAATAATAAACAGCTGAAGCCTCTGCTTGGAGTGGCTACAACTGCACCCCAGGTGAAAACGCAGCTGTCTGTAAAATTATCTGTCTGTCCTTTATTAAACTTCCAAACATTTCTCAAATAGTCAAGCGTACAAACGGCACACAGACAGCTCTTATTGACACTGACACCTTGAAACACACCTGCACACTTCGTACAGACATATCCATGTCCTCTTGGACAGCTTCCAGAGGGGCTCAACTCCAGCAATCTGGGAAGCTCTGGGCTCAGAGAAGGAGCTTATAGGGGCAGACAGCTTTCAGTGCCATGCACAATTTCTGTTCCCTCCCCTCCAGCCTCAGCACCATAGCACCTTATCATCACTTGTATCTCTCTCTCTAAAAGTGTGTTTCCCTTCCAGCTGACATATTTTGAAAGACAGCCTCCTCTTTGCCTTCCTCCATACTCTGCTTCTACAAGTGTATGTGCAATGCAGAAAATGGCCTTATAAACCTCTCTGCAGCAGGTGGGAAGGCAAGTACTGACTGCAGGAGAGCACAGCAAATTGGCAGTGCAGCAGCTGCAGCAGGACAGTGCACTGTAGAGATCCACTTTAGTCCACCAGAAATCTCCAAATCCAAGGACTTAGTGTTCTGCACATATGTGCATATTTATCCTGCTCCTTTACTCCCTCTTTCCTCGCCACTCCTCCCACACAGACAAAAATACAAACCTACACTCTTTTTCTCGGAATTTTGCAAGCCAAAGAGGTAGCACTCAGCAACACTCAGCTCCAAACCCTCAGCTCCCCTCCCTGCTTTTTGCTCACAGGCTCTGCAATAACCTTGTCTCCAGCCACCTTGCTGAGGCGGCCCATCCATGGGTTATTCTGTAGAGCAGACAGCATTAGCTGGCCAACTACAAACAAACGAACAAAGAGGAAAATAAATCATTCATGAAATGTCAGCATCTGCACTGTTTCATGCCCTTTGTTTGAGTGTTCTCATCTGCCTGTACACACAGCCCCCGACTTTTGGCATTGCCTGCAAAAAGAACACAGGGACAGAGCAGACCTACCTTTACGGAAACTAAAGCACCGCTTAATTTTCCTGTAAGTAGTTTTAGGGAGGAAAGGAGGTGCTGCTAAGGCACCAGGGCTGCGGACTCCGGCATTTCTGTCTTCAGGCATCATACAGGCCGGAGCCCCACGACCCTGCAGAGATCTCCTTTAGCAGCTGCATCCAGAAACAGCGCGACTGCTCATCCTCACTGACTGCTGAGGAGTTTTGAAGCAGTATATTTTCCTCTGGAGCAGGAGATGAACAGTCTTCTCACTACCAGAGAGAGCTTGAAGTAATTTTAATGTTCTCTTCCCTCTTTAATTTGGCTTGGGGGAACAATTTCCTTCCGTCTCTCTGCTTCCTTACGTTTATTTCCTGCGGGGAGACAACTGTCTCTTATATAATGTCACAACAAAAGAGTTTCAGCAGAAAGATCTATCTTCCATTCAGACTGAAGTGCCAGCACAGAGAGATGCAGAAAGTCTCCTTCCTCCTGGCCAGAACGGGAGGCAGAAACTCCAGATTCACAGAACAAGGTCAGTGCTCTGCAGTGTGCAAGGAGAAAGGGGAGAATAATACCCGAAAGACAGAAGGGTCCTCTGGGACGTGATGCTCCTCGCTGGCTCCTATAAGCCCTGCAGCTGAGGAGCAGAAATAGTGGCCCCTTCGCCTTAAAGGCTCTCTGTCCATCACGGATTCCTCTCCAAGCACCTTTTATATCCCTGACGTCGGCGTGGGCTCCTTACTCGCTCGCCTTCGAACCACCAGGAGCTCTCGTGGGAGAAGGACGTCAGATGCAGCATGAGTACATCCTTGCCAGCAAGACCCCGTGCTGCTGTGAGGAAGACGTGCCTACACGCGGGGATGCTCCACTCTGCCTCCTGCTCCCACGCCGGGCGATGGCAGCCAGTGCCGCTGCGTGCAGCAGGTGCAGGGAGGAGGGCTGTGCTGCAGCGCAGCTCCCTGCTCTGCCAGATGACTTTGGGCTGACTCGAGGCAGCAGCAGCCTGCGCCCTGGCTCCGCAGGAGCTGCCAGACCCGAGCGCTGCGCTCCTTGCCTCCTCCCTCCCCCGTGGCTGCAGGCTCTGCAGCTCAAGCTCAGGCCTTTCCCTTCTGCAAAAATTGCCTTTCTACGTCTAATCAGGAGAGGAATTTCAAGTGCAAACAGGCATTGCATGCCCTGCCTCATTTACATTGCTTTTCCCCATCAGAAATTTTTCTACAGTCCCCCAGTGCTCTTCAATAAAAAAACAAAAACAAAAACAAAACAAAACAAAAAAACCCAACAGGCTGTTTCTGAACACCTTAGTAGGTTCCTACCTCCCTCCACTCGTTCCTCCCTTCTAGCACAGGTTAACAAATAACATTGTAATGGTACAGTTAATCATCTACAGCAATCCTTGCTCCAATACTAGGAGTCCTTTCCCACTGCTTTAAGTACTGGAGACTCAGCACGGCTCACATGTATCCATGGAACACACACACAATTTGCTTTCAGCACTTAAAAGAACCAGAAATTTCAAGTATGTTGCTTGTGAAAGTGGCACTTGACTTGTATGACAGCAGACTACAGTGCTTTGCCACTAGTTCAGCACCACAAGTGCTGAAATTTAGGCAACAGCTACAGAACTATTTTGATTAATTTACTGAGATAATTCTATGTACTTGTTGGTGGACAGGCTCCTAAACACCGGAAGCCAGAGGAACCCTTCGGTAACAGGGTCAGACTGTTGCAGGCATGACCATGTAGGAAGGAATAATCAAAATATCAGCATGTCCACCCATACATAACAATTACCAGGGCTTGAGGACTTGAGATATCTTACAATATTAAATAAGCAATGATTAATGAAATGGGAGGCATCCTATTTCACAGATCTAGAGGTGACTGCTCCCAGGACACTGCTTTTTCCACGACACAACAGCCAGAAGTTCTCTACAAGCATAAAACCCAAAATCATTTTCCATCCATTCTCACATTTTCCAGGAGTTAACTGTTTACTTCCCAGTCCACTTAACTCTGAAACCACAGATATCCCACAGGGAAAAACAAAGAACATTTTGGTAAGCATGTTAACTACAAATGACCTTAAACAGTAATTTTAAGGATTTCAGTCTTCCCTTTCTTTATGAAGATCAGTGTGCAAATATCTGTCAGGTACTTCTCTAATTGGTATTACACGCTCCTATGACAATAAGGGTGTCCTATGAGTTTCCATGGTGGCTGGAAAGATTCCCAGCTGCAAACCAGAAATAGCTCTTGCCCTATAAACGCAAATGAGGGGCTGATGAAGAAAGCATGGAGTCAGGACTCGGGAGATTTGGTTTCTATTTGTAGCTTTGTCACAGCCTCTGTGTGCAGATTCACCAGAATTCAGCTCCCCATCTCTCCACTCAGTGCTGCAGGGCTGCCTTGGCCCACTGTGTGTCACGGAGCAGTTTTATGCAAGTGGAAGCCACATACAGTGTGCAGTTTGCTTCTCTCTATGAAAATGCACCTCTGTTAGGTACCAATAAGTCTGTATCACAGCAGTAGTGTATGCTGTTGTTTGGCTGCAGTAGAATCATATAATGGTTGGGTTGAAAGGGATCCTGAAGCTCACCTGACCCCAAACCCCTGCTGTGGGCTGGTCGCTCACACCAGCTCAGGTTGCCCAGGGCCCCATCCAACCTGGTCTTGAGCATCTCCAGGTATGGGGCATCCACAGCTTCTGTAGACAGCAGCGCAAAGACCTTTTGAGTAAAAAATTCCCCCAGACAACTAACCTAAATTTACCCGCTTTTAGTTTAAAGACGTCTCCCTTTGTCTTATCACTATCAGACTGTGTAAAAAGTCAGTCCTCCTCCTGCTTATAAGCTCCCATCAAGTACTGGAAGGCTGCAATAAGGTCTCCTTGTAGCATCCTCTTCTCCAGGTTGAACAAGTCCATCTGATTCAACTTTTCTCCACAGGAAAGGCGTTCCAGCCCTCTGAGCATCTTCATGACTCTCTGGGCCCAATCCAACAGTTTCTCCCTTTCTACTGCTGGAGGCCCCAGGCCTGGACAACTGTCATTGGCATTAGCTGTCTCTGGTAACAGAATCACTGACAGATTCTCATCACAAGCATTTGTGAAAAACATGGACGGTCCTCTACCTGGTGACCAAAAGAACTGCCCTAGTTCTCCCATAGAAGAGCTGATTTCATAGGCCCATTTTCTGTGACAACATCCCTCTCATACTGGTAATGTGACATCCCTACCAAGAGTAGCAGCAGCTCTGGCATTTCAGTAGAGCCCTCTGCACAGGAGAATGCCTGATAGATGCTCTGTAAGTTAAACCAATGGGCTTGTTCCCCTTTTTATTCTTTTTTAAGATACTATTCTTTTCTTCCAGCTCTGTCTGTGACTGAGAGAGAACAAAATGCCTTCTACATGCTTTGTGCAGCCGAGAGCCTTGCATGTTCACTCACTGACTCACCTCCTCCAAACGGTGCCCATATAACCCTACGGATGGACTTCACCCAATCCTCCATGTCATTCTGCGTGCTCGCCATAAGAAGATACGTCTCATGATTAGCTGTCATCCGCTCTCGGTCTCCTCCTGCAAGAGAAGATTGCAGTACTTTAGAATAACCCTTCTGCTTTCCTGTCAAGCCAGTTCCTGCCAATCTGAGAGCTGGAAGGAGTAACAGCAGCTCCATGGCAAGCAGACAATGTACACTGGAGCGTTTATTGTCAGCCACGGCATGTAGAGAAGGTTCTGTAAGTACATTCCCCATCAGAAAGCGAGAAACTGTTGTACTTCCAAAAGGAAATGAGAGGATAAATGTCATCGGTAAACAACCCACGCTGTTCCAAGAGCCATGGAGCCCGCACTAATCTGTAACTTGATATATGCACTGGAAGTGCTGCAGCAGCCACTATACCATGACAGAGAGAATAAACGCAGAGAGACCTAAGTGTGCTTTGAGCAAGCAGCAAGGACTCTGTTTTTATTCTCAGAGATGCAGCAGGGATGTCACATTCATAGCAATGACATTTGATACACCGGAGTGTTGCTGTGACTTTCCAAAGAAAGCAGCTGTTACTAGCAGTGAGCACAGCACAACCCACTGCTTTGGATGGGCCTAATGAAGATTAAACTTGAACTTGGAGGCAAAGGGAAACTCTCATTTTCTACAAATTGCAGCTATTCATACAGCACGTATTTCCCCAAACAGCATCCAAAGGAGTAATGCAATAATCTGAAGTACAATATATATTGAGACATACCACTGTCTGAAAGTCTGAAAAACACTGCTTTTCTTCCTCAGTCATTGTTAAAGATAGCAATGAACCTATTTTAAGTGCCAATGCTATAAAAAAATAGCATATGTATTCTTTTTTTGAATATATTCAGTTACTAGTATAGGAACTGGTGCAAAGCATAGGTTGATTGCTCAGCTCCAACCATGCTCTGGAGAATGAGGATATGAGGAGGAGGAAGCATCAACATCCCAAGCAGCAACATGTCACATACAGTGCTGGAAATATGCATCCCATCTCTTTTTCATAGGCAATCTGACTAAAGCCAGAACAGATCTCACATTCAAACACAATGAGTAGACGTGGCACAGTCTACTGAACTCAGCTTATTTGATGAATTTTCATCCTGGAAAGACCCAAAACTAGATACACAAACAAAAGGTCTCAATATATTGTCATGTCTATTAAATATAATAGTAGTAAACAAAGTACAGAGAAAAAGCATGCATCATAGCCATGTCAGTTTTTTCTTTATTTTGTTCATAAAACTTGTACTTACACAAACACAAGGAAAAACTCCTTTCCTGTGAGGGTGACAGAGCACTGGAACATGCTGCCCAGAGAGGTTGTAGTTTGCTTCTCTGGAGATACTCCAGACCTGCCTGGACACCTTCCTGTGCTATCTGCTCTAGGGAACCACTTTAGAGGGGTTTGGGCTGGGAGATCTCCAGCAGTCCCTTCCAACCCCTACAACTCTGTGATTGTTTTTTTTTTGTTTTTTTTCCTCCACAAAACATTACTGTTACTGCTATAACAGAGAATGAGCAAGACACATCTCAAAAAGTGAGACAGCCATTCGTACCTTCGATACTGCCATTAAGTGCTTGAAAACAGCACTATCATTTTAAGTTCATTAGAGGCACATGTATAGCCTTAGTCCTTTCCTGTGGACATGCAAGTTGCAATATATTTTACCTGCGTTGTTGTATTGCTCTAGATTGTTTTTCAGGTTCCCCTTCCTGCATTGTCAGACCAAGCAAAAGAAACACAGAATGCTGTGGGTTGTGGGCTGCTTATTCAAGGGGATGGAATACAAACTCAGCTTCGTTTCATTTTTTTCACTCACTGTGTTGCAGGTGTTACAGGCCTGGAAGGAGCAGAACTCAGTGTACCTGATCAAAGAAGTTGACTCTGACATATTCAAGATGAAAAGCTGCTGTTTACACAATTGATGTGTACATCCTGTTTCTTCCAGCCTCTGGCAGTTGCCAAAAATACATGGAACCCATCTGCTTCTCAAAACTACAATGTAATAACACGTTTTTGTTCCTACAGACCTTAACAATCCCTAATCTGTTTTCTTGGCAGCATCAGAAATCAAGTACATTTACTGAATAAATCTACCCAGGATATCCATTCAGAGTAGAAAATGTGAAAGTACACAATGCCACGGTGAAGCTTCCAATTAGGAAAGGTTGGATTTCTCCCTCTACCCGTCCTTCTGCACCAACAGTGATGTACAGGTTCTCAAATGCCACCTCCTGCCTCCACCAGCAGCTCAGTAACCAGTAAGTACAGACTGCTGCTGCCTTCCTGAGCAGGATCAGCCCCATGCTGACTGCAGCTCTGTGCAAAGCCAGCACTGCTCTGATAGAAGAGAGGAGGTATTTTAAGAACTCCTGCTACCAACCGGAAAAAAACAATTAGAAGAGGAAGAGGTCAGCTCCTGCAGGGATCCACTCCACAGGAGAAACGAACAGGAACAGCCTGCATTTGCTCATGCAGCTCCACAACACAATTGGAAGAACATAAAGATGTGGTGACCAAATTTAAGGGTGATCGTTTCCTGAAGTGTTGTCCTCAACAGCTCACCTGCTTCTTATCAAATGTGAATTAATTCAGCTTAAAAATAATAAGAAGAATAATAAAAAAGTCAAGCAAAAGTCAAGAGGCTGGAAGAAACAGGATGTACACATCAATTGTGTAAACAGCAGCTTTTCATCTTGAATATGTCAGAGTCAACTTCTTAGATCAGGTACACTGGGTTCTGCTCCTTCCAGGAGCAAGGTATTTTGGAGTCTTTTCCTTTCTAACCCATCACCTTTTTCCTACCTGAATAAACTGAGGATCAACTTAAAATCAAATATTTGCTTGTCATTTTGAAAGCATCTTGCATTTCTCACAAGCAGTAGTTTCAGCATCCTTGAGAATGGAATGCAAAGGGATTATATTCATACCATCTGTTTAAAAGAGAGTTTTTTCCCAAGAGGAATGTCAGAAAGTAGGATTAATCTGATTTTTCTGAGCTGAGAATGTCAAGGCCAACCTCAAGCGAATATTCACATTCCAATAAAAAGAAACTGGGAGACCAGTTTCCAAGTTCCCTGCTTGCTTGTGCATTTATTGCAGCCACAGATTCAGAAACCCTCAAGCTGAGAATGAGAACTGAAAGATGGTGGAAAGCAGACTGGCACTGAAGCAGAATTTGCTGATTTTGCTTCAGACACAGCCTCCTGCTTGGATGCTTCACATTCGTTGTCTACATTTTTCATTTCTCAGGAAAATGACAAATTGTAAAATGTTGA
Organism: Perdix hodgsoniae; assembly: GCA_035772895.1. NCBI lineage: Eukaryota > Metazoa > Chordata > Aves > Galliformes > Phasianidae > Perdix > Perdix hodgsoniae. Next base: position 33,553,106 of record JAPSGF010000002.1, read on the forward strand.
TCTGCTAGAAAGTTTTCAATGAATGTACTGAGTGTACCTGTCTATGGTATTGAAATAGAAACTCCTAACCACTCTTCAACTGACAAAAAGCAAGATAAAACAAGTCAAGCCGCTTATACACATACAAAAAGACTTAGGAGCTGATATTTAGACAAATTTCTGAAAATCCTGCCTGAAGGTCCTTTTGTGATTTTTTTTTTCCCCATTGAATCCTATTTTTTTTGTTTGTTTGTTTGCTTTGTTTTTGTAGATTGTCTGTCTTTTGGATGGTTCTGGCCACTGTGTGGTCTGGAATTCTCTTCCAGCTACTGCTGTCTATCACTACTTCTTGGTGGTGCACTAAGGAATGCCCTCCTTTTCTCCCCCACACCTTGTCTCAGCTGAAGCCTCTGAGCTGTGTAACAGTCTTTAAGGTAGAAGTCCCAATCTGGCACAGCTGAAATACCATACCGTTTGCAAACCATAACATGTACATTGTGTTCTGAATAAATCTTCTGAGCCTGGCCACACATAGAAAGGAGTACAGCGATGCAGAGATGCTCTTCTCCACTCAAATGTATGATATTAATTTGTACTTCCTGCTCAGGACTACAGTAGTCACACAAGCAACACAGGAATAATTACCAAAGAATTCATGACACTCTCCTATCTTTGTAGTCTTAAATCTTCCCCGTGTGACAAGCAAACAGCGTGGTAAGTGACACGTTATGGTGCTTCCAAGCATTTACTTCACTGACTTTCATTTTACATTTGCATTCAGGTTTTTTAAACTAAAGTAGTAATCATCTTTTCAAATGGTAGAGGATACCAGAGTAGCACAGACCAAAACTAACGGCCTTAGACTTTTTTTTTTCTCTAATGAAACTCCTTGTTTAAGAACAAAATAGAAATGATGATTACCCAGCATTGCTATCAACACTAATCACTGTTGATTTAAACAGAGCTGTCTGACTTGACATCCCAATGAGCTCCTAAAAGACAGCTCAAAGCCATACATATATCTATCTTCAATTCACTGACACCAGCAACTACAGGATCCATCTATCCTGAAGCTGTAAGCAAGTCAAGAAACTCTGTCACAGCTGTTACATCTTATAATCACATACCCCGTGCTTCTGGAGACTGACTGGAGCCATAAGTAGGTGCTCATTCCTACTGGTCCATTAGAAAAATCTAACTGGTAGAAGTTTGGTTATAACATGGACTGAAATTTGCAAAGGAAAACGAAGGGGCAAAGCACCTGGATGTAATTGTGTTTCAACAAGATTTTAATATCTTACTGACTCTGGGATTCGCTGAGAAATCTTTACTCAAGGCAAGTGCAAATAAGTTCAAGGCTTCTATTACAGTGCATCAGTCTTAGCAACAGCTGTATCTCAGATGAGTGATTTGAAGCAATAGCAGGAAGAGACATTTTCTTGACTCTTGCAGCATTACTGGTCTGCACACAATGCTGGCTAAGCAGCCATGTGTATGTTCTTACAGTAGGGAGGAAGAAGAGACAAGGAATTTCTGCAGATTAGCTGAGGACATCTTTCTGGTGATGCAGATATAACACAAGACTTGTAGACAATAACCAGATTTTTTTATTTTTAATTCTCTAAGCTTTACTTATTCTGCATGTATTCAATACTGCTTCCACTGAGTCTACAGTGTCATACCAACAATAGAAATAAGGAACATAAAGCCATTTTTCATAATATATGATCAACCAGACTGCAAAGATGAAAGAGACTGTAGGAAAAAAAAAAAAAAACACTATACTTTATAAGTCTCCACAACATACATTGATTGGGAATTCCGCTGATCTTTAGACAGATAAATCTATCTACGGCTGGGTTTTATGACACACTAGTGGTCACCATTAATTTCTAAGCATTTTTCAAAAGGTTGTCCATAAACCTCATGTTTATAGACTCAATTGTTTGTTCCGTTAAAACCAGAGCAGATACCAGAGCCAGTGCAACACTGTGAATGCCATCATGCTGTTGCACTGCCTCTACAGCCTTGACGATCAGAAATAAGCTAGGTTGAAAAAAGATATACGCATTACAGTTTTACTCGGGACTACCTTATTATATCATAGAATGTCTTAGGTTGCAAGGGACCTTAAAGCCTAGCCAGTTCCAACCCCCTGCTTTAGGCCCTTGCCATCCACCAGATCAGGCTGCCCAACCTGATCTTGAGCATTCCAGGAATGGGGCACTCACATCCTCCCCAGGTTATATCCTCTGTTCTGTAGTCTGAAAGGAAATTGAGATGGTTTGTAGGTTTGCTTCTATTGTTCCTATAGCTTTTAAATGACTAATATTACCACCACTGAGATCCTTGGCTTTGAAATACAGTTATCAAACTCATCGTTGTTTTACTTCCAATCCATATCAGGGGCACTATTTAATTTTTCTTTTCACAAAGAATTAATCCATTTTCCTTAAGAGAGGAATTAAGAATCTGCAAACAAGTCAATAATGAAGATACTGCTTTTTAAATACCTCAGTAATAAAAAAAAAACCAAAACCCACAAGTTTTGCTGATAGCATCCAACCTGATCTTTGCATTAATCACCTTGAGCAGCAGTTCTTTGCAGTAAAGATGTATTGGCTTTTTTGTGCATACTAGCTTTTAAGAGTACAGACTGCTGGCTAATTTAAGCAGCTAAATGGCAGAAGACTGCTAACAGAAGTACATTCCCTGGTGGGCATTGTGCTCCATCACAATTTCCCTACTTACAGCATAAGCCTGAAAGACAGCAGGAGGTTTTCAAGAGAAGGAACTGTTTGTATGAAGCTATGAATCAGCTGCAGTTGGATACCTGAAATTAAGTTCAGGAAATTTATTCACCATCTGTAGAATGATGAATAGCCTGTACCGGAGATTTCAGCACTGCTGCAGGGCTACAACTGCAGTACGTGTCTGTAAAGGTTTTACAGAAGACGTCACACACAGTAAGAGCATGAAAACATGCCATACATGAGCATTTTGTGTATTGCACAGCTGCAAAAAGCCTTTGTCCTAACGTAATTATTGCATAAGTACCTAAGTAACAAGCTGTGATTCTTGCACATCAGCACTCATAGCTGTGTTAGAAAAATATAAGAGGGAAAAGAAAGGTGAAAATTCAAAGCATCTCTCAAGCATGTATTTTTTTCAGAGCACTTTCTCTTTTCAGGCATGGGTCTCACTATTCCTCTCTCCGTTACTTTTGTTGTGCTTCCATTCTTCCCAGTTTGAAATTCTCCTCTGCTTCAAGTCAGTCTCTCAGTTCACTCCCTTATCTTTGGACATGGACCCCACATGTTACCTACTTTGCTGTGTCTGTTCCTCCCCCCCTCCCTTTTAACCAAGATACTGGTGCCAGCGCAGCTAACTTCTCCCCCTGCCCTCATGCCATTCCCACTTGAACATGTCATCTCTCTTCCTGCTCAGAGCACAGCAGCCAGAACATTTTGTTTACAGGCTGCATTAAAAGCCCATCTCATCATGTCAGCCTCTTCACAGCCCTACGCTCCACCAGCCCAGAGCAGCACCGCACATCACTGCCTCCCCAGCTAATCAGTGCCATGTGAAAGTAAGAGGCATGCCTGTTTTCCCCTGCTGAGAATAGTTTCCAGCTTTCCAGAAAGAATTTTCCAGTGTTGTCAGCATCTCTGCCATATAAGATGCAGTCTGAACTGTCATCTTTGCTGTTCTATTGTTGCGGCTTTCAGACATTTTCAGAATTGTGGAATTTTCTGCAACTGTTAGTGAATCTACTTATTTACGTTGAATTGTTGAGAAACTGCTGCAACAAAAAATATTTTTCTACGTCTTTTCCAGCCATGTTAACTGAGATGGAATCAGACTCTTCTGCCTATATGGGAGATATATTGGAGATGAGCTCACAGAAGCAGATAGATGGGGGAAAAAAAGATAGATTTCATTGAATCATAGAGTGGCTTGGCTTAGAGGGGACTTTGAAGATCACTGAGCTCCAACCCTTTGCTGTGGGCAGGGTTGTCAACTACTAAATCAGGCTGCCCAGGCTACAAATAAAATTTTAAAAGAGCATAACCTTTTCCAGTGCAGATGACTGCAAATATAGAACCAGGCACTAATGAGAAATTTTCTTATTTTCTAAAAAAATGTGTATTACAGTGTTACCTGCCTTGGCAAACTGTTAGCACTTAGTGGAGCTAAGGAGTGAAACAATTTGATGAAAGTACAAAAGTTGCACTCAGTATCACTTTTCAAAAAGGCTTCTCACTCCTTGTAATCCATTCCTCAACATTCTTCCATACCACTAGTATTAGAGAAATACACAGCATTGATCCTGTTGTAAAAAAAGAATTGCAGTGCCCACTCACATGTGCACATTTACACCATAAAGAGCCCTCCTGTGAAATCATGAGTTCATGAAAGTAAAGATTAAAGCAGTGTCTTGCCAAATTCCATAAACAATTAAAAACATGGGGCTTTTTAGAAAACTTTTGAAAACTTGTGAACACAGAGGATATAAAATCATATTGTCAATGCCTTATTTTTAAACAACAACAAAAAAGAGTATGTCAATCTTCGTGAGTGTTTTCACATTCTTCTGACTTCGGTCTACCGTTTTCTGAGGATGCAGATAACCAGAGATATTTCCCTTCTGACTGTTCCTTGGATGCTTGGAGACAGCAGAACTCATTTGTGACTGCATAGAAGAATCAGAAGAGGAACATGGTTTTTCAATGATGTTTCAGCTGAAATGTTTTAGTGCTTTAATTCTGCTGCCTTTGTGTTGGGCAATGTCATTTGTAGATCTGATTTCCAATAACCAAGAGAGGAGTGGCTTCCTGCAGCCAGGTCTAAGCTCCTGGGTGCATTCAGCCAGCAGACAAAACTACAGAAACGGTTCCACATTCTACTGCTTCGTCTGCACATTAATTGCCATCTGATTATTGCAATAATGCTACAGAGTCTACAGACAATTTCTCACATTTAACTTTTCTGATTTGCCTTGAAATTACTGTTTTACTTGGTACTTCCTATAGCTGCTAAAATCTGTGGAGAAAGAGGGCTTTGAGTAGGACTTGCTGAGATTGCATCAACATATTCAAGTAATTGGGAAGAGGTCTTGAGGGGTCATAATATCAAGCATCAGTGGTCAGGCAAGATTTAATAGGTCCCTCTGCTGCAATCTGCTATGACTGATTTATCCTGAGAGAATATAGATGATAGCTAACTCACAACTTTCTCTGACTGATGTGACACATCTTAAAGATAACTAACTGCACTCCTATCATTTGACAGTAGTTACCTTCTTTGAAGTTCTCAAGTTGGACATCTAAAATGACCATTATATAACCTGAAAATAGATATTGAGATAAACCAAATGCAGAGAAAAACTCTAAAAGCATATATCCATTTCTGCTTCTAAAGACAGGAGAAAAAAAGAACACATGCATGTACTGGTCTTTGTTGCAGCTCCATGCCATTCCTTTGGGTTCTACTGCTATCACCAGAGAGCAGAGATCAGTGCCTAAGCAGTTTCACTTCTCAGCTCCCTCACATTCTTGGCATGGCACTTTCCAGTTTGCACTGAATTATGTTCAACATACTTCATTTCTGTACAGAGCAACTTGTTAATTCAGCCAATATTTGACTTCTAATTAGATCACAGATGAAAATAATAGCTCCTTGGGGCATGGGTACACAACCCAAAGGATACTGATATGCTAACGGAGCAAATATGTATTGTGTATACATGTCATTTCATTATACTTGTTTGAGAATGCAAAGCCATGTTCTAGCTGCTCAGAAAATAAAGAAAGAATAAGTTATTCTGAAGAAGGTTAATAGATAATTATGCCTCCACATATGACCATCTAGCTTATCTAAAGCAACAGAAGGTTTTAGTCATCAGTTCAGGACATTTGTTCCATAATTTCCCTGTAATCAAACCTCTCCAGGAACACTGTGCTTCTTAGCACCATTTTGGGCTATCGGCTCAGCATGACCTCAGACAGAAGCAGCATCACTTTATGAATTATCAGTTCAACTCTTCAGTCCTTTAAATGTTTCTGAGATTTTTACATCAAGTGCAGCGCTCCTCAAAGAAGGGGCACCAAGCATTAGTTATCTGCAGGGCACTAACTGCTCAACATCTCATAAATTCACACAACTCCAACACTGGCTTCTTTGCTTAAAGAAAACTGTTTACTGCTTCCTGCCTCTTCCCTTCAGAAGTACACAGATGGGATAGTCAGAAAGCACCTAGCAAAGATTTTGGGCCTGGCTGGTGATAGCTTAAGTGATTTCAGTGCTATTGTGACCAGCAGAGCTTCAGCTTCTCATAGCACTGGTTTTGCCTGCCAGATCCTCATTCCATTTGCAAGAAAATGTGCTCCTATGAAACAGTTTAAAAAAAGCAGTTGGGCCTTTAGGGTTGAACTAGTCAACATAAGCTCTTTATATGGCAAAATGGAAGAACTACCACAGGGTAATTCATCCAGGCTATCCTAGAAGAGTCTTCAGAGATTAGATGAATCTCTGTGGAAATACCAGTTCTTGCCCAAGCTGTCCACAGAGGCATACTCATGTTGGCCTTATGTGCAAGGTTACTGACATGGTAGCGTGCCTGCATCTGTGCTTTATGAGTCCACCCGCACAGACAAATGTTGGTTCCTTGTTCCTTGGGCTGTTCTGGGCTGCACAAAAAACACTGAGACATTCACAGGTCATTATTAGTAATTTCAATGTCTAATGGTTGAAAACATACCCCTGAAGTATCTACAAACTATTCATTCCTTCAGAAATATCACTAACCATACAAAGTAAGTAATTCTTAATCATGAAAAAGTTATTTCGAACAACTGATTTTTCCTATTAGAAAAGAAAGCTTTTATAATAGCAGTCTTTTCCAACCTTAACAATTCCATGAGTCTATGATAATTAAGTCATGACAATACATGACAAACAACCATTAGGCATGAGAATGAGTATCAAAGTAATCTATATAAGAAGAAAAACAGAAATTATACAGTAAGGGGGATGTCAGTGAGAGAAAACCATTTGCCAGTGAGATGATTAAATGTATCACCAACACCTCCCATTCAAAATAAAGTGAAAACTGCAAGATCTCACATTGTGCTGTGTATAGATGTTGCCAAACTCCAGGGGATATTTTGGAAAGGTGTCTCTGGTATCTCAGGAACACTCTCCAAGAATCAGTGACACAGCTCAAACTGCCAAATACCAGAAAGCACGTGAGAGCACTTCCTCTCACAAGGTTTCCCAGATCATTTCTAGAAATCCTGAGGAGGACACATGCTCTCACAGCTTCAGATGCTCTGTTAGCAAAACAGGGACAAACTGCCCGGTGCCTTCCTCTGCTCATTGTTCTGAGAGAAAACACTCTGTTTAAATGCTGATAAAGTAATTACAAGGAGACAACATCCCAGGGAAAAGAAAATGAAAAAGGCAGTGGGATCTGAGGGGAAGACTAGGTTAATTCAGAACAGTGGTGGAAATGTGATGGCACAGTCAGAGTGGTAAACACATCCAAACGTAATTAATTAGTATATTAAACTAAATGTCACTATGCATTCTTAACGTGTAGGCATAATTCTCACAAGAATGCCTTGAATAACTCTGATGAACTGAAACAACACCAAGATTGCAATTTAAAATCTAATACCAAGGTCTACCATTCAAGACTGCTAATAAGATTTCTGCAGCTTAATAGCTTTTCTCCCTGAAAACAGATTATGCTTAGTCACGTAACTACACTCACAGAACTCTCAACATTTAAGTGCAACTTCCACAACTGTACTACAATGCACACCACAGTGCAGATGGGAGACAAGTTTGCCACCAGAGGCTGGGTGAAGGACAGGTCAGTTCCTTTAGTGACCATGTCTCAGTCAGACTCAGTTGGAAGGTCCAGCAGCTCTACTGGTGCTCAGCAAGAGGCATGTATAAATGGATGGCTTAGGAAGGAAGTCCTGTTTCTGGAGCGAAATCCTAACAGAGCAATCTAGCAGCACACTTGAGGCTTCCAAAGGAAAGAACATGCCAAGAAATAAGGGAAATTCTCCTATTGCCTGCTGCTCTTGACGCACAAGTCCTCATGAAAAAGAATCAAACTCATGACACTGAGATGGGACAACACTGTCATGTTCACAGAAAGTTTCCAGTTACAAAATAAATCCAGCTATTTCTTTGAAACTGAAAAACCTGTTGGGGTTACAGCATGAAGGAAATCCTAAGATTTTGCAGGGGAATGCCAGATGATGAGAAAATAAAGCAGGAGTACTCAAAGTTGTTGTATTTCTGCACTTAGACCCACAATGATGCAGTAAAAGAGCACAGTCAAGAACTAACTTGCTACCATTGCATTTGTAAACTGAAGTCTCTAGTAGGCTCAACAATTAACTCTTGCTTTACTAAGAAAATAGCGAGGGTTTACCAATCAATGTTAATCCAGCAGTAGATAAACGCAACACAATTCTCATTTCACCTACTACCTAAGTCTATTTTCCCCCTACTTTCTCTGCATACTTCAGTCTCCCAAGGCATGCAATGCTGATCTTTCATTCATTTTAACTATCATCCTACCTAGTTTTAACTCTCAAGTGTAGATCCACATCATGTATTCTCCCATAATGATGTGTGAAATTTGTTCCTAGAATCATTAAGGCTGGAAAAGACCTCTCAGATAATCCATTCCAACCCCAGCCAATCCCTACCATGCCCACTAACCATGTCCCTCAGCACCACATCTCCATGAACACCTCCACGGACTCCATCACCTCCCTGGGCAGCCTGTTCCTCACCAGTCTTTCTGAGAAAACATTTTTCCTGGTATCCAATCTGGAGTACTTCATGAAATAAATCTGGGAACATGAATCACTATGAAAACTTTTTTCTCATCAAATGCCTCTATGCCTCCATTTGTGTACCCACTGGAGACTGACAGGACTGGGATTCATCCATGCCAGATCAGAAATGATCATGAGCCATTACACCCATCATGAGTCATTACATTCAGCTGCTGCTGCTGCTTTGAGAATTTTCTCGGATGTCATGTTTGCTTGAGCAAGAAAGAAGTGTTTCCTTCTTGGGAATGTGGAATAAATGAAGAGGAAGGGAGAACTACAGCAACAAGACAAGGGCAAGTGGCAAAGGAAAGTTTGAGGAGCTGTCAGATGCAAAGGAACAAAACCAGTCAAGAGGAAAAGTGGCATCTGCAGGGCCTCAGACAGTAACAGAGACAGCTCACTCTCTTTGGTGGCTTTTTTTGTTGTTTGTTTTTGCAAAAGCTCTGATGGGCAGCATGCATGTGAAAGACAAAGCAAACAAAAAACAATGCTTGTAGGAATCCTGCAGTTAATTCAACCAACTCCTGATCTCTTGTGCTTTATCTGTAAATAAACACAACTGTGTACTTAGTAACTCCCCACAATGTCCAGCCTGTTGCTTTTTTTCTTTTACCTTTCTTAAGTGTGTTAATGCTCCTGACCTCACTGGTTTGAAGAAGTAACCTGTAAACTGGAAGGCTATCACCTGTGGAGAAAGCCAACAGAAGGCTGTTTGCACTTTACTTAGGTAGAATCTCAGGAACGACCTTTAGGGGCAGGATAATGATAGTTTCAGCTCTTAAAAGGAAATACCAGAAAAGGATGTAGATATTCTCTGCTAGGGGTTGGCTGAAAAAAAAATGGGGTTGTTCTGCTCCCAGTCCTGCCCTGTGCTGTCCAAGAGCTCAGGAAGAAACTGCAGGCTTTGACAACAAAGTGTTGTAAAAAAAATAAAAAATAAAAATAGCTTTAGCAGTACAGAATGGCAGACAGACGGCCACCCTGTGGCACTTCAATAGCAGTATTTCACAATGAGTACACTTAATTTAACTTTGTTATTGCATTCCTTTTTCCTGGCTGAAAGAAGCATGTTGAAATTCAGATATCAGCTCCAATGCATGTGGAAGAGCTTCACTCCTTCTCTCAACACACAACGCATCTTGCACAAAGACTAAGAGCTCCCATTAACACTATATCAGGAGAAAGCACCACATTACAACTGGAGAAGAACATCATCTCTCAACAATCCTCTCCTTGCAGTTCCAGAAAACAGGCCAGCACAGGAGGAGATATGCCCAACAGGTAACTTCTGTGCTAGCTAGGAAAGGTGTAATGCTACCATGTAAAATACCAGCATGCTGCTGCTGCACATCCCGAAGTACCACACTTAAGTTAGCTTCATCCAGCTCCACTTAGTAAGCAAGTCATGGCCTCATGCACCAGTTTCTGTTTACGAGTAGTCTTAAGATGCAGCGCCGTGCAGAGCTCATTACAGTAATTCACTCCTGAAGTAAAGAGGTGTTGGATGAATTTGGCAAATTGTACAATAGAAAATGGTTATGTTTTAATGAAGTGCAGATGAAAAGCAAAAGTGGAAATATAACAATAATCTAAGATGCCCTGCTTAGAGAGCTACTCCAGCTGTTCTTTCTCCACACTTTGGACAAATTATGTCAGTCCTTTGTCCAGGGGCCCCACTGCTTCACTTCCCCACTACTACCTCTGAATCCATTTTGCATGGACCACAGACACAGTTATCCAAAGGCCACTGTGTGCACACTGCACAAAATCTTCCATTTCACTGTCTGTTCATGTGCAACAGTCAAGACACCAACCTCTTGGATGACATATCCCTTTATTTTCTTTTACTAAGCTTAGAAAGATGACTTCAGGTTGCCTCAATAAAACATACAAACCAGAGTTTGTTCACAAAACTAAATGTCTGTGGGAGGATGACAGCAAAATCTCTAGAGCCTTTCAATGTTTGACCTGATTGCCCCAACTAGTCAGCTCCTATCACTTCCCACCACCATCACCAAAACTGCAGAACACCATCAGAAGCCTTGTACATACTCTGCAGATGGGCTCACCTTGATGCTTGCTTTTACAAAATCTAGCTGTGTGGCTCTCAAAGAGAATGTGACTATTCTACAAGTGGGAACAGGGAAATGCAGCTCAGAATCATAGCTCACGTTATAAGCAACCTCCCAGCCAGCTCTACAACTTTTTGCTCTGATATCCACCTACAGTTTCTTGCAAAACACATCTATCTTCCCAGTCTGCCTCTCCCTGTAAGGGGCAAGGGAGACACTGGATCAAAAGACAGACAAAGATATCAGGAGCTGACCAAATCTGCCCAAAGCCCTGCAAACAACAGCTCTGACCTTGGAAGCAGTCAAAGCAAAATTAAGTCTTATCTCATTCCCAGCACGGGCATCTGATTAGCTGGAAGGACACCTGACACGTCAAGAACGCAGCGCTCTGACTACACACAGGAAAACCTTGCCTGCACACAACAAACGATCCCAAGAGTAAATTCACAGGAGTAAATCCCAAAGAGTTACTTCATGAAAGGAGGTGAAAGGGTCTTCAGACTCAACAGCCTGGATGCCATCCTATCACTGGGGATTAGGTCAGCTGTCACTCCAGACTTTATCAAAGTCCTTGTGTTTAAATTATTTTAAAGGTACTTTTAACCTTCAAAATATACCCATTCCCTAGACAAGATTGAGGAAGGATGAAATAGCTGACAGCATTCCTCAGTGCCAAATGGAAACTTCTCTGTTGGATGCATAGAGGTCAGGAAGCACACTGATTGTAGACAGGGAAGACTGACTGTAGCACTAGACTAGCAACACACAAGTTTGTTAGGGAAGATCCGCTGTTTGTTTGGATAAACATGCAAATTCAATCCAATACACAGGCTTAGACAAGAAATGATAAGGTTTGTGCCATTTGAACCAGAAGCTATCCAAAGCAAATCCAATCAGAGTGAGGTTTTTTTTTTGTGGTAAGAAGGGGAGGTGAGAGCAACAAGAACTTCATTTATTCTGGGGGTAGGAAACTGGTCTGAAAACAGGCGGCTTTCATCTAAAACATCATTGCTAGGTATTTTGTGCACTATGTTTTGTTTAAAGGAAGGAAATCCTATCCGTTTTGGTTATCACAGTGCATGCAGTATCACTTACTCCTCTAAACCCAAAAACCTCACTGTAAAAAGGAACCAGAAATCAGCAGTGAATTATTCTGAAAAGCCAAATGCTATTTGAGAACAAATCATGTTGAAATTGTTCCCAGGCTGCACAAGGGGAAAGGAGAACAGATTCTGGTTCAGGTCCTTATAGACAACCTGACATTTTCTAAGCTGGCCAAGTGCAGAGAGCTTTTATTTCAAAAATAAATAAAATTAAATGAATAAATAAAAATTAGCCAAACACATTTTCTATTCCCCCACCCACTTCCTCTGTATTAGTTCTTGAACTAATAATTTAAGAATAAAGGAGCTGCTGATGCTGGCCATTGACTCCACGGAGCAAACTAATATACGCCTTTGGCTGAAATACTGCAGAAATTGCTAGTCTGAGCCAGGTGCTGGGAACTAGCAATTTATTTTTTAACTACTAAAGGTCAGGACCTGAAAGGTACATTGCATGAGAAATTTCAGAGACACTTATCAAAGCACAGAAAATCAGATTAATAACATTTCAGATTATAAAGCATTTGGAAACAGTAACTAATGAACAGCAAGTGTATCACCATCCTGTGAATGAGATGATGACATCCGGGAATGTTTGCCAAAGAGACATCTTCTCCTTTCTGCACCTGGCATGCCGAGCAAGTAGCTGCATGGCTCTGGAATAGTTTGCCCTCCATGGCCTCACCACAGGTTCATTGTACTGGAAAAGCAAGGAGGGTCCTATATGGATATACAGTACAGGCTAACAACAACAGTGCAGGAGCAGACTTCTATCTGCTCCTGTAAACAACCTCAATAGCTGTGAAGAGTCAGGAATAAAATTACAAGCATTTAAGCAAAAGATCTCTAGGAATCCATCCACATTTGTCATGATGTACAAATCTCCTGAAATTAAACACTGAAAATTGAATGTTACATTCATAAAAATGGGAAAGAAGTGCCAACCAATAACTGTCACCTCAGGTAAACACGCAGAGTAGCTTCTCTCCTCCAGTAGAGGAACAAATGCAGTCGTAGGCATAAAAATGACTGCAAATCACTCGAGGAACAGACTCAGCAGTTCTTCATGTCTCCCTAAGCCTGCTGAACATTATTAACAATAGAGGCATTTTCAGCTCAGCTACCCACTGGGAACTTTTGTCTTGTGTAGAGCTCCAGAATCCAGTTTCAGCAGGAAGAATGACTGCTACTGAGCCAGCAGCAGCCAAGCTACTGTGCTGCTCCTGCTTCCTTTCTCCTCCCGGAGCAGCCATGCAGCAGGAACTCTGCTTACCAGGAGCAAAACTCACTTCATCTCTGAGAACAAAAGCATCAGGTATGGCCCCAACCAAAGAGATAAGTATCTGCTCCTTCTGCACTGGTACTAAGCTGTGGCTCTTTCCAGAGGACACTCCGAGGACTCCAGCAGGCTGTACCTGAGCTTTGCCACTTTGCACTGTCACAATCTCCCGTGCAGACTGAATCAGCCAGCCAACAGGGGTAATGCACAATTAACAGCTTTCAGGGACCTCAGCGGCACACATTTATCATGTTTTACCAGCACTCCAGGTAGGTGCTAATGTTTTCCCTTGCATAAATCAGTTTGTACCAAATTGAATCCCTCATTTTCCAACAACAGTGATCTTAAGCTCCATTTTCACTCAGTTTCATTGATTAGAAAGTATAAACACTGACACGTGCTTCTAGTTCAATACATACAATGCATACCCAAAATTCAATCTGCCAGTATTAACCCCAACACAAGGTGCAAGTCTAGAAAATTTCCTTGAAGAAACAATAAGGTTAAACCCATCCCAACATGCCAGCAGACAGCTTTCACAGTTCATCGTTTAACTAATGATTAAAATGTAAATCCCTCTTCTGTTCCAGCCTCAAACATCTGTTGCTATCAGTGCTAATCATCTCATAAAAGAATGTACAACTGAACATTCTGCAGTTAAAAATATCACTCCAAAAACCTTTCACTTCAAAATTCATGGAAAACGTTGTGGTGGTCTTTTTCATTTGGCTTTCAGAAAAGATAGACTGATTTACTTATTTATTTTATACCGGATTAGTCTAGAGATTAATGCAAACTGGTAACCTGCATTTAACAGCGACAGTGAACCAATTAATCAAAAAGATGTAGGAGAAAAATGGTAAGGCATCAATAATGATCCTAATTGCCATCTGAGTTATAAAATACCAGTTATCAAAATAACTTTCCTTATGAATTGGGAATCGCTTTGTATCTACCTCTCACTGTATCATATGGATAATACAAATAATTTCCTAAACTGACCACCTGCTAAATATGCTGTTAAAGGCTATGTTGAGTAGAAAACCTTGGTAATCATAGAAATTACATTTTTATTAGACTTGCTTGTACCATCTCAATATTGCTGAATACTACTGAAATGGAGTGCTGTTCATTGTTACCATCTCTGCTTTTCCGACAGGCAATGATAAGCCAAATGAAAAGCTCATTTAATTCTTAGTTTATTTTCATGAAACTTTCTGCTTTCCCTGTCAATGCCTTAAAGAACCCTGCAGTAATAGAGAGGCTTTGCAGAGATCCTAGAGGTCTTTATAAAAATAGGATATGGTAATTCAACAGTCCCTGCAGAAATCTGAAGGATTTTCAATAACATTATGACAGAACATTAATAAAGGAATGCACATCTTGTGATATGAGCATTGCAGTACTGCTCACAATATTTCATTATGAAAATTCCTAGAGGGCAGCAGGGATCCAGCTATGAAGACAGCACTGACACCCTCAGCTCATAATGTAAGGGAGCAGAATGTAGGCTATCATTTATTAAAGAGAAGCTGGCTTCTCACAGTTCTTCAGAGCTCATTCTTTTGGGTGCAGGTTCAGCCTCCAGCCCATCTAAAGCACAGGTTAAAACATATCAAAATGGCGTTAGCAGTTGGGGTGTAGTTGTCTTTCAAGGCTTTACTTTAATAGACCCTTTACCACTAGTTTTAATTAATGTAATTGCCACACTAAATTCTTGAGGGGAGAACATAGATGAAAAGATTTCACTAGATACCAATATGACAGGTTTATTAACATTTTTGCGCAGTGACTACAATGCCTATCAAGGTTGATTCTTCCAAATTGACATCTGTGACTGTAATTCAGAAGGGGAACTCAGTAACATATAACCTTGAGCGTGCAATGGTGTAATTACTGAGGAGAAATGAAATGGAATTACAAATTTAATTTCCTTTGACATATTTGATAAAAAACATAGCTAATGTGATTGGTAAATTGTGAGATCAAAGAAGTAAAGATTGGAAATGAAGCAACGTACACCCTCACCCTTCGTACACCTTGTGGTTCCAACCTGCAAGTGGTCTGTGCAGCCAGAAGTATTGCAGTAGAAGGTTGCAGTGGGTCTAAAAAGCAGAAGGCCATGTGGGTCTGTGCAAGCAGTGGAGAGGAGCTAAAAGCAACACTTGGCTTGTCACCTGCTCTGTGCTGCTCCAATAGCCACAGCTGAACTGAATTCACATTTTCTTGGCAATTAAAACTAGCAGGAGACAGTGCATGCAGTGTCAGCCCCAAACAGACATGATATACCAATGAGCACTCTGCTCTACTAGTCAGCTACAGATGACATGTGTCTTGACAAGGATTTTACCAGTAACGTATCCCAGCAGTGCACCCAGTCTGACACAATGTGCTGCCAGCACCTACAGGATTTATCACAGAATGGTTTCAGTTGGAAGGCACCACAAAAACCTAGCCAGTTTCAGCCCTTGCTGTGGGCTGGTTATCCCCCACCAACTCAGGCTGCCCAGGACCCTATCCAATCTGGCCTTGAGCACCTGCAGGGATAGGGCATCCACAGCCTCTCTAGGAAACACGTGCAAGGGCATCACCACTCTCTGAGTAAAGAATTTCTTCCTAACATCCAACCTAAACCTTCACTCTTTTTGTTTAAAGCCATCCCCTCCCCTTGTCCTATCTCTATCAGACCATGTAAGAAGTTGGTTTCCTAAACATTCCTCAGGTGCTGGAAGGTAACAGTGAAGTCTCACCTACTGGAAGGTAACAATGAAGTCTCACCTGAGCCTTCTCTTCTCCAAACTAAACAAGCCTAGCTCCTTTCTCTATAAAAGATGTGCCCCAGTCCCATGAACATCTTTGTGATCTCTTCTGGATATTCTCCAACAGCTCTGCATCCTTTTTGCGCTGAGAACCCCAGGCCTGGACACAGTATGATAGAGTCTCACCAGGACAGAACAGAGAGGGATAATCATCTCCCTTACCCTGCTGGTCACCCCCCTATTCATGCAGCCCAGGATACCACTGGCCTTCTGGGCTGCAAGTGCACGCTGCTGGCTCATATCCAGCTTTTTGTCCTCCAAGTCCTTCTCTGCAGGGCTGTTCTCAAGCTCCTCTCCCTGCCTGTACTCATATCTGGGATTACCTTGACCCAAGTGCAACACCTTGCACTTGACTTTATTGAACCTCATCTGGTTCTCGTATGCCTGCTTTTTGAGCCTGTCCAGGTCCCTTTTTCCACACAGGAAAGGGTGGCATCCCTTTCCTCTAGTGCCTCAACTGAACCACTCAGTTTGGTGTCAACAGAAAACTTGCTGAAGGTGCACTCAATCCCACCATCTATGTCACTGATAAAGATACTGAAGAGCAGCAGCATCCACCTGAACATAGAACTGTTGACAACAACCCTCTGGCTGTAATCATCCAACTCTTTATCCACCGAATACTCCAGCCTTCAAATCCGTATCTTCCTAGTTTAGAGATAAGAATGTGGTGTGGGATTATTTCAAATGCCTTGGACAAGTCCCAGTAGACGACATCAATTGCCCTTCCTTTTTCCACCAATGTTGTCACTCCATCATAGAAGCTCTGAGCTTGCAGCTTGCCATTTATGCCAAATGCTGCAAATTTCTGCAAAATCTCTCTTTTCCCCCCCTCTTTGCTCATTTATCCTCTCATAACAGATTCACAGAAGGACTTCAAGAAATATAGGCTATTACATTACTAAGAATTTTTGATTTGTTTAGACAATATGAACAGAGAATGAGAATGTAAAATATTTATTCAAGCAAATGACATTTTACCATTTTCCATGCTAATGTGGTAAGAAGAGAATGAAAACAACTTAAACTAGAATTCCTTCAATGGATGGAAATTAGTTATCAGATGAGACAATTAAAAGAAAAAATCTTTTAGGAAGTTAACCATGCCACAACCTGACATTTGCAGCTTGAACCTCCTTTCCTTGTGCATACGTACTTTTGCATATGTGTAGAGAAAAATGTGCAAACCAGTCTCTGCACTGGCTTCCTCAGCCCCCGTTCCAGTACCATAATTTCCATAGACTCAAGTGGCTCATTCTTCAACTTAGCCCAGCTGTATCATTAAAACTCCGAAACTTCTGGCCAAAATCTTCCCAGTCATAGAAAACAAGCGTAAACTTGCATACTCTCCCAGACTGTAGCAAGTCAATAGTAGCATTAAAGTTGTTTTTTTTTAACATGGGTAGATAAATCAGCTTACAACAAGCAATTCCAAATATGACATGCCATCTTGCTGCTGATGCCATGTATATGCTTGGACAAGGAAACCCGGCCTCATAGGCTTGAACCTAGGAGCTGATGGCCAAGCGTTAGACCCAGGTATGTCAGCTCTTGAATCAAATGTTTTGTACTGCATAAATTAAATACCTAGATTGTATTTGAAGCTGTTCTTAAATCACAGAGCTGCTATGGCAACAGCTTTTGTAGGGAGCAGCTTCTCTCCCCTCTCCATGCCATCAGTGCTCTAACAGTGCATTCTCAGCAAAACCCCAAGGAAATACCCCAGCCACAAGAAGTCTAGTGGGCAGCTCACCACTTCCATCAGCAGCAGTGCTTTCTGTAGGCTTGACTGGCTTTCACTGGAGATAGGCCTCCTAAATATGAACCCCAAAAGCAAGGTAAATAGCCAGGGCTACCTTGGGGACTCCTGCTGATGGTCTGCAGAATGACAGCAGCTCTACTCTGGCCTCAGTACCCACTGAGTGCATTAATAATCACCACAATTACCATAGTGAAAAGACACAGAGAAGACCTAAACAACCGGCTACTACAGATGTAGATTCATTAAAATACACAGGCCTCCCAGGCTGCTGAGCACCCCTGGTAAGTTTTAATAACAGAGCAGAAAGGCATCCACTTCTTTTCATGATTTCCTGCAGGGGAGATGGTGTCATGCCAGCACAGCCGCAACAAGAAGGACAACAGAGCATTGAGGCGGACGAAATTGCAGAGACAGAAAGGCAGCAGCTACCCAAGTGAAGCTTTTCATTAGCAATTGCCCTGGACCAGAACACAGTATCTGAGCCCTTTCTCCTGGAGACGCTCTGGTGGAGCTGTGCTCTGACTTTGTGCCCGGAGCCCATGCTGTGCTTCATGCAGCGCTCAGTGTAAGGCCTTGTGTTAAAAGCATCATGGGACGTGAGGCCTAATTCCTCAGCTCTCACAGCGACAATTCCTACCTTGCTGCAGCCTCAGCTCTCAGCTACAACATTTTGCAATACACATGGGATTCTCTTTCATCAGAAGCCATTACAACTGCAGGGATAAAAAAAGCCAGTTACCAGAAGGTGAGGCCAGCAGCTGCTGGCCAAGTTGCTAGTGACCCACAAAGACAAAACCAGAGCCAGGGCTTGCCAAGATGCCACCGGAGCCCCTAGAGCAATAGGAGGGGATGGAGCAGCAACAGCCATTTCTGGTTGGCAGAAGCCTGTGACCCCACAGTCCTGTCTAGGCAGCCACATATTTACTGGGGAAGCTGTTCATCCCTGTAGGGATACAGAAATTAAAGGAATGCATCACACCCGTGTTGTCCTTGAAATGCCGCCACGTCATTTTCATTATGTCAATCCACCTGCTGCTTCAAGCAGAGTCAAGAAACAAACTTTTGCTTTTCAGAAAAGAAAACCAACAACCCTACCCTAGCAAACTCCCCTGCAACACACTGGCTACCAAAGCAATGCAGGAGGGCTTTAGGAGAGGCTGTGTACTCCCATCTCAGGATCTGTGTCCCTCATGCACCGGCAACAATAGGAGAATTGATGAGTCAGATAGGGAAACCAACAGCAGACAGCACAACAGCTGAAGCAACTAGTGCTGCTCCAAACAGAACTCACTTTCAGCTGGGGAAGAGCATGAGGATGAGAACATAAATATTTCCTCAGCTCCCTCCACAGCTCGAGACTCCATCTGCTCCATGTCATGGGGGATTCTGAGGCACCGCTGACTTTGTTATTGTTGTTACAAAAACCTTTCTCAATGAACGCTTTTGATCCCCACATAAATCTTTTTTTGAACTTCCATTGTGGGCTTTGGCCCAAAGACAATACACATTTTCATACCATCAGGATTTTTCTGTCATGTGTGTAAGTCAATTAAGAAAAACAAGATGCATACGTGAGCATATTTTTCAGCATTTTGCCATGCTCTGGGAAAGCAGTTGTTTTCTTTAGCTGCTGCTATAAATCAAAGCATGGAGATATGAAAACATTAAGGTATCCTTATTTATAGCGACGTGAGTTTGTAGAGTGCTGGCCAAAGAAAAAAAGACCTAATCTCACTGACTCAAGATGATGAGATTTTTGGCTTCCTGAACACAGCAGAACTAGAAGATTTTTTTTTCAGAGCTGTAGAACTGGTAATCCAATATGAACTTATTCTCCTGTTATTGTGCCATATTGCAATAGCAACACTGATGATTTTAAAAGAATGATAAGGTTCTTTCAAAAGGAGAAAACAAAACTCAGTCTTTTCTTTTTTTTTTTTTAAACTTCAGTCTAAATTTGTTGAATTCAAGTGAACTGCAGGTATAGCTTCAGTCCATTAAGAATACCAAGGGCATGGCCCCAAGTGGCCCCAGTAACATCTGCCCCTCTCTATGCTCTCTCCTCTAGGTCAGTTACGCTCACAGATCTAAGCTAAACCACTGCAAACACAGGACTTAAACACTCAGAATTGCACTGATTGCTGTCACTTCTGCTTGGTGCCATGGCAACACATTACCTGGGATGTAGCTGCCAGCTGCACTGGTTTGCTCATTTGCTAAGCTGGTGTTTTGTAATTTTATCATTACGATGGCAATTAAATATATTATAAAGGCAATTAAACATAAGGAGCACCAGTAGTTTCTTTGGTCTTCTACTGTAGGGATCCAGGCTGGCATTTTTGTATTGTTGGGTTTTAACCAAAGAATCCCTACAGCAGGAAATGGTCACAGTAGCTTCACTGGCTAACATATCCTGCCAAGGCTCAGGCCCGTAGACCGACATGTAATTCCTTGACCCAGGCCAGTATTTTAACCATCAGCATGGAAGCTAAGCTGAATTCTGCACATTTCCAAGCAATGATTTAAAATATTTTTGCTTGTAATACAAATGTTTCTGCCCACAGAACTTCCACCTCAATCTACATTGAATAGCCATACTTCAAAAAAAAAACAACTTTATTTCTAGAGTGGAAAATGAAAAATTGCAAACTATTTCTGAACCTCCAAAAATATTCATTTGGAAGTCATAGAATCACAGAATGGTTAGGGTTGGAAGGAACCTCAAAGATCACCTATTCCCAACTAAGTATTATCCTTGAGCCCACACCTGCCTTCCAGAAGTCCCTTTGGGCAATAACAGGTCCTCCTGGCTTCATATCTTCCCCTGGTCTTCCACCCATTGTTCCCACAAAGCTGCTTTGTCTTGATCGTGTCAGGACTGCATCTGCCACATTCCACAAAGGAGACTGTCCCCAGTCCACTGGTGGTATTTAACCCAATACAAAATGTTTATTTCTGACAGATTTACACAGCTTTTTTTGCAGTCTTCCTTCTCTAGTATTTTCCCAAAGTTCCTCAGTTGGGAACAGATAGCCAGATTTCATGACTATAAGGCAAGTTTCCTAAAGGAAAGCTATTTTATGAAGTGCTTTTTTTTAATAAAAAAAAAAAAAAATAGAGAAAGGATTTAGAAGCCAAAATGAAACACAACAGTGATGACAGCTGGATCTGAAATCTACCTGATGACTACTGCCTGGTTTTCAACAGCCCCTCGGCCACAGCACATAATGCGGCCATTCTGCTCAAAGTGGTGTCAGTCAGTATTAATTAGAGGCACAGGCACGTAAACACAGCCACCAGACTGCTCTCTCAGTCTGCTGAACAAAGGCATCATTTTCCTGCTTCTGCTCTTCTAAAATAATCTCCATCCCCGGGTAAATTTAGATTTCAAGTGAAAGTGCAGAAGGTCTCCAACAATCTCATTAAAGCACTCCTTTCATTGGTGAAAGGCAGATGTTTTTATTTGCAAAAACAAACCACCAAACATCAACACAGAGTCCCAGACCAGGGACAAACATGCTCCAGGAAGGAGAAGGCTGGCAAAGGGCAGTCTACACTGGCTGGCAAGTTTCATTTCTGGAATTTGCTTTTGCAAAAGATTAATCCTTGATACATTTCATGGATGCAAATGCTAAATACATGTGGACACATGCAATGTGTAGGTTTTATGGCCAAAGACAGAAAGGTGCTTGTCAAATTGACATTTCTGCTCCAAAACCTCACTGAACAGCAAGATCCATACCATGACCCTCTGCCCTAAGTCACACAGACATGAACTACGGAATATATATCCCAGGGTGCAGTGAAAGAGGCAGGAAGGTATGGTAGGAAGGTATATAGGGGACCTCCTCCATGCCCCAGGCATCCCTTATCAGCCCTGGTTTGTGCTACTGAGATAACACAAATGCGGCATTAACAATTTTAAGCCATGAACAAACGCAATGCACAGAAACTTGGTTTGTGTAACACTACGGTGATACAGACATAGCCATTCTCTTAGGCTTTTCCTCCAGCAGCTCCAATCTCTCGAGGTGCTCTACTCAGAGAAGATTGACAGTGCAGTGAGAGAGATGTCACAAATCAAAAATTCAGTACTTCATAGGTCATATTCTGAGGGACAATGACAATAAATCTGAATTTATTTCCTGAATTACATTGCTAGCTTTTTCCTCAGACCTGTATTTCAGAATACCCTTGAGAACTTCCATATTTAAGTATGTCATTTCCCCTCCATATTTACTGGAATAGCACTTTACCCTGTAATTCATCATCTCATTCATTTTGAATCTGAGCATCTCTCTTCTGCTGCATTAAAAAGCTTGCTCATAGCAAGCTTGCATCATAAAACAAAAGCAGTAATTTTTATGATGTGTCTTTTACATGAAGACGGGTATTTTGCAATTTTTCTTTTACCTCCACTTCAATCCTAATCTGATTTGGAATGTTAGTATTAGAGATTAGCATTTACTGTTACAATTTGCCCATAGTAAGAGAGACTTCATTTCATTTGTTTGGACTAGCATTATACAACTGTCATGACTGCAGCACAAATTTAACATATTCTTCATACATATTTAATTCTGATCTTATTTGAGACATGCAGTTTTTCCCTTAGTTTACAGTTATTTCAATGGCAAAAACCCCTCACACCCAGAAATAACCTTCTGGGTGTAGGATTTACTAAAGCCATCCTGTCTAGGAAAGACAAATCAATCATATTTCCTTTCCTTAGAAACAAGAACTCTCTTCCGTCAGAGCGCTGGGAGTTGCTCACAGCACACACTGACATGCACATATACGGGCTTTCTCACTGACACAATGGAAATTTCTCATCAGGAAGGATCTCTCTGCCCTCCAGCTGGAGGTGTGCTACAGCCACAGCTTCCACGCTCGCTCTGATCAGCTTCAAATGGAAATTTGAAATGGAAAGTTTCAGTGGATGCTGGTTTTTGCAAACAGATTCCACTATTTATCAACAAATTCCAGTATACGCTGCCTTGATGTTCGTGTCTTTATACGACAACAGATTGCAGTGTTGGCAAACACACACAATCCAAAATGCAACAAGCTTCATCTGCTGTACACCCCAGGACAACATGCAGTTCTTTACACCAGGAAAACATGTAGTTTTCAGCACATTCTGAAAAAGGGACCTGTCTGCTCTGCCTCTACCACAACATCTCTCCAACAACTGTGTCTCCTTTCACTTGCCTGGGACAAAGGGAAACACACCTCAGTACCTTTGCTCTCACTGCTGCTGTTCTTCTGAGTCCTCCCTGTAGTCTGGCAGGACAGCGGGACAAACGATCTAACTACTAACAGGTCATAAGGGTGTTGCTCCCCACCGATGTAAGCTGTATTTCCATCAGGGCTGCTCTGTCTCCTGCCTACACAGTCCCAGACAAAGGTTACGCTGCTACAGCACTTTCTACATGGAAGAGCCATTCCCTGTGAATAGCCCTCATCCCGCAGCAGTGTGAGGCTGCTCCATGCAGCCCTGTGAGTTGCGGGCAGCAGGGAAGAGGCACAGGGCTGCTCCAACAATAGCAGACTGCATCCATCCCGGGAGAAGCTTTGCTCAGGGCTGCTGCATGAGGCTTTCCCTTTAGAAAACTGGGATTTAATTCACCAGAATTAAAAGTAACCCAACAAAGGGAGAGGGAGAGAGCAAGAGAGGGGCCTGCTTAAATCCACCCTGTTATGGGATATCATCAGTTTGGTTCTCCCCAACCCGAAGCACATAGTGTACCAAAGGCAGTTCTCAAAGGTGATGCCTCAGTGTTTTACCTCCCAGATCTAGCAGCTGATCAGCTCTGCAAAGTTGCATTTTGCTCACTCATGGCCAAGAAGTACTTCCTGGGCTCAACTGTGTTCCTAAAGGACATTGGTCATGTTGGTCAGACAAAAGCACAGGAAGAAAAGCCTTACAGTCTTCCCTGCAGAGTTGTTCCACCACAGGGAACGCCACCACAAACTCTGAACTTGGGCAGTCAAAATTAAAGATTGGGACCCTTCTGTCCTCCTGGAGCCTTTCCTGACAGTTTAGGGAAATGAGCTTTTCCCAGTTCATAGTGAGATGCAAGAGAACCATAGATTTCATCTGCAACACAGCAGACACAACACAGGCAGACAACAGGAAAAAGAAGAAATAGAAGGGTTTGTGGGTTTGGGTTTCTTTTCCTTTCTAAAGAAGGCAAGCTGTCAGAAGTTTAAATTTCATGGCAACGCCTGCATCACTCACATTCCAAATTTAGCTGCAACAACCACATGAGATAAGGCAAAGAGCCCCAGTGCTGTGTCAGAACTGAAGCTTGGTATACAGAACAATACCGAACACGTCCTCTTTTGGTGTCTGCAATAGAGAGTCTGAAGCTGCAGCACCTCCCCAACAGCTAGGGAGCATACGCCACTCAAGCTTCCCTTCAGTTCAGATTACTCCACTTGTCTACTTAGTAATAAATTGGCTCCCAGTATTCACATACCAAATTGTGGGTCTGTTCCTCCTCACTCTGATGCCATTTTTTCTGGTTTAAAATGAATGTCCCTATCATTTGCTCTTGTTTGTACTGTCTCAGCCCATCCCATCGTGATCTATCACAGACTACCTGTCAGCCAATCGTGTGTGAGCTGCAAACAGCAAAGCTGTAATAAACTGGAGTTTGTTCCTGATTGATTCTCATTTCACCCAAGGCACAGTGACGCCTTGAGAGGAGTCTGCTCTGCCTGACCCAGCTGTCACCATGCACAGAGCACCATGATCTCAGAAGGATGTTCAGACCTCAAGAGCCTGACATAGGGAAATCATGTTCAAACCCTCAGGGTATTTCTCTTTGCTTTAGCTTCCTAAAACAAGCACTTATGAGGAGAATAAGGCTTTCTGGGTTTGCTTGTTTCTTTTCTAACCAGTTTTGAAAAGATTCCCTCATCCATACACTTCTAGCAACTTAGTGCTCAAAAAGCAGAAAGCTCCTTGACGAAGGAGAAATGACCTGTATCTTGCCCTACTCACAAGCATTGTATCCTTCTTCTCCTGCTTATGGAATAAAGCAAAGTGTTGTACATGAAAGGAGGTTCAGCAATTAGGGTTTCTGCCTGTGACTCAAGAGCTTTTTGCGCTGCACTCATGAATTCTTTAAAAATTTCTCTGCCACATTTTTCTCTTTCTGCAAAAAGCAATTAAGAACATTCACTGACCTCACAGAGAAGACATGTCGCTTCAGTTAATTAAAGACTTTAATATCACCCAGTGAAGGGCTTTATAGGGATACAAAGTGTGTAAGACCCAGAAAATGAACCAGCGGAAAGGAAGAGGTCATCTCCAAAGTAAAGTGTGTCAAATAGAGATCTTGCTGAGATTTAAACAGAAAGTTTTCACTTAAACCATCACAACATGCTTTCCCATTGTACCTTAACTGAGATTTTACAATGTGAGCTCACATGCTAGCTGGGGAACTGGAAGGAATGTATTTAAAGGCTGTTTGCAATCAAAGGTACCTGACTCAAGCTTCTGCCTATATACATCAGCATGCTGACTGCTGCAAGCTGTAAAAAGGCACCAAGCACCAGTAACAGTGCCCATCTACCACGATTCACTGTCTCAGGCAAAAGCCTCTTGAATCTTCGGAGGTAAAAGAAAACAATCAGCTGCTCTCAATGCAACACCTGAAAGCCTGCTGAGAATGGCTTCTTACAGGATACTGTCTCACTGATCACTTCCACCTGCCAAGCAGCATTTCTGATACACTAACAAGTGTCCAGAAATCTGATTTACAGCTTTCTGCGACAGCAACCAGGGTGAAAAACTTACCTTCGGACCTGAGGAGGAAAAGGCAATGTGGAAGAGGCAAATGTAAAAGTCAAGGCACAGTTCAATCTCACAAGAATGAATTTTTCTTTCAAGCCTCCTTAAAACAACACACCTATTTTCCCGAGAACACCTTTCATTCTCCAAGCAACCATAGCTCTTGTAAGTGCCCAAATAAACACACTGCACAAGCTGTTTCTAATAAGGACAGATTTTTCTATCTTATCTTTCATCGTTTCCTGCAGTCTCTGACTGCAAGGCAATCTCTCAAATTTTAAGTCATTCTGGTCTTAGTTTCACACTTTCATTTATCTTTTCATGAGTTCTCATAGAAGTGCAAAGCAACCAAGTCACTAACCCCACATTTTCTTTTAAACTAATGCAAAGATTCCAATGAAAGGTGATGGGGGGACCAGGGAAGGGTAACGAAGCTGTGAAAGGTCTGGAGTACAAGTCTTATGAGGAAAGCCTGAGGGAACTGAAATTGTCCAGAGTGAGAAGAGGAGGCTCAGGGGAGACGTTATGACTCTCTACAGCTGCCTGAAAGAAGGCTCTGGTGAGGTGGGGTTTGGCCCCTTCTCCCAGGTAATAGTGATAGCATGAGAGGGAATGGCCTTACCTTGCTTGGATATTAGGAAAAATTTCTTCTTAGAAAGAATGGTGAGGCATTGGCACAGTCTGCCCAAGGAGGTGGTAGAGTCACCATTCCTGAGGGTGGTCACGAGCCTTGGAGATGTGGCACTGAGAGACATGGTTAGAAGAGATCGTGGGGGGTGGGTTGGGGTCGTGCTTGGTGATCTTAGGTCTTTTCCAGCCTGAATGATTCTATGACACAAGAAAAAGGTGCCCCAGCACACCATCTCTTTCCATTGGTAACAACACCAGCAATCAGCTCGCCAAGAAGTGGATGTTCAAAATTCACAAACAGGCACAGTGTTCCTGTGAGTGGGAAGATTTCTACCTTTTGGCCATTTTGTATTAGGAAGTTATTTCTTTTTCATTAAAAGTGTAGCTATGATGGCCTCCCATCCCGAGAATAAAGGAGAGCAAACTAAGAAAAGGTACAGGTTATCAGAAGCATCATACTCTAAGCAACTGCTATCACAAGCTGAACAGACCCCATTCCTGGTAGTGTTGCAAGCCTGACACCTGTAATGCTCAGATCAACAATGCATTTTTCAGAAGGTCTGTTCTAAAGAGCAGGTGGAATCTTGAAAAATCAGCATCAAAGGACTGCAACTCTTCTTCTAGCAGCAGGAATGAATGGTGAGAACTTGCAGCTCAGTACATGCACATGGTTACAGCACTTCATAACTCAGTAAAATATGTCTTGGAAGTGTCTGTGGATAATGGTCAAGTTAAGCACTGCAGTAATCTGCTACCATCTGACACATACAGAAAGAAAAGTCAACAACTCAATTTAATGATTTAAGGATTAGAATGACTTTAGTTTTGTATCAGACTTGGCTTAAGAAGGATGAGCTGGATTCATTAGAAAATGGAGTTTAATTAATGGACTACTTCAAGGTACAATTAGCTAATGAAGTACAGAAACAAAAATCAGAAAGCAGTTTTAAGCTGAAGTACACAACTCTGATTTACAGCTCTGCAATTAAAACATGTGGAAAGAGTGCATGTGATAACTGCTCATCTTCACTAATAGCCCAGAAACCAATGTTTCTTTGAACTGATGTTTAAATATTTAAGCACAGTCCAGGCTTCACAATTTGCTGTTGAGTTGTATCACTTGCATTTATAGGCTGTAGTAGATAGAAGTGCAGAGCTGATGTGCACTCCACTCCTTTTTCATTCCCAGTAGCACAATAAAGCCAGGAAGAAGTTGCATCAAGCAGAGTTGCACAATCCCATTTTGGAAAGAGAGGTAGGAGATGGAAGCAGCCCAGCCACAGAGCAGCATCCAGAAGCAGCTCCAGATCTGGATGCTCACACGCAGCCCATGGTACTGCTGTCTCCAGTGGTGCTCAGTGCATGACCAGCAGGACAGTGTCTCACTGACTGCCCCAGGTAAGAGGCTTAGGGCTCTGGGGGGAGAGGAGGAAGGGATTTAAAATCCAAATGCTGTACAAGCACATGTTGACTTCATAACAACAAACCAGAGATGGTTTTACTTCCTTCAGCATGGTTTCCACTTTCCACAGAGCCACAAACATTTATCATGCGATATCATTATCCAGACTGTTAATATGGGAAATTGAACAATCTGATCCTCTGCCGTCACCTATAGCCAGTTTCTTGGACTGGGCAATGACAGCAAAACCAACCACATACTGCAGTGTGCTGGGAGAAGACCCAAAGGGTGCAAGGATCTATCAGGGAAAATGGGAAGATACAACCAAGAACACATGAGGGTAATTTCTGGAGGCTAACAAGACATTGATGCCTCTCAGTTTGGGTTGTTTGAATTCAGGATCACAGCACGAGGCAGCCCAGCACGCAGCATTGATGAAGCCATTTCCAGCCAACCTTCCTACAGCTGTTAACCTTTAAAGTTTTAGGTCTCTATAAAAAAAACATGCAGCTTTTCTTAACACAGACACTCCCTTCCAGAGACGTGCTATTTGCAGCAGCACTGAAACATTCACCACTGAAAGTGCAGTAAAATCTCATCTACTTTTTCCAGAATTAACCCAACTAATTATCATCTTCATTATTCAGTGTCTAACAAATTCTAGACTGTGGGAAATCAGCTTGTTAATTTCAGATCGTGGAATAATTAACTCTTCGTCCCCACTGCCTTCATTTGGGAAGTCAGTGTTGTGACTGATAATTCAGCAGTCAGTGCTCAAGACCATTTCTGGAAGAGGTAAATCTCAATTTGCCAGCATCAACAAGAGCAAATCAGTGGATTTCTAGTATTCGAATATATTTTCTAAACACACCCTAAAACACCATTAAAAATAGAATCCCACAGGAACACAACTGATCTTTGCCATTTGTCTTGATCCAGTTCATACAAGCTTGAGGCAAATACATCCTATTGCTGGTCATCTGTGCCACATACACACAAGTGCACACATCTAACAGGGATACACAAAGCCAGGCTGACAAACTGCCCCAATATCTCTCTTCACATGCACCCATGGCAGCTCTGGGAGCAGTGTGAGGTCCTGGCCAGCTCATTGCAGCAGCGTGTTTTTAGTGAATAGAACTGCAGCAGCTCAGCCTGCTGATAGCGAGATTGCTAAATGCAGAGTTCATGGGAATTCAGCCGTGCCCCTTTCCTCAGTGTTCTACAAAGTCCATCAAACGAGAGGCACGCTATGATATTTTAAGACAGTATTATCACAGAAGATAGAAAGTTTTAAAATTCAGCGAAACTTCAAGGCTTACCCTGAATCTGAGCCTGACTGAACAAGGAGTTGGCAAACATTGCACAACTGTGTTAAGACAAAAGGCTGAGAACACAAAGCAGCAGAACACAAGCCAGTAACCCACAATGTAAGACATGTGCCGAAGTGTCCTTGCCTAAGCCCAGTGACCAGCGGGCTGGAATCTCCTCTCCAAAGTACACCTGAAAGAGCATCGCCTCTAGCCAGCCTGTGAGGAGGTGGGAAGGATGCTGTTGACATCCGACAGCTCATCCCCTCAGCAGCATCACAGCGGGATGGGGAACGTCCCAGCAACCCTCCCGAAAACAAAGCACTGAGCTCTCACCTGGCACCAACACCCACTTGCAGCAGAGCTGGCAACGGCGCAGGCACCTCCGGCGCGACACTGGGGTGGCTGCCAGTCCCTCTCCCACTATCGGCTCGCTGGCGGCGCTCCCTCCTGTGACTCCATCGCCCAGGAATGGCACCCCCTCATCCCCTGGGCTGTGCCTTGGGCGCGTGGGGCTGGGCTGTGCCAGCTGCCGTGGGGACAGGCAGAGGCGGGGAACACGGCACCGGAGCAGAGCCCACCCGCAGCTGGCACCGCATGGACATACAGGCAGACACGGTCTGTCTGCCAGAACCCCCCGTCAGCCGGACTGCCAGGGAGAGGCGGAGAATTGTCTCTCACAAGTTAATAAAGTTAGCAGAGAGGAAGGGATCCCAGTACGTGGCTACAGGCTACTCACCCCAGCACTGAAAGGGCTCTGCTGTTTTGACGTTTTTTTTTTTAATTATTTTTAAAGCAGAATTCCTTCACTTTGGGAAATGTACTTTTCCGCTACTCTCATTTGCTAACTTGCTCAAGATCCTGCAAAATCCCCGAAAAGGCTCGGAAAGAAGAAGGAAGGATTTGAAAGCTGACGGTCAGGGCAGGAATTCATGGAACGAGAGCTTTAAGGGCCAGAGCAGACGGAGGCAGCCAGCTAACACTTTCCTGCCCTGTCTCTGACCCACAGACCTACTCCAGGGACACGCTGAAGGTTACAACAGGGCAATACCTGCTCTTGATGGGTGCTCCTCCGCATCAGTGTGGGCTCCTCGGCGACCCGCCTGGCCCCACCACGTCCTGCAGACCTCTCGCAGCCACTGCGCCGCAGCTCCAGGCCTTACAATCGAGCGGTTGGTTGTAAGAGGACTAAAAATAGTGCTGAATTTTTCACTGGAGCACTTGCTTGAGTGAGCATAGTGCCAGCCAGCCTATGCGTTAGCAGACTGCATGCAGACCTCTAGCATTAAATACAGCCCGGATCTGCCTGAAAACGTGGCCACAGACGGCTTTAAACAGACTTCGTCTTTTTTCTTTTGAAGGACAGCACAAAATAAATCCCACTTCTGACCACTCTAAGACTAAAAGAGCAGAGTTGTTTTAAGAATGTCCTCAGGGAAAGAGTGAGTCACGTCAGCTGCTTTTATGATAAAAGATCCCTGGAGGAAGTATATCTCTTTAGTCAGTACTTCTGAGTTCTTCAGGGATCTGTGTGTCCTGCTGAAAAACAGCATTTCATATTGTTGGGCTTGGCAGTTGTGCGTTTGTTTGTCAATAGCCTGACCACCTGCTTCCACCTCAGAGCTAACATTACCCAAGGAACCAGAACAGGATTTTATACCGGCATCAGGAGGAGGATTAACAGAAGCATCTGCCCTACAGGAACCTTCAGGAACCTTACTGCACGTGGAGCTTTATGGCACTGGTTGCCATGTGCAGAAAAAAAATAAAAATCATAGGGAATTCTTTTGCAAAGGCTCTCTTTGCTGTGACTTCTTAAGAATCACGGAAAGCAAAGGGTGCAAAAACAGCACTTAAGACAACAACACCAGCACTGCTGCCAAATTCCAGGCTGGGAGCCCAGAAGCGTGTGTAGAAGCAAATCTCCCCATCAGTATACACAGACTCACACATATTTACACACAGAGACATAGCAAATCAGTGGAAAAGTGACCATGGACAATGCTCTGTGACAGCATCCAGGATTCCATCATTCACAGCAGTGAAAAGTCAGCTTCTGCATCTTTGCTCTGTCCTAAACTCAGTAACTTCGAAAGTCACAATAAATTTGTAAGAAAATTTATTTTTTCACCTCCATAAAGAAATTCTCCCTGCCAGAGAAGCTTTGCAGAAGTAATTCGCCAGAGTAATACTGTACGTACACACACATATACATTTATGTATGTATGAACACATAGGAAAGAGAGAAAGCTAAAGAGTTTCAGATGGATGAGAACACCATAAAGTCAGAGTTCATGGAAGTACCAGAGGAGAGATGCTGTTTTTAATGTTATTCAACTGGTTTTCACATGAAGATGAAACATAAGAGGCTATATGGTCAGTTTGGCTGTAAATGTACAATTGTGTCTGCATTTGCATTCCTCGTGTTCTTCTGAACACAGGTTCAATTTTATTTGTGTTGTAAAGAGAGAACTGCAATATCTTCTTCCTTGTGAAAGGGCTGGTAAATTATTCCTGCTCTTTGTTACTGCTGAGGAAACATGCTGTAGACTTCTACGTCCACACAGCAGCATTAGGTGGCCACAAACAACAGTTCATCCCAGCTCCATTCTGCAGCTATTGTTTAGATAGAGAAAGAGCATTAACCGAGCACAAATCTCTCACTAATTTAGCCTCACTTTGCCATCTGCTACTTCCCAGAAGTTGATCCTAATGAGAAAATACTTGAAAGCCCTCTGGAGGACCAGCTGCACACAGTACTGTCACCAGTGGAGGGGAACGTTGCCTTCCAAACACATCACCCCCTGAAGCTGCCTGCCTGCTCCCTGAGCAAATTCCTTTTGCACATCCACCTCCTTCCCTTGTGGTGGGACATCAGGGAGGTCAGGAGCTGGTCCCTTTGTCTGTGCAGTTTGGCTATCCCAGGTCTCACTGGTGGAGATTCACTGCAAGCAGTCGCTACCAGATACATCTCCACTCCCCAGAAGACTCAGGAGCCGTGACATCCTATTGCTGCTGCTTCTCCCCATTTGCTATGATGTCTTAAGTTTACTCGCCCATAGAGATCTCAAAAGCAACCAAAGGAGGCACTTGTGCTGCAGTCATATTCCCTTGGTAGGCAGTTGGCAGTTTGCTGTGGGTGGCTCAGCAGTGCTGCTTCACCTCCTCCCTGGGTCTCTGAACAGACAGGGAACAGGGCAGATACTATAGGAGTATAGCTCACAGAAGGCAGCAACATCAAAACATGAAGACTGATGATTGGTGAAACACAGAATGTGAAATAGAATGTAGTTCCACATTCTGAAGGCAACCTCTGGTAATTCAGAAAAAAAAAACAAACCTGTCCAAACGAAGGCTCAAAATCTATTCAATGTCAACATCCTTACACCATCTCAAAGCAGCAATGAGCAATGTACTATCTTAGTCTGTTGGGAGAATGGGCATTTTTTTGTTGTTTTGTTCTTTTTCTTTTTTTTTTTAAACACAGTTTTTGAAGCAATATTGTTACAGCCCCTGATCCAGCCCAGCAGCTCAAGTACAGACAGCATAAACACCATTTCAGTGTGCAAATGGTGAATTACACTCGACCTCACATGCCAATAGCCTCACAAGGTGCCCTACAATGAAAATCAAGCACTCAATCTCCACAGCAGAAATTACACTGGTCATTTCTGTTCTGCCTCACAGGCCCAGGGGCTGCCGCTCAACGCCTCTGCTTCAACTCCCCAGCGTTCTAATGAAAAGATTCTTCGTTATTACAGAGAGACAGTAATGAGCACTCTGGGATTATTTGCAATGCTTCATGTCAGCTCAGAAAGCTGTTCTTTTTCCATTGTCTGTGCTGAAATGCAAGTCTCTTCCCCCTTCAGTTTTAGCAGTTTAAGGCAGACAAATCTTCAGGGATGCCAGCAGGGCTACACCCACGTGTGAGGCAGCAACACCCAGAAACATGAATCACAAGGATCATGCACTAATGTAAATTTAGCTGTCCAGTGGATGCCTTGTACTTTACAACATATGTTTAATAATATGAGTGCAGACACATCAAAGAGGGAGGGACGAAGGTGGACAGCTGAGTTGTGTAGGTATTCATAAAAGAATGCTGAGGAGCAATCTTAAAAGCAGCCAGCACTCCCCAGGTGTTATGTGAATTTAACATCACAAGAACACTTTGGGTTCTTTGTTAAATGCTCCTAGACAATGTGTGGGCATGGCCAGATTTGGATATGACCACTGCATCACAAGGAAACCTCTCATTTGTTAGTAATTTCTTTTGAAAGTAAGGCTGGCAATTCGGCTCTCAAAACTACTAAAAACAGAGGTATGATGATTACAGACACTAAAAGACGTTCCCTCAAAAAGCCAAGATGTTTTTCTCATCCCGTGCTGGATAAAATCATGGTATGTGTATTCTACGGGTGGGTGAAAAGTCAGACACATGCGGGACTAGAACAGCAAATGAATGGACATGCCAAGAAGGAGACGAAATCACAATTCCACAAAATGGGAATCAGGCACAAATATGGTTTCCTATGAGACACAGACACGGCATCTGGTTTTGCATATTCTAATGGAGAAATAAATCTTCCCAAGCTCTTTTCTCCATTTCCTTCCAGATTCACCACACACCAAATCCAGTCCAGCTGATATGTAAGAAACAAATCTGCCTCTGCACCTGGGTGCATTTGAGGATTTTGTGTTCACAGCCCAGAGGGATGCCCAAATACCTCTCAGTATGACATAGCAGCATCTCTCGTGGAAGCTTCACTCAGCTGCACCACATGAAGTTCTCTCAGCTGCACAACCGTTCAACTTGCCATTCACATTTTTGGCTGTACTCCTGCCTTGCAGCTTAGACAAACCCTCTCCAGGAGCTAGGTCACAAGGAGGAGCTGCCAAAACATGCTACTTCTCAAAGAGCTTATTCCTAAGGGAAACAGGAAACATGAGAAACATTATAGCAGGTCTGGAAGAAAGTTTTTCACTGCTGTAATCTGTCAGGACACGATCTTTTCTTTCTCTTTTGACCTCTTTTATCTGTAACTTTGAAATGCACAGGTTTATAAACACAAATTTGTATGCAAACAGCCCTTCAGACAGCAACTCATTTTCAGTTTTGATGCTGGGTGAAGTACAGTGTTTGTGTGATGCATTTGTCTTCCTGACATAAGCAAAAGCCAGCTGTTATTTGCTTGGTTTAAAAAACTGAGAGTAAACATAAAATTATTAATTAAATGAGGAATTTAGAAAGCTTAGATGTAGATTCAAAACTTATTACACAACCACATCCACTTAGAGTCAAGGAAAGTATATCAGAGCTGAGGGATTCGGAATTATATTCTCAAAAGCAGCAGCTAGACACTTTCTGTTGGTGTGCCTTGTTTGGCAGGGTATGGACTTCGGTATGTTGGGTGATTAGGCAACCTAAAGACCTTTGAGTGCCGATTAGTGCTGAGATGCTCATTCTGCATGTGTCTTCCTGTGCTCCACAGTGAAATGACAGTGGAAATAGCACCAAGGTTTCGTATCCAGAGAGGAGAGGAGAAAATGAACTGTGGTTCTGAAGAAGGACATGGCTGTGAGATTTG
The DNA here is from genome assembly GCA_035772895.1 of Perdix hodgsoniae. Lineage (NCBI taxonomy): Eukaryota > Metazoa > Chordata > Aves > Galliformes > Phasianidae > Perdix > Perdix hodgsoniae. The sequence goes on from JAPSGF010000002.1 coordinate 33,587,712, forward strand.
ATCATGAAAAATAACCCTCTAGGTGAGCCAGAAAAAGCATGTTACTTACTCTCTCAAACAGAAAATATAACATATCAAATTTCCTGCCATTAGAGAACAGTGACAGCACATCCTTCAAGTTACAGGGCTTTTTTCCTAGCCAGCTTTCCCCCAGCAGACCAGGGACATGTCACCAGGGTGGTACAATTTGTCTACAAGGTCTGTCAACGAGACCCAGAAGCAGCATCAATGTTATGAACAAAGAGTTCCAAACACTGAAATCACCTTGAATCTCACAAGTCATTCTCGTGTATTTTAAACAGTACGTTGTTTCTTCATCTAATATTTAAGCATAGTTTTGATGCATTAGAGTACTGATACCAGATGGAGCCTGTCCTACACTGTATAACTGGATCTTTGTCAGGAGGACAATAACCATTACATTCCCAGTATGACATGGAATCACAGAATCATTAAGGCTGGAAAAGACCTCTAAAATGATCCAGTCCAACCTCAGCCCATCCCCACCATACCCACTGACCATGTCCCTCAGTGCCACACCTCCATGGTTCTTGAATGCCTTCAGGGACAGTGACTCCACCACCTCCCTGGGCAGACCGTGCCAATAGAGTAAGGCTAGCTTCTTTGTACTCCAGAGCTTCCAGGGAAGCACAACAATGACAAACCAAGAATTAGCTCTGCAGCACAATTTCCCAGCTCACACCAAAACCAGCTGCAGCCTGCCAGCTCACATCAGCGGGATATTCCGAAAGCACAGGCTCAACAGCAGGCCAGAAGGCAAAGTTAAATTTCTGCCCTTCATGCTGATCTAACTTTGAGAAAGGACAATGGGAAAGGAAGGCAGAAATCTCACCTTCATACACAAAAGTGCTTTTGTTTAGTCTATAAGCAGAGACAGAAAAGTAGCAATGAATAGTTGCTCATTTTCCATATCCCTCGTAGGCAAATCCTAAAATAATGAGGGTCAACTGAGTATTGACTTCTTCCTTCAGGGGACCAAGACAAGAGAGCATACGTTCCCATACTTAATGCCAACAACATATTTTTGAGAAAAGAGTTATATAAACAAACAGATTATTCCTCCAGGCTGCAGGAAGTAGATAAATATTTTTCTCCCCTTTCCACAGGGAGGAAAACAAATGTAATGAGCAACAACGAGATTACCTAACACAGACCTGAGAGGGGCTGCTCCAGGAAAATAAGTTTAACGCGTGGATTCCCTGGTCTCTCCTCACTCCCAGTGCTGCTCCATCATTAAAAGGCTCAAGGCAATGCATGACTGTTAGCAGCTACTCAATAACCCCAATTCTTGGTCAGACCTGCCAGTAGGAGAAATAGTGAGCAACTTCGAAAGAACAGAGCCCTCTTGCACATGGAGAGGAAAACAAGGTGCCACTTTACTCCTTCCTCTGACAAAACAGAACTTCAATTTTTATATTGTCATCTCACACAAGCCAACATGATATACTTCCAAGTTCTGCATAGTTTTAACCTGTTTGGATAATGTTTTTCCTATATGATCCTCAATTGTGCTTTTCCAAGAAGATAAAGAGCAATTTCTTCTTCCTTTCACTCTGAAACAAGCAATCCTTACCAAGAGCCAAGAAGAGGCACCTTGAAGGCTGTGATATCCTATGTAAATCTACGCCTGTTCCAAATACAACAGGAATTCAGAAGAACCAAGTAAAGCCTGTGGTAACTCTATGTATCCTTCTCTATCACTTTCCATAGATTTATAGGGACATTTGGTAACGCGTGACTTCTCCATGCCCACCCAGACATGGTATCCCCACCAGACTAACAGCACTTGCAAAACCCCAATGCCCTTCTGCACACTAGATGGGCAGCTCTTAGGTGTCATCAGGATTTACAAACACCAGCATTAGTTGACATCCTCCCATTACACAAACAGAAGGAGCTCCCCAAATTCCTGTGGTTGCAGTATTTACTCAACAGTTGAGAAAAGGGTGGTGGAAGAAACCTGAGATGAGGCAGCTACCAACCCAGAAAGAAGAGGCAAACTCATACCTTGCTCTTATATTCTGAAGCAACTGGAAAGACAAAAAGCAAAGGCAAAGTCAATGGGTTTACTCATCGTCATTATCAGGGAAGAGCTTTCCTTCCAAAACTGGGGACTTGGTGCCCATGAGCCATGCTAAGCCCTAGTCCTAGCCCAGCAGGCAAGGAGCTTCAAATGCAGCCATACAGGTCCTAGGGCTGGGCTGACCACACAGAGCTCACTTGCCTTCACTGGCAGCTTCACAACTCTGCTGTAAGCAAATGGCAGCACAGCATCACCAGCCTCCCAGACGGCTCCATCTCTTCACCAGATGCTTCATCACTGCCCCAGCAGCATAGCAACCACCACACTCATGCCCCTGCAGCACAAACAGACTATCACATGAAATAGTTGGCCTAGCATTTCAAAAACTTACATAAAATGGATTTTGGATTCAAATTATCAATTCATTTCCCTCTTGGCCTTTCTGGGAATTGAACCCATCTACACAATTAAAGTGGATAAAGATTTTCTCTGAACCTGTAAAAGCCTGTTATTTATAGCCGCATCTCACCGTATTAAACACTGTGCTCTAATCTATTTCAAGTTGATGAGACGACAAATACCAAGGCACAAGCTGAATACGTTCCACACATTATGTATTTAAAGCACTGCAAAAATTTATTTATCAATTTCCATCTGAATTAACAGTGATCTTCTCCTGAGCTTCTGGATTTGTATGAACCCAGTGGTGCACTGCTAGCAAGGAATTAATATGTCAGCAGCGTGGGTTTTGCAGTCCTACTGACAGATCCATTTGCTGGTCTTTAGTTAGCTTATTTCATTTTCATCTAACACCTAAAAGCTCCACCAGCACTTGTGGCTCACACTGAGTAGTGATGCAGCAGTAAAGCGACACCTAAAGAAAAATCAGTCATAAAAGAAAAGAGATGCAGTTTAGGAGCAAGATGCTACAATACATCTCATTTCAAATACCCACAGGTATTTGGCTCAGTGCCCCAGCGCTTTGGTGTCAGTACATCTTCCTGAGACTCACCAGGCACCACTGAAGCATGCCTCAAACCAAGAAGCTGTGCCAAGAATTGCAAACAAAACCCACCCAGATGGTACTGTCTTATCAAAGTTTCACATATCAATCTGCTTGGTTAATTAAAACCCTCTACTCTTCACAGTTAATGGCAGGTCTGTGCAGCAGAAATGGCACCGGAACAGATGTTAGTGAATTTGTCAAAGCTGCAAGCAGGATGATTGCTCTGACTTCGGTGTCGTTTGAAGGACTACTCTATTTACATTCCCACTGACCTCCCATGTCAAATCTGGTAAATATTACCTCTCCTTTGGCTGCTCGACAGGACAGCCCAAGCCAAGTTTCTTGGTGAAAGCTGTTCGTGCTCAGAAAACACCACATGATTGCAGACAGCCTTTTCTACAATTTCAGGAGGAAAACCTTCAATGATGAAAAGCCTTCATTTCAAAGAGGTCTTTGTCTACATCATCTTTCATCTTATCTGCTCAGGATTCCCTTGAAAAACTACAGTCATGATTTCAGAGAGGAATATGAAGCCGGGAGGTATCTTGGCTCATATGACTGCTCCCAGAGGCAAGTGGAGTACTGTGGGGTTAGCCCCAGCAAGAAAGAGCACAGGGCTCACAAAAAACAGCTGGGGCCACTGAGTGGCAGGTAGAAGTGCATAGAGAAGTGTAGCCCTGTCACCACACATCCAGAGTCAATAAGCAAATCTTCTCATCTTTGCAACTCTGTGGGAAAGCTCTCTATCTGAGATGCTCCAAGACAGTGACCATATACTATGAAAGTAGCGCTGCCACAGGTATTAGCTGTCATCCATTTCAATTGCTTAGGCTGCTTTTCAAACTCCATTATGATCACTTCCGTTTACCTGTATATAAATGAAAGCAATTAGGTAGCAAGTGGCCGTCTTGATTTTACATGACCACTAGAAGAGTAGAAAAAGAAAAATAAACCGGGTCGATGCTAAGTTGATTCACTTGCTGTAAAGTTACACCATACAGTAATGGAAAAGGAGCAAAAAGAAGAGAAAAAGCTAACTGAAACCATCCTGGATGCCTTAATTGCGCCCTAAATGCACTGTCACATTTCCTGCTCAAAGATAACTTGCTAAGGGCCAATAAAAAGAAAATGAACACAGAATACGTTCCTTGATGAATATGGGACTAGTTATTCTCTAAGCAGAATGTCACTAGCAGTTATTCCTTCCTTATTAAGCACTTTTTCCTAACTACTTTATGATAAAATCCAACTATACTTGGCTCTTAGGGAAGATGACCTGTTGCAGAAAAATAAGAGACAATGCTGAGACGCCTACATCTGTCTAAGGCAGCTGATAAATTATTTCTACATTTTAAAACACGCCTATAGATTCCGAAAACTAAGGCTCTGCACAATCACTTATTTTCTTCTTGTTTCCTAGATGAAGGAACGTGGCTCAAGACCCTTAAGCGTTCTCCAAGTAGAAAAATGTTGAGCAGCTACAAATGTAATCCACCTCCATTTTAATGGGATTTGTGTTTGCATTAAGGGCAGATGGATCACTTGGAATGGCATCCATCTGCACTAAGCAGCACAATACCCAGTATTGGTACCTGTATGGTTTGTTCTTTCAACAGTGTTCTAAAGATACTGATTGTTTGCTAATGTAATTACTGAGTTAAACATAATTCTTCTACAGAGATATGTCCAGTTGTCCCAGCTTTGATACATGCTGGTTTATGTCGAGGTGACCATCTAATTGAATCTGTTCTTGCTAAGAGAGGAATTACCTTGTCTGTGAAACAGCCAAGCAGTAATTTCCTTGGATAATGTATGCAGGACATAATTGGCAGTAACCAAGTATAATGTGAAGGGAGGCAAACATGTTACAGCACTATTCTGAAACAGCTGGAAATGAACTCAGATCATCACTGTGCTGTTTTGATCTCGTTCAGGATAAGCCAATGCCTTGTGAAAGTGCTCCAACATACCCCTGGAGCTCTAAAGTCCAGCCATAGCATCCCCCAGAATGCTCCCATGAGCTGGGGATGCAAACACAGCCATGAATCCACAGAGGACTGAGCCTCTAAGAAGCTGAGCCTGAGGCTGGCAAGACACCAAACCTACCTGCTGCTTCATGCAAGGTTTAGGTCATTACTCCTTGTTCTACTGCTATTACGCACCACCAAGAAGAACCTGGCCTTATTCATTTCCCTCCTACCTCCCTTTAGAAATTTATAAATATCTATCAGATACCCCTCTCAGTCTTCCTTTCCCCAGGCTGAACAGACCCAGATTACTCAGCCTTTTCTCATATGGAAGACACTCCAGGCCCTTAATCATCTTTGTGGCCCTCCATGGGACTCCTCCTAAGAGAGTTCTTTTGTGAACTGGAGAGCCTAGAACTGGATGCAGTATTCTAAAGATGGCCTCACCAGGGTAGAGGGAGAGGATCAACCTCCTCACCCTGACGACCACGCTCTTTTAAATGCGCTCTGGGATACCGTTGACCTTCTTGGCCACTAGGGCATGCTGCTAACTCGTAGCCAACCTGTTGTTTTCCAAAACACCCAGGTCCTTCTCTACAGAGCACTGCTCCAGCAAGTCATCCCCTAATCCATACTGATGCACACGTTTATTTTTTCCCTGGTGCAAAACTCTACACTTGGTCTTGTTAAACCTCATCAGGTTTCTCCCTGCTCAACTCTCCAGTCTGTCCAGGTCTTGCGGAATGGTAGCACAACCTTCTGGTGTGTCAGACACCAAACCTTTTCTCTTTTTGCTACCTTAATGAGTATTCACCTAACATTAGTAAGGGTGTATTTTTTGTTGTTGTTGCAGTTGAGACTCATTCAATCCCTTTTTTCACCTTTGCATCCACTGGGAAAAAGATTTCCAATAGCAGTTGAAGGAATGCAAGTTATCTTATTTACTTTAAGAAAAAAAAAATCAGAAGGTGACAGAGTGACCTCTGAGGGATGCCTTGTTGCACTTCAGAGGAAGAACAAACATAACTTCACACCATGTTTTCCTCTGAAAGTGTTCAAGCCAGGTACCCTACATTTCTTTCTCCTTTCTTCCATTTGTATGCAAGACACGTACAGAACATTGTGTTTTAGAGATGTTTTAGAGACTGCTCAGTGGTGCAGTGTTCTGTTTATGCAGCCAGTTCAATGTTATAGAGTTTTCTGTACAGAATTCCATTTGAAACAATGTATCTGAATAAGTTATCATCAAAATTAACACCTAACATGTTATTAAAACCAATGCTTTGGAAAATTTTCCTTGTCATATGTGATTAAAAATGTATTTAATATCCAGTTAACCATTTAAAATTTTTCATCATTTACATTTGCTTCTCTTCAAATTTAGCCAACAAAGCTTTTTCCATGGTGTCAGCAAACCAGCATCTCACTAAACTGTCATGAGACTTTCACGACTTTAAATTTCTCTACTAGGATTTTGACAAGAGCTGTAGAAATATCTTGAGTCATGCTAGCTTTCTGAAGAGAAAGACACACTTCTAGGGCAAACACAAGACATTGTTTTGTCCTGATACTGTCCTTACAAAGTAAACAATAAGTTTCCGGAAAAAAAAAAAACTATTCCTCACAGATGGAATTGCAGACTACTACAGAAAAGATCAAAAATATTTTTTAAAAAGCAAAACAAGGCAGAGAATGGAAAACAGCTAAGGAAGCAACCTCAAATCACGTAGGATTTATTATGAGGTAAGATTCATTACTTTAACAGATACAATTTTTGATGGCTTTAATTCCAAGGTTCAGTAATTTTACTGGAAAGAATTCATAACAAGCCATGGGAACTGCCGGATTTGCAGCAATTAAATGTCGGCATGGGAAAAGATGTTATGCTCTGCAGCAACAGGGAGTTTGAGGTATTGTGTCAATCCAAGTCTTGCTCAGATTATGCTCAAAACAAATGTTTTTGACAGAGCCTTTAGAAAATAGAAGATACTTAAGAAGTTGGGCTTTTTCCCTCTTTGGAGAAGGTGAATCTCTGGACTTCAGGTTTGTGGGTTTTTTTTCAACATACATGAGCCAGCTGCCCATCAGCCAAAATGGCAATGAGTTGCATGCCCTCCAGCTGATATTTGTGACTCCAATTTAATGAATCAGCATTGAACCAAAAATACACATGGGGTAACGGCAAAAAAACCTAACTTAGAAACATAGGAAAAAAAAGTCAAATTAAGTATAGTTGTAATTTCTGAAACAGTAGGTCATGATGGGTAGAAAATTAGATTAATGTGCAGTTGTGCAAAGGTTAAGGAATGAGTCTTCTCTTCCCACACTTGAAGGGAATAACAGAAAATGAAAAGATTTTTCCAGGTCAGGGGTTGTTTACAGTTATTAGGATTAAAGGTCAAGGGCTTATGGGAAAAATGTGTCCCGAGGTAGATGACTTCCCCTTTTTTGGGTCGGCTTAGCACGGGCAGTCATGGCTGCATCTACAGCACGTCAAGAGCGGAAGCAGCACTGGGAACAGCCGTGCTGCATCAGCCAGCACGCCACTGCCTTTGGGCTGCTCCTCACAGCCATCAGCACCAGAAAACTACATGGCTTGTTTCAGGCACATGCAAGATGTACTCAAGCTTTGACACTCACATACTACATAAAATGAGAGTTGTAGATGCATATACACTTCTGGGCAAAGGGCACAAGAGCAACCCCACACAGCCATGGCTGCAGTACTCTGCAATAGACCAACCATCATGAGAAGACAGTGCTTGGGAACCATCATGACTTCACACAAGGTTTCCAAAATACCACGACCCAAAGCACTACAGGTCACAAGGGATATGCTTCTTCTGAACAGATAGAGAACTGAATGCTCTCTGTCCCCTAGGACTCCTTGTCTTAAAAACTCATGCCACTCAGCCACGATCTTCTGTTGTATTTGGAAAGTCCCATCCTATGCTTGGTGCTAATACTGTTACAGTCAAGCTGTAAAACACCATCCAGTTAAAATACCCAAGGGACCAAAATATCCCCTTTTTTTCCCCCAAGCAGCAGCCATTCAGAACTGCACATTCTACCTCCCAAAATTCCCACTCCCACAATCACACTGGCAACCCTGGAATTTCCCAGATGAAAGAAGGCAGAGCACTGTCGTTTCCAGACATTCATCAGGTTACTACCTAGAAATGGTTCCTCTCTCAGATCTGACTCTCACATTTCAACAGAGGCATACCAACCACGGAAGCCTGCAGCCTTCATTAATGTGCAAGTTTCTACAGGAAGATGCAGGCACAAGAGTGATGTCTATGAAGATGCTTCAGCAGATCTCTGGACATCCATGGGACTCAAACTATACCCCAACCACAGTATGATAACACAGCTCAAAGTCAACAATCATTTTCCAAAAATACACAGTCCTTGTGTTGTATTTTAGGTAGCAAGGCAGGTTCACCTGCACCTCCCAGCACTCAGAGGCAGATATGAGTGATTTACAGTGCCACTGACACTGGCATCAACACTGACATTTGCTCCAAGGATGCATCCATGGGAGCAAGCTCTTCTACAAACATATATTCCTACCTAATTATAGTAAGAAATGGTTTCCTCAAAAAACAAACTAACAAAAATCCCACAAAAGAAAGCCAAACGCACCATTCCTATTAATCCTTCACAAGAGTTAACCAGACAGCATAAGAATGACTTGATGTATGCTCTCCAGAAGCTCATGGAAAAAGTATTAATCTAATTTCTGTGTTGAACCACAATGAGTTGGATGGACAGATGGTATCATCTGACGGGCACTAATGCAGTCTTAACAGAACTGGCCATGAAAAAAGTTCCTAAACACTGTACATAGTAAGTTACTTCCCTGGGCAAGGGCAGCCTCAAAATAGGTGTTCACCCTATGAGAGAATCACAGAGCTATTTGTGGGTAGGAAAAACATATGCTTACCATCAATATCACTGTTTGGAACTGCATATTGTACATGTTAGAAAAACTATTTAATAGTGTCCAACACTGACTTTTTTTTTTACATACTTTTCATGAGGAAATGCAGGATGCAAAGGCGAGTTAAGCAAGAGGCTCCAGTAAAGAGCAGGTGTAGGGAGGGAAGATGAGCAGAAGGAAGGCAGCAAGAGGAGGAAGGAGGCATTATGCTGTGGTTGACCCAGTACAGCATATGATAACACTGACTGCTCAGTGTGCTCCCAGAAAGCCACTGTCCCCTATGAGAGTTATTTTCTTCCCATTCAGTACAAAACAGAAACACCCAAACAAGGAGTATTTGCATTTACTCACTGATTACTGGAAAACTGCTTTCCTGGCTCTCCAGGCTCAGTACTGGAGCTTGAGGAGCACCACTCTTGGACACACTCCCTATTCAGCACCACACAGCTCCCCATATGATTCAAAGCACAATGCCCACACCTCAGACATCATTACTCAGCTCCCAGACTGCTCTGCTTGCTTTGCAACAACCCACAGCAATAGAAACTCTGGAAATCAGCTACAGTGTGTGAAAACACCAAGGCCACACTTCTTGTCCTGCTGACTGCAAGTAGAATAAGCAGTGGTTTATCTGATAGTAATCCACTCGCAAAAAGTAACGCACTGCTCAGTGAGGAATTAACATGAGAGAACCCCAAGGAGCTGGCTGTTGTGAATTACATTGTGGCATGCTGCACAGCCCACACTACTTCTGCCTCTTGTGGCATTGTCTTGCTGTTTCCTCATTACCAAAAATGATATATACCTTTGATATTTATAATAGTACTTCAGCTTCTTACCTTCAACTAAGCATAAAGACGCAGGATGCCATAGCGCATTTGAAATACTTGAAGTTGAAAGACCAAGGCATATTCTCTTTTAAACATAAATTCAATCCTTGGTCAAAAAAAAGAAAAGAGATGCATGGTAGTTCCTTCAAAGAAGGCTTAAGCAAGATCACCGATTTCTAGTTGCTCAGAAAAACAGCAAACATCCCTCTTGGGGTCCTTGAGAAAAACTGACCTTGGGCATTGCCGTAAGTTGTGTAGAAGTGCCCCCAGGGAGCAGCTCAGAGCAGCACTAAGACCACCACAAAGCAGAGGTACTCCAGGTTTTCCTGCTTCCTTAGCATTCAGTGAAGGATAGTGCTGACTGTGTGACCTTTTCAGAGAAGGGACTCATTGAATTGCATATCTCTTCCTGCTGCCTGGCACGAGGAAGGCATAATAACCATGAGCATTTTTCTGCGTACCCAGAAAAAATGTTACCAGCTTTCAGAGCAAGTGCCAACAAGATGGACTGTAGGCACTTCCACGCTTTCTCTGTATCACTAACGGGGGAATGCCATTGGGATGCACCCTGAGTTCCTGATGCCTGGCCACCCTACACAGCAAAGGAGAGGTCAAAATACAGACAAATTAATGACAAAACAAAAACAAAACAAAACAACCGAAACAGAAGTCATCCCTAATTTGAAAATGGAAACTTCCTTCCATTTAACCTTGAGTGTATCTCTGCACAAGCATCAGAAATGAGTTTCTTCCCTCCACTTTCTGGCATAAGGCTGGAACACCCCATGGCAATGGGTCTGAGGCTCACTAACAGCATGCTGCAGAACATAGCATGTAATGAATTGAAACAGCAGCTGTGACAAGCAGCTGTGTTGACTGCACAGGGGGAAAGCACTGGAACAGAAGAGCAGCCACCTTCAGTAAAGGCAGGCTGCTACTGCTGCTCCAGAAAGACAAGCAGGCTACAAGGAGACTTGAATTAGGGGAGAAAAATAGGAACCACTTAAGACAGAAGCAACACCCAGCTTCTAAGGTTTATGACAAGAATTTTGTGTCTTGTGTGCCACAGGACAGGAAAGCAGACACACTCCTGGCAAGCACTAACTGAATGCAAACCTTCCCTGGGCAGCTGCAGACCCAAGGGCACATTGTTCCTTAGCATCCCTTGCAAAACAAACTTTACTCGTTCTCTATGTGTAAACTAGCATTTTCTCATCCAAACATTTCACAAACAACAGATGGACACTATTTTTTGTACTCTCATTCAGGACATTCAGACCAACTGTACCTCTCGGGTTTTGGTGGGTCCCAAATAACAGAGGAGAGAAAGAGGAACAGTTTGAAATTCCTGTCTTTCCCCACTGAGAATGCTAGCAGAACAAAAATATCAGACGTTATGAAAATATTTTAGAAACAAAATATTCTGTCAGTCTTTCCAAGAAATGCAGCGCATCACCCTTTTTCCTGATCATGACTTTAAAACATGTTCATTACTTAAATATTTAATTTTTACTTGAAGCTCAACATTTTCACCACCAGTCTTATTAGAAGCTACCTATAAATCTCAACGATGGCTTCAGCAATACAGAGAGGACTGGACTAATCAGTTAAAGTTAGAAGCCAAGTCTAACATTTTATCATCTTCCACATTCTAGTGCATGTTTGGATGTCTATTCAAGTGCGTGTGAACTCCAGTCCTCATACATTACAGTAAACATAAACTGTGAACACATCAATCTGAAGAAATAACCCTATCAACAGAGATGGATTTTATCTCATTTTTCTTCAAAATTCAAACTTGCAAGATCCTAATTGCCAATCTGTTCAGAGGGTAAATGCACAGCTGATGCTCTGGGTCTTTTCTCCGAGCTTAAAGTGCAATGGCTTCTCTGAGCAGGTTCCAAGAAGATTCTGCCATTATGCTTCTTGCCAAGCTTCCTGACTTTTCTGTTTTCCTTGAGCAGAACAAGTTCTGCTAATTGAAGCAGCAGACCCACAGCAATAGTTTGCACATTACTACAGATTTTTAAGTGATTTGTTTCAGTTGCTAATGATTCAAGAATAAAAGAAAAATTGTATTTTTAACATATGTTTATTACATTTTTGAAAGGAGAAAGGAAATCATTTTGCACAGGCAGTGTTATAGATAATTCAATCTCCCATCTTGGCTTGTTCTCTATTGACTTTGAGTTCAGCAGCAAGCTACAAATTACATTACCTCCCAGCTTTTAGGTCCCAGTGCTGCAATTACAACAATGGGCTTTTTCTGGCTTTTCCCATTTCCTAGCTTTTTCTGGGAAGCAGTGCCCATTCTGTGCTTACCTTCCTCATACAGATTTTTCCACTGGACTTAAGACTCACTAACTCTACCATAGATGTCGCTAAGTGGAATTAGATGAACTCTGAGATCCCTTCCAACACAAACCATTCTATGATTCATTTTAAGCCTTTTCCTGGTGCCTGGAGCTCAAGCCCAAGTACTTAGGGCTTCTGCAGGAGAGAGCAGCAGGCAGCTTGACCTAAGAGGAAGCATATTTCTCATACAGCAGAGACATATGCTCAACATATTGACATATCTACATAATCCAGAAAAGTGTCAACATAGAGATGCTTGCCCCAATGTACTCCAAGGAGAAGGTCTTTGAGTACCACCTAAGCTGCTATAACAGCCAAACTGACATCAAAGACAAGGGGATGGGCTCATCAGATCTTCCACGACTAACGTTACAGAGGTACACTAAGCTTCTTCAGCTCCTCAATTGTTAAACACACAACTTTGAAGCAGCAAGATAGGGTTAAAACAGAGGGGTGTGAGGCGGGTTTGTTTTAAGATCTTTGTTTCTATTTCCAGACTAGCGAATGGAGATCTCTCCTTCCTCCCACTCCAGTCCAGCTCTCAGCTGGGCTGAGGCTCCCCAAGAGCATAATGCTCTTCACATCTACAATTCAGCTGAGGGCATGAAAGATATTAAACTGCTATTGAAAGAAGGAGCCCTTGTGTCTGCAGTACCAGTCACAAACAACAGTTCCTGACTGCATTGTGAAATCCTATCTGCCAATATATCAGTGGTGTGTGCAAACATCCCACAAATGCAACAGGGCTCACAGTCAATACACATTTAAACTCTGAAGGAATTCATTTTCCAGCTAGTGACACAAGCTGAATTCCACTTCTATTTGCTTTCCAAGTTAATGAAAAACTTTCAAACAGCCTCCAAGAATGTCAGCTTTGAGGAAATACCGAGCCATCTGCTACTACAGCTTGCAGATAGGGAATTCTTCTCCCAGAGGTCACAATATCTTCTCTTAAGGCCACAGTTCCTAAGCAATATCTCCTGTAGCAGAGCACTGTTGCTTCCATTTGACAAGAAACGCTGATCTCAGGAGGGACTGAGTTAACACAGGCATGGCATTGAGACAAACATGTTCTCCCCACCAGATCTTTACCCTATTTTCCTATCCCAGAAGCAAAATATGCTTTCATACCCCTCCTAGAGAAAAACAACTAGCAGATGCAGTTGAATGCATCTGATAATCAGATAACAACCACACCCACAATTACATGATGAATATATTGGAGTTGGAAGTCTTTCAGCTGCTGTCACTCATTTTTGCAGGGCTGTCTATGGTAGTAGTTATGTAGAAGATCAAGGTATATTCTACAGTGCAGTGAGCGAATCCATATCCAGCTAACGTGCCACTCTTTGAAATGGCTTCTCTATGGCTGTAGCAGACTCGAATTCAGAGCTTGTGGTCACAAGGATAATATTATCTAGGGTTTTGTTTGCATTTTGCTTTCGAAACAAATTGTACTACATAATATGTAGCAAAATAACTCAGAGAACCGGCTGGGTTTCTGCCCACTGACCTGCTGCCTCCAGTCTGCAGGGCAATTGTGGCACACAAGGCAAGAAGGCCAGCCTTTGGAATGGAAGTTGCCTTCACTGACCTTCCCATGGTGATCTCACGCAGAGGAAAAAGAGCTGAGCATCCCAACATTCACATGTGCCAAGGGCAGAGGTGTGTGCTCTGGAAAAGATGCCCTTACTTTATATCTCCCGTACCTGGAGTAATCTTTCTTCCCCTGGCAGTGCAGATCAGGATGAGATTTCATAGCACATCCAGATAGAGGACTGAGCAGCTGTACGTGTGTATTAACCCTCCCCTACCCCCCCCACCCCCAAGCAATTCCAGCAGCTCACACCCTGCAGTAAAAACCTGCAGTCTCTAGAAGTGTAACAGGTACTTTTCCCAAGCACATCAGATTTTGGGGCATAAGTGAACAAGAGCCAGCTACACAAACTTTTAGGTGGCATTTCCATAGGGTTAATCTACAACTGGATTGCTTATTTTGAAATACAGTTATTTCTATCTAATAGCTATTTCAAAAGCCTATGTTTTTGAGGAAAAACATTCATTTGTAGGGAATAAAAATACACATACAAAACACCACATACAAAGCAATAAATTGTCAAGCAGGTGGACGTGACAGGCAAAAGGACTTCCCCAGGAAGATCTGTGTAGTAGAGTACACAGTTTATCTGAAGTTCCCAAAAACTGTCATTCTGTAAATGGTTTTCTTTGGTACAAAGCATAAATTCTGGACTCACAAAGAACAAAGTTTGTTTTTAAACACATCCATGTGTAAGAAAATATGTAAATACCAAGTATACAAGCATACTTACATTAACATACACACATCCCTCCACAGAGTAAAACATGCTCTGTAGATATTTTCAATATTAAACACTGTTTCTTAGCATTGAAATAGGATCTGATCTTCACAAAGCACTATAAGTCCCTTTAAGAGAATATCCAGAGAATATCTGCAAAAGTGAAATTGCATATATTGTTCTTAAAGGTCAACATATTTCAGAGGTAATGCAACCTCACTGTCCTTCCTTTTTTTGTGTTTTATTTTGAGCATGCTAAGAGAGCACATGATCATGGGTTTCTTACTCTTTTCATTCAGTTCTGTAACACAGTGAGGTTTGTGAAGAACAAAAGACTAACTGCCAATGTTATTGTTTGATTTTTCCACTTGAGAACATACTCCCAGAGCTGCAGCATATCTCATTACATACAGGGCATTTGTATGAAGCCTGGAACAGACTTCCTGACCACATGCAGTTATTCAAGTACTCGTGATGACTTTTCCCCTCCTTGAGAACATTCACACAGGAGAGAGAGGATGTTTAAATATGGCTATTCCAAGCTAGATTCCAATCTGAGACTTAGGAATTTTCAATCTCAAATCCCTCATTCTAATTTCAATGCATTACAGAACTTTCTGTAATATCTTGTCATCATTAGGCTGCAATTATTTATTTATTTTGACACTGCTGAGAATTTTACCACTAGAATTGGGAGTCAGATGCACTGCTGAAAACTTCTGGCTAAGTGATGATTTGCCACATTGAGGTCATCAAATCTTTCCAATAGATCCAAAAAAAAAAAGAAAAAAGAAAATATTTATTAGAACATTTTTTTAAGTCTTTGGGAACTTGCTTCTTGTAAATGAATACTGGAATCAGTGAACCAGGCACAAGTATGATCAACACATAGGAATTACATTAACTAGACTATTTCCCCTTTACATTAGTGAAATTATGTTTTAGTTATGTGCCATTGTCTCTCAGGCAAGTAAGAAAACACTGACAGCTTAAAAAAAAAGAGTATGTCGTATACCTTCCCAGAGGGTGCAAAAGCAGAAAGCTTTTTTTTTTTTTTAAACAGAGAACTGATGTACACATTTTATTCCTTTCTAAATGCCCCTAATAGAATGTAGAAACTTCAGTGCAGTGATACAGACCCTCATCCACAAAGAAGTTGCTTTTGGCAAACATTTTGATGTATTTGAAAAGGTTTCACAGCAGCACAGACCAACACAGCTGCAGATGCTCAGAACACCAATCCTGATTGCTACAAAGGAACCCCCATAAATCCATTTGTGCACTGTAGAACTATGGGGGAAGCATCAGGACACACCAGTTGTGTTCTCTGCCCCCCTCCAAAGCTGAATGCCCAAAGGGAAATGTTCCCTCTGGAAGTGTTCTTATTTTGGATTCTCTGTTATGCAGTGAACTCCCCTATGCAAGTGTGCTGGTGAGACCCAGGCTGGACTGCAATATTCTCTAGTTTTTCAGGAAGAAATTCTTCCATGTGAGGGCGGTGAGGCCTTGAAAGCAGTTATTCAGAGGAGCTGTGAATGTCCCATACCTAGAAATGTTCAAGGCCAGACTGTATGGGGCCTTTAGGCAGCCTGATCTAGTAGAAGGTATCCCTGCCCAAAACGAAGGGGTTTGTACTAGATGATCCTAAAGGTTCCTTCCAACCCAAACCATTCTGTGGAACATTAACCAGAACATTAAGTCAAATCCAAAAACAATTCCATGTTCTCTTTGTAAATCTTTTGCAAAGCAAGACCTAAACAGCCCTGGGTTATGAATGCTAGTTGTCTTTCTTGCATCATGCAGGTGAGATTCCAGCTGTCCTGACATCTGCAGTATTTTAGCCTAACCACTGAATGTTTATACCTTTAATGCTCTACCAGGAAAATAATAAAAATCCCAATTGCTTCCTAAATGGATTAAGGCCATTTGGGGCCAGAGTTCCAAGAATTCCCATAGTTACACAGACATGAAGGTCAACCGCCACAAGCAGCGCTCAGCAGAGACATCACATAACTGTGTGTGGGTGCTTCTCTGCTAAGGAAGAGTGAATCATCCATCTTCAACACAAGCTAGTTTTGCAATATGTTAATATAAGGAAACAAGGTGGGACATTTTGTTCTTTTTTTTTTAATAAATGCAGTGCATTGGTATTCAAGGAAGGCTTTTCTAAAATATTTGCATGAGTCAAAACATGCCCTATGTAACACACCTGTATGCTCATGGTACATAGTCACAGAATGCTGGGACCACTGTGTGCAGCACCTTACTTCTGCTTGTACGTGCAAGCTTTGCTTCCAGAACCTGATACAACACTTAAGGATGTTCATACATCACCCTCCAGGCTGCTCCATGCAGCCCCTCAGATGGGATGATTCACCTATGTAGGCAGCCTACTGAAGGAGCAGAGATGCTGCATTTTACAGAATATTAAAAGGAATCAGTTCTAGTCTCACAATACACCAGTCATGGAAATTGTCAATTTAGATGAAATCTCCAGAGGTTCTCTATGCCTCAGTGTTCAAATGGAACAGACTGACATCTTTCTTTCCCCCAGGTTGGGGCTGAGGGAACCATAGATGCCTTTGTATACAGCATCACTGCTAAAAAATAGCAAAAGGTACCTACAGAAATTGTTTGCAGTCAGGAGACATGTCCTGCTGTCATCCACTGTTACCAAACATTGGGTTCCTCCTTCCCTTTCTGCATGCAGCAGTGTGGCTTTATTTTGGCTAACAATTTAGAGAATGAGCTGCTACCTTAAGAGTCATTTCTCTGCCTCTGTCAGCCAGGCATTGCCCACCACTCTGAATACAGAATAAAGCCAGCAGCAAAATCAAACCCAGCATCCCACACTGGGTCTTCAAGCTTCATGAAGATCAGTTAAAACTAGGAAATCAGACATACATCTAGCAATCTAAGTGTAGATTTCCTACTGGCTTCCTGAACAGAATATCACTGCTTGTGTTTAACTTCTGCAAATAAAATAGTAACACAGGAAAAAGTGACAAAGCTGGCAACAGGGCTCCACAGGAAAAAACAACGCAAGGAGCTGCTGGAAGGGTTAAAGCAGAATTCCCCAGCTTAAAAGCTGAGGCACAACTCCATTCCTACAAGTCACCATACACACATGCACAGGACTTGGCAGAATTTGTTAGGAAGTGAAGTAACCTGCTGGAATGAGTTTAAGCTGAATTACTCTGAGTCCAAACCCCTCCTTGCTTACCATGAATAAAACATGGATGGCATTAATTTACTTAAACTTTGCAAAAAGTCTGAAACAAAGCTTCTGACTCTGAAAAGCATTTTTATCTGAGTGATGCACGCCAAACCACATAGGATAAATACACACTTACAGCTACAAATACCAGAAAACACAGGTGGGGAAACTAAAGATGCTTAATGGCAGAACATCACATTCCTTGTGCATGTGAGACACTGAATGGATTAAATAGACTTGACAGCCCCATATGGGAACAAAAATAGAGCAGGAAGGGCTTTGTTTGTTTGTTAAAGTAATCTCACAGGATCTAACAGTTGCTTTTTGCCTATGTAACATTACTGCTGCAAAAGATACATAGCGATCTGAACTCTTCTTCACCATATCATCCCGAGACATAGCCCAGGGAAAGCAGCAAAGCAGGCTGCAGATGTTCAATACATTTTCCCCAGCTGACGTTACTCCAGATGAAGATCCGTACCCCACAAAACCTTCAGCTGCTGTGTGCAAGGTCACCTGCCTGCCTTGCACGTTGGGTCACTCACCAACACCAGAAGCATCAGTATGCAAGCTACAGGTTGGCACATCCCGCAGCAATGTGCCAGCTCAACCAAAGGAACAGCTGACAGGGCCTGCAGTGGGAAAGCCCATTAGCAGGGTGAGGACAGGAAGCCCTTGGAGTTGCCGATGTGACGCCCACGGACACCACAAAGAGAGGCTGCAGAGGGCAGCACTGCCTTGCTCTTGGCTCGCGTTGCCCAGCACGGGCGGCAGCAATGAAAATGAAGCATTCACTCCATTAACCTCGCCGTCGCACGGATGAGGAAACACTCGGTTTTAAGGCCTCCCTGAAAAAGAACGGATGCTCGCGCGGTGTCTGACCGCGTGCCGGCACCATTCCCAGCCCCGTGGACTGGAAAGCTCGGGACCGTGGCCAGGGCGGACACGCAGCTAAGCTGCAGGGCAGCACGGCATGCAGAGAGGAAGCAAAAGCTCACCCCAGATGGAAAGAACAAAGGAACGCTGGAAAAAGCCACTGCATATGGGAAGAGCCAGAGGCCTGGTTACAGAGCTGCTGCCACAGGATACAGGATCCACGGGGAAGTAAGTGGAAGCTGCTGCAAACAATCGGTGCTCTCAGCTCATTGCCTGGCACCGCATCCAGGAGGAGGGCAGCCAGCTTTCCAGCTCTCTACATCTGAGAGGTCTTCAGCTATTACTCAGTCACCTACCTCAGCAGAAGAAATAAATGGACTGGGAGAAGCTGAGCTCTTCATACCCTTACATGCCTTCTAAGCATAGACAGACTATTAGATAAGCCGGTCTAGCAATGGAATTAGGTTGTCACTCCACAGAACAACATTTCTATGGAGCACTGAGAGATCAGGCGTTGTTCTCTGATGCACAGAAGTCCAGCCAAGGGTTTAACCTCATTTTAAGAGCAGGTCAAGATGAGTAACTTCATTATATAAATTAAAGAAGTGGCCACTAAATGAACTGCAACACAGTCCACCTAACACAGATCTCACCCACCACCCCACAAAAAACAGTTTTCACACTGGTAGTGAAGGGAACGTGAATTCTGCTGAGGAGCAGGGCAGTGCAAAACTCAGATATTTTTCTTCGCAGTAGGCTGTGCCACAGAGGGAGGAAAGGGCAAGACGAAGAGCTAAGAACAGCAGTTAATCTTTACCTTTCTTCTTCAGAAACAGAAGCAGGTTAAGCAGAAGAGACCTCCAGAGATGATCTTTGCCTGCATCATGGCAGAAATTCTCTAAATGTTTCTCTTTAAAGATTTGTGTGCGGCACCTACTCTAGAAAATAAACTTGACATCAGTATAAGAATAAAATTTTAAAATAATATAATATAATAAAATTCACAGAACCGAGTAGCACCCCAGAAAGCATATCACACCTCGCTGTCTGTGTCTGATGCTGGGATGCTGCAAAGCCAAGTGACTCAGGCAAGGACTGCCACTGTCTGAGGGCATCACACATGCCGCCATCCAACTACACTAATTGCCAAAGTGCATCTCTGCATGACAGATTATATGTTTTCACACTGCAATTTAATCTGTTGAGTTACAGTGTCATCAGTCAGGCATTATTTAATTACTGTGGGATAAAAGCCTTATTAAATCTCTCCCTGGTCTTCGTCAGAGCAGTGCATCTTACAAACAACTGAATCTCCAGGGTATTTGAAAGGGAGTATTCCCTGTCTATTTATTTTAAATAACGCGTTGATATGTAATTGATTCTGTCAAAACAGAAAAGGAATTAAAAGAGCTGATGCATTTAGAAAAAACCTGCAAGCTAGCAGAACTTAATGGTACTCTGAGGACATTAAATCTGTGTTTTCCCAGCTCCAATGTTGACGCTCCCTGCCAAGCCCATTTGAAGTGTGGTTTTATCATGGAGATACGTAGGAGTCCCATGAGATCAAAAACACTGTCAAGTAGATAATGACTTGCACGTTTCTCCTCTTCCACCATCTGCATGTACAGACAAAGCTGTACCCAGAACACAACAGCTCAACATACACACGTACACATATTACAGCACCTCCTGTATGAGAGCCCACTCTTCAGCAAATCTACATGGCTTTACAGGGACTGACAAGTAAAATGCCTTTGGGGATTCTTTAAATGTGTTTCCTTGTACAGAATTCTAACTTGCCTTTGACAAGGCTTTTAAAAGACAATCCAAAATCTGCATTTGGAGCGAACAGAGCAATTATAGCATTTTAAACAAAGGTTGAGTCAGTAATCAGAAAAAAATCCATCATAATCCACAGAACCACTATAAATGGATTTGCAAGCATTTGTGGAAAAATTCTGCTCTTGAATCCACAACAGCTGCCTCTAGAGGTGCACAGAAAGAGCACAGAACTGGAGGGAAGCCACACCTGCCCATAGCTCCTACCTTAGAAACCAGTTCCCAAAGTAGCTCCATGGGCTCTCCCTACCCACCTATACTGCCCACCTCTTCCCGCTACACAGCAGGGATTAATGAGTACTGCTGCCATGCATGGGGCACAGTTTTACGTACATATTTCTCATTTTCATTTTTAATTATAACAGAACCATAGAGGAAATACTTGGGTGTCTACTTTTGATCAAATAGCAGCAGAAATGTACAAAAAATTAGGTGTTTACAGTTAAGCAATCATAAAAAACACACTGTTGGGCAAGTAATCGATTTCTCATGTGACTGTAGTTGAACAGCTAGCTTCTTTATTATTCGAGCTACACTCTCTGTATAATACTCACAGATATAAAATGTAGGAAAATTATGCATATATTCCCAGGAAAGCAAAATTAACTACCTGAAGAGTGCCAGAACAACTCACTGTTCCCATTCTCTGTCCTTCCTGTAGCAAGTTCAGCAGTAGAAGAGAGCAAGACAGAGAGAGCCTCATGTTATCTAATGCTTGTAGCTAACAAACACCTGCAGTGTATCTGGCAGTACATATCATTCAGAGAAATGGATGTCCAATAAATAGAATGGGAAAAAGAACTGGAAGGGCTAAAAATGGCCTTCATTTTAAATATCCATCACTGCCAAAGCTATGACCCTTCTGTAGCCATCATCCAAAGCAGAACAGATGGAAGCTAAACATGCTTTTATCCATCACAGGCTCATAATAAACTGTAGGCTGTTCTTCCTGCCTCGTTCTCTTTCACCATTTCTCAAATGCTCCTCTGCAATACTGCAAAAAGATAGTACACAGATGTACGTGCATCTTTTGTAAATGAGTTCCATGCTACGACGATCCTTTTGTCTTCTGGCCTGGCTTAACTTGACTTCACACTGATAAGGAAATAAAAAGGGTATGGCCCAAATTATTGCATTTTCTACAGCGTAAACACTCATTTTACTTGTCTTTTTGGTAGCTCAGTGTTTATTTCCATTATTCATTCTTCTCAGTTCCAGCCATTACTCTCTCACAGGCCTTGATTTTAGGGTTTGGCTTGCCTGCTGCATATTCTTTCCCCCTTGTACATCATTTTATTCACATAGCTAAGACACTGACACTGCTTTCTGAGCAGAGATTTAGCTGACAGCTTAAGCACTAAACTCAAGTTTTCTCCTTAAGCCCACACTTCTCATCTCTGTTCTTAGGAAGCAAGGTCCATTCTCAGAGACAGCAGTGACACAAACTGCACTTAAGTATTCTGTCCTGAAGAACAGCAGGCCCCTGTGGAGCCAGCCTCACTTGAGAACATTTCCTCAAGTTCAGCAAGGTCTGCACTGAGCCAGCTTCTCTCTCATCAGGCTGTACCCAACCTCCTGTTATTACTCTCTAACGTTACCAAGAGCACTAATGGCATCACCATCCTTGACGTACACCTTATCCCACCACACATGGGGAGCTCCCAAGGGCAAGTGGGACACAATCACTCCTGGCCCACTGTGTCAGAGGCTTGTATCCCTCTCCTGCAGCATCACCCCATCCTTCCCACTCCCTTCCAAAGGCCAGCAGCCCAGCAGGCTCAGTGCCAGCTCCTCCTGCCATGGTTGAGGACAATAGCAAGCTCTGTGCTCCGACGGCTGAGCTGTGCCAAATGGCGGCAGATGGAGTCTTCCCCTGGGGCCTCACATTGGCAAGCTGCAAAGATCAGCCTTCCCTGGGTGCTCGCCTTCTCCCTCCTCCCCACTGTCACATTTTCCGTCATTGCCCCTGAAAGGAGCCCTTTGCAAAGCAAATCCCTCTGCCGCCTCAGCTGCGCTGGGGCCCGCGGCCTACACAGTACACCAGGAACATCATCCGCAGGGCACAGGCTGCTACAGCCCTCATCTCCTCCCACACCAAGAAAGCCTACTTGGTCAGCACAGTACCATCCAGTACTGCCCCTTGACATTATTCCTTCATGAATCATCATGTAAATCTCAGACCAGCCTCATTAAGACCTAACAGCCTGGCACTTGCGGTTTGAAGTGTTCCTCACAAATGTACATCAATCGCATGCTGCTTCTCAGTATTTCTGCCAGAAAACAGAAACTAACCACTCTCTCAACCTATGAATATTGTAGAGATTTGAAATGCAGCACAGAAGATCAAGATCTCCCAACTGTCCTACCTGCTAGCTTTATAGCAGATACACTTTAATCAGCAGTGACCTCCAGATGGAACAGTTCAAGCTGTAACCCCACAAGGAGAAATGAAGCAGTGTCATCCTGTGCAGGGACATTTACATCCCAAAGAAAGGTATATTTTTCTGTTGGAGGGAATAAGTCAGGTAGCCTGTCTTTCACCATGCTGAATAACAAATCAATACTAATTACTGGTACTTGGTAACCACGAAATTGACAGATACCAAGAAGAAATTCTCTTTTTTAGCCTTACATTTGACTGCTGTAGTCAAGAAACTAAGACTAGCAAGCCAAGGGCTTAAAAATTTTGTTCTCTAATGCATAGCTGAAAGGGAAAAAAAGTATTTTAAGTAAGGATCAATGTTCCCATAGGACCAGCAGTGGAAAAGAGGGAAGATGAAATAGCCTGCAGAGGGGCTGAATGAAGACCAAACAAATTCCAAGCCTCCTACAACCACAGTGCAGGGGACGAGTTAAAGCAGCAACACTCAAGCACATGAAAAAAAAAAAGAGTTGAAACAGCTTGGAGGTCCACAAACTTCAGGAAAGGTTTTCAATTAAATGGTTTAAGTACCAAATAATATGATATTTCAAGGATGCAGGCCCCTCTATTTCAACTTCCCTACTTCCAGATACAAATAGGCTTTGGCAAGTTTGCTACCTGCATCCTTACCCCTCCAACATTTGTGGCACCAACTCTCATTGCAACAAGCAGTAACTCAAGGCAAGATCTGCTTACAGGCTCAGCCACAACCCCCCACACGTTTGGGCAAGTGACCTACTCTCCTTCCTAACATTTCAAGTGGAGTACCTGCAGCTATTTGACAGTAAAGATACATACGTTTTCATTTACCCTTTGCACCTGCAGAGATTCTAGCCAAAAACATTGTCAAACACTAGGATTTCATCATTATTACCACCACAGAAGCTCAAGCATCTGCACAACACCCTACAAATAATCACATCTTGCACAACTATTCAGAGTATCCCTCAGTAGCAGTTTCTGTCTTACTCCTTCCTATACTGTTTTCATTCCTTAAGTACAGATCATATTTCGATAATCAAAATACAGAAAGTGCACACAGACAAGTATAATAAAAACATTATCTTACAGGAGTAGAACCTTGCACGGTGACTTAATCTGTTAGATGCTCAATTCTGTTAGCAGAGAGAGACAGCAAAATAATCATTACTGTAATTCATCAGGAGCATCAGCAACATGGAGATCTACCAAAACATTTTCTCAAAATGCTCAAATTAGCAGTAGTTTAGTCCTGTTTTTCCCAGTACCACCTTTTCACTTTAACTTCCATCATTTTTGGGAAACTTGAGTTCTAAGCTGAACTTTCTAATACATCAAGTATGTTGCTGACACAACAAGGAAAAAAATGGAAGCCCTGCACAGGGTATTCAACACAGAAATGCACCTATTACCTCAGTGGACTGTTCGTCAGTATTAGGGGGACATGCATTGAAGCTTAAAACAAATGAAGCTACTAGTTGTTCAGACTACTGCTGTAGTTACAGAGATAATTATGTTTCGTTTGAGACAATGTTTGTCTTGACACAGAAGTGCCAAAACACATGGTTCTTTTGGCTAATGAAAATGTGTTTCCATTAATGCACATAATGTAGACATTGATGAATATCTAGTGTAGCTTCTACTCATAGCTTCACAGCTCATTCAGGCCATGCACCTGGGGCTTAATTTACCTTCAGCCCCACACAGTCCTATCAAGAGCTTTCCTGGTTAAGCTTGTGTGCTAACAATAGTACTGAGGTGGAGAAACTCATCACCGCTGTACCTTTCAAAATGGGGTAGGAATAAACTATGTCCTCATATACAACTTTCGTGACACAAGCTACATCTTACCTAAATGCAAATCTGGCATACAGGTGTATTGACAGTGAAGATATATATCACAAACCTGACACTGAAGGTTGCTGTTATGCCACAAACTTTTAAATATGTCAATGCCATTATGCCCCAAACTCTTCAGTGACATCTGTGGGCTGCACATAGAAGCTTGCCCAAATGCACATTAATGCAAACTTCATCTATGAAACAAGCACATCAGATCACACACATCATGTGTTGAGCAGCAACAGACATAAGCAGCCTGCTTCTGTACTAGAAAAATCTTTTTTTCAACTTTTATTGTATATATATCCACATTTCAGTCACAGAATAGCAATGTAAAGAATCTGCACACATTCAGAGCAATTGTGCAGTATTCTGCTGTATGAAATTAATGCCATTGAATGGATGATTGAAAATTAAGTGTTATTACTTTGCAGGAAAGTCCATGAAATCTGCAAGTCTTCAGAAATCTTCACAAGTCTTCAGAATTACTTCATCCATCCCTAGTTTCCAAAATAGGTCTTAGCAAGTCAATAGCATTCAGAAAGCAGGCAACAGTACTACCACTGCTACTTTAAATATACATGCTTTTAACTTATAATCTGTACTCGCAAAGATAAAAAGGAATTGAGATAGCAGGCTCCATATACGTAGACTTGTGACAGCTTATGTTTCAGTAGCTTCAGAGTTAAGCACCCAAGCCATAAGAGTGCAGTAACTTGCCTACTGTTCACATACTACGTGCTTCAGAGAAGGCAATTAGGAAGGACTCTTTGCCTCTTTTAAACAGCCTTTTCATCTAGATTTTATTCCTTTGGCTTTAAAAGCAGATGAGACAAACTCAGTGCCTTCTCCCAGCACTGCTCAGTAGTCATGACAACAGAGGCAGGAAAAAAACATAGCTAAAAGGTATACTATATGCACCCACCTGTAGGTAACCGAGCTTGACATTAGCAGATTTTATGATGCCAGCACAACAGCTTGATGGCATGACCCACCATCCCATTTCACAGGTCTGTAGGATCAGGGATGGTTTGGGAGGTTTTTTTTGTTTCGGTTTTCAACTGTGAGCATGTCACACATCTGTGCATCACGATAGTTGCTGCTCAGGATAAGAGTATATTGCCCCAGAACCAACACTATTAACCTTTGCTGGTTTTACTTCATTGGCTCACTGACTCCACACATTTCCAAGGGTCAGATAAAAAAGCTGCAGCTTGAGTGTGGTACAGCTTCCTTCAAAGGTCATAAGCAAGACAAAGCATGGCAACGTGTCCGCACACACATAGGTGGCTCCCTACCAAATACATATTGAAGAAATTTCTGCATTAATAAGGATAGCAATGCATTCAGATCTTCATTAGGAAGTGAATAGCGAATGCCCCTTTGAATAAACTACCTACCATTCCCTCTAAAAAGATATCACAGGCACAATTAGTTCAGCCAGCAACATCAGCAGTGTCCTTGAGGTCCTGTGCTCCTGACAGTCAACAGTGCCTCTTCATTAGCTGTCAGTGCACACAGAGGGAGGCATCCATCTTGGTGGCAGCACCAATTAAACCCACCAGGGTCATAGCAGGAGGAGATAGGAATCCAGCACAAGGAACAAGTGAGAGCCAACCACTTTTAGACTCAATCTGAGTTTTGTATCCTGCAGAGAAGGGAATCAGTGCTGCACTAGCCATTTTTGTGGTTTAATACCTCCAGATAAAGTCCAGCCTTCGTCATCCCACAAAAATCCCGTTTTACTAGAACTGTCAAGTACTTACATCAGTAGAGAACAGTATTAAAATAGAAGTTGCAGGAAGTGTTTTTGTGACACAGCAAGCTAAAACAAAATTTGAAGCGTCTTGTTAGCAGCAGCATGTCTTTAAAACATCAGCATCAGGTCCGGACATAACATTTGGCCTTTGAAGAACTGCATCCTTCTTATACACATTACAGAAGGAAACTGCATAGTGCTTTCTAAGCATTAAAATATATTATAAATATATAATATATTATAAAATATATTAAAATATATGCATTGCAGATCAACAGATAAAGAGTCAAAATCAATATCCAACCTGAGGTACATGAGAGCATTGCAAAGAAAACCACTCGTCTGTTCAAGAAAAAACATTTATATGTAATGTCTGTTTTGTCTTTCTTGTATGTCCCTTAGGAAAAACAAAAACAACTTGTGAAATCCACACATTCCAGGCCTTGATGAACTCTTGATAAAAAACACTAGGTAGCAAGAAACATCTTCTGCAGCCTTCCCGCTGCAGCTGCTTAAGAACTCATGGTGAAATCCTCACAAGGCTTAACCTGCCAAACACTATTAACAAGGAGCCAGAGAGGTGCTTTTTTTTTATGACTTTAGAACACGCCAGCAGATGTATATCTTCTCATACCTCCCAATGCACTGGTGCACTAAGGGGCCTGTTTACCAACAGTGAGCTCAGGCATGGACTCATGTGGGATGGAGCTCCCTCTTGCCAACTGCCAGCCACAGGTACACAAACCTAAACTGTCCAAGATGACTCAAATAGAAAACAGATATTCTATATAAGTGAAACACCACTTGGAATTGGAAAAAAAAGAGAACTGCAACCATTAACTGTGAGGAATGAAAGGGTGCTGCAGCAATAGAAGCAAAAAAGTCTATTATCCAATCTTTTACATAAAAGAAGCTAAGAAAAATAATCAAAAACTTGTAACCACTTCACGCTCCCTACCAGAACACTCGGCCTTTAGAAAACTTCATTTGCCAGATGGTATGCAATTAAAAAAAGATGACAGAAAGGAAGAAAAAAGGCCTGTGGACACCTCTTTTTTTCTGACTAATAAAAAAATCATTTTAATGATTTCAAAGTTCAAGGGAGTGAAATATTAATTCCAGAAGAGATTCTCTCAAAAAGCTCCGTGCTTTGGAGAGATGCTCTGTATTCAAAAGACTTCAAGTCTACAGTGTACACCTAGAAACCCAATTGAAATAGCACTCCCTGCTCTGAGAAAGCGCAGCATGAGAATCTCATGCCAGAATAGAGACTCAGACATGCTGTGAGCAGCAGCAGCTCAAGTTTTCCAGGATAATCTCAAACTACTTAGCAGGGCACTCTCCATAGCAGCAGCTGAGAGCACTTCTGTAACACCAATTTGTGAAACCTACTGCAGATTTCTAAATTACCTGAAAGTAATTCTTAGAGGGAAAGCTGAGATATAGAAGCAGCCAAATGTTTGAACAGTATCACTGAGAAAAATACCATCGGTGTCAAAACTAGGCTCTGAGGCAGATTTGTACATGACAGTCTACTGAAACTGGTTTTGTTTAACAATCTGTCTAGTTAAAGCATTTGAAAAAGTAGCTGTTTTACGCTCGTGTCCTATTTCAATTTATATGCAATCTTTTCTTCTACTTGAAGAAACAGAAGTTGTCATTGCAGCAATCTGTTAGGCCTTTTTTCAAAAAACCACAAAGCAAACTAACACCTTGCTCCCCATGCCCATGGAGAAACAAACTGCTTTCTGATATGTGCAGGAACCATGAAGAGTTCATCCACACCGAAACTGAAGTGGTGTGATGTTCTCCAGCAATGTGCTTTAACTTAGCTTCCTCACTTTTTAATAGTAATGTCAGCGTGTAAGCATTTTTTCTCTGAAGTTAGTCTTACTGAGGCAACCGATTTGCCCCTTTGTCGCCAGTCAAGTGACTTTGTAACTCAGTACTATCAAAGTACAAGTTAATCCACACGTTGAACTGCCATACTTGGCCAGTGGTCAAAGTCGCAGTACAATTATACCAGGTTTAAATGCAAAAGACCCATAAGGAACATAAAGAATGACATTTGGAAAGATGTTTTAGCTTAAACAACTCTAACAAAATATTAACACTCATCATGTTACCCATTCAATAAACATCACTCCCAAGCAATTACTCTGTCCTGGATTATTCAGGGACTGTGGTGCTTCACATGTGCACCAGGAGACCAGGATTCAAGTCCCAGAGGTACCTATACACAGCCTTAGAAAGCCACTGGCCCTCACAGCAAGGCTCTCCATGCTGCTCCTACCCAATCTGCCTACAGATAACACCTGGAAATCCAGAGAACCCCAAACACACTCAGCCTCGCGTGAAAGCCCCACAGGGAAGGCTAAGCTCTCCACACGCTGCTTAAGGATGGACTTGAGTTTTACAAGTGCCTCCTCCTGAAAAAACAGGAACTTCTCATCTCAAACCCTTGCAGTCACTCACTATTGAATTCCTACTTAGGAGTCATCTTCAAAACTTAGAGGAACAACTGCTTGGAGCACAAGAGGCTGTTAATAAGTCATTAGTCACCTTGTGGTCACATGGACTCCCAGGGCAGAACAGGAGGCAGTTTCTCTCCTGTAAAACCATCTCATCAGTAGAGAAAGAAGAACAATTTTAAGCATTAAACAATGCCATGACTTAAAGAATGAACAGAATGTTTCGAAAACGCAAATCCAAAGCATCTGTATTGTAATTAGAGCACCAACAAGACTGCAATATGTTTGTTTCCACACATTCATTTCTTTCATTCATCCTCAGACACAGCTATGTACAGAGAACTAGTTTCACAGTATAAACCAACTCCCACATACATTCCCAAAATAATTTGCATGTATTGCCAACAAACAAACAAGTTTTAGGCCACCCCCAGACGCAGCAGACAAAAAGAGGACTTGTTACTGCTGCCTAAGGGATTATAGAACATAGATCTAAGAAGAGAGTGAGCCTCAGTGCTGTACGTTTCACACAAGGTGCAGTTAGGCTGACAATTAAAAACCCTGCAAATGTCTTGCTGCTGTGTAGCTGTTCTGTATGCTGTACATAAATGAACAAAGGTTAAGGAAAACCTTGTCTGCAATATATTTCTCTCGATTACATCCAATAAACTACATCCAGTTGTCACAGCCTGCCTCTAAAACTGGCTTTTATGAGTCAATACAAGCATCCTGGTGACAAACAGCTCTGTTGGAAAATGCTGACACTACTGGCCTTAAGGAGCAATGGCGAAAATGACAGGAGGAAAACTTGTTTCATCTTCATTTGACATCTGCTGACAACATTCCCACAGGCACTGACCTGCCTTCCTGGTCAGTCCAGGTCTCAATTTCATTTTCAACTCCCCTAAACCAAACTTTTTTCTTCATGGCATCAGAGGAACCTCTCCAGTATCAGTTCCTATAGCTGCACAGTTATTAGCAAGGGGCAAAAAATAAACATACTGGTACAACCCTAAACACATTCAAAAATCTCGTATCAGGACTAAGCTAACAAAACCAAAAAAACCCTACCAGATAAATACTGATGACAGCCTGCGTTCCAAATTATTTAACCTGAAGACATGACCTGAAAAAGCATTCCTTCTGTAGAAAATAACTCTTCTCAGTGGAAACAAGATTTTAGCCAACACCAGACCTGTGAATTTATCAACAGGTTTGATTCAACACATGAAAAAGATAACCCAGTTTAAAATATGATCAACTCAAGCTGGAGTGAGTGCTAAGGAAACCTCACAAACAGATACCATGCTTGTTTCCTTGGCATACTAACCCTTCATTGCACATAGCTTTTATGAACAAATTTCTCACTGAATATAAAAGAAGAAAAATAAAGACACACTGTGTTGAGCTGTGTCTGCAGATTCCACTTGCTCTGCTCCTCCTTACCTTCTGAGTGGATGCTCTCTCCACTCTGGAAATCTATTTTGCACTACTTGCGCTTCTACAATATATAAAAATTGCCATGCTTTGGTCAGGAAAGCCAAGCTTGTAACTTGACATTCTCCAGTTTAAGACCACAAAGATTTGTTTCCATAAATGTTATCTTCAATTTACCCTTTTAAATAGCCATAACTGGAAAGTACACTAGCACATAATATGAGGATTAAGAGAAGATATTGAATAAACACAGTGATCTAACCAGATGTGGAGACCCCTCAACAAATTGCTTCAATAATATACACACTCAGGATTACCACTCAGTTGGCAGAACAATGTTCTGTAGACAAATCCACCCCCAGAAAAACACAAAACAAAGCAAAAAAACCCAACACGTTAAAAACAAGTTTAGGGTTTCAAAGCAGCAATGTTTGGTGGTGTTCGATCAATTTAACCACCCACAGGGACAAGGCAGCAATATCAGGTGATGGCACCAGTGCCGTCAGCAAATATGCAATAGTAAAAAGCTGTTTGTGCCAAGTTACTGATCCCTCTGTTACCACTGGAGGCTCCATTCCATAACAACCAGTTCTACTTCAAATAATTACAAAACCCACTCATACTGCTGGTATTCTGCTCAGTGCCACAACAGAGCAAAAACAGTTTACATTGACAAATAAAAACCACGTTGTTTTCCTGCACTGCCCAAAGGTATGCAGGAAAAAAAAAAAAAAAGAATGAAAGTATTAACAAATTAACCAATTTTTTTCCTTTAATTGAATCATTAATCACTTTCAGCTTCTGTTCTGGCTGAACAGATGCAGCCATTCGTCACTGAGAACACAACCACAAAGTCTTTACAAGGAGCAGAATATCGTACCTGGAACAACTTCAAAAAGGAACTTTCCTGGACTCTCTTCATTGCAGGGGTGCTCAATTACTCTGTTGCCAGGCAGAAAGATAGCACCCTAAGGAAGAAAACAACATCACATATAGGGTCAGAATTGCTACCTTGCTTGTGATAGACAAACGCTCCTTTTTGCTGTGACTGGGGGACGCGTGCATGTGCTGCTGCTCCTGGGCAGCTCATTTCCCAAGTCTGAGGGGAGACAAAACCAACAGTCATAGATCACCTTCATTAACTAAGACATTCAATACTGGCTTCAGGTTTTTTCCCCATCTCTTAGGCTTTTGATACTATGAAAATTTTTGTACTATTTGCCCTCATGCTGCAGGACATGTGATATCTAGCATTCATTGCTATGACCTTCCCTAAGAGCAGAAGTATTTACAGTTGCTGGAATGAGAAGATTAAATTAAAAAAAAAAAAAAAAAAAGAAGAGCACTCTTTTCACTAAAGAGCACTGTTGCTTTCAGCAGTCCCCCGCATACGCCTACTGCAACAGAGCACCCCCTACAACCAACACCTTTTGCTGAGAGCAGGGGAAACTGAGGCTGTGTTGGCAGCACTCACTCACCACTCACCCTATGTACAGATATGTCCTAAAAGCAGTAGGCACCCAGGCCCAGCAGCTCCCCTCGAAGACATTTCCCCTCATTCCTGCACCCAGCATTCACTCAAGAGCAACTTTCAGCAGCTCAGGAGCTTGTGTCCATGAATACAGAAAACACACTTAGGATAATTACACACCATGTTATTCAATTAAACAAAAACATGAGATTAACACCTAGCCAGCAGCACTGTAAACACAAATCCATTTATTAGACAGTAAATGAAAACTGCACTTAACTTGGCTGCACGCTCATTAGCGGCACACATGCTGTGGTCTCATTACAATGGGATGTG
Source organism: Perdix hodgsoniae (assembly GCA_035772895.1). Classification (NCBI taxonomy): domain Eukaryota; kingdom Metazoa; phylum Chordata; class Aves; order Galliformes; family Phasianidae; genus Perdix; species Perdix hodgsoniae. The sequence continues at coordinate 33,619,824 of JAPSGF010000002.1, forward strand.
ATGCTTTGCCATTCTTTGATGCAAAATCTTTTCAATATTTACTTCACAGCAAGTTGTCAAACAGTTCTTTGAGAACACAAGAAAACAGTCATAACATTTATAACTTTATCTCCTTCATTCCACAGTTCTAACGTTCCATCTAATAAAAGGTGAAGCCTAAATCCCATGTGACATCTGAACTAATATGAAGGAATCCCATATAGCAATGCCATAAGATACTGTTGTGATTTAGAAAGAAAGCATATACTCAAATGACAATCTGATTTAATTTACTTTTTTTAATCTATTACCAGAATCAAACCGTGTGAAATATACTTATGTGCACGTGTGTGTATATATATATATATATATACACACACGTGTTTTTTTTTAATTAAAAATAGTTGTTTGAACAACCTGCACCTGAATGCAACAGACCAACGGGGAAGTGAGCTCTCTCACTTCTGTCTGCTTTCACACCCATCTATCTGCCTTCCCCATGCAGCACTTCCCCAGTGTGAAGCATCAGCTCCAACCTTACTGCTTCAATAAACGGAGCAGTGCAGTCTGGCACAGAGTTGTGAAGGTTCAGCCAGCTGAAGTTTGCTTTTTCTCCTTTAGGTCTTCTTCCTATATAGAGAAAAGCAGCTCTAAAGCCTTTGACGTTGGTGCAAGATGCCCATTTGCACATAAAATATGAAGGTGGTTTCCAGAGGAAAAACAATGTTGTGACTTGGGTATTAGTGCATGTAAGCATTTCAAAATTACCATGTTTCACACTGATTCACATCAACCTCAGCTTATCATTCTAATCAGCCGAACGCCTCACAGTACAGACTGCAAGACAAGAAAAATTCTAATAGTTCCTTTTCTATAGTTCTTTGGGGCCACATTCTCAGTGGTCATTCATGTCAGGTATTCCTCTGCCTTTCCAATTTCTATCAAAGATTAATAAAAATCTATTTCATCTTGCAATTAAGTGCATTAGAGTTTATTAATCCCATTTTTCTTAGTTTTTCTTCTTTCATGGAGAACCTCCCAGGAATTTTCTGGTACCTTACCCACTGTCTATAACACAGAGGATCTTCACAAAGCTTATTTCTTGTTGCCTGATGCTAGAGGTTGGTTAACCACATCACAGAAGTGCTGGTGATGGTTTGGCACCAAAGTTTGAGGGTTGTGTACCTGTTGCAATCCCACAGCTCTCATCCATTGGTTAATTTGTTGCAATTACGTGGCAGTAATTCTATAGTAGGGTAGTTGCTTCAGAGCTTTTAACAGCTTAAGTCAAGCAAATGCTCTTACTACTCACTGCCAACCACTCTGAATCTACCATAATTCTCTTCTCCAATTTAAGTGAGAAGTAGTTTTTTAAGGCAGTATCTTATTCCCCATGTGCATCATGGGTTTCAAGTCTCTTTAGCACACACTACATAATGAAAAAAGTTTTACTGAATATGAATGTTCCGAACTGTCACTGTAAAAGGTACAGGATGTCAGACTTCCTGCACACATGACATGACACCAATAGCAAGTTACAGTCACAAGCTACAGTTACTGTAAGAGAAGTTTTCTGAGTATGATACGTTTTTAAAGCAGGTAAGCAAAACAATCTCTGGCAGTAGTACCATTACCATAGGTGATGCAGCCACTGACCTACAGCTGTTGCAGCCATTGGCAGTTTTGCACATGCTCTGAGAGAAATACACAAGTGCTGCTGTACTAAAAGCATACCAAAGAGGGGGGGATGTAACACACCAGGAACGAACACAGGCAGAGACAGACCAAGTGCAAAAGAGTTGGTTGAATAAAATTCTGTCAGTGGTCAACATGCATTCTTCTGGCATAAATTCCATTACGTTTGACATTTTCTCCTCCCACTGTGTTAATACATGATTCCAGTTTGTTTCTGTTGAAGAATAAGAATCGCCATTTAGTTCCCAGAAACTGCCCTAAAGAAAAGTATTGAAAAGAATTTTCCTCCTCCCAAAATTACAAATCTAAGCTTGTTGCTTAATTTTCTAATTGAGAAGGAAATTGATTTCCAAAGGCGGTGATACAGCATGTACTGCTGGCTTCAAAACAAGCAGCAAAACACCTATTCTAACATAACAGAGGGAGAGCTCAATTCTAACAGGATGCAATGATCGTATTTCTACCTTTCTCTCCTGCCACATATTTCACTTCATGGTTCAGTGCTCAGAGACATTTTTCCTCAAGAATGAAACAATCTTGCCTTGAGCAACCACTAGAAAAATCTCTGGTTTTGTTCCCCAAGAGAAGGAAAGCTCTCGTGAAATAGAATTGTAACACCACAGAAAACCACATTTGCCTAAAAACAGAGCCTCGTGCACACTGTGTGCCTCTGGAGTTTATTTCTACTGTAAGGGCAAGAGAGATGAGTGGCCATCTCCTGACTATATCTCAAACATCTGAAACTATCATAAGCTATTTTCTCTTTCTACATTTACTTCTCAGCAATGACTGCTCCTTTACCTCTGAAAACAAACTTTAACATGCTATCTTCCCATCTCTAAATTCTACCTGCTATCTTAAGTGGTTTCAGACAGATCATGGATTAGTCTGAAGCAGCTTTCCAATCCAAAGCAGATTTTCTGCAGCATCTAAATAAGCTTTAGCACCTCTACTTTACCCACCCTGTCCCAGCTTCTCTTTAATGAATGAGCTTATTCAATTGTACATCACCAGCTTCTGTGAGAAACACAGTTCCTCCTGCAGGAGGCTCATCCCAGGCTCATCACCAAGGGGTATGAGGCAATGGGTAGGGAGCTGGGGGTGACCCAGGTCACAAGTAATAGGTTCACTCCCACCTAAGGGGTAATTAGGACCAAGTTTAAGGACTCAGGAGTTCATTCTAAGCTCATTTCCCAGCATGTAATTAGATGTATGCATGCGAGTTTCAATCAAATTCATTCTCATTATGTTCATTAGACTGCCCTATAGACAACAGCATGACTGGACATTAAGGAACTACTGTAAAGGACAGGAAATTATGGAAAAGTCTTACTTCCGGTAGATCCTTCCTGCTATTAGAAATCTAGATTATTAGAACAAGCCATTCTCTCACTGTTTGTTTTGCCACCAAAGAAAAAAAGCCAATAAGCTACATGCTTCTCTTGCTTCAGAACACTGAAGGTCAAGGATTGTTATACAGATCTCATTTGCAAAGAAAATTTACTAAATTTCTACTATTAAGAATACACAGGCCAAATGAATGAGTTCATTGTCCAATTTGCTCTTACCTGGCAGGAGAAATATTTAAAATGTGGCCTCGCATGTACATGTGAAGCTCTCCACTGACAGCCATGACAGAAAAAGCAGCACTGAGAGATAATGCAGCATATGTGATTGAGGAGGTTAAAACCAAGTCAGCCATTAAATACTGAGCCAACTATTTTTCAAGATAGGACTCAGAGGCAGAAAAAAAAAAGGGGGGAGGGAGGTGCTTTAAAATTGAATTTTCTATGCCATCCTGATTTATCTTATTTTGAAAGGGTGGGGAACCAGTCATCACTGCATGCAAAGGTAACAGGGAGATAATTTATTCTCTCCCCTTGGCTGAATGCCCACAATTGACTGAAAGGATCATGCCCACAATGGAAAGAAAAGCATTTAAAATTACCAGAACACTACTGATCATCAAGTGCTTTGTGGGACTCATACTGAATTACACCACCATATTGTGGAAAGATTAATTTAGAGAAAACAAACTAAGAATCTGTAGAAACACTGCAATACCTTATCAGAAAACAAACAAAAAAATAAACAGTATCATTACAGATGGCTTTCAGAGCAGATTGTCAAGACCTGTATCATGCAAGAGGTACCAGAGGAGAATCAGAGAGCACCAACAAGGGAAAATACTACTCAGGAGGCAGAAGAGCATTTTGGGGACACATGGGAGCTATGCAATCACACTGGTTCAGCACCAAGAGAAACCTCTTTTTAATGCCACTTACACTAAAAAATACTGCCAGGAAAGCTATAGCAAAACAATGACTAAAACCATGGTCAAGCACACCCTGCAACGAGGTCAAAGTGCTGCTGGCCCTCAGAAATAATTTAACACATCCAAGATTCTCTCATCTAGCAGTAGCATCCTTTTCCTGTCTTTACTCTTCAGTGCTCCTTTTTGGATTAGCTCACATCAACAGCCTTGCTTCTGGTAACTCATACTACTCTGTTCTTGTAAAGCCTACTCAAAAGACAAGAATGCAATATCTAAACTGAAAAATCAAATGAGAGGAATAGCTTAACTGTACGGAAACTACCCTGTTATCCAGAATGAATAGGACAAGAAACAGGAAGCAGCTGAAAGCACGATGTGAGAACTGTCAGGTCTTCAGCACCACAGTCCTCCAAATGCACAAAAGGCATGTTTCTATGATTCAGATTAGTTCATTTGGGTTTTGTTTGTTTTATGGATGTCCATGCTGACTTCAAGAAGTGGAATTGTTTATAACTGCAACATGCAGAGTTTACTTCCAAAAAGGCTATGTACTGCCATGCCTCCAGCCTGTGGAAGAAGTGCTTCCAAGTCAGTAAGTAGTAGAGGTTGAAATTGCAACGGATTACCTCATTAAAATTTTATAGCAAGTGTTAAAAAAGGCAGCAAAGACTTGAAAATGAGAACATGATCCCACTGACCCCATTTCTTCTCTCTCCTCTGCAAATATCCTTGTTTCCTTTTGACTACCAAGACCATTCTGCTACAGTTTATCTACCCTATCCAAGTTATCATTTTTCAGTTTTTCATTAAGTAACAAACTACAGTTTCACATGGAAAAAATGCTAGGACTTAACAGCAAGAGTATTCCTCTCTTTCAAGTCTTGTTGGTTTGTTTTGTTTTAATGCCTACACTGCTTGTTGTTTTAACATCTGTATGTTGTATATATTTTGTCTATATAATACATGCTTTATAAGCATGGCCCAGATACTGCAACTATTGCACAGACAATTCACACATCTCATTCTCATCTGGCTTCCTAGCAGATTGTATATGCTGCTCAGTTGGCCCTTATTTAAGCGAGGACAAAATCATCAATAAATCCATCTCAGGGAGCCAGGAGTTGTGTCTTCCAGATTATTCAAACAAAACAACCTGATACACTTACGACCATTTTCTCCTCATGCAGTACAATCTGTGTATCATCATAGAAAGGCCTGGGTTGAAAAAGACTACAATGATCACCCAGTTTCAACCCCCCTGCTACATACAGGCTTGCCAACCACTAAACCAGGCTGCCCAGAGCCACACACAGCTTGGCCTTGAATGCCTCCAGGGATGGGGCATCCACAACCTCCTTGGGCAACCTGCTCCAGTGCATAACCATTCTGTGTGAATAACTTCCTCCTAGTATCTATCCTAAACCTCCCGTCTCAGCTGTATGTTATGAATTGTTTACTTTTCAGATGTTACTTCGAATTCAGAGTGCAGTAGTCTACTTTGTCTGTTCTGCAACACTACTTCCTATTTAGAACTGGGCTTCTCAGGAAGTTTCTCATCTTTGTAAGTTATCTGAATCACACATTTCTATAGCTTCTGCATGAGCTGTAGTTGTTTCTTCCTCCCAGTGTTTTCATTATGCATTCAAAAGTATCCTTAAACATTTTTAACGTGCAACATAAATATTCAGCAGAGAGTTTTGGCTGATTAAAAGTGAAGCAAACAGTTTGATACTGTATAGGTGCACTACATGAAACACTGAGGTGGTATATAAACTCTGAATTTTCCTTGGAAAGCATATATTTTCAGCAGGACAGCAGATGTCTTAAGGGCTGGACACTTGGGCAAAGCAGGTACTATGGACGTGTCTGAATTGAAACACGCTTTTACAAAGAGACAGTGTAAAACAAACACGTGAATGTCATCAGGGAGTTACATCATGGTGCTGGAGTGGAATTTGACTTAATTCTTTCTTACTTAGAAAGGAAGGGAAGGAAGAGGTTTACAGACCAAGGCTTTGCAAATTTCATTTTAGGAATACATTTTCCATCGCATTTATGTCAGCTCATTAATAAAAACACTTCACATGATTTTCAAAGAGAATGCTTACATAACCGGATACCTAAGAAGCAAGACATACCTCCTAATCTCAGTAGTCTCAAAACCAGCACTAAATTGAGCAGAAGCTGGTTTGTGTGAAGCAGTGCACACCAATGGGCTGCAGCAGCCCTGAGCCCTTCAACCCAACAGAACATCCCCACATCTCTGGTTTGCTTCAGATGTTTGAGCACACACATTTTCCATTAAAAAAAAAAAAAAAAACTGTGGGGAAAAGGCTTGTCTAGCCTTTATCTCACCAGTTAGGGCACAAGGCCTCAATAAGAGATCCCATTCAAAGCCCTGATGCCCCAAGAACTCAGCCCAACCCTCCCCAAAGGCTACAGGGCTGCTCACCCTGTTTAGTTAAACATGTCTTGGGGGAAAGTAGAAAAAAAAAATCTTTTTCTTTTTTTTTTTTTTTTTAATTATCCTGTCTCATTATAGGATTGATTTGAGCAAAAATGAAAATGACTTCCATCATTTGGATTCTCATTGAGTAACACTGGAGGTGGGACAGTATAACCAGCCATACAGGAGTTTACTATAACTTTAGGCGGTTGCATATGCAAGTGCCAAAACATCCTCAGTGATTTGCTTTCCCATAAAAGCATGACAGGGTTTCTGCAGCACTATCAGGAGATCTCACCAAGTGCCAGACAGCCTTAGGTAAAAATATGTGCAGGGTGACTGGAGGCCAGTGTAATGAACTGCACTGCAGCAGCTGCTCCCTTCTACACTGTATTAAGTATTAATATAAATAGTTTAGATTCAGTGCTCCTATTTTAATAAACCACCAAAATATAAACATGCACGAAGGTCTTCACGGTCTACAGCAGAGACTGCGGTATCCCTTGCCAGAGGGGAAGATGAACCACAATTTATGCAAGAAAAGAAACTGGGAGCAAGCCCCCACAGTGGGTAAGTAGAAACAAAACCCCAGCCTTTTTGGGAACACACTAATTGCACTCCAGCCTTGGAGCTGCTGTTAAAAAGACGACAAATCAGTTTCAATCAGTCATCTCATGTCAGTGCTCTGGAATCTCTCTTTCTCAAAGAGAGATAGCTACTGTGTTAAGCTTTTTTAGATGCACATTATTTATTGCACATTCATTTTCCTCAAAGTGAAAGCGTAGGAGAGCAACATCAAATCTAGAGTTCAAACTCTCAAGTAAAGATGACTATGCTGGAGCCCCAACAGCAGCACCCAGGTTTTTGGCAAGTTGAAAGCTACTGAGCCTGCTGATTGCAATGGCAACATGCATCAGTGTGGGAAACTGATCAGGAGGCAGCAAGAAAAGGGCAGAGGTTGTCTCAGAATGGAGAGGCTTCTCATGAAAACTGTCAGTTTTATCTCTCTAGTGGAGGCTGGTGGCCAGACTGAAGAAAACTGGGAAAGCTCTTCAATTCCCATCTCACACTAGAGTCTTTGGAAATAGATGCTTCAAAATCTGCTGAAAATGGAATAACACATTGAAGATACTTAATGAAGTTTTAGTATTATTCTTTAAGTATTTAATCCTACAAGCCCTGCACTGCTATCAGTAGCTGGTATTGACCATGCTCATTCCCTGCACAAACTGCAGCACTGAATTTCTAGTGTCACACACAAAGAAGCACCAAGGTGACAAAGTCAGCTCTTCCCACAGCTATGCATTGAGATAAGCTAAAAAGGAAACATGGATCCTGCCAAATAAACCCAGAAATGCTATTACATTGGCTGTTGTGCACCGGATGCACAGTAGAGGCATAAGTGAACCCATCTCCTGCACAATCCCAAGTTCTGGGTCCTACAGGGCTTAACATGCTTACCTGGTCCCTGCCTACACAAAGGGGCTCTCACATGCACATACAGCATCCTAGTAGGTGTTTGGTTTACTCTCAGAAAAGCATCTCCTCCCAGTTAGAAACTGCCAAGGAACTGATTCCCCATAGGTCTCACAGCACAACATGAGTTTCGGCCTCCTTGGGCTCCTGACAAATGCCACATCCCTATTTGAACAGATAGCAGATTCCCATGGCTAAGCTGCAGGCAAACATTTCACATTTAATGGTCTTCTTTGCCAGCTTGCTGCAATTCTAATTAAAGCAACAGAGCTGCTCCACTGAGAGGCACATACTGAATGCTATCGCAGAGCTCCTGAGATAAGGGAAGCCTCAGCAAAGGTTAATGACAGCATTAATTTGACTTTTTCTGTTAAATAATGAACAGGTTATTGAAATCTTAAACAGGTGGCAGGCTTGGCAGCTCTACAGCATGTGGGCTCTAGACAGATTTATCTTGTCTTTCATTTTAAAACATTTATGTGAACATATTTGCTGAGTTAAATTATCTTGTTCACAAAGCATCCCATTCAAGGCTGCTGCTATAACTATTACATCGATCAAATTATGTTGTAAAAATGTTAGCATCCATTCTGACAACTGTCATCTCATTTTTATAACTTTGGGACTCCCCTCATTAGTTATCTATTGCAATTGTAATTTCTACATCAGCATCGTCAATACAGAACAGCAGCAGGACAGCTCACTGAATGCAGCCAGACTCAACACTGAACATGTTATGAAACTGCTCCAATGCTGAGAGCATTATGAAGAGTTTCTATCCATGATCACTTTGCTGTAAAGCTTTCTTTGTTCCCCCTAAGGAAGAGATGAAGATGAACTGCTAAGATATTATTCTCCTCAAGGAGATCAAGTAGATGTTCATCTTCAAACACACATCTGTACTGCAATTCAATGACCTCCCCCCCCAAATGGAAGATAAAGGCTTGTGTTCTCATCTATGCAAAGATTTGAAAAGCACTAAGAGGAGCTAAGAATAAAGAAATGACTTCCAAACAAAATAATTTATCATCTAGGAAAACCATAGTGTCAAGCACTCCTGTGTGATGCTCAGTACACAGCCCTGCTGGCTGAGTTTCAATGCATTTTAACTGATACAGCTGCTTGGTAACAAATATTCAAGACATAGCTGGCCAAGAGGCTTTTAAGTCTGACAAACAAGTGACAGCCACCATCCACCACATGGGATTCTTGTCTCTATTATTAAATGGAAACAGCCACAATATCTGCTTCAAGGGTGGGGCACAGTCATATATACAGACACTGGCAAGATTTTTAGGTGTCTACTGCCCACTATTATTGGTACCATACCATCAGGAAAGTTTCAGCCTGTCCAGGTCACCACCATCCTGTGCAATGAATTTACAACAAAGGGTCATTTGACAGGATGAGCACTAGAGGCCTCAAATTGTACCAGGTGAGATTCAGGTTGGATATTATGGAACATTTATTCTTAGAAAGAATGGTGATGCACCAGCACAGACAGCCCAAGGAGGTAGTGAAGTCACCACCCCCAAAAGTGCTTATGAACTGTGAAGATGAGGCACCTCTAGAGGGACATGGTCAGTGGGCAAGGTAGGGGTGAGTTATTGGCTTGGATTGGATGATCTTAGTGGTCCTTCCAACCTTAGTGATTTTATGACAAGCAGACAGTAGATATCAAAGAAGGTCAATAGGGCAGTGTTCAAAGCTTAGATCAGGCCAGGCCTGGCAACATCAGAACGCTTTGGAAGTCACTTCAAATTTAACTCTGTGCAGCCAATTTTATGTGCTTTACTACCTGCTAACTACAGAGCTATCTGGCATCCAACTGCTCACTGGGTCAGCAAAGCCTGACAGCTGCCCTTGGCTGCAGCTATGAAAGTGGGACAGCCCCAGTCCAATAGCTAATCCTGCCCTCCTCCAGGATGCAGTTTTGCTGTACACGGCTGTGCTACAGCCATCTCTCCTAGGTGTGCCAAGTATAGCTCCAAGCCCTGGCAGACTTGAAGTCATAGAATGGCTTGGGTTGGAAGGGACCTCAAAGATCTGGTTCCAACAATTGGGCCCCAATGGGCTTCATTTCTCACTTCTGTCACATTCCCACATTGCCGACTGCTTGAGCAGGACAGTCTATTAAGGAAACATTTTCCGACTGACAGCTGAGGAGCAAAGAGGATTTCAAGAATGCAGCTTGAGAGGTCATTCAGCCTGCATCCACCACACAAGCCACTGCCTGGCAGAGAACTAGCAAAGCCTCTCTGTAGCAGCAAGAGTGTTGTACATACTGCTCGCTCAGCTGCAAATACTGCTTTCATCCCCGAGGTAATGGACTTAGAGGAGGCTATTCTTAAGCACTAATAGGCTAAAAAGAACTCAATTATTGTCATTTAAATACTAACGAGGCTCTCCTGTGAGTTTTTCATTGTTACTTGTGGAACTATACAGCACTTGCATCAGATCCAAGTAAATAAAGGGAAGGGAGACAAAAGTCACCACGACGAGCCTTTTAATGGACGCAGACCACCTATAGCGTTGAAATTCCCTTCAAACAGAAAAAGAAAGCCATCATTAAAAAGCCCACCACAACACAGAGTAGTGTGAAAGGGTCAAGTTGTAGACAAAAGCAATTAATCGCTTAGCAACCCTAACAGTTTGGGAATTGTTACATTATCACCATTTAGTGAAGTGCTCTCTATCCTATGCTCCAAGTGCTGCTTCCCTCAGCCACCCACTGCTGACCTGATATCATGATTAGTTAATGCACAAGAACTCCCTCCTGACAAGATTAAGCGATTACATGAGATTACAAGGACCAGGCCCAGTTATCAGCTTGTCACCATCACCTTGCACTGGAAGGGAAGTCTTTGTGAAGCTGCCTGCCTTCCACACTGGCTACAAGAAACTCATTACTGCAAGCATCCAATCACACGTACCTCTAAGGGTTCCGCAAACAATGAAAGGCAAGAATACTTCTGTGGCAAAGGCAAGGATCTGGCACTACTCCACCAGTTTTCCTTAATTATTCAGCTTACTTAGTACTAAGAGAGGATGTACACAGACATGTCTTGAGAAACACTTTAAATGATGACCTACACGCAAATACTTCATATCTGTACTATCTGCTCCGTGTTATTCCATTTACTGTTAATTTAGGAATAAGATAAGGACAAGTAAAATGGCATTTAAGATGATTACAGCTCTCCTCATATCACATCCAGCAGCTACAGCACAACTCCCAGATACCCCACTTTGGCAAACACTGTTATCCCTAAGCACAGACACAGCACACCCCATTTCCCACTTCTGACATGCCTTCATACACCTGCTGACTACAGCAAAGGCAATGCCCATACTTCTTTACAGCAACATAAAGCACAGCCAAGCTCCAATTGTATTCAGATCTGTGTTTGGAAGCAGCTTTTTTATAAAGGCCACTTCTACTGCTGTGAGCATGGATGATAAAAGCCAGACAGCAATGAATAGTGGCAGTTCGTGTGCAGTCTCTCCCAGTATGACACTCTGCCCTTGATTCTCTGCTGTCATAGGAAGCTTAATGCCCCTTTTTCATTGCAAAATTCATTCTACAGACTTCTACAGAAGATTCAACCTGAGCCGTTGCTGGCACAACTTACAGATAGGTATTTTCAAAATAACTTGGTCTCCTTTTAAAAAATTCTATTCAAATCAATATCTCTACCAGCTTACATTCACATTGTGTTCCTCAGTGTTTATCCATGCATCAAAACTAACTGTGGATAATTGGAAAACATCTCAAAATTGCCAACATCAGCTTTTCATTTTGGGATACTCAGTTTCCATCCACAGATAATTGCAAAGCTTTTGCATCTCGTGCACACTTGTAGTCTTACTCTTCCACCACCAAGCATATTCAAAAATGCGTAATTGCCTATTATCTAATATTTTTGGAAAACAGATCTCTCTGCCTTGAGAACACCTCAGGAAGGGAACTGCACAGTAGCTACACTGCTTATCCATGGTAGGGCAAGGAGCTGGACCTTGCACAGCTGAGGAAAATGAACTGGGAGGGAAAATAACAAGCACCTGTATTTTCCCATACACAGTTGTCACCTGCTCTCAGCTCTGCACCTGCTGTCTCAGCACAGTGCCTTCACTGGCACAGAGCCAGCTAGGTTGACCTCCCCCATGTAGATTCCATCTCCACATCAGTATGACCCAAGCTGTGCCCTTTCTGCTCCCAAGTTTCCTGGAAAAAGGAAAAGTATTAGCAGCAATCCCTAGATCCCCAGATTCCTGCTACTTCATCATGGGCACTCTACCTGGCGCACACTGCTGCTGGGGGACAGATCTCAGTCATTACAGCCTCTTTTTTTTTTGCCACTGTTGCCCAATGTTACAACTGAAGATGCTGTTCACAAATTACCTGCTTTTTGTGCCAGGCAAGACATTCCCAGGCACCCACCTGGGGAGCCCTGAGGAGGTGCTGCTGGTTCCCCACTTGGCAAGGAACACCATGGTCTGTCCTAAGCCATGCCACGCCTGCTGGCAGGAGCCTGGAGAAGTACTTACCCACCCGTGACCAACCTTTTACTTCTTAAATAAATTAAAAACCCAGGATATGCCCCTGTAAGGGGGTTTAAGGTATTTTTCACTGATGTAACAATTGTTGCTGCAAATGAAGTAGCCTAAAATGAAAGTGACTGCAGCTTTAAAAAAAAAATTCACCACCACTTAGAGAAAGAAACTAAAAGCATTAGCTGTTCCAGCACAGAATAAGGTATTTAAATCCATTTGGAAAATGAGTGTAATGCATTTAAGAAAACTGTGCCTAGAGTCAGCGAAATGATGGAAGGTCAGTCATCTCTCAGGGAAAGCAAAGAACCATGTATATTTCTCACATCACTTCTGGGCCACGCTGTGCTCATGTTTCTCATTTGCACGCGGCAGCAGTAGGCCTAAGACTTCCTCAGGTGGCCTTTCCCTGCTTACCTTCAGATTCACACTGCTGTGAAACAGCACCTCCAGTTTCTTAGTCTACAATCCCCTAGACACTATCAAGCACTTTTTCATCCCAACAGTCGTGACACACTTGTGAGAGAACAGTACATGTACTCATCCAATAACCTCACAGTTTAGGCATCTCCTTAGCTTTCAGTGCAAACCAGCAAGACCAAAGCACAGAATTACAAAAGCCCTGAATGGATTGGGTTAAAAATGACCTTAAATCCCTCTCAGTCTCAACTGCCTGCTGTAGGCTAGTTGCCACCCAGCAGACAAGGCTGCCCAGGCTTTGAAAGCCTCCCAGGATGGGGCATTCACCCCCATTCTCTTCCTGCTGCCCAAAACTGTACTAAATTTCCAGATCTCTTCCAGGTTCCACACCTCAAAAGGCTTATCCTAGAAACTCTGGTTTTCTTGGAGAGAGCCCACAGAAATGCACAGAATTCATCTGGAAAGCAAGGTGTGCGCTGGGGGCTTCAAAGCATCCTGCAGTCCTACACTTCACATTGTCAAAAGACTCATCTTGAACTTAGTTACATTAAAATACATCATCTTCACCTTCAACATTTTCTTTTTAGAGACTCTTTTAAGTGTTAGCTTTTCTTTTCGAGGGGCTTGCCAAAGAACTGTTTCTTTTCTCATCCCATCTCCAGCTCAGCTTCACTGCTGCCCCAATCCCAAGCACACCAAAGCCATCTCTGCATATCTTTCCAGCAGAGTTCCTCCCCCTCTCTTCTAAATCTCACAACGAGAAGGGCAGGCAATAATACCTCTCCCTTCTCCAGGTGACAGCTGCAACCCTACAGCTCTGCATCAGCAGTCCTCATGGGCAGGGTTTCCTAATTTCAGAGATCACTGTACCCATTAGGAGATCTCCTGAAATGGTTTAGGTCACTAAACACTTTCTTAATGCAATGTCACATTTGGGTCAGGTGAGACAAGGAGGTCACCTTCCTGTACACATTCTTGCAGTCAACTCTTGCAAAGCAGATGGACGCAGCTTTTTGTTCAGGACTCCACACACTGCTGCTGGGCACACAGCTCCCAGATCATCTGTGCAGACAGTCAGCAGCCACATCTGCTACTCTACCTTCTCACTGACTGCACACACAGAGGAGCTTCATGTGCAACAGTTCTTCTCTAGATAGCATCTGCCCTCTACAAAAAGCCATTATGCTCTTCCTAAATGTTTGTGGCACACAGGGGATCTGCTGGACACAGTTCACAGAAGAATAGTTGATTTATTATTATTATTATTATTATTATTTGCCTTTAGCTATTTTCATTCTCTCCTTTCATCTCCTGGTGATGCCAACTTCTTGTTCCATTGCTGGCATCACCACCGATGGGTAAGAATTATGTACTTTTTTTACCATCTCAGAAATCCTTCTGCTTTTTGTTGCCTGGTTTAAAGTTTTTGTTCTATTGTCCAACACCAATCTAAAAACATCTACACACTGGGACTTGGAGAGCACTCTGCAAAAAAGCCCCTTTGTCCCTGTTCTATACACAAAGCAGATCTTCCTGAGTTCCGCTGCAAACTGCCTAAGGTTTAAAAAACAATGTGGCTACAGTCTTTTATGAAAAAAAGTTCTGCAAGCCAAACACTGAATTTAATGCTGCTTGAAGATGTAGGCTATGTCTCTCAAGCTGAGTGAGACAGAATAACACAAGAAAATAATTCACTTCCAAAGAAAACAGGATGTGAAGCATGCTGGTTAACAGATTAATGAACATCTTCACAGCTCCTTAGGTCCTCCAGATTCAGCTCTGCATCTTCCCACCTCTGTGAAATCCCTATCCTACTCCCCAGCCACTCATTTTGTGCTCTTCTTCCCCCTCCCTTTTTTTTTTTTTAACCTCTACAGTACTAATGTTTCTAATTCAGGCCTCTCTACCACTTCGCCCTCCTTCCCAATGCCCCACTGTTTACACTTGCCTCCGAACACCCACAGCAAAGCATTCAGGTTCCACAGTGGAACGAGATAGTACAGCTCTGCAGGCACACAACCCCCCTCTCCAAATTCTCCCTGCCTGTAAAGAACAGCAGTAAACAAATACTTTGAACATCACATCAGTATTTTCATCAGGGCAGAAGTAACTGAGAGAAGTCCCAGTGCTATCAAAACATGAGAAGCTGCAACAATTTAACATAGAAGATCTTCATTCTGCTTAACGTAACACTTCACAGGAAATACTACTTTATTTAGTATCATCGTTTACTTAGCCAATCATCATATCAAGACAGTGCAAGAATACAGCAGCGTTAGCATAAGCCAAGAGTGGGCATCTTTGTTTTCCTACTTCGTGTTTGCCTGATGCCATCTGAATAGCTTAATTAGCTTACTTCATAATATGGAATTCTGATTCAGACATAAAACCAGCCCTTGGGGAACTCAGAGCAGTAGATGTTCTCCGCTCAGTCAACAGGTTACAATTTCCCAGTGAAGCAAAGGGACAGCAAAATAGTCACTGTTCAGCCATTACACTAAATAGGTTAAAACAATTGCTGCCCTGCACAGATGTTTTCAGAATCATGTGAAATACATTCCTTGCAATCCAACGCATCCATGAGAAACATCACCTAACTCAAAGGATCGCAATGCACCGATCCTAAAACCCTGCCCCCAACTGTCTTCATTGGAAGAAGTGCTGCATAAAATTTGGGACTGTTCTGAGGGGGAAAAAGACCACATCCCCTCAGCACAAGGTATGTGAACCCCATCTGCTTCTGTCTGAGAGCACCCTAATTCCTTACCTTACAAAAAGGTGGGATTTACTCTTGCCCTGGTACAAGCCAGCAGGAAGATAACACACTATAAACGTTTCTTCTTACTGTTGCATTATAAAGTGCTGAAAATTTATTGTACCTTGTACCCCTCACCCCAGCTCAGGGTAACTTAGGCAAAAATGAGGCGATTGACCAAAAAAAGCCAAAAACTTCAGTAAATTAAAAAGGCTGACACAGAGGCTGTGTATGTTTTATTTTTCAGTCATGGTAGTACCTCTTTTTCTCAGATAGCACCAGTTATATAAATGACATTATATAAATACAGAAAGAAAATTAAGACACCTGGAATAACAATCAAACCCAGGAAGCAAAAAGATCTGCTGATATGAGACTAGTTAAATATGACAAATGTTTTATTGCCTAGACCACAAATGAAATCTAATGCTCGACTTCTTCCAGACTAACTTGGTATGGTTGTTGGTATGAGAATTCACTTCAGCAGTCTGCTATTACATGCATCTTGCTAAGGCTCACTCCCATATAGCTTCCCATTGCTGGCAATGGAGCTGAGGACAGAAGAATTTTGGTAGCATACAGAAATTTACACACCTTCATTTAAAGGAAATTGAGAGCTTTAGATGAACCTCACTTCTCCCCTCACTTCGTTTGTGCCTTGCTGAAGGGGCAGCTGAGAAGACACAGGGCTGAATCACAACCTACAGATGAAAGCCAACACAGGTGAGTGGTCATAGATGAGTCTTCCGAGATCCACAGCCTGCTCTAGTAAATGCCCATACATCAGCCTAATGAAGCATCAGCCCGTTACTTAAATCACAGAATTATATCTGTTTCCCATCACCTGTCTGACAAACACACTGCAGTAATGCTCAGTTCACATTGGTGGGCTTCCAAAATTCACGCCTGTGCCTATGGAGGTCCTCAGTACCACTTAATCACTTGTGGTCATTATTCAGAAGTTAGAAGTATTTGCTTTTTCTTGGAGACGCTACAATTACTAAGAGTAGGAGCCCTTTGTGGGTTGTTGCAGAGGCAATGAAGGATTCTAATGAGTTTTATTCTGCAGCCCAAGCAGTAACAGAGAGTGCTTTTGTTAGTTCAGCTTTTGTGCTCTAAGTCTGTTAAAAAGGATGTCCCTCCAGCACTGGACATTAATTTTAGCTGCTTCTGTTAGCATTCAGCCCTCGGCCCCTGTTATGAGGCTGCCAACACAAATACCACCTGCAACGGCCATTCTCAGGAATTGGTTCTGTATGAAGGGATTTGAAACATGTCTCAGCAAGTAAGGGTAGCATGTGGCAACCCAAAGGCCCTCAGAAGCAACACATTCAGGAGGCACTTTTTCCCCCCACAGCATGGATGTTATACAGAGTGCCTTGATCCACTGTTCTCATATCCTTGAATTTGCATAGGATCCAGCTCACTTTTCATCACATACACACAGAAGAGCAGTTACACATCCCAGCTGCACAAGTCTGAGATCAGAGGATGTGAAAAAATGCTATTAAAAAGTTCTCTACAATGGTGTTAAGAAGATAATCAGCAACAATGACCACAGCATAAGCTCAGGTGTACTTTTAACCAGCAGAAGTCATGAGCCCTCCTTACTCCTCTCCGTGCAACCCCATTAACCTGTTAAATACACACTCCTTAGCATTCACCAGAAGAGCACTTGTCACCCAGCAGGAAACAGAGTGAAGTGGAAAGAAAAACCTCCCTTCCCCTCCTGCTGCAGATCCTAACACTTGGCAGAGGCTAAAAGAGCAGATAGGCCAAGATGACACATGTAAGACTAGAGAAGCATTTACAGACAGGCTAGCTCCCCCAGACCTAACCCCAGCAGGGAAGAGCAGCTTTACCTTAGCTTGCCTAGGAAACATACTGAAGCACAGAGGTTTAATTCTGATTCAGAACTCATAGGATTTCGGACCCTATTGCAAGAAAGAATAGTTGGGGCAGTGCAGTGAAAGTTTGGGATAAACAGACACATTGGCCACTAAGAATTGAAATGAGGCAGTTGACTACTTTACATATTATTCAAGTGCCTCTCTTTTCCAATCTAGCAACATCTGCCAGCCAAGTCTAACTGCACAGTTTGTACAACACAGTAACACACTTGGGAGCTTTAGCTCTGAATGCACACATGGGTCAGTGGTGCCATCATTCTCCATTACTGCCATGAAGGCATTCGTTTTTTTCTATTCTAAAAGTACTTTCTAAAAGCTAATGTCCCAGCTTGGATTGAGTAAAGATACGTGAGTTTGGAAACATGTAGTTGGTTCCCCAAACGGCTGAGGAAAAGGAACTGGAGCTGCAGTGCTCACACAAGCAGGCAGACTCATCTTTTCATTATTCTCCTGACTTTCAGAGTTTTATTGGAACAGCAAAAATATGCTAAAAGCTAAAATAAAAAGCCACACAGAGAAGGCTGATGAAGGAGAAGTACTCACTAACTTTTAGGTAACAGAAAACAACAGCTCTATACAAAGTACAGGACCGAAAGCTCCTTGCATTACACTCAACCCTAATAAAACACCTTCAAGGAAGTAGTAAATATCTTTCAGCACCATCTAGGGCAAAGCACTGAGTAAGAACTGTCTGAATTTGACACAGAAAATGTACCCCTGTACAGCACTTATTAGTGATGCTCCTCTAATTAACACAGGGCTTACTGCTGAATGAGACACCTTTTTCTCCCTGTTAAAGTTTTTAAGACTCCTGGGCCAAACCCAAGGCCTCCGGAGATTTTCAAAGTAATAAAATAGAACAAAGAACAACTACTGAAAGTTTAGCTCCACATTTTTGGTCTGAAATAAGCAGAAGAAGGGATTAAAGCTGGAATCTGATCACCTCCAAGCTGAGCACCTCAGTGAATGGGTTTGTGGATATTTGTCTCGGGCCAAGTACAGAAATTCAATCTTGCAGATGTGAGAAAAACCTTTCCCAAATAAGTCATGGCATCAGAAATGCCCCGGTTTCAAAATTCACAATCTTACCACACTGAATCTTTTGTACAAAATTCCCATGAGTATCTACTGACAAGAATACATTACACCTTTAATTGCACTGATTCAAGTCACTGTGGTGAAAAGAAGCATGTGGCCAAATAAATCGCTGAAATCTGCAACAATAAGAGACCTATAAACTTCAAGGCAGACAGGTATTAGAAATAGCAGAGCTCTCTACTTTCTGCTAAAACTTATCCTTCAATAGCCACCTCTGCATTCCAAAAGTTTCACTGCCAAAGTTCCAAGAGCCTGCTATAGTAATAAACTTGTGAAGCCATTCCCAGAAAACACATTAAAAGAAAAAGACCCCAAGCAGTTTTGGAGCTCTCACTTCACTTTCAACATTAAACAGCCAATATGTCCATTTGCAGTGTGAAAGGGACAACTGCTTAGATAGTTTTACCAGTTACCACACCAGGTCAGACCTGGTTTTCCCAAGAAGAAAACAAGTGCAGGAATACAGGAGATTCTGCCACTCAGATCAGAGTGCAACTCTTCTCATCTAATTTGAAACTCATTCAGTCATAGTGTTAAGAAGTTAATTCCTTGATTTAAAACTTGAGGGATCGCATGACCACTGAATGGAGACCAAGAATGACGAGAAAGGAAAAAAATGCACTTGCCCTAAATAGAAAGATGTGTTACATAGAGGCTTCTCTTCCTTCAGCTAAGTGTTTCAAAGGAAAAATTATCAGGAACACATGGCTAACCCAAAAATCTGTTTCAAGTTTGCGTGACACATACAAAACTGAAATGAACAGCACCTTTCTGCAAAGTTGAAAGCAGTGAAGGAAAAGGAAATATGGGAGAGTTCATGTTCCAGCCAACAGAACGGCGATGGCAGAGGAAGAACCACCAGGTGGGGGCTGCACGGAGCCCCAAACTAGCAGCTGCTCTGCTGCAACCTTCAGCGCAAACATACCCAGAAGTTGTTCATGGGCAGAGCACATTGGAATAGGGGCAGAGCTGGTTAAAATAAGACCCACTCAGACACCTGAAAGTGGAGCCCCTTGTCTGTTCTTTACTTTGTATTGTAGGTAAAACTCAAAGCCATCTGGCAGTCTTCGGTCAGGACTGCTTCAGAACATGTTACAGGCATGTTGGCAGCTGATCATACTCTTGTGGAACACCAGGTCACCTGTTTTTTTTCCAAAAGCCTCATGCGGAATTCAACTGGATCTCCTTGCATTCCATCCATGTGTTTAGTTTCTCCTTAAGAGATGGCAGGAGGTCTTCGAGCAAGGCACACAAAGCCAACCAAGCGCACAGAGGGGTTGCTTCACATCATCCGCCCCAGTCACAACCAGAGAAGCTGCAGCTATGCTTCAAGCAGTATCCATGGAAAATCGATCTGCCTGCTGTGCTGCTCTTCATATTCACACAAAAGCTGATTCCTGATTTCCACTGACAAGGATCATGATAAATAAAACTCTCCTTTTACTTACTGGAAATCCTCTAGATAACAAGCACATAGTCATTTCTTGCAATGCAATTTTAAATGCATGTACAATTAAGTTTTCCATACGCTTAGAAATGTTATCCATTCCTTTTTTACTTGTAAAAAAGCATGGTGCTCATTCTTTCATCATATCCAGGACTCACAGGTTTCCCTTATGGGCAGACTCATTTCAGATTCCTGTAATTATCATATTAATTTCTACTTAATACATTCACTGTAAGCTTTTAAAAAATGCAACTGAATTTTGTTGGCTGCTTCCTATTAATGCCATTAAATGGAATATGCTGCCAATTTTTCTTTCCTTCACACAAATTGGATTAGATGAAAAGCATACTTTGCTGAAAAGCAGTACTTTAAAGTATTCTGTTTGTACATCAGAGAGAATCTTTCCCTTATATATGGTGGTTACCTGTACTTAAGATTCCAGCAGACAGTTATTCAGTTTCAATTCAAGACTGACTCACAAAATCACAGAATCGTTAAGGTTGGAAAAGACTGCTAAGATCACCAGTTCCAACCCCAACCCATCCCACCATGCCCACTAACCATGTCTCTCAGTGCCACATTTCCCTGGCTCTTGAACACCTCCAGGGACAGTGACTCCACCTCTTTTTATCTAGCAGACAAAAACTACAAGCCAAGTAGTTCAAGATGGTATATAAACTGAGTAAGATTAACATCAATTTTCAGGCATATACCAAGTTCTTTCTGGAAGTCATTTTGCAGATCTTTAAGATCTCTTCACACCTCAAATTCAAGTCTATAAACATGCAGGCCACTGCTGTAGACTGGCAACTAAACAGGTGCTTAAGCCACAAATGCAGTCTAGACCAGGCAAACTTGCCCATTCTTATTCACTTAAACACATTTAAACAGTGATGCTTCATCCACAAAGGTTTGCTTCCAGAAACTCACTTCCTCAAGACAGACCGAGAGCTATAACAAGAAGGTAACACCTGGAAGCTCCCTGCTGCTACTCACAAACCACAGAAGTTAACCATGGGCAGAGGGGAAAGAGGAGATATAAGTTTTCACTAGCTGCACATAAACAACAGCTGTACTATGGAGGATACTAAATGCTGATTTTTTTTTTTTTCCAGCCACCCACGTGTCAAGCTGGATAGCTGACCTTTAGATCTAGTTTAATATTGGCTTTCTAAAACATAACAGGCAGTCAGGAATAAGGTGACTACCAGAGGCAGCAGGTAAAAATTAACAAGGTAAAATCCTGTATCCTCTCCAAGAGGCAAAAATTACATGGAATTATCAGAAATATGATGTCTTTATATGTTATGGGCTTGCTCACTTCTTTGTTTTGTCTCCTGCAACTATTACAATACCTATTACTATCCTTACCCATATGTTCTGTAAAGTTCTGCCATCTTAGTCAGATCCTCAAGATATTTCATAGATATCAGAGCAAAAGACAACAGCTATTCTTATCACTAGAATATTTCAAGGGCAAGATTGTGTTTGATGATAATAGGGAATCAATGAAAAGTCACTGACTTTGACTATAATGGCTGTGTATTCTTTTCCCTCTGCTTTCTTGCACAAGCCCTGTGGGCCTGTCTGTAGTCAGCTGATACACTTTGGCAGAGAGCTTACCTCACACTCACACAGCATTAAATTGAAGCCTATAACAGACTAATACCAAAGTGCTAATCAATGTACACACACACTTCAGTAAAAGTTGTAGCTGCTTTTAATACTAACAGCATGTTACAGAAAGTCAAGAGCATTTACTGATAGTTTAGATATAAACAGATTGTATTTATTCTGCTGACTCCTGTCATACAGTCACTCTTAGGTTAAAATCTGATCTCATTTTTCCTCAAATTCAGTTCCATTCACATCTTCATCACTTCCAAACATACAAACATCTCTGTGTAATTTTTAGTCCAGCCTGGACAAAACCAAGTCCCAAACACAGAGCAGACTGGTGTGAATTCAGTAGATGCTTGAGAACTATAATCTGTAATCTGCATTTCCCAAATTCGTATTAGGGCTAGGAAGATGAACTCACTGGCTCACTGTCTACTCCTGCTCAAATTCTCCTACCTTCTATAAACGCACAGAGTATTTCTCAAAATGAAGAACCATAGCTCTGTCTGCTTCTAAGCACAACCAACCAAAAAGCAAAATACTAATTTCAAACCAGTTTGGGGGAAAATAAAATCCATATACCTCATGAACTCTCTTCCATTTTCTCTTACATTGTCTAAATGAATCATACCTAGTAACAAACTATAACTTGTCCTGAACACAAATCCAATAGTATGCTGCTAGTATAATATTGACATAATGCTGTTCTCTATCTCCTAACAATATCTTTATACACTAGGAATTGATCCTATCACTTGACTTCTCTTTGTCTCCACTGAAAGCACACCAGGGCTCCTAGAAGGTCACAGTAATTTTCTTACTGACTTGAATGCAGCAGATCCTTCTATGGACTTAGAGGGGAAAAAGCACTTCCATACATGGTATTAAGCTTGGGATATATTTCAGCAACCAATACTTGTACAATTTGAGACACTGACTAAACTCTATTTGAATTGGCCCTTTCATTTTCCAAGCCTACCAGAAAGGAACCTCTTTATCTGCAAGTTCATCAACTACTTCACACCTACATTGTAAGCTCAAGCAAACTCTTACCTAATGATATCAACCACTGCCAAGCTTATCATCAAAATCAGAAGATCAGATAATCCACCTCCACCTCGCAAAAGGGATGCAGCAACTGATAACATCTCCCAAAGTAATGGCAAAGAGATTAAAAAATTATGCTCCGTGGTGCTGTAAAATGCTCCATGGAATACAGCATTGTGTCACCTCTCAAAAAGCAACAATGTCCTCATATGCAAACATACTGCCAGATGTTAAGTGCTAGGAGCAAAGCAGTACTTCCCAAAATCCAGGCTAGCTCAAACACTTTTGTTTTGATGGCTGCTTTTCCAACTCTTGATTATCAGAATTATAAGAGATACATTCACTTCCCAAAAATTATTAATTACTTCATAAAACACTCACACTAATGAATAACATGTAAAAATGCCATAGATTATTTACTTAACCTATGTTGTCTGGCAGTGTTTTAAGAGAAAACAGTTACCAAGGCTTTCACGTGAAAATGATGCTTTGAAAGCAGCATAAACAAGTACTTTCTTTGGGAACAATTACCTCAAGACTGAATATTTCCCTAACACGTGCACCATAATGCACACCGTAAGCTTGACAAAACTGCTGTGGCCTTTACCATGTAGGAAGCTGGATTAACGAGTTCTACATCTCTCAAGTCACTGTTAAAATCCACATAAACGTAAAGTATCAAAAATGTAATAGACAAATATATGAGTGCGTTAAATATTCAAACATCTGCACAGACAAGTCACAGAGCACTTTCTAAAGTCACAGATGGGGATGATCAACTACCACACTGCTGAAGGTGCTAGCATAAGATTTCTCAACTTATTATTAGAGGGGCTCAGGCTTGCCCTGAGCTAAGAGGCATAAGTTATTTACTCACAGTTTTTATGGCACTCTAGAGATAAACAGCCCTAAAGCATGCCTGTCTGTCAAAAAGCTAAATAAGAAAGTAGATGAACATTAAGGAACAGCAAATTACCACAACAAAACCAGGCAGCAAACAGAAGTCTAATCTACACTACAGATGGCAAGGTATCTAGGCTACAGTCTTAGGGGATTTCCTATCTTTAAAGACACAAAGTAGAAATACTCCAATATTTTAAATAGCAAAAAAATACCCAGTGCCTTTAAAAAGACAGCTTATTCATATGCCTCAGGTAAATGTATCATACTGATTTTTGCCACTCATGCTTCATTTGGACTACTTCCCTTCAAAAATGCTGTAATGAGAAAACCTGACTGGGAAAAAGAAACTTTAGAGATCATATGGGGAACCATGTAACTGCCAAGGCCTGACTCAGTTCTGCATTCACAGTAAACAAAACCTCAAGTTTTATGGAGTCCGAGAGAGAGAGAGGGAAAGGTTTCTTAAAATGTGACAACTCCACTTATGTTAACTTAGGACTGTCACTTACCAGTGGCTTGATTTCATCTTCATCTTTGAAATAATAAAGCTGGTCCCCTTTGAGAACAAACCAGCGTGTGTGCCAGGTCTTGACAAAGCCGCCTTGCTTTCGCAGCCATCCACACTTGATTGTGCCATGCCGCCCTTGGCTTGCCGGGGGCATCTCCACAGAGCCATTGTGTTCTTCCATACTGGGTCTGAGCAACTCTCCTGCCCAGAAGAGGAAAAGGGAAACAAGTCAGATCACGAGTCAAGCAGTAACCTGTTGATTTTCAACAAAACTAGAAAACGATCAAGCCCTGACATCTACCAGCTGAGTGAGTACTACTCGGCTACAAGAAACTGCAACAGTGATAAAAGTAGTAGGAAAGAGGAGAAAGATTTTTTTTCAGCTAGTGCAAGATATCTTCATTGGTACTGAGGAAGACAACAGCTTTCTTCTCAAGGTTAGTACTGATGGATTATGGGCAGTAAGAAGCAATTAACTGACAGTACATCTTCATACTAAACAAGGCAGGATGCTTCCTACTACCCACACCTCATTCAGCATTATCTGGCGTATCTACCAGATAATCCAGCTTTTTTTTTTTAATAAAGTAATGAAGTTAATCTCCTGGTATGGTGGACAGTAACTAATTAGATATCCCATCACATAACCAATCCCCTAACTGGAATTTATCACAGATTAGAATCATAGAATCATTTAGAATGAAAAAGACCTCTAAGATCACCAAGCCCAATCATTATCCTAGCACTACCAAAATGATTATCTTGGACTATGTGTTGCTCCTTGCTGCATCCCTGCAGAAAACACAAGCCAGCTCGACCTATTGCTGCCATTTAGGCCAGCTTCCAAGCAGAACCAAAAGAAAATCTTAGGTAATCACGTGTCTTAGTGCAGTGTTAAGGAAACCAGGTCCCCCCAGACCACAAACAGGAATCTGACCACCAAAGTTACAACCAGCTTACCACTTCGGTGAAAGGTTTTTCTGTTTCATTCCAGAAAAAACATTGCACTAGTACTGACATCAGTACATGAGTTAAGTATTTGTATTTTAGCTAGACAAGCAATGTGTTAATTGACTTCGTTGATATCTCCTTGTTGATAAAATATACCAAAGTATTTCTGTAATATTAAAACAAACGAGGTGCAGGACAGACAACTTGCTACAAGCACTAAGTTCTCACATGTGGGAGTAAGATTTCCGTTAAACTAATGTGATATGCTATACTTTAACACTTTCCACACAAATGACCATATTTTCTTTTATCGGTGAAATTATTCTCTTCAGTAGCTAGATCCAGCCACCCAACACATTTTTGTTACACATTATTATATTTAGACATGAGACTGAGTTTATTTGTTGTTTTCCATCTCTCCTTTCCTTTCAGAATCTGCCTACTACTGACCAGACTGAATCAGAAATTCCAGCAGCTGGCTCACTTTCACTAGTTGTTTTTACAGCTGCTTCAACACCAAGATCATAAAAATAAATTGCAGTAATATCAGGGTGCTGGCACACCAACACAGAGAACAAGGTGCAAACGGTATGTAAATAACATATGACAAAGTGTGGAATTATACCAACGTACTCCAAGCCCTCTCACACTCATGAGATGAGGTAGAAAGTCATGCATTTTCAAGCACTGATTGAGCATATTCCTCATGCTCATCTTCTGAGCAGGAAACGCAACTGGCACTTTCTGTCAGAGTAAACTTTACAGACTTGGCCAGCCTCCTGCCTAGGTAATGACCAGAGCCAAAGAAATCCTACACAACCCATTCACTCAAGGCTGGCTGTGAGCAACATTCTCAGGCTTGCCTGAGCATTAAGAGAGCAAATTAAAATACAAGGAACATTCCAGCCTCAGCCCTTCTCACTGCACTGGCTCAAAGATCAATATCAGTACCCGACATTCTCCATGCTCCAAGCAAAAAGGCTGTGCTGGTGCCATGCACAAAGAGCAGGGAAGCATTTCTTCCCAGCTACTGCTCACTTGATGCTTGAAACATGGAATTGGGCAGCTCCCACCAAATCTCAGCCCTTTGCCAGGAAATTGTTGGAAAAGTCATTAAAACACAACAAATCCAGTTACACTGAATAGTCACAGGACTGTAACAAGATACATTTGGCAGGAAACCCTGGTTTGCTGTATGATCTTATTCTCTCTGAAATTTCTCATGGCCTAGAGAACACATTTAAAGCACGCAAAGTTGCACCAGCTTTCCCTTCCAGTCACCCATCTCCACCCTTGCCATCCAACCACACACTGTACCTTTGCAGGCCAAGGCCAATCTGGACCCAAACAAATCAAGGTGAGAAGTTACAGAGCACTGGCCCCAACCACCTCCTCTGGCCCAACACAATTCTGCTCCCCTTTCTCTCCTGTTGGCAAACACCACAGGTCTGCACAGAAGTTACTTCTCCACACCAGGGGCATTGAGAGATATCCTGCAAAAGGCTCAGATTTTCCATCAACAGCAGTCTCAGTTTTTCAATGAATAATATCTGCCGTCTAAATAGACACACATTTGTGTGCCAAAATCATAAAAGTCTTTACGTCACAAGGGTGCTATACACAACTAGATTTCAATATTTCAACACTTAAATGAGATATAGCTAATTTTTCAAGCAATGTCTAATTTTGGGTTCCTTTCTGCTTATTTTCCCTGAGCTGCACAAGCAAAGTGTCTAAGTTTAAGGTTCTCAGCTTCTTTCAGGTACAGAGCACTGCCTCCAAGCACAGAATTTCCTTTTGATTCTTCTTTGTTTGGTCTGCCTGAATAAAAACTTTTTAATACCGTTCAGTGAAGACACTGTCAGCAGTTATCCTGCACTACATCTGAAGACATCTGTATCTCTGAGGCAACGTGGGACACATTTGTGAGCAGCTGCTGCAGGCAGCAGAAGATTGTCCTACTTCTCCCTATCAGGGCGCTTGAAGCCAGGCACTATTCATCAGTTGTGTACACGAAAGGAAAACACATGCCAAAGAGGTTAAAAAATACTCAAAGAGTTGACATTCTGCTACTGCTTAGCAACCATTTTTTACACTGCAAGGAGAGTCTCTCAAGTTCTGTTACAGCAAGGACAGACTTTGAAGCAGTCCTGCCTTGTACTTAATTTAAAAGCTGTGGCCATACACTTGCCAGTGGCTCTCCAAACACCTTTGGAACGCACATTATATTTTTATCCAGTAGGCTTCCTGAGACATCTGAGAGCCTTTTGTGCTACTGGCAGTAGCAGCCCTAATCACAGACATCTGGCCACTCTGAATTCCCCATTCTTATGTGTCTTATCAGAGATAGGCTGAAGATATTTTGCTCAAAATACTTCACTTCCATGGCCTACATAATTAATTCTTCAGCAAAACAAAATCATAAAAGCTGTGTCAGGTTAGAGAAGGTCTGATTCACAGTGAAGCCAATGGAAAGACATCATTTCTCATTGCATTTGGGGACTAGTCCCAAAAAGGAGTCAATACTTTTGCCAAGACGTTGAGCTCATGGTCGAATATTACACTTTGGTACCTAGGTTGAATTTAGCATACAAACTTTTTTTTTTTTTTTTAAGTATGCAGTTTACTTTCACAGATCCAAGCAAAACTATGAAAAGCACAAATAAAATGGTACTACAGAATTTAAAAAAAACTATCTGAATGCATTCAAACCTTACCAAATTACAATTAATATCAGTTACCAAATTCTCTTAGAATTCTTAGGTGTATAGTACCTGAAAACATCAATTTCCATGTGTGCATATATAGCTCCTGTGGTTATGGTGGGTGTTGGCTCAGATACACACAGTATAAACCACATAAATGAGATGCAGACACCAGGAAGCCTCTATCACCATCCATGGTGCCAGCAGCATCCATTCCTGTATGTATCTAGTCACTGAGGGACATCAAATAAACTCACATTACAGGAATCATGTAATGGAACAGAATATCATAAACATAACATAAACATGTGCCATAATATATCCAAGACAGCACACATCCAAAGCTGGTGGACGGGAAGCTCAAGTGTGCCAGATGCTCTACAGTTGCTGCTGAAATAGCTAAGTAAAGGTAGTGCCTGGGCATTAAGCATGGCCTTTGATACAAAATTCTGGTAAATGAAAGTCTGATGAATTAGAACCTCTTGCCACTCATTTGCCATTCTTTCTGCAGCCAGCACTGAAGGAAGCTCTGAATCACTCCTAAATGCATAATTTCTTTACTTGCCAAAATGCATTTCTTCTCTGCAAAGTTATATTGGTTTCCTTGCTAGAGAGTGTACTTTGGTAACTTATGTCCTTCCAGGTGTTTTCAGAATCTGTCAGTTCCTGCTACATACAGCAAAGCAATTGCTGCAGCTCAGTGACTACAGCTTAGTACCATAGTGTATTTTGGGCAACTGTTCCAAGGTTAATTTCTACTGTTTCAATGCAATCTTCAGATAGACAATATTTATCCCTCCACCACTTATCAAGCATACTGTCAGGCTTTTCCTCACTTTGGAGCATACAGTTGCAAAACAAGGCTGATGCTGCCAGTGTGCCAGAGGAAGTGAAGGTATGAAGGAAGCAGAGTGATCACACATCTTCCAGGTTTCTACCTGGGCTTCCACTTCAGGCTTGTTCCGTACAAGAGGTGATACTACAGAGAAATTCATACTGCAAGATATCGTCTGTTACAATCTGAAAAAGCAGACAAAACAGAATAGACAGAAGAACCTCTGGTAGCTGAAGGGTCAAATGATGTAAGACGGGCAGAGAACTGCAGAACAGTTGGCAAGTCTCAGGCTGAAATGCTGAGCAGCTAAAAGGTCAGAGAGCAAGTCAAAGGCAGCATCTGGGAGAGCAAAAAGATCTTCAAGCTCCCAGATGTCACTCCCAACTAATGAGCTACACTGCCTCCAAGCATCTGACACCGAAAAACCCCAAATCCTGTTTACAGCTTCATACTTTACATAGAGAGAGTGATCACAAGGACAGTTTAAAAACAACATAATTCACACATGCCACTGGTGAATACTTCAGCATTTACAGCATCGTCTTACAAAAAGAAATTGATTAAGAGATCGGTCCAAACATGATTCCAGTACATAGTCCTTCCAAGTATAAAAAAAATCTGTCATTACTCTTTGTTCTCAAAGACTGACAGCCAAAAGCATCTGGGTATGGAAGTCAGCAAGCTCTCAGACAGCAACGCAGCTGCATGCCCTGGTAGGAAATACAACACAACTTTCCACACTGTCCTTCTACTCTCACAGCAGTTGGAGCTTCCTTTGTTTCTTGTAAAACTGACCAAGATAATTAAGATGCTGCAATTACATTTGTTAAGTATGCAAGCAGGGGAAAACAAAACAAAACATGGTGTAATTTGTTGGCAGCAGCAACAACCTCCACCCAGATCTGCTGCAATTGACTGCTTCCTCAATGCTTTCAACTCACTTGCTCCTTAGCAAAAAGCTGGAGGTCAAGTAAATGTTACTCCCCTTTTGCATGAAGCATGCTCCACAACTAGGTAGAGAAAATTCCCCTGTAATTACCACGTCCCCTTTGCACCTGCCCCAGCAGCATCCCAAAAACAGCTTTAAGGGTACATCTCTGCAGGTACATCATGTACAGCATGCCTGAAAACGAGCATGCTGACAGCAGAGAAGCCACCATGGACTGTATGCAGGTAGCAAGCAGCCACCCTCTTTTGCAGCATGGCCTCAGGACCACAAATCCAGTCAAGTCAGAATCAAAGGCTCAGGTTTGGCACACTCAGGAGTGCAGCCCCTTCCATTCTTACTCACTTCAGCAGCAGAGCCAATATTTACGTTCTCCCCACACAGCCTCAGCAGGACCTAAACTTAACATAGATTTACTTTTGAGCAGGAGTCACTATAGCTCTAATGCTTTTCAGAAATGTTTTATGTAAATGGTAATTGCCTCTGTCACTTGAAAACAGTAACCATACTGATGAATTTCCACACTACAGAACTGGAGATAATACAGTCAACATTTTTAAAAGCATATGCATGTCTTTCCATGGAGAGAGCCAACACGAAATAAGCACCGTTACTTTCTAGTTGGTATTTCCACCTTCAGCCCAGGAAAGCTTTAATGCATGCTTACAAAGTTAACGTTTCACTTCTAGAAGTGAAAATTTGCAGAAGAAACACAGAGTCCAAAATCCTTTATATATTGCAGAAAGCAGTACTGACTCACACCCTCTAAACTGTTTCAGTAAAAAAATAAAATGATGCTGCAGTGCTACTACTGATGAAACCTCTGTGGCACTGCTCCTTCCAGTACAGCTCCCTGCTCACAGTTACCCCATCTTCATTAACATTTTGGGACAATGATCTTAGAGGTCTCTTCCAACCTGACTGATTCTGTAATTCCTAAGCCAGCCTCAGGACGCACAGCCTTGACTCTCAAAGTCAAGCAGGCTGCAAAAAGAAAAGTGGTTACGTTAATCCGCCAGACAGACACAAAGGAACACCACAGCAGGTCCTGAATTTCCAGGAGTGGACCGAGGACATTCGTATTTACGTAGTTTAATTTGTTCAGCACCTCCTTTAAGAGTGGTGCATGAATGTGAATTATGAATGACAGCTCATTAACAGCATAAAACATCGAAGCACAAAGTAGCATCTACCTTCTCCTACCAACTCACAGCAGGATTATAAGTCTTGATGTGTACAGCAGAGTATCCGCATGCCCAAGGGGAAGGAGGTTACCAAGCACATCCAGAGGGCCTTGCTATTTCACACTGCTGTAGTCAAAGCAACCAGGAACCTACATCCTAGCTCTGACTGCAGAGCCATTGCACTCTAGGATTTTTAGTGCCACGTATGTACTGCTGAGAGCTGCTATCTCATCTTTTCCATCTCTTCTGTGGTTACTGTTGAAGAAAAACAGGACCAAGTCAAATTCCTTTCACAGAATAAATAAGGAGGTTTTCTGTCTCTCATCTATTACAAATATCAAAACAAATATCAAATATCATTGCAAAAATATTTTTTTGAAAGATCACAATTTTTCACACCAGTAACCTTTATCCTATCTGTAACACGTACCAATGCCATCTTGCACTTCAAAAGCAATGTGTTTATCAGTGCAGGATACCACCAGAAATTCAAATCGATACCACACAAATCCAAGCAGCTCCCTTACTCGCCTAAGCACATAAATAGAACATTTGTTTTTGTAAAACACAATGCATTTTGGAAAGTATGAATTCTGTGAGGTGACTTTTAAGTGCCATTGCCAGCACCACAGATTATTCCATAAACCAATCTAGTGCAGTAGATTCGCCTAAAAGTTTCAGGTGTGACTTCCTGTTTTAAAACTGTATGTTACGTGCAAGTTTTCCCATGGAACTGTATAACCAGCCTTTAAAACAGAAAGCAGAAATGCCAGTATAAGGGATTTTAACTCAAATACCTTCATTGTGAGCAGCACTCTGCTGACACTGGATTATGGTAAGATCATGATTTCAGAGAGAACACCAGAGAAGGAAAGAGGGAAGACATACTGATTGTGCACACATGGGCACGCAGTCATTTCAGGGGGTCCTAAGCTCTCTAGATTAGCAATGGCTTCAAGTACTGAGTGTCTGGAATGCATCTTATATTTCAGTGAAAACTAATGAAAAAACACTACATATTACAAAGCAGTACAGTCTCACTGATAGACTGTTTGCTACCATTTTTTTAATCCACAGAATACTTCATTACTTTTTCATTCTGCTGTTCCTCCGAATTAGAAAGTAAAGTATCCTGGTTGCAAGCCTGTAGGAGATGATTCTGCTTATGAAAATTGTCTCGATTATACCAGCCTGAGTTATCCCTTATGTAAATTTAAAAAACAAGTTTGTTTAGAACAGATACAAGCTTGAGTAAGATTTTTCAGTATATCTCCCAATAGACACAGTGGTTCAAGACTGTACTTAGTCTTTCATGAAGGCAAAAATTTAAGCTGATTTTTTCTGAAGCCAAGTTTTCTGGTGAAAACAGTGGGAAATTGCAACAACTGCATTTTCCAGAAAAATAGACAGTGGTACTTGACTTGTGAGGTTGCAGAACAGGTGTCCTTTACTTTTTCTACACATTTCTATTTTTTTTTAATTTTTACAGTCCTGCCTCTTTGAAGACGTATTACTGGTGCCATTTCAATACTAAGAGTAAGCATCAACACATCTTAGAAAATGCATTTCTTAACAAAACATTCAAGTTGCTAGAAAGTTCCCAAAGTTTCAAAACTAGCTTTAGACATAAAATGTCCAGATTTAGCAAGCTGAGAAACAGTCAAGCATAGCTGACAGATGCTAAGACTTATTTTGTTGACGGCATTTGGCTTCCCTGGCAATAAGGTGGTAAAGATAACTGGAAAAATGCATACAAAATCACAGCAATGCTTAGCAGCACCAACTCTACTCAAATATTAAAAGTTCTTGTTGGAGAAGTTTGCCTCTTAGAATGGTGAAATTTGCCACATACATTAGTGAAATGACAATGAAATTAACCAGGTTGCTATTTGTGACTAGGATTCAAACAACTGTATCATCTAGGTTGCTAGGTTGGATGTGACTCTGGGCAGCCTGGTCTAGTGGTTGGTGATCCTGCACATAGCAGAGGGGTTGAAACCAGATGATTGTGATGATCCTTCTCAAAGCAGGCCATTCTGTGATTGCTTGATTTATGATTCTAATCTACTCCAAGGCCAGCCTAAGAGTCCAAACACAAAATATAAAGATATCAAACTATCAATGCTTTTTCACTGGACATGAGATCAGGTCAACATGCAGGTGCATACAGAGAGAGCAGGGACATGGCTCCTCCACACTTCATAGGCTGAGTAGAACCACAACTAGGAGCTCTAATATCAGCCCACTACACCCCCAGGCTCAACCCACGCTGCAGAGATGTGGACCATAACCTATAAATAGATAAAAAGCTATGGTGTGGAAATCCTCTGTTGCACACACAGAGGAACAACTCCAATGCAATGCTTTCATTTGCAGTGAACATGCAGCTATATTTCATCAGGAACGAAAATATGTTTCCGGCATTCCAGCTCTCTGCTAAATTAGACACAGATGATGGAGATTTTTTCCAAACATATGGAAGACAATGCAGCTGAAATCTCAGCCAGGCCTTGAGAGAGCCTGTGCATAAAGCACTAAGTTTTCTACAGCACAAAAGAGATCTAAAAGGCTACTACTGTGCTTTCATTCTGTACTGTGATTTAGGATGATATTATGATACTGAAATGTTAAAAGAAAGTAATAGAAGCCTTTCAAGTCCCTCAAAGTCAGATGCCTGTGTGCCATGTATCTGGACAACTTCTGCTTTCAATGGAAGCGTGATCTCTACTTCAAAGAGAGGAAGTCAGGCAAAAAGGGAAAGAATGTACACCTAAGTGCTGGCAGCCCCAGGAAACTCAAGACCAAAGGCCTGATCCATCAATTTCCCAACACTCTCAAGACACACCAAAGACTACAATGTACTTAACCAAGCGCAACTGAAGGCCCAAGCTCTTGCACTCCTCCATCTCTGCCCCCAGTTTATAATCTTTGCTCATTTAATTATTTGAATAATCACAACATAGAAACATGAATTCTGCACATACATTGTAATATAACTTCTGATTGCTGCAGTCAGCAGCTTCAACACTTGGGATCTTCCAAAGTAGAATGTAAATTCTGCATGTCATATCTTTCTCTGCTACTTTCTGCTTGTTTCAGAATTTCCTATGAACACAACAGGATGGTGTTTTGCAGGAAATGCCTGAAACATTCTCAAAGGAGCACCCATTTCTGGCTTGAGAGTCACAGATTTGTGAATGCGCTAAAGATGAACGATTAACCAAAAGATTTCCATGCAACCAAGAACTTTGGTGTTCAAACAGTATTAAATACTTCACTAGGACTATTGACCAGAGTATGATAAATAGGACTAGGACCAGAGGGTTACTGAGCTAGCCATGCAGAGCTCTTCACACAATGACATGATTTCTGTATGTATGTATATACACACACACACCAAAGATGTTGGGCATTAGCAAAGTCTTCCTGTTCTAGTACTGCTGGTGCACATACCATTAAAAAAATACACACTGTAAGCAGATGGCCTGTCTGCAAGGTCCTTTGCCCAGGAAGTTTAAACCTTTTGTGCTGGAGGGAGAAGAGTGCTCTAAATTGAGTTTCCACAAGCAGTTTTTGAAGAACAATTCTCAGTAGTCTTACCACAGGTGGAATTTTCACCTATGGACAAATGGCTACTTTCAACCATCAGGTTAAGACATAGAACTGGCACCAGGAAGGACAGTGTAATAGAGTCCTCCCATCCACACTAAAATGGACTGTTTTTCTCAAGGAAGACACTAAAGGAGTTAAGAATGAACCTGTCTCACAACTTAAGATTTGTCTGCTATACTCAGAAGGTATTTTGATTTGCAACCCCGAAGCAATATAGACAGTATTACCACTGTCACAGTTGCACAGATCTTTGAAGACGCGAATGTAATACACGGGTTCAAATTCAGAGAATTTTTCCAATGGACTTGTCACTGAAAAATGCACAGAACAAAACTGAACAAAGATGTACAGCCTCCCCCCGTTTTGTTTTTCCAACCCTGAAACACTTACAAACCATTTAGTAGGAGTCTGAAAAAAATACTCAAGAGAAACACTTAACTTTCCCTGTGATATTTGCTGCAGATAAATTCTGCAAGATGGAACCACAAATACAACAAACAAACTGAGGAACAGCACACACACATCAATTTTAGAGCCTGGTCATCATCTGTTCAACCCATAATCCATCACAGAGCAAGGATCAAGTCCTCTGAAGAAATCCGCTTTTGCCAGGAGGACAAAATGAGTGTAACAACCAACCTAAAATTCACCCTACACATTCAGAGTCTATCACCAGTGCATTATCACACAAATCATAAGAGGTGACTCAAAATGTAGAGAAAACATCACAGCCAGCTCTTTCAGCCTAGAAGAGAATGAGACAGCAGTAGGAAAAATAACAGATAGCTCTTCCATAGTACTATAGAGGCAAT
This sequence comes from Perdix hodgsoniae, assembly GCA_035772895.1. NCBI lineage: Eukaryota > Metazoa > Chordata > Aves > Galliformes > Phasianidae > Perdix > Perdix hodgsoniae. The sequence goes on from JAPSGF010000002.1 coordinate 33,654,999, forward strand.
TTTTACATATGATTTTAAATGAGCAACATTATAAGTAGATATTTATCATGTTGATTACTCGATGCTGATACTTGGCAATAAATCTTTGTATGTGTGATTTACTGCCAAGTTCACGTATAAGCTCAACTACGCATAACAGTTTCTGAGAAGATGAATAGTATCATTTTAAGGTAGTTAAAGCACAATTATGATCATACTCCAACCAATCCATACTGAAGTTTCAGCTTCCCGTTCCAAACCCATACCTTTCTGAATACCTTATCTTTTCAAATTTGATTTCAAGTCCTGCTTCTCATTAAAATCAGTGTTTTCTGAAACATTCTACTACATGAAAATTCAATACAGAGTATTACTACTTACATTAGATACTGTTTTACAGTACATACTGAAAAACAAACAACTTCATTTTAATTTAAAACTAAATACATATATATATATCCAGTAATGGTCACAATTACACAAATAAGCATTTTCTGGCAGGTCTTCAGGAAAGTGGTTGACCAGTCCTGTTGCATATAACACCCAAAGGAATATTGCACGGCTCCTAGAAATAGGAAACCAACAGCATTAAGTGGTGGCAAACAGTTTCAATAATGCATCTTCTATGCAGACAGAACTCTACACTTATACTTGGAACATGCAGGCAGAAATCTGACCCTGTACCCATGTCACGCTTAATATGAAGGACTAGGTCACGGTTTATCCATTTTATTACTCAATTGAGAACCACACAAAGCAAAAGAGAAATAGAAGGAAACTGAGAAGATACTACCACAGTGGACAGACAAAAGGAAATCTAGACACATCTGGATGTTATGAAAGCAACATATTTTCAACATGACTTTCCATTCTTCTACCCGGCAAATGTGTATTGTATGTGCTAAAACTTAATCCTGGGTTTTTTGAATTGCAGTTCAGAAATACAAAATATCCCAGAAGAACAGGCAAGCTTTTGCTGGTGAGAACAAAAAGTCCATGATAAACAGCATAGCACAAGATGAAAAATGTTTTAAAAGGAATAGATTTCAATACATTATTCCAAAACAAAGCTGTCTAGTATCCTCCATGCAGTTCAATGTACGGTTATACTGCTGCGAGAGCTGCTTGTGCCCTTCCTTCTTTTGCAGAAGTATAACACCTCCTGAGAGACTGCTGCAGAGCCCGGGGTACCCCAGCAGAGATCTCATATCTGGGTTTTGGAGGAGCGTCCATCCAGAACGCGCCTCAGGGCCCCAGTTTTCACTCAAGCAGCCCTGCAATAAAGGTTATTCCATGCAAACATTTAAAGCTTCAGTCTGCAAAGCAAAGCCTTCACAAGCTGTTTTGGCATCCCTAAAGAATACGGCCATTTGGAAGCGATGAAACATTTTACACAACTCAGACTTAGCCCAAGCTACTCCAGAGTTTTCCTTTCGATCCTAAGGAAATGGTTGCTCTTGGATGGAAGTGTAATTTCAAGATGTAAAAGATTATTTGATCCTCAAGAGAAGCACAGGAATCACTTTTTATAGTGAAAGAACAAAGGACACATTTATTTCAGCTTATTTCTTGCAAGAAATCCAGATTTTGAAAACACATTTTGTCTTCTCTAATTAAAATAGTCTGAAAGGAATATAAAGTGGACATAGATCTCTCTCCATTACTGTTTCCCAACAGCAGTAATATGTAACAAATTATTTCCAAACTTGCTCTCCAATTCAATCTGAAAAATAATAAATCATACCAACATATTAGCAGCTTGTTTTGGGTGTTTGATTTTTCTCACTGGAGACAGAGACAGCTTGGAAGGCACCCAGGGCAGAGGAATGAAGATGAGCATTTGGTTGTACTGACACCGAGACAGCCAAGAAAAGAATACAAAACATTTCACAGATGTTTAGAGGGTGCAAATAGCAAGAAGAAAACAACTTAAAGGGAAAGATGACAAACATCTATGCAGTGAGACAGGAAAGGCAGTGGCTCATGAAGTATATCAGCCATGTCCATTGGCAGCTCTATAAATCAGTGGAGTCATCTTCACACAGCATGTGCGAGCAAGCAAACACTGCCTCATTTAGGTAGCAGAAATAAAAGCCATGCTCCATGTCTCAGCAAAAGCCCTCCTGCATCTCTCCACTGCTACAGAGCAAGAAATATAGGCATCGTAGACACAAGTGCGGTTACTTTTTCCATGCTTCACCTTCATCCATGTACAGACTAAGAAAAAAATGCTCTGGATCATATTCACAACTTCATGATGCTGACAACTACAATACCATAAACCCAAAGCTGCTGTGACGATCCCATACGTCAACACATCTATATTCTGAAAATAGGGTTCTTTTACTGTTTTCCAAACAATTTCCCAGTATTGCTACAGCCAATTATTTAAGTTTCCCAGAGATTTGAGATCTGCATGGTTTCTCATCAAGATCAAAGTTTTAAATGTGGTTCCAGTGTTACAAAAACACAGCAGCTCAGGTCAAAGCATCTTAGTACTCCTCACTGCTAATTATTTCTATTGCCTAGATAAGAAAAAACAAATCAAAATTATTTTTACAATGTTTTCTACAGACAACAGCAAACCTGCACAAGTTAAAACATCTTTGAGCACTGAACCCAATCCCTGTTGCAAGCAAGCTGCCAAGACATCACCAGTCACACCTGGGGCAAATGCTCCAAGCCCCAGGCTAAGAACTGCTGTGAGACAAAGGGGTGCCCAGTAGTTCCAGCAAAGTGCTGGATCATGGAGCTCATCCCAAACCTGTTGATGCACAGGTGTGCTCCCTGAATACATACATAATTTATTTTGGCCCACTGTAGGCAAGGGCTGCAGTGAGCACCAGCTTGTAGGTAGCCTATGAAGACATGCACACTTGGAAATTTCGTTGCCTTCTGATATCACAAGATAACTTTTTACTTATTTACTCAAAATTTGCCAACCCTGCACAGCTACAGAAGGGCCAGTGAAAATCTGGCTCTCCAGAAGAATGAGAAGTTAGCTCATATAATAGTATTCGTATTTAGCCATCACAAAAGCTTGCAGAAGTATCTCAACAACAATGAAGCACTTCTGAGGAACAGCTTCTCTGTATTAGCTGTAGAAAACAACAGCAGCACTAGTGTAACTATGCGAAAAAAGCACAGTTATCCTGTAGACCTTAGCTCTGATTTAATTACTACTGAATAAGGAGTGAGACATTCACAACATATTTCACAACTTGCTATGCTTAAGCCTATTTGCATGGCTTTTAAAATGTTGCAACATACACAGAATGAGAACAGGAAATTAAGGACTACCCACTGAAAAGAGGGTTTCATTTTAGGCACTGCTCAGAAGAGCTGGCAGCTTCAAGTTCAGCAGCTTGCTGTTACACTGAAGACAATTCACAAGGCACTGCAGCGGGAAGCATCTGTAATCACTTAATTCATTTCACTTCTTTGTTCCCCCACCCAACACAGCATTCTTGCGAAGTGCCACCCTAAGCTATTCAAAGTTTTCTTGAATTCGGCAGTCAGATAAAATCTAGAGTTGCTCTTGCTTGTGCTTGATGTTTGTGATCAATAACATGATCCTGTGTCTGTTCCCTGACTGATAGAATTTTCCTCCAATCATTCACTTGCAGATTGTTCACATTTATCACCTCCTTCCTACAAATGCCTTACAAAGTTGAACAGCTGCACAGATACGGGCATTTGTGCTGCCCAACAACAAAGCATGGCTATTAGCAGCAAGCAAACACACTGAAAACATGCAGCTTGGGTAAACTGAAGGGGTTTGAAAGCCTAGAGAACCATGGCAATTACTCATTTTTCTTCCACAGAGACTCATTTTTCCCCCAGCCGTACCAATGACATCATCCTATTCATACATCTGTACAGACACAGAGAATAAGGTATGTCTAAACATAGTTCAGCAGCACTGCTCCAAGAGGCACTGATTCAGCACCCAGCTCCTCCTGTAACATCTCTCTCACATCCCACAGCCAATTTGCAACAGCCAAGTTGGTAGATCCCTACTCTGTACATCACACACAATTACTTCTGCTCAAGGCCAGGCTGGATGTGGCTCTGGGCAGCCTGGTCTAGTCATTGGCAACCCTGCATACAGCAGGGGGTTGAAACTAGATGATCATTGTGGTCCTTTTCAACCAGGACCGTTATACAATTCTATGATCTCCTTCCAACCAGGGCAAATCCATGGGGTTTTCTCAGCAACATGGAACAGACCGGAGGGTGACAGAAGATACCTGGGCACAGAAATGCTAAAGCTACAGAGAACATTTCTAGAAACTATCAATAAGTACCTGTTGCTAAACACATAGCAACATAACAACATACATCAATCCGACATCTGAAGATTCCATTTGTTAGCTGCAAAAACGTTAATAAAGTAGTAAGAAACAAGGCAAAAGTTAAGCCTAGATGCTACCAGCAGAAACTGAATAGCAACAGGCCCTGGGCAACAGCTTCAGGATCTCCAAGCCAAAGTAGCTCTGACTTTTCCACAAACAGAAATAAGTGCAGGAAAAAAAAAAAAAAAAATCACTGTTCCCTTTTGGTGGGCTCCTTGGCTGAAAATAACCTGTTAAAAAAGTGAAATCAATACTAACCCCTGTGCCAAGACTGGGGCCCCCCCCCCCCCCCCCCCCCACTTCCTACTGTCCACTGCAATTTCAGGGGCCACAAGACTATTCAGCAGGCTATCTCATGAAACTTTTCCAACTCCTCCACCTCCATTTTCCTGCTTCACAAAACTCACAGCTAAACCAACCTGTCATCCTAACATTACAATGGATTGCCAAGCCTCTTCATGTGTGCTGCTTTCCCAGGACAGGGAATAATTACCTTCCATTCTGCTGGAAACCAATACCCTTCTGACAGAAACCTGGGCAGAACCAGTCCCTTCTCATATCAACTTTCAGCAAAAACACAGTCTCTTTCTTGAGAGATCTTTCAGCACCACCAAAAATATCACAAGTTGCAATTTAAAGATACTCTCTAAAGAGCTCTGTAAAATTTTAATAGGCTGGTTAAAAGGGGAAGAAATTGCAGGATCATGTCATGATTTCCACAGTATTTTACTTTTTCCTACCTTAAGAGCCTTGAAAAAAATCATACAAATGACAAACTAGCCAAAAAACATCATCTTTTATTCTGCTGTCAGCGAGTTCCAGAGCAGACAGTTTGCTTCTATCAGTTTCCAAGTGATGTGTCTAGGCATCCAGGCTGCACAACTAGGAGAGCTATTCAAGTCTTCTGGCTTTTAAATACATCCAGAATGCTTGTTTAACAAGCCTATTTGGCACTGATTTAGTTCTTTTTTCCAATAAGTTATCTTCTCAGTTTTGTGATAAGACTTCCGCCCTGTCATTGTTAATGTTCTACACTAGACGCCAAAGAAACTGTGCTGCTGACTGCTTCTAAATCCACAGCAAACTATATTTTCAGGTGTCCAGAGGCACTTTCAGCTTGTTTCTGAGCTCCTCTACATCCTATGTTTAAGCCTACCCATGAACTTCACACTGACCTAAAAAAAACCTTGTGACAACTCAACCCTGTGACAATTCTGAGCTCACACCCCTTAGAGTCTGCACAGATCCTTTTACCTGCACTGTTACACCACAGCCAGCATTCAAGAAATGCTGGCTGAAGCTGTCAGCAATGTCCTCAAAGAAGGGTTTTAGACATGCCTGCTATTTGGTTTCCATCCTTCTAGGCAATTCCACAATTCCATCAGTTACTCGTGTGTGCAACACTTGATTCCCTGAAATCATGAGAAGGTGAATCACAGGTGAGAACAATCTTATGTACTGACATAAACCAAAACCTATCTTACCTACTCTCAACAAGAGCGTTGGGTGGGTAAATGCAGGCATTTCAACTCTAGCCACATGTCAATTTCTGAATAGTGTAATTTCTACACAGGCAGGAGAGGAACAGCAGACAGGACAATTTCACCTGCAGCATCCTAAAGTTCTACTGCATCCAGCAAGGAGGTTTCACTAATAGTCAAAAAAGTAATTCTTGCTGGGAATCCCAAACCAAGTAAACTTATACAGGTAATTGTCTGACTAGCCTAGAAATTCCTTCATCAGAAGATGTAATTAACATATCCCATTTTTTTCCTGTGACCATGCCACAGTTAGAATGGGCCAAAAGGGACCATCCTTTAAGCAAAGTTATTGTATTGTTTTTCTTTTACCCCATCTCAGCTACCTGTTCATCCCAGACTTAATCACTTAAAAAAACAACAGTAGAATACAGAAGTTATCTCTCGAGATGAAGAGGAGGTGTGTGCATACTACAGAATAGGACTTCAGAGTTTGGTGGCATGCAAATAGAAGTTCTTCGGGATACAAAGATTTACATTTAATGGGAATTATCACAGCACTTTGAGTACTTCAAGACTACATTATGAGATGCACACAAACCATACCTCACAAGTAACCTCTGACCCCCAGTAGGGATAAAAGGAGCAACAAGGCCATGAATCAGTAAGGTATGCAACTTCACATTCACATTAGAATGCTATGTAAGGCAACATGGCAGAAGAAACTGAACAGCCCTCTGGTCTGTCAGACAGAGCAGTCTATCATGTGGTACCTTCAAGTTTCATAAGAAATGAAACTTTAACATGCTGGACTTTTTCAGCAATAAGTACAAAAAAATTCTATCACACTGAGCCTCTACTCTGCCCCAAGAGCCACACTGTACAAAGATATGTTGCATAATTTCTGGTATAAGTAGTATTGCCAAGCTTCAAGTATCTTCATAAGGGAGAGATATGACAGACCCAAGGCAAAGTTTCATTTCATCCATACTGAGTGCCATCAGCCTGACCAGGACACCGAGCTGTAAATCCAAGAGAACTGTGATTCCTAATGACATCCTGCACCGCCACAAAGGTGAGCAGAGCTACCAGATCTCACAGAACACATTTCAGCTAAGAGCTTCACAAACCTCAGCTTCCACATATATCAGCACAACCCAACTGCTCTGCCCACAGTCCAGCAGCACTATCATCCTGTGAACACAATCAGATATGTTCCCTGCTTGCCCTGCCTATAGACAGCGATGCCTCTCTGACACCTGCCCATTTTTCAGATTTTCAGAAAAGCAGCTGAAATGCCACTCAGGCTTGCTGATATCCCTCAGCAGCACTGCTTGCAGCCCATTTTTCCCAGTTTTCCTCCTGCCACTGTAGCAGCATGACCTTTTCATTACTGTTTCCTTGCCCTGGACTCACTCAGTGCTTGGTATAATGGCAAAGACCAGCAATTATTTCCTTTACTGGTTATTTCCATTAGGTATTGTACACTATTTCATCGCTAATTACCAGACACTTATGGAGTAACAATAATGAACGTGTCCTTGTGGCTAGAAATGACACTATTTTCTATTACTCTCTAAGAAAAGGAAGGAAAGAAAAACTCACGTCTCAAAGCCTTTCTGCTCACACCGGGTGATGAATACCTTCGAAGCAGCGTCCCAGGAGTGACAACATCAAATAAGGTACAGACATCTGATGGGAGCCTCGGCATTTAGAATTCTTTCTTCTGATGCTAGCAAATGATGTTAAACTCCTGATGTTAAACTCCTGCTCTGCAGTTCTCCAGTTGCCAAGGGCAGGTATCGGGTGCTGTGAGCCTGCATTGTACAGCTCTGCTGCGTGAAAGCTTAATCTCGTTATGTGATAAATAGTCTTGACACTGAACGTGCCATGTGGCGCACACTCAACTGGCTGCTTCAGTCCCTTCCCCATGTGAGTCCTGCACAGCAAAGGGCAGCACCACAGCTGATGCTGCATGTAGTAAATCCTAAGTAACAGCTGACCAGACCAGAGTTGAATTGCCACAGCAAGCAAGCAGAATTGCTTGCAACATCAATGTTGAGATATTGTAAATTCTGAAGAATTAGTCAGGTTTCCCAGATGCAAACTCATGGTTGATTTGCTACAGAACAGAACCGTCAAAAGGAAAATAATGAAAAAGATTTTGCCACAAGCAAGATGGGGGTTTGCTGATGGCTGTATTTTCATCCTGACACATCACGTAACACATATGAAACATTCCTGCAGTAAGGGACTACTCTGCTCTTTCACAAGAGTTCATGCACATAGAGCACAACCTTCCCAATCATTAAAGGCATCTTCTGAAGCCAGCCCCATGGTTACTTCCAGAATGAAAAAGCACTGTCAAAAGCTGCTGTAATGTTTCCCCACACTGCACCCCCCACAGTCCCCGGTTAGGAATTCCTGACTGCAAGAAACCTTTGTTTCACATCCCAGTTCACTCATGGACAGCCTATGCCCATTTACTCCTGCATTACCATCTAAACTTACAGTGCCTTCCCACTTTCACTAGCCTACGTAAAGCCAGTCCTGATTCCTTCATACACACAAGTTTAAACAGATAATAGAGCAACCCAAAGGCACCTCATCCCTTTTGCTTACAGATAAATGTTTTTTTCCTTCAGCTTTCATTATTTGAAGCCATGACTTGTGGCAGTGCTTTCTTACATCTTCTTGCTGTTCATTCAGGTGTCCCTTGACAGAAAAACCCAAGCTAGGAAAGCCTGCTAGCATAAGACCTTGATCTCTACTTGTACAAATGTGCTATTTTAAATACTATTTTTCACACACTGATGGAGTGACTCCATTTTGAGTGCTGTACCTGAAACTCTTCATCCCATGACAGTACAACTGAATAATACATTCAAGTGTAAAACTAGCTTGCTGCATATTTTACAACTATCTCCCCTGAACCGTTCTACTGCCCAGAGAGCGAGCATGTGAGCCATTAAACTCACTTGGAGAGCGGTAATCAAAACCATGTGATTTCATTTGTTTTTTTTTTTTCCCCCTTTTCTTTTTTTAACATTCAGATTTCAGCATCTAAGTCTACAGCTGCTGCAAACTAAAGCAAACTGATGTTTCTTGCATTTAATTATTTCAGAAATTTGGCCTTCAAGCTTCTCAAACCTTGTGGTAACGCGGACACATTTCATAACAGTATAAAGTCCTTCTCCATGTTAATAATTGCTTACTTGCAGATGAATTCATTGACTTTTATCTAAACTGTATTTTAAACACAGCTTTCAAGTCTTTAGAGTGCCATACAACAAAACTGTGTGCTTCTACTATTTTTAAAAATAAATAATAGAATGAATGGCACTGCAAGTAAACCTGTTTTACTGCAGATACTGAAGGGTATTTTCCCATACATATGAAGAAAATTCATTCCTAGCCTTACAACAGTTACTGATTTGCACGGCAGTGTTGCTACTACATTTTCATTCCAAAACTTGATTTTTGGCCAAACTTCAGACCTATCACTAAGCTTCTTGAGCAGGACTTCTCCCATTCACTTCTATACTTGACAGATTTCACATCAAAGTTACTCAGCTCAAAACACCACGTGCTGCAGCAGTGCTGTTGATTAAGGTCCCCAGTACTACAGGGAGCATCATAACACCAAGCCCATCTGCAGATCTCACATACTAGGAGATCCCTTTCAGCTCCACTAAATGCAGAACCTAAGCAGGCTCTTTACTTGCAAGCTTAAGAACTCCCAGTCCTTAAAAAAAACAAAGTTGCATCACTGTCTCCAAGCCCCAAAATAGGTCTTCTGACACCTTTATTTATCTTAATGCTTAAGAGAAACTAGAGGAGGGGAAAAAAAGAAGTCTGTGGGAGCAGCTGCACAAATATTGCAGCTGCCAGAGACAGAGCTACTCTCCAGCATCCAGACTTCATGTTTTGTGTTGTGCAATACACTTTGCAGTGGATAACCACAGTGACTTCGCATGCACGTGACACAGGGTTTTGATCTCAGTTGTGGCCGTGAGACAAAAAGCTCCACACACAGCCAGCAGAAGACAACACACTCAGGTCTGTGTTAGCCCTTAGAGAGTAGCTGGGCATCCAGAGGCTCAAGGAAAACTCCCAGACATAAAGTTTACAGAATATACTGCTTGCTGGGACTTCATGCAGACAAGCACCTTGAAACTCATAGAAAGCAAAGTTCCTTATGGTACAAGGATTTACATGAACTTTTTTCTCAACATGCTTCAAATCAATAAAACTCCTACCCATCCCAATGCCCACGCATTTCCCACTAAATATCAGCAAGCATTCCAGGACAGCAAGGGTCTATGCCAAGCTGCCTGCTGCAATCATTCAGCTTCTTCAAACAAGCAGCAAAAATATCAGGTTATTTTCCTCCCAGTTAATGAACTTCCAAACAAAACAGAATTGTGACAACAAACAGCAGCCATGATGGGCCAAAGTCATCCCTGCAGCCCAGCATGCTACCTTGGGCTGAAGTTTAGGTCTCAGTAACAAGCAGAACACAAGCACAGGATGTCACTCTCAACTAGCTACCCCCTTAACTCAAGGTTTTCCCCTTACTAACCACAACTTTTTCCAGCAAGTATTTGTGCATCTGAATTATACCTTATTTAAAATCTTACATGGACACAGTCCTACCTCCTTCCATTTCTTGCAAACCCATCACTCCTGCTCTTAGATATACCCCCCTCTTAGGGCTCCGGTACTGGTAGAAACTTTACCTCTTCTCTCAGGTAAGCAGCAATAGGGCAAGAGGGAATGGCCTTAAGTTACAGCAGGAGAGATTCAGGTTGGATATCAGGAAGCATTTCTTCTTGGAGTGGTGAGGCAGTGTCACAGGCTGCCCAGGGAGGTGGTAGAGCCACCATTCCTGGAGGTGTTCATATACCCTCTAAATGGAAGTGTACTGCAGTGATCAGAACAAGTTTATTAAAGTTAACAGCACTGTGCTCCTTCAATACCCCCAGCCTGGTAAAAAGTGGCATTCTGATCAGAAAGGCCTAACAAAACCAGAGCTGGGCTGGACAAACAGAATGAACTCAAACAGTTAATAGGTAAATTGCAGACTGTGACTGCAAATGAGACACTATCTCAGTGCAGGTGGTTTGCAGTCTCAGGAGAACTCGCTTATTTCACTGCTTAGCCAGTGGCTCAGAAGTAGAAATAATAACTCTGCAGCTGACAAGTAGCAGGGAAGCTGCTAGAGACAAACAGGAAAGGCAGCTGACAGCCACCAATCTGTGCATTCCTCTTCAACAGATGCACAGGTGGCAAAGAACCGACAACAGCCAACAGTGCTGGGGGTCTGCTCAACACAGCCACCAGCATCACCACCAGGTGATTTAATGAGGACAGAAAATTGCAATAAATCTTCACATTGCAGCAAGACTGCACCTAAATGTCACCTCCAGTGAGAATATTCAGATGTTTAAGAGTGTTTCAGAGAACTAGAACACATTTAAAGGAATAAAGAACTGGAGAGTATGTGGATGAAACTGGGTTTTCCAGTTCTAAAAAAAAAAAAAAAAAAACAACTGAAAACTTAAAGAGAATGCATCCAAGAGAACTAAAGGGAATACAGCTAACTTACAGTGCGTTCACCCATGGGAGAGTTCACAAACACACATGAGCCAAGTGCTGCATTTTAACTGCCAAAATCTGCACCAGGAATTTTTAAAAAGAAACTCAGGTCAAGCACTCCCCCACCTAATATATATAAAGCAAAGTAGCAGCAGTATTTCTAAAGGCCATTCGGTCACCATAAACACCAAGAAGCCTGCAGTGAAGACAGCTAAGCGTAATAGGATGCAAATCACTTCAAGCTACCCACTGTGAATTACAACTCTATTTTTCCCCCGGTGCGTTTTAAAACAAAAATCACATACTGAATCAAGCAACAGGAGCTAAAGAGGTCCTGAGAGCTCCTACATGCTATAGCTGCACCAGGAGCTCACAGGGAATTTCTGTTTCTTGTTACTTCAAGACACCACCTCACCAGGAGCCCAACCTATTACTTGGTAAGCAATTCTCTTGAAGGGATTTCCATTTCTGTCTCTCTGAACCCCATCTTCAGGACCAGGAGTTAAAGCCACCTTCACACACTTAGACTTTTGCGTGCATGCATGTACTTAAAGTAGGGTTAACTTTGGAATTATCTCATTTAGGAATAGAAGCAGAGAAAAGTCCAAACAAAGAAAAACACAGCTGGGAAATAAGACAGCAAATCAGAGAAGCAGCAGACAACTTTAGCCATCACGCATGAAGACACACAAGTTTTAAGCACATTTATTTTTAACACAACTCACAGTATCACACAGTGGAATTTTTTTTTTTTTTTTTTTTTTGCAACAAGGCCTGCCACAACACAAGAGTTTCATGGGAATGGAAGATTAAACCTTGCCTTTCCTTTTGCCTGTAACTCTGCACAGCACTTAGCTGATTTCATAGAATGGTTTGGGTTGGAAGGGACCTTTACAACCACCTAGTTCCAACCCCCTGCTATAGGCAGGGACACCTCCCTCTAAACCAGGTTGCTCAGAGACACATCCAGCCTGGCCTTGAGTGCTTCCAGGGATGGGGCATCCACAGCCTCACTGGGCAACCTGTTCCAGTGTCTCATCACCCTCACAGTAAATAATTTCCTCCTGATATCTAGTCTAAATCCACCCTCTTGCAGTTTAAAACCATTTCCCTTCATCCTGTTTCTACACGTCCTTATGAACAGTCCCTCCCCAGCTTTTCTAGAGGAGGGAGTTCTGGCACTTAGCTTTGTCCCTTACACAGGTAATGTGCCCTCCCTTAACTCTTCACCCAAGGGGAACCTAATCCCTGAATACACAGAAAGAGTGTCACCATTCAGGTACAGAACTACACCAGCACTGAAGCACTTAATGTCTTCGTAACAGTTGATTTAATAGGAGTTATTGTCTTCTCCCGGCAAAAACACAATTCAAATAAATATTACACTAATTCAGAGTATTGCCCATATGCTCACACGAGGAATTAATTTGGTTTCTTATTCCTACCTACACAGGCTGAGGGCACCTAATCAAAGGAGACCATGCAGCTTATTTCCAGTTCTCTGTTGTGCAAAGTTTCTAACATCCCATGCAATTTATTTGCCGCTGAAAAAGCACTCCCACCCCTCATCTGACAGCCTGCATGCACGTTACTGGGAACCAACATGTAAACGTTCTACACATCTCAAATCATGAGAAGGAAAAAAAAGTGCTGTTTTATCTCCAAAAGAAATCTGCTCAGTAACTCTAAAATCCGCTGAAGATTCCCTAACTCGTGGGCGATTACAATCAAAACGCTCACTGTAAGTTTGTCCCAGCGAGTTTGTTATCTTTGAAAGCTTACTACAGACATTTACAAAGAAAAAAAGAGATGTTAAAACGAGTATCGCCAATCCAAAGACTAATACTAGGGTGGGGATGGCAGAACGCACAAAGGGCTCCTTTTGATACCGACTCCCACAAGCAGTAGGATCGCACATCTTTCGCTCCCATCCGCCGAAAGCGACGGAAAGGCGTGCTGCTGTCGGGTCTATGGGAAGGCTGAGAAGAGCAACGCACAGCCGCACGGAACGCGGCACCCCTCGGCAGGGCAGAGCCACCGAGGACGCACCGACAGCCGCTGCCCCTCTGCCTGCTCGGCAGCAGCCGTTCGCCCGCTGTACCACTCCGTTTTGTCACCCCGACGGAAATCTCAGCCGCCCTACCTGTCCCGCTTCCAGCGGGAGCCCCACCAGCCCCCCGACACGAGGGTTCCTACCTTCCGCAAGCGGGGTCGATGCTCTCCCCCATAAGCGTGGCGGCTCCCCGAGACAAATTCGGGAGCCGTGACAGCCGGGTTTAGCCCGCTCACGCTTCCAAGTTTGCTTTCCTTTCCCCCTCTCGGCAACGCTCGGAGATGGCTCCCTCCGGCCGTCCCCAAGGAAGCAGCCCAAGAAGTTGGGAAGAGCGACCGCGCTGCGGATGCGTGCACGCACAGCCCGGAGGCTGGAGCAGCCTCCCAGGGCCGGCCCTCAGACGCAGCCCAGGGTTTCACGTTTCATTGGCGGCTCCGGAGGAAGCCAGCCGCCTGCCCGCACATCGCTGGACGCGCCGCATCCCACCGCTAGCATCCCCTGCAGGGCTCGGACGCGGCCGGAGCTACTCACCGCCGCTGCGCAACTCGCCGGAGCCAGGCTCAAAGGGAGTTCCGTCTCCCGTGACACGCGTAGGAGACGGCAAGCGGATGCCAAACGCCATCACCCTAGGCAAATTTCTTCCCCTCCTACCCCAAGGGTTTTTCTGGCGTGCAGTCCCTCTAGTTAGCTAGACACGCTTCGGTGGCTGTGACCCGTCTATTCTGAGCAGCCCGCAGCTCTGAGCCACGGGATGAGAGCTTTGCTCCACACAGACCAGACAAGGGTCTCCTTGGACCGGTATGCTCAAAACAGTGTGCGCTCTATGCAAGCTCGACTGATTCGAAAGAATTTACTGATGATAGTACTTTTTAAAAGCACTACATGACACCTCCAAGCCTGAGTAGGGGTCTACATACTAAGCACACCTATGGCAGAGCCTGACCCACTGCCAGCCACACAGAAGGCACAGTTGATTGGGGGGGGGGGGGGGGGGGGGG
>JAPSGF010000002.1:33669559-33864559 GCA_035772895.1 Perdix hodgsoniae
GCTCCAATCCCCCACACCCAGCACAGCAGCACTAAAAAAATCCCAGCTACTACAGGAACTAGTCACAGCCTTTTGAAGACAAGCGGTTTTCTAAGTTTCACTGGACTAGGAAGTTTTTTTTAATAAGTTATGAATATTTATATACTGCAACATGCAATAAGCTGCAGCTTTGCAGCAGGAATGCCACTGATACAGAGTGGCTTCTGCTGCTAACATAGAAGTGTGTCCAGGTGTCTGGTTATCCATAGTGGACCTGATGGCTGAAATTACAACTCTTTACCCCTCCTATTCTTTGCAACTGAATTTCCAGCACAACTTGTAGCTGCACTCAACATCTTTGCATTTCTTAAGTGTTCTGGTCTACATAGACAGGACTAACATAGAACTCACAAGGCACACACTGCAGAACTAGTCAGAGGGGGGAATTCATAATCTTTCCTTTCAAATAAAGCCTTTCCTTCTCTTCCCTTCTGTACAAGCACTCAGAATAATGCGGTGTTTAGTTTGGATTCCAGTATTCAGCAGGGAATGTCTCCTAGTTCTATAAGAGCCCAAACTCTTGTTTTTTTATCTAGCCTACTTCCTCCAAATCTGGGCTTGTTGAGTCTAGAGTTGTACCCAAAGCATTCTGAACAACAGCTGAGATTATACCGGACACACAGAAGGAAGCTGATTCAACCATGGCCTGACTGATGGTTACCCACACGTGAGTGTGCCAAATCCTATTAACGCAGTCTTCAAAACTGGAAAGCTGTCAGGAGCCACAGAGTAGAACTTTGATAGATATAGTGGGAATTTATAGCGGCAGATCAACACAGAAACAAGACAACAGGTCAGGTACATAAAAAAAGAGAAAAGTTTTCAACTAATATTCTCATTTCAGCCCCCAGCAGCTGCAAGATTTGAGTCTTTCACAAGACTGTTGCCAGGATCTCAGATTAGAACTGCTTTTACAACACTTGGCTTTAATTTCCTCAACTTCTTCCAATATTGCTTTGAGATTACTTCGGAATTAGCCCTTACTAGCATAAACAGACTTCTTAGCCATAAAGCAAACTTGGGTTTGCTGGGCAAGCAGAAGGGAAACTGACCTTGTGCCTTCAGTCAGAAGTACAAAGCAGAAGGACATGCAACTCTACAAGGGATAGCAGCACAAAGGAAGGAGAAAAAAATAAAGAAAACTGCAGCTCTGTGCTCAAAGCACAAAGTAACAAAACAATTCTCAACCTGTTGGCACGGAACATTTTACCCCTGAACATTTTACTTCTCTTCATTTCCATTTAGGATAAATCCTTTTGATCACTGCATTCCATAGGTTGCCTTCTTAAGTGACCAAAGGACATTGCACAGAGCCCTCAGTACCATCAAAAGAATTAGTTTTTTTTTTTTTTAATAAAAGCAACAGGAAAAAGGGAGTCTTCCTGGAAGATGAAATTTGCTCACAGGTAAAAATTGTTTTTCTCTCACCCTTGCTGGAAATGCTGACAGTGCAAAAAATATTTCTTCCCTTTAAAAAGTGAGACAGACAAATACTGTAGCACTTCTATTCTACTACACATTCCATAAACCTCTTCAGCTGTCCATTTTGCAGCTGCAGCAGCCTAGCATTGAAATGAACTCTATCACAATAGAAAATGCTTGGTGCACAATCCTTGCACAGTTTGTTTTATGGGGAGTGATATCATGCAAGCTGAACCAGAAAATGTTTTGGTTTCAACAAATTGCACGCCAAGCTGGTAGGAATGTCTGCCCCAAGACACAACACAGGGCAGAGCCCTATCAACATACCCCTAACCCTTCCCACCTCACTCACTTTCCCAGTACCCTTACATGCTTTGAATTTGACTTTCATTCCCCTCCTCTCCCACATTATTTGTTCTCTCAGTCTCATGCAACAACTACAAGTAATTTATGCTTTCAAGTTACACAAACTGCTTAAACATCGTACTCGGTGTTAGCTGATATCAAGAATTTGGAGAAGTTAACAACATGAAGGTCTAACTCCCTCAATTAAATCAGTTGGTTTATCAGGAAAGTCATATTGTCAACATGAATGATTTCGATATGGATCAAAAACCATTTAGTCTCTTCTTTCCAGACGGGTATCTTGGAGTCCTGAGATACAGGTCATGAGCTGCACCTTCAGTTAAAAAACATCGATATGTAGTACATGGAATCTGAAAAGAACTTGAAATGTGTGCTGCTCAATAGCCCAAAAACCTAAGATTTTAACATTGTTATTACTGTTTTTTTTTTAACTGGTTAGTATAAACTTTTTCTTCTCAGATGAGATCCTTAACATTTCCTCCAACTTAGAGCAGTCAAGAAGGCCTAACACCCTACTTGCAGAACAACCAGTGACAAGGATAGTACGATATCACTGTAAGAAGACATAATATCTCTGCACATATTACAGTGAAAATACTGTGCTACTATACTCTGATATTCAAAAAAAATGCACTACAGGAACACAAGATATCTAGCAAGAAAAAAAAAAATAAGGATAAAAATTTGTTTTGCAGACATTTAAAACACATGCACAAGCATGCAGGTAGAACTTAAAAGCAGTTATGAACCTGACCCAGCAAGCTTCTCTAGCCAAGGTAAAGACACATTCTTACATACATCAGCTGCAAATGGGAGTTCCATTTACATCACCTCCCAATAGACTAGATGGAAAAATAGAAACACCCACCCTGCAAAAAAGCACTATTATACAGGAAAAACAACACCCCACACTGACCTGACGGTGGGAATAAGTACATAAGAGGTAATGAATTTAGTGGTTATGCCAACAGGCAAGGAGCTCAGTAAAGCATCCTCAGTGAAGCTATAGAAGTATCACTGCATCTGTATTTCAGTTTTCATTAGTGAGCATGTGTGATGAGCAAACCAAAGTAGTGATGGAAACAAACTACTTAGTTTCATGTTACTGAAAGATTATTTTAAGGAATGAATCACCCCAGAGGGCTGCTAAAGTGCCTTAACTTTATCCAAGAGAGTCACTGGGTCAAGACTGCTGCTGTCAAGACTTGGGAAACACTGTGTTCAGTTCAAAGGGACTGTGCAAATCCTGCATATCACACCTTTTCACATGCATCCTTCTCTAGGGTGCCTTCTATTAAGTCTCACTAACAGCTCCTGCTGCACTTCAGTTTTAATATGCATGTTATTTCTCTGTACTGCAAATCAGGTCTTAATACCTCTGTCATAGGAAGCAGAATTAAACAAACAGAAAAAAAACAAAATAGCAGAGATGAGATTCCGCTAACACTTGCTGGTTGCTAGCCTGGATCTCTTCCATCTGTGAAAACAGCAAAAAAGACAAACTAGCAGAACCATATGGATTTAAATGGAACAGACTGCACAGAGTCCTCACTACCACCCTGTAGCAGGCCAGCTAGGAACTCTCAAAGCATCAGAGATTGCACAAACTTAGCAGCACTGTAACACAACAGTGAGAGCTCAAACACAGCTACAGCTCCCTGCTCCATCCAGAGAGCTGATGGAATTGTTCAATGCTGACAGCTGCTCCACATCTACTCTGTTTCACTCTTCATTTTGGGAGCTGTCAGAATTGCTCAGTTAAGCTCCTCACATTCCAACAGGAGATTCAAGTGACAGATAGCTCCAGGAACAGGTTAAATATTACAGGAATACACGTCAGTGTGATGTCACCCCTTTCTCTTCAATTCGTCTGGAAACATCCAGAGTTACTATAGACAATCCTGTATCTCAGACGGTCATACTTCAAAATACCACAGAGAGCTCTTGAGCCATTTAATTTCCAATAGTAAAACAAAATAAGGCTTCCATCTTCATAGCTCAAAAGCCCTGGTTTGCCACTCCGCTGATGTCCTTCCTATCAAACACAGATGGAGACCCTCTGTGCTATCCATTACACCAATGCCCCTCTGGCATCTGCCCATTCCTCCTATGTTGTTTGTTGAAGGAGTCGTGTTTGTTTTAAGGCCACACTCATCCCTAGCCCATCTACAGAACTACAAAAGCATGGCTTGAAAGACCAAACAGCAGCACATTGCTGCACTGACATGACAAAGGAGCTCAACAAGGCAGAAAAGAATAACGTGCTCCAAACTGGTAAGCCATTCCTTACACAGAAAGCATGCTCAAGTCAGTCCTGTAACCAGGATATTTTGGCAAATGTTGATCTTAAGAAAACCCACTGTTACTTTCCCCTTCCAAAAAGGTATCTCTGGCAGTGGGAGCTTCGGGATATTTTAACTGCAATTGCAATAAGTCCCATTAACTTCTTCTCAAGTACCTACCTGGCAATTCTCAGAAAAGAGACATGCCGTGAGTGATCTAAGCAGAAAACAGGATCCAGCCCAAGAAAAGCAATGAGCTAGGGGCCATGAGACTAGAGTTTGAGTCCAAGTTTCTGCCAGCCAAGCAAATCTGGGCAATCCATGCTGCTATTCTGTGTCTTTCTTCCTCCTCCCCCACTTTTAGCACATCTGTTTCAAGTTAAGCTCTCCAAGACAATGACTCTCTGTTGCTACAGTGCCCAACATGTTGTGCCTCCATCAGGAAGCAACAAAAACCTTATATGCCTAAGGTGGCTGTTCAATAGCCTGGACCAGTTCTTAGAGGTTCTGGCACAGTATTTTGTGTTTTCTGATGTAGAGGAACAGGATGAAGTCACCCACTCGCTGCAAAGGAAGTGAAGTTAAGAAGAACTTAGACTGTGAAACTCGTTTTGTCAGATAAGGAGATGCACCGAGTGTCACTTCCAGCAGCTGTACAAAGCACGAGTAAATAACATCCCCATCATTACAGGAAGAAAAGCAACATATTTCTAAGAGTTTATAACACAATGTTGTTAAGTCATTCAGACAAGCATCATTCAAAATATATTGGTTAAATAACATTAAATCAAGAACGTGCTTCATTTCAGCAAATAAGTTTTCATACCACCATAGGTGTCTACTCACTGTACATGATCATCAGGCAATGAGAACAGAAAAACTTGAGTAAGGACATGGGGAAGATAAGGATTCGAGTTGCTGCGCACCAAATGGTGCATAACACTCCAACAGATGGACCTATGATAAATCTCTCCATCAGGTAAAAGTAGCTTTGAGACACAGAGCTGAATGCACATTAGAACGTACCACAGCTGAAATGTACAGCATAAGATGAAGGTGCTTATTATGAGCCACAGAACACCTCCAGCATGCCAGTGTCCCACTGGTGAGCATTGCTCACCATAGAGTGATGGAGGAGAACTTCACCAGCTGCCTCTGGGGAGGTGGGGACCATTTTTAAGACTGAATGATAACCATTTCTATCCCACAACACAACCTCATGGCTGTTTATGCACTCTAAATGAGCTCAGGTAAGAAAAAAGGTGAACATTACCAGAGCCTGAATCAAATGACAAAGGAAATCTATAATATTGACCTCATGGTAGCTTGTTCTCATTTTGCCTGAAATTTCTGTATTCAGAATTTTCACAGCTGCATACATTGTGCTGGTTAGGACTCGGATACCTCCTGTCAAACTGCTCTTTACTGTTGCTGATTTAATTGTGCTTTTAGGAATGTTTTAAATCACCTTACCCATTGCTGCAGTTTTAGGGAAGCCAAAAAGGAAAAAAAAAAATGTTTTTCACCACCTGTAGGCCTCTCTCTGTGCTAGTAAATCTCTTCAAGAATGACAGCTTTAATATGGCATCACCAGAATTAAGAAATACACTACTTTATAAAGAGAATAAACTAGGAGAAAGGTAAGTTTGGCTTCAGATTAAATAGCAAAGCAAAATCTACTACAAGTAGCTCACATTTGGTTTTAGTAGAACAATTGTGTTAATCAATTGGACCTTTGGTTAGAAATAGTAAAAATATAAAAATAATGAAACTGTCATCACAGAGTAGAAAATCCACTTAAAAGAGGGAAACTCTTTTGTCCTCCTCAAAGGTGAAGAAAGAACTATTAGAACTCATGTCACCAGAAACAGACAACAGGAAAACTGTAACAGACTACATAATCAGCCTGCTCTACTTCTGCTTTTTAGTATTCAATTACAAATCTGAGTCTCTAGTCTCATTCTGCAAGTATTTTGCAGGCGTCCCTTGAGGACCCAAGCTGAGAACTCAGTAACATAGAGAGGCTGATTTCTTTAATGTTATTTTCAGACAACATTTCTATCCTTTATGAGTTGAATGCATTTTTCCTACTTTGTAGTGGCAATTCAAACACCTTTCCTAACTACTTTCTGAGTCTGAGATTAAGTTTTGGACTGAGAATGGGCTGAATGAAATGGAGCCCATCATAGCTGAATGCAACCAACAAGAGATAAAAACTATTTCATTTAACTTGTTTTTGAATAAAGTGTGTTGAAGTATAATTGATTTTATAGTATGTGCAGAATAGCCACAATTCAATAAGTCATACTTACGGATCCTATTCCATTTTTGCTGTGGAATTTTTTGGAAGAATCAATTTGCCTCTGGTGCTTCTACTTCACAGCTTTTCTATCAAATAAACAGATTACATTTCACTGACAAGAGTAGGATGCAAAGACTCCAGTGGTTTTTGAAGCAGGGATTGGATGCATTTGTCAAGTCCAGAAAAAAAAACAAAATGATTTCAATATTGGACAAGAATTCTTGAGGGATTTGGAAATACTACAGAGCCAAATTTGTTTTCATTCCTATTACATTGATAGAAACACGAGTATGAAAAAAGGAGAGGTTTTAGTGACATGATAAAACATTTAAACTTCTCCTGTGGCCTACAATATCACTAGGAAGATTTTACTGTCTTATTTCCTTGCATTTCTTCACAGTCCTTTCCTTGTATTCCCCCACTACACCATTATTCACTGCTGAAATTACAAGTTTCTGCACTGAAATCGCAGAACTTCCAGGAAACCACAGAAGGCATTCCTACAACTTGTGTACCTACACAGCCTCCCCAAATGCATGAAAACCTTCCATGCCCAAACTGGTCCAGAATTAATGTGGCTACATTTCTTTCACAGACTTACCTCCCACTCTGGAAAATAAACATATTAAAGCATGACTAACAATTCTCCACATGGTGACAAATGGCAAGTTCACACTGAGACAGCACCATACACTGATTTTCGCATTCATGGAAGTACTTCTAACCAGACATGGAAAGCTAAATAGTAGGGCGATATTATTCCCCCAAACATGGAAGGAAAATCCACAGCTCCACATGCCTCTGTAGACCCTTAACAACAGAGCAATGACATTCACATGTGCTTTGCACACGAGAGAATTGCAACTCCGCAGGCCAACAAGGAGCAACAAGAACGATGTACTCCTCCCTTATTCAGACCACTTGCATTTACAGTTCAGCCAGAACTTCTTGTAACCTCACTTTCTACCAATATTTTACTATTTCTGCCTCCACAAAGCCCTTCAGTCACCAAGCAGAAAGGATAACCACTGAAGACAGACTGAAGCCAAAGTTTGTACCATTATCAATTCTTAGAGTACAGTTCAGTTATTTTCTATCTGTGCCATCCTCACAAGAGGACAGACTCAATTCTGAGATTTGAACAAGTCCTAATGTCTGACAGTCCTGAATCAAAATGACTGCTTCATATCCTCCAGCACATTTCTAACACTCGACCGATTGTTTCTGATCCTGGAAAACAAGTTTCTCTCCCCAGAATCTCAAGCAAGGCCAGCTGTTTACCTCATCAAGACAGGTCACTGCTGGTTAGCTTTCAGCAGCCAAGCATAAACATGTTGGACAATTATCTACGTCATGCAAGTGATTCGTCTTCCATTTCTGTGATAAAGCACTGAAGGCCTCATTAACCGAGAATACATACTGGTGACAGTTACAGCCTGAGGTGCTGAAAAACATCACATTGGAGTTTCCCTTTCTGTCACAAACCTAAGTTGTGCCAAGCTCCAGAAGGAAGCAAATCTCACAGGCCCAGAAGTTGTGCAAGTTCTTAATGTTGAAGGATATTTAAGTTAAGCCATGCACAAAAGTTGAGATATACTTCTGTAAGAAAATAAATAATATACAGCCTCATTTAACGTGAGATCTTTGTCTTTTATTGCATCTCCACACAACTGTGAGGTATTCTCTGCCTTGCATGCATTCTTAAAGATTTACACCCTTTCAGCACTGGTCTGTGAGCTTCAGCTTCACCATAATGCTTTGCATCTTACCTGATCCCAGCTTCAGGTGCATGTTCATGAACTAACCAGAGCAGAACTCTAGTGCACAACAGAGAGGAAATATGACAATTCTTGTGTCCTTGTGCAACTACAAAGACTCCACAGCCCATATTACAGTGAAATCAAGTAGACAGCAGTTACTGGGGGGCTGCATCACTGTTAACATTTCCAGAAATTCAGTCTACATTGTGTGTACATTTTAAGTAACAAATTACTAAACTCTATATTGTTACAGAACCTTAAAGATTGACACATTTCTTTAAGGAATCAGAAATACTCTTTAGTGTACTGATAAATCTTACTATAGTTTATGGCAATGCTTACCTCAAAACCATGTAATATATGTGGGGGACACCTATGCACCATGTTTTTTAAATCCTAAAATCCATTCCTCACAGCAACAGCCTCAGTGCAGTAATATGTATTAACAGCAACAAAACAGAAGCTGACACTTTAAGTGCTAAAAGGAGGTGAGCAAACACTGGATGTTTATAAATCTGCCTGGGAAAGTGGAAGACCAACAACGCAAGCCATTTCAAGACATTACTTGCTTATAAAAACAATGGCTCAACATTCCTCTCAAATGTTACAATGACCTCCTCAACAGAGGCCATGTATTTTCTGCTGAACTTTTAGAAAAAAGTAAACAAGACTACTATAAACACGTTCCCAATTTTTAAGACTGCTTCATTTTTCTGCATCAGTATCTTTGTAAAGAAGAAAAGAATCTCTCTTAACCACATATATAGCTCTTATCAATCTCCAAAGTAGAAGGTGAAGTGCTTCAACCCTGTGGAACGTGGATTACTAGAAGTTACCTTCTTAGTGGTAATACAGCAGTAGCCTGCTCCAACAGCTGACATGAAGGAGTTACTTAGAACATACTTTCAGCAATGGATGAAAATTCCCTTCAGGAGTTTGAAGAGTTAACATTTTCATTGAAGTTTCTTTACCATCTTTCTTCTAGGTGCTTTTCTCAAGCATAGCAGGCAGAAATTAGTTGACCAAACACACTGACACTTGGCAGAAATCACTGAAAATTAAAGCAACTTAGCAATATTGAATAGTAAATTCTGTTAAGTTGATCAATAGCTAAGATTTGTGCGTGGCATAAATTCAATGTTGCTACTCCATTTCAAACCACATTTGATGGAAAATTATAGTTAAAATACTCCTACCAAAAATATAACAGCCTTATCAGGAAAAAATACAGTTAGGCATCCACAGTTTCTTTTCTGTAACAGTCATTCTAATGCACTGTATGCTACATACCGCATTTTCTAATTCAGCTACACCCCATGCATACATACACATCAGTCTCTGGCTTAAAAGGAATGGAAGTACTTGGTCCATATAGCCGAGCTAGTTGTCCGCCACACCAGGGGATATGGTTGCCTTGCCAAAAAGTCATGTTTCTCTGGAAGCCTCCTAGAGCAGCTCCTTAAAACACACCAGTGTTTTCTGGTTATCTGAAATAAGTTTATCTGATTGAGCCCTATCCATCATTCCAATTGGTATAGAAAAATACAGCAATCCCAACAGTAAAGCAAGACTGTTTTCAAATTATTCTCTAATTATTTCCAAGATTAATTGTCCAACTTTCTTCAATTAATATATATATACACACACACAGGGATTGCTACTTTAAGGAATTAGGTAGTCTTTAAGGCCCCATCCAATCTGAGGATATGATTCTATGTTATCAAGGGCTCCAGCTATGACACCCCAAAGCATAAGTACAGAGTCTAAGATAAGTACATGAAACAATGGTTCTTCAGAAAACAAGCATTTCCAGCACAGACTCATTTGATTGTCACTGATGCTTCAATGGATTTCATGCCCAAGGAAGTTGTGGATGCCCCATCCCTGGAGGCATTCAAGGCCAGGCTAGATGTGGCTCTGGCAGCCTGGTCTGGTGGTTGGCAACCCTGCACATAGCAGGGGGGTTAAAAGTGGATGATCATTGTGGTCCTTTTCAACCCAGGCCATTCTATGATAATACCAGAGGTGTCCAGTATTCCTGTAGAAAAATAGCCATGGAACAAACATCTGAAGAGAGACATCTGTGAGTTAAAGCTGTATTAAGGAAACATCCTCCCTCCTGAGTACTTTGTTACAAGAGCAGCTGCTGACCAAGGAAGACGGGCTGCAGCAGGGGCAAACAGACCCTTCAAGAACCTCTAAACTAGAAACACAAATAACATTGCGCCTCATGATTGTTACCTTCTGCCACCAACAGCAGTCATCATAAAACAGTAGTTAAGGCAGCATATCCCTTGAGAGCCTGGTCATCAAGGACTTGGGTTAGGATTGAGGTGTAAGGAGGCACATAGGAAAGTGGAGACCTCAACAGTGAGACCTCTTTCACACCCTGCACTGCTGCTCAGCCATACTTCAGAGAGAAAACTTTCAGCCCACTCACTCACCGTGGTCTCCTCAGTTAACATTAAGCAGTTTGTGCTGCCTATCACTGGCACAGAAAACTGCCCTAGCCCTGTTACCTCTCTGCGTCAGGTGGATGTAGGCATGTAATGAATGTGAGCAGATTTAGTTATTCTCTTACAGTGGAGCATTTTAGTAGACACGAGATTCAACTCCAGGAGGCTGATTATAAAATCTCCAGGGTAACAGTAATTCAATTACAATAGCCAGAACATCACTGGAATTAGAGCAGTATTTCATCTCTGAAAAGAGTTGTTCATCGTTTTGTACAGTGATCTCACCTCAGAATCCATCATTTGCTTGTTCAGTTGTTTTTCCTTTTACTGTCATATCTGGAGCTTAGGTCACAAGCTGTGATAGAAAGGGTAGTCTGACTTAGCTGAATTACCCAGATGTATGAGTAAGAAACATGAGTTAAATACGGCTCAGTAACAGCTACTTAAGTTCATCAGAGAAGCAAGGGAGCAGAAAAGACTCATTACCCTTCCCTCAAAGCAGGCTCTCTTTGGCATGTGCTTGGACTCCCCAGCTGGTGATACACAGTTGACCATCCTCAGGCATGAATTCAAGCAGCCTCTCCTTAACTCCCTTTCCAGCTAAGTTTTTCCACAAACTTCTTTGAGACATAGAAGATCTGCGCCAATTAAGAAATCCAGGAAAGAACCAACAAAAGTATTCTGTGGGTAAAGAGGAGAGTACAGAATGCCAAGGGTTACAAATCAGGCTGACAGTGGACACAAACGTGGTATTTTGGCCCCCCAAAACCTCCTCCTGTGTCACCTCACCATTCAACCCTCAGGTACTGGAGCACTCACATCTTCACTTATGCCAAGATGGGATAACACACTGCTTAATCTAGTCAAACATCCCAACTGTACCTCGATAAGCTGCTAACTTGGGATATAATTTGTGTCTGGATTCCAGAGCCTTTTTGGTTTCTGATAGTCAATCTGAACACAGGTTATCAAGAGCTCTATACTGGATGTATCTTATTTCTAACACATATGCACTTTTTGCAAGCATGTTTCACTCTTACTAAACCATGCTGAGTAGCATATTAAGCTGTACATTTGTACTCATCTCTACCACCTACACCTCTGAACAGAAAACAAGGCATGCTTTGTCCTGAAAGATTACACACAGAAAATGACATTATATGTCACAGATACAATGCTGTTTCAAATTCCAACCTAGCCTGTGAACACCCTGGGCATCAAACAATTCTGCTACGTGACATACAAGAAGAGGTAACTGGGTATTGAACTTCAATTAAATTTCTAGATATGTAGGGATCCCTTCAGTCAAAGTGTTCTACAATACCTCTGCCAACTAGATAATTACGTGTACCAAGTATACATCTACATGCATAGTATATGGATATGATGTTTGTACACATACATGCACTGTAACACAGACACAGATGCAGTGTATAATCTTCTAGCAAAACTTAGTGACGGTAGTAGCACTTCCTATTCTCACATCTCTAAAATATCAACAGATGATATTAACATGCGCAACTTCTGGAGATGCACTACAAAGGAAGCAGATGTACTTCCCTGAACTAGTAGTCCATTTTATTATCGGATCTACCCTTAGGCAACCACTTCAGGAAATACAATAAAACAAAAGCAGTATGGTTTACAGGACTTGAGCTAACTGGCTGCTCTTGAATAAAGCTAGGCAAAAATGTTTTCTGTTTTTCCAGTTTCTTGAGCAACTTCACCTTCAAGAAAAGAAATATCTTTTCCTTCCCCCCAGGCATATAATATAGGAATTTTAGCCTATATAAGTAAAATGAGCATTGTAAAAGAAAACCTACCCTCACACTCCAGAGTAATCAAGACAGTAGTTTGAAGTGGTACTCCATTTAATGCTTAATTTTTAATGGATTTGAGTTGCCATTTGTCAAATATTAATTGCTGATTTTAAATCCTTTGAAAAATACTTGTCTGAATTGTAATGTGAAAAATAAAAAGAATCAACAAACAGATGAGAGAACTGGTAAAGAATTCAGTTACGCAAAGAACCAAAGTGTCTCACAAACTGATACTCTAATTATAAGCCTCTGAGTGAGAACTTTACAAAGCTTTGTATTTGCTGCTGCTATTATCAGTAGCAACCATTCTCCCCCAAATACAGCAGCAAGATTTCAAAGTGCAGTGGACAAACCAAAAAATTCCAGCCATTTCAGCACATACTAAATTAGCTGATGCACCAGGAAAGAAAAGCTCTGCTTTCTTACTTCACCTGTATGTTACTACCACTGCAGAGGAACAGCTTGTTAACTACACAGCCAAAAGGTGTTTTTTGTTTGGTTTTGTTTTTGTTGCTGTTATTATTTAAGAAAAGTAATACAGAACTGTAGATAAAGGCAAACAGCAAGGAAAACCACCTATCACACAGAGAATAAAAAACCTATAGGAAAAAAACCCTTTCAGTATCTAAAGGGGGGCAATAGGAAAGAAGGGGACGAAGTCTTTAGCAGGGTTTGTTCTGATAGGAGAAGGGGAAATGGTTTCCAACTAAAATAGAGGAGATTTTGACTGGACATAGGAAAGAAAGTTTGGTGGCTTTTTTTTTTTTTTTACACTGAAGCTGGTGAGGCACTGGCGCAGGTTGCCCAGGGAGGTGGTGGAAGCCCCATCCATGGAGACATTCAGGATCAGGCTGGACGGGGCTCTGAGCACCTGATGGAGCTGTAGGTGTCCTTGCTCATTGCAGGGAAGCTGGACTAGGTGGCCTTTAAGTCTCCCAACCAACTCAAACAATTCCATGATGATTTTATTAAAGTAGCAATGTAGATTTCCAGCAGGCAGAGCCCCCAGAAATCTGGCCAACTCACTGGAAAACTTGGAAGCTCAGAAAGGTTAAAAAAAATGCTTGCTGTACATCCAGGGGCCCTAAGTCAGTGTCCATGTCACAGCCAAAGCTCCGGTCTTCATCCACAAAGCAAACATTCTCAGGCTGTTGAGGGGAAGAGCCATGTTAATATCCTGCTAACTCAGCTCATGCTGCCCATTTAAAAGGAAGACTTTTGAAAAAAGACAAAAGGAAGAGTTTATCAACAGAATTATACACATCAGGTGTTATTAAAAAAACGGTATTTCTCCTCAAGAACATTTCAGAGATATAACATAAAGAGCAATCAAAAAATTGAAGTATAACTACCAAAGATTTAGAAGTGTATTGAGTAGATGTTACGTGACTGCCTTAAGTCACTTTTAAACAGTACTTGAACTGTTTACTGCTAAGTCCACAGGCAGCCTGCTTAGGTTTTTAATTAGAGCAGGCCACCCACATCTGACACAGTGGAAGGGCATGCTACAAGAGTCCCCTAAAAGCAGTGCAACCATTTAAAGCCATCTGACCTTCACCAAATGAAAATTCTCCTTTCATTCCATGTTTATAAGGAGAAAAAAGTCAACTAAAATGCACAGCATTACACGAGCTTTAAACTGTAGGAAACATACAAGTAACCTGGATCAGTAAGCATGGAAATAAGAATCAGAATTTCTTATTCTAAAACATATCAATACTCCAGCACTTGTTTTAGTTTCAGATTCATGGAGCAGTATCAATATCAAAACATCTATATGCCACACATGCACCTAAATGATTTCGGTCTAGCAAGTGAGCCCAGAGATGCCTTGAGGAAAAGCACAATGCCAAAGAACATAAGCTGCTTATTGTAGGCAAGGCTGGACACCATAGACATATAACTGCCACATTTATGTGATATGAAAATGTGCATTTTGCTTTTATTTTCTTTTTGGCAAGGGTAGAATGAAAACCAACAGCAGCCACATTTCACTTGTTTTTCCCCCAAACCTACAATTTATTCATGGAAAAATACTTGCAGGCAATCTATTAGGTTTCAGAACAAAGAGAGCAGAGAAACACAGCCTAGAGCAGCAAGAACAGCAACAAACAAACCTACAGGAGCCAACAGAGAATGCTCAGTAGCTTTAAGTTAGCTTTAGAAACCATAGCTTGAACTTAAGCAATTTGATTTATGCTTTCAACTTGTTGCTGATATGAGGTTCTGATTCCCCATGGCTCAAAGTAAATCAAAGGCACTCAAGTAAGAATAAGCTCCAACAAAACAAGCACGCTATTTTTATATATGCGCCATTGAAAGCAACTTAACTCTTCTAGAGATAAGAAGTATGCAAAATTACCAGCACTTCTGAACAATTATTTTCAACACTCTGATGTTCCCACAGTTCTTACTTCAATGCAGAACTTAAGCAAGACATGAGGGAAACTCAAAGCCCTTCCATCAGATGCAGGGATATCTCTAGGACAAGGGTAATGGAGTGAATCACAGGAGAATTGAGCTCTGCTGTGGCCACTGTTCAATTTATGAAACATATGTGAAGGAATTCAGTCTTGCAAGAGAGTTTTTAAGAGGCACAAAACCAACTGCCAGGAACTACCTCAATATTAATTACCAGCCAGGACATCTCCTTTCCTCAAGCAAGGGTTTAGATTGCTACCATCAGGAAACTAGCCTAAGGATTAAAATATATATATATATATAAAAAAAAATATATATTATATATATATATATCACACTGCAAGGTCACATTGAGTACTAGACTAGAGGATGAATGACACAAACAGTGCTTTTTATACAGTCAGTTGAACTGTAGACAAAGCAAGGACCATGGTGAAACTTCAGAGAATGCTTTGCTTGCACAAAAGCAACTTAGTTTCACATCTTCAATTTTCTGCTCTCAATCCAGTGATGGAGAACACCAGATTCAGCAGTAATATATCTAAGCACCACTGCTGAATAACAACTTAGTGTTCAATAATGTGTGAAACAATAACAAGACAAACAATTTCTGCTCATGGAAATCCAGCATACAATCCTTGGGCACCATCACGTTCCCATGCATTTCTCTTTTCTCTAGGCAATCAACAATGAACTCAATGTGCATGCAGTGAAGTAAAGCAGTATCACAGTGACTACATTCTCAAACTATTTTCAAAGTTAATTTTGCATAAGTGGTCAATATCATTCTTCAAAGCTGCTACCATGCAAAAGACTGCAAAAGCAGCCAGGAAAAACACTATTTGCCGCTACTACTTTTTGTGGTTCACTTGATTTGCTTATCTACCTCCATAACCTCACACTGCAGGTTTCCTAAAGCTAACTGAAAAACCACATGTGAATTGTAGAAAGGTAAGCTAGATGTAACAGCATGTTAAGCAACAATGGAATTTGGTTTTCCGTACTAATAATACTTCTGCTATTATTTCACAATATTGAGTCTGAGCTCTTTTACCAAAAAGCAAAGCAGCTCAAATCAAATCTGATAGAAGATGATAGTCTACAATTTATTACCTGCAAGTGCCCAGCTGAACAGTAAAGCTTTCAAAGGAAGTATGGCAAGCCATAACCTCAAATTATCTGTCTGTCTGGATAGCACAGGGATGACAGATGAAAGATTGTCTCTATACCTCCTATAGGTCATCACCAAGACAATTATTGGTGGACTATACTGTCATGTCAGCTCTGGATAAACAGATCACATCAGTGCTCAGTGCTGCTCAACCCATCTGTTTCAAAAACAGCCACCCAGGCCCATCAGGATCTTCCCTAGCTTTCAAAGTTCCATTTTTATGTGTTGTGCACTCAAAGTCATTTGGATGTTCACCAAGGGATTTAATGTTTAGGTCAGTCATAGATTACATGAGCTGAGAAAGAATGCTTTTTAGATGCATGCTTTACACAGCACGCACTTGGAAGTCACCAGAGAGTTAAACCTGCTCCAGTCCTTGCCAGCTGCTCTCTGTGTTTCTGAAATAACCAGGGGAAGGAGCTCATAACAACCCATATCCCAGCTCTCAGAATGTCAAACATCCACGCCTAAGCAACAGATGCTCAACGCAGCATTGGAGCTTTCCATACAAGCAAACTTTCATTTGTTCACAGCCATCATCCCCAGTGACCCCCCTGCAGTCCTGAGGTCAAAAACAGAGGAAAAATATGCACTCAGCATCCCTGACAAAATACACTTTTACTCAATGCAATGGAATTATCTGACAAAGTGAAAACAAAAGCAAGAACATGAAAACTGGAAATGTTTGCATACAGTCATCATTATACACTCACAATATAACCAAAACAGTGTTAGCACTAATAACTTTGGCAGGTAATTTAACTTGCAGAAACTGTTTCAATCCCCCAAAAAATCAATACCAAATTTAATAAGTTACTAAACAACTGCAATTCAATCTGCAAACTGGAAAGGCAAAACACCCTGAAAAATACAGTGCATATCCTGGTCATGAAAGCAAGCCCTAACAGCTTCCCTATAAAAACGGATAAAGTCCTTCAGCTTAAGACTCATCCCCAGAAAATTCTTCAGTGTAGTGTTATTTACCTGTATTGTATACAGTTAGGTAAACATCTGCATTTCTGCAGGCATTCTTGTGTCATGAGATATAAACTTCCCTTCCAGTAGCATGAAAGGATGTTCAACCAGTATCTTCCAAAACAATGAAACTGTTTCCAGAGCATATCCTGTTTGCAATGTAGATGGTAGTCACAGCAAAAAAAAAAAAAAAAAGAAATTAAACAGGAATTCTCAAATAATTCCTAGAACTGTATGAAAATTATGACACAGCAAACACAAGCATGCATGCAAATAAACCTTATCTTTGAATATGTCTCAGGACTGGTACACAGCAGACTTCCTTACACAACATGAAGAGACCAAAGTTTTTGCATCAGTACAGCCGAAGAGGACAGTCAGCATCCAAGTTCCCTTTGAAACATCAGTGTCACAGAGGAAAGGGAACCACTGGGGGATGGACTAGAGATGACCAACACAAAGGCAGTGGCAATTCTCTCCAATCCTCCAACTCTTCCACCTAAGAAGCTCAGCAGCACAAAGTCCTGAAAACCACGTGCCACCAGATTCATAAAGAACTTCAGTACTGGGACTATAATTTCTTATGGTCTCCCTAGCTGTCCAGACAGAGGTCAGCTCTACAGGATCCATGTGATGCAGCCATTCCAGAAAGCTGAAACTAGTAAAAACATGTCATTCATTATTCAGCCTCCTGGATGTAGCTGACCAATTCACTTGTCAGGCTGACACATAGTTCATGTAAGGAGACTTTGTGTCACTTTGCCTCCTCTGTTTTTTCTTTCTTTCTTAGGGAGCATCATCAATTATCACTGTAAATTTCACTTCCTTTGACCTCTCTTTAGAAGGAAGAGTGCAGTAAATCCTCCTGAAGTACTGGGGAAAAAAAGTTGTAATTCCAGCGCCAGCACTTCAGAAAGCACTGCACAGGGAAAGATCATGAGAAACTCCATCAACAGCTCCCTTACAAGAAGTAACCCTTGCAATCCCAGTTTAGGACTTGACTAAGCACATGCAATCTGAATTAGATTTCATCAGTCTCATCACTGGTGTGCCAAATGACAGCAGAAGGGGTACAAGAAGTCCTTCAAAATCCGCAGATCTCAGTGACATTGTAGCAGTGAGACAGCTCTCCTGCGCTCTGAGAAACCAAACAAAGCTTTGACCTGCCTCTAGTCTCACTGCTCTCAAAACAAACAAGAGAGTTAATGTCAACAGAAGACAGATGTGCTGTCCTTTCCCATCAGCTATCCATATCCTGTGCCCAGAAACCACTGAAAGCCAGCCCGGTGAACCTCTGGCTTAGCAAGGGTGCAAATATGTTTGTCCTTCCATGAACAGCTGCTGCTTCAGGGAGTTTTAAAGTAGTATGTTTGGAATATAAATAACCTGGAATACACAAACTAAGAAGAGTGATTAACAACTGAAACCCTCAGGTACTATTCATAATTACCTTCCTGCCCCCACTGTTATTTTAGTTAGGGCTGACCATGCCACCATCACGTACTCTATTCAGCCTTCTCACAGTAAGTATTCAGAAAAGAAACGTTATCAAGTCAACTTAAAGTTCATCTAGCCTAAAATTCCCCTGGCCAGGCTGTGACACATCTCAGAGGCTGGATTCCACCCATACAGTGCTAACTAGTTCAGTTTGTATCCCCTCATACTGATTCAGTCAAGACAGCACTACCACCTGTACTGCACTGCAGCCTCTATTGGGCAGGCCTTGCTACCTGTCCTGTGCTTTGCTACAGGATATAGCTTTTGTGATGGTTTTCCTTCTTTGGTTAAGCTCTCAGCTGTAACATCCTGTTAAGATAGACTAATTCATTGTATCAGCATGGATAATAATAATAACCCAAAGACCTCGCAGAAATCCTCTGAGAAGCCTAGTTAGTGAGCCAGTAACTGTATGCAGAACTGTTGGTTGGGCTTCACATTCAATTCACTCAACTTTATGCAAGAAGCTTAAAATACTTGAAAGTGTTTAACTGAAGGCATTCAAAACCAACCAGCTGCTACTTATGATCAAACTCCAAGTATTAGAAGCTTAGGGCTAGCAATCAGTTATGATAAAGCATTGTTTTTCCAACAGGATAGCCTCTGAAGAGAAGATGTCAGAATGCACCACTTAGCCCTGCCGAGACCAGTCAAAAATAAAGACCCCTAAAGAACTTCAAGCTTAAATGATGGATCTTCTCCTTACAATAAAAGTCAAATGCTATAACTGCTCCTTTAATTTATTTTTCAGGCCTTTTATTCCCTTTTCTTGGTAATTTATCATTAGCATGCACCTTAGTTAAGATCTGCAGTCCCATCTCATAAGCACAGCAATCTAAGTCCAAACAGGCAAAATATGAATCATGCTCCCTGGCTGGAAAAAAGTGTCTAAAAACTCAGCTCAGCAGCCAGTTGGACCATTTTAAAAGATGCCACAAATACTGTAACAAGTGAAATGTGCTCCTAATCCTTATTTAAGAGCAAAGGAATGAGATAATTGTAACCTTGCTAACAACGACAGAGGAAACATCTAACAGGACAACTCATTTCAGTCAACTCCAGGAACTTTTCTACCTATCATAAACCTTAAAAACCACTGAAGCAGAAAACCAAAGCACACATATATCATCAGATTTAGTAGGAGAGTAAGCTACTATAATGTCTTTGCTTACTAAAGAATTCTGTTAATCTGAATTTCATTTCAACCATTTTTTCCAGCTCCTTTAACAGCCCATTTGCTGCAAGACATAACAGACACAGACAAAATCAGCAGACATCACTGAGAAATATCCACCTGCTTATCTGGCACCTCACCTGACAGTCACCCAAAGCAGCATAGGACCAATGTTTCTGCAGGAACCAAGGTGAAGGAGTGGGTCTTTCTCCCAGGTACTGGGTTTCAAAGACTGAAGCCTTAGGTAACAAAGCTGCACCTAAGTGCTACCTTTTCTCTTCAATTGCCTGACAAAAGAGCATCTCTTCAGTGCTTATAAACACACACTGATAGGCAATTCAAAGGGAGTAGCTAGAGTTTTCTGAATGGAAGCTTAGGAACAGAACAGGAGATCCCAGCTAGTTTTCTGACCTTGGCTTATTCCAGGCTTGAGAGGACTCATACTGCTACTGGAGGAATAAAAAACAAACCCTTAGACCTAACATATCAGACCACATGAAAGTTCACGTTTAAGGAAGGTCCAGTATTCCCAGCTCTGGAGAAAAACATTCCACTTCATTGATGTGGGCGTATAAAGAGAAGTACAGCTCCCGCAGACAGTCATGTTCTGACACTCTGCAAAAAGCAGCAAGGATTCTTGACAGCCACAATTCTCCTGCAGGCTTTAGGGATACACAGGACAGCAGCAACAGCTGTGATCCAATTTCAGTCTTACCTTATGTGACTCAATATTTAATGCTGACTTTCTCAGCACCGATCTACATCAGATCCTTTGAAACAGCACAGTGCTCTCCATGATGTGCAGCATGAACAGCTTCTGCACAAGGCTGGGCCTTAATCCACTGCATGTTTTCTCCTGTCACCTGCAACTCTTAAAGCATTAGGTAGCTGCTAGAAGAATAAGATAGCTGCAACAAACCAAACCCCAGTAAATACACACAGCTGCCTGCTCGAAATCCCTTCTCACTCATCTTACCCATGCCAAACCCTGTTAATACCATCACTCTTATCAGAAAGTCAACTTGCTTACACCCATATTTTCAGTTTATACTTTGCAGTCACCGCTGAAGTTAGTCATAATCAGAGATTTAATTTTGCTGAACAGTTTAATCCCTCCTCCTTTCAAAACAGAATTGTGTATTCTGATATACCTCTCTACAGAATCTCTTTAAAAAACATTCCATGGGGTTTTGCTTGGAAATCATGGTGATTTGGTTGTGTATACATGTTGGACTGCATATAGCAAGGCTTGTGACGCTTTTCTGCTGCTTTCATTTAAAAAGTTGGTCCATTTCCCAAGGCAGCCTCCTACTGACTTCCCAAATTCTAGCCATTTAGGAGAGTTTCTGACATCACGTGCTATTTTGCAGCTGGATACTAAAAATGTCCCCAGATACTGAACTTTAATATAGTAATTTAATCGTAACAGCAACACACTTAGAATAACATTTTGAAGTTATAAAATGAACTCAAAGAAGCAGAAAATTGTGTGCCAGTGCTGCCAGAGCACTGCCTTAATTGAACCTCACCATAGCCTGTTACTGTAGCACATTATATTAATTGCAAGTTCTCCGCCAAAGTAGAAATCACAGCAGGAGACATTCCTACAGGAAAGGAGAGCCCCACACAACTTTTTGCAAAGGCAAAGGTTGGCTTTGGTTGCATTAAGAAACAGCTCCAATCCTCAGACATTGAGTCTCGCAAACGGTTTGGTCTCTGACAAAAAGTATGGTAACTTAATTGTTCTAAATTGTTTTCACTTGTTTACATTAATCTACCAAGCCAACTAAAGACACACTCAAAGCCAAAGCACCTCTAACACCAACATGCATTGCAAATTTAGCACGAGAACAAGCAAAGCTTATTTTACCACTTCACAATAAAGCCCAGCAACGGATCAAGTAAAGCAACCTGCAGACCAGGATTAGATAAAGTTTTAATTGCATTAGGGGAATTTTTAGATAAATCCATCAGCCATGCAGAGACTTTCGCATATTTGGTTGCATTCTTGCTGCAGGTGCAAATAAAATTACTTACACGAGCAATTTATTCTTAAGCCTCCTTCAGTATTGCATCACACTCAGCTTTTTCACTGCCAGCCAAATAGCCAGAGATTATTACAACATCCAAGCACCAACTTTCTTTCCAAGAAGCACAGTACATGAACTCCCCACTCCCTTCTCCATGTTCCTGAGCTGCAAGCCAAGCCATGGGCATTTTGCTACATCTGCTCACATTGGCATGCATGAAGGTTAGGTCTCACACTGTCATGAAGGATGAGGGAAGATGGGGGCTCATGGAAACTGATGGATTTCTACCACCTCTGCTGTTACCAGAAGTAGATTTTTATTATTATTACATCCTAAAAGAAAAGATACCAGCTTTTCATGAACGGAAGTGGTGTTTTATATACTTCTCACCCACTTTTCCTTCATTGTGTACATCATTTGGTTCCTCAAATATAGAGCACACAGCTTTACAAGTGAAAGGACATGATGAACAGTCTGTAGCAAGTAACACAAAGCATGTATGAAATAGTGTGGCCTTCCATCCTGTAAACTATTTTATACATGTTACATAAAGGAAAAAGGTGTGATATTAAAGGGCGTCAGCTTTCTCCTGAGGCAACCTATAGGGTTTAGCTGAGGCTGCAATTTGAAAAATATGCTTATATAATTAATATTAAACCCAGTGTCACACCTGCCTGTATGCATATTTTAACAGCATTGCCAACATAGAAAGATACTGAAAGCACGCAAGCTAAAAACTGAAGACCAAATAAATGCATCATGAGTCAGTCTGTAGGACATCACAACCACATCCAATAGGCTTTTTGTTATGTGGGAAAAGAAAAAGCCTATTATTTTATCATTATTCTTAGATGGGGAATACCATAAAGCTAGAATTACTTCACATGTTTTACAGGGTAGAGCAGGAAATTTATCATTTAGAGTTTCTGCAAAAAAAAAAAAAAGAAAAAATTAAACCTGCAGGCTCACCATAATGGCTTCATCCACATTTTAGGTATATCCAGGGATGGACATTCCACAAGCTCTCTGGGCCACCTGTTGTGGTGCCTGACCTCTTTTTTATTTTTGGCCATTACTTTTAGCCCCTTTTTTTTTTGATATAGGACAAGAGCAATCTAGCTCCCTTGTTTTCACTCCCAGTGAATCAATAACATGGATTTTACTTTACTTCAGAGAAGTTTAGCTGCCTACATTGCTGCTCTATATTCCAGAGAAATGCAAAAACCTTTCCACAAAACAGGACAAACACTTTGAAAAAATAACAGTGAATATATTCCAAAAGTCTAAGGGACACTCATATACAGCAAGCACAAGAATGTTACCACACCAGTAAGAACAAGTAAAACTAATGGATAAACTACAGAGAGAAGGATAGCATAAGTAGCATTGTATTTTTTCAACCAACAGCAAGAGTACAAAATACCCCTGGAGTCCTCCCACACACTGGGAGGAAGCTGCCTGCAGGCACATTAAGACAGACTCCCACACATTGAATATTTTAACTAGATTGGGTAACCTACAGAAAACACTGTGTAATACTTATACGTGGTCTGCACAAACTGAATACTGCAGAAGGACTAGACATAAAACCCCATTTAATTACATAATACAAGTGTTTTTCTGCAGATACCATGACTAAGTTCAGTAACTATCCAGGTAAGAAGGCTGAAGCACAATATTTTAGCAGCTTCTGACAAACTACTCATATCAAAATAACAGATAAGTCAATTTATTTTTACCCAAAGATTATTAATAAACCCTGACTTTTTTTTGGCCCATTTTCAGGTCTGAGAGAACATTGCTCCCTGGGTCATGCTACCCAAGATTTGTCACTATTCATTTCATTTGGCATCTGCAATAAAAATCCCATAATACTTATTTACACAAAACTGAATTATCCACAGGATATTTGCTTAAATACAGAGCAAATAGAGCATACAGAATTTATTTGCTTTAAAAAATAGCCTGATTGTCTGAACTTTTACCTTAGACCTGACATGGAGTGAAAGAACACTTCCTTAAGTCTCAGAGCTGTAACAAGACAGCAAACACTCAGGAAACAGATTGAAAGCTAATCATGTAACAAAGACAGAAGGAAAAATTGGTGAAAAGAATTAGTTCTACATGACTAATACTGGAACAGTAT
The DNA here is from genome assembly GCA_035772895.1 of Perdix hodgsoniae. Lineage (NCBI taxonomy): Eukaryota > Metazoa > Chordata > Aves > Galliformes > Phasianidae > Perdix > Perdix hodgsoniae. The sequence goes on from JAPSGF010000002.1 coordinate 33,693,421, forward strand.
TTTCTATTATACTGGAACATTATTTTCTATTGCTGACGACGAAACCAGAAGCCAAGACATTGTATGATGCGTTATAGAACATTCTGCCTTTACCTCAGAAGAGTCCAACAGATTAGGTTGGGTAAGTAACTAGACAGAAACTTGGGTCAGGTATGAATATAAGGCATTAGCACAGGCTGCCCAGGGAGGTGGTGCAATCACCATCTGTGTGGAGGTGTTAAAGAACCGTGGAGATGTGGCACTGAGGGACATGGTTAGTTGGTACAGTGGGGGCAGATTGAGGTTGGACTGAAAGATCTCAGAGGTCCTTTCCAACCTTAATTATTCCATGATTCTAACTCCCAACAGAACCACAGATGGAACCTTCAGCATGTCAAAGGTGAGAATAATTACATGCACAAGACAACTGCACATCCTTAACGCCTGTTTCCAGCATTAAGATGTCATTTTGAAGTGTTCAGAAAGTTGCTGTACTAGAGAGCCTGGACTCACATAACAGTGGATTTCACCCCCCCCCCCCCCCCCAATCCATTCAGTTTATACCTGACAGTCACTGCAATCACACAATACGAAATGCTCTGAGCAAGTCAGAATCTGAGTGCCTCAGACAAGTCTGCAATTCATTTGTTAGTGCCCCACAAAGCAGGCAACAACAGAAGCAGTGACCACATTGCTGATGAACTGATCTCACAAAGCTGTTCTTTCTCCTGATGTTCGCTTCCATTAGAAGAACTATATTCAATCTTAAGGTGCATAAGGTGATTTAAGCTGCTCATATACTGGTGTAATTGAACTTTATTTTCTAAGGGTCTTATTCATTGTACAGGATGAGCCCACGCTGAAGGACTTGGCCCTGCTCTGCTGCAGTGTGATGGCTGATAAGGGTTGCTACAGTGCACGTCCTGAATGCCTGTTTTTCCCCTAGCTACTGAAAGACAGAAGTGCTACTGTTCCCACTCACCACATTCAGGCCCAGCCCACCACACTTGCAGCAGCTTGCTGTCCAGACATCACCCCACAGGCGCTTCCCAAGGAACTCCTTTTTTGTGGTCTCTGCTCAGATGTCCCCAGTTTCCATATTACTTCTCCTCAGACTTTAATCTGCCTTTGGCCAAACAGAAACAATGGTGGGAAAATACAATACAGCAAAAGGCTGCATCCGCCACTGAAACATCTAGGGAAAGTCTGGTTGTGTGGCATTTGGAGTCACCTCAGCTAACTCTGCCATGAGACATGGTTTCCTCACACACAGGAAACCTTGTGTATATAGCTACCTTTTCCCCCCTTTATTTCAAAGTGGCAGAGCCAGAAGTATTGCCAGCACACTCTTAGTCCAACCTTGCTCACAGCAAAAGACAAAGCTTCTGTCAGGATTAGAGGGCACTTATTGCTCCTGTATGGTGATAAATGCTTTGAAAAGTTCCCCAAAAGGGAAAGCTCTTCTTGGCAATAGCAACAGATTTCTATATCTCTGAATTAATATTGCTTTACTAAAGCAATTTCCATGTTAAGTATGCATTAAGAATAATCCCCTTATTATCTAAAAAGAGGTACCAATCGAAGTACAAACTAGTTTTCTGTACTGCATTTATTGAAACATCATTCTCCCCTTTTTTGGTGCAATCTTCACTGATGTTAAATAACTTAAGTAATTTCATGTTGTCACCAATTTGTGTTCCTCATTATTCATTCCAAACTCAGTCTACATATTACAGCAGTAGATCACAAACATCAGCTCTGATGAGGGGTTTGAAATAGAAATAGAAAGATGATGAAATAGAAAAATGATTGAAATAGGAAGGCATCTCCCAGTAGAAAGGATAAAAATATCAGTTAAAAAAAAAATGCAGATTCTATGTTACAACAAACATTCTCTGGCTTTAACAAAAAGCAATATTAAGTTGCGTGATTTCTTTTCCCCACTATCTCACCCCCATGCTTTAAGCCAAGTGTAGTCAGAACTAGAGAACACTAAAGAGAGGCAATTATTTAGTTTTACAGTATTACACAGCCACTAGGAAATTCAACTCCACCTTTTCAAGTACAAAGCTCTTCATGGGAAGAAAAAAGCTCCAAATACCCATCTGCAAATACATATGGGTATTCTAGCATTACATATTCTACACACAATGCTAAGATGGTCCACAGAGTCAAAGATCTGCACAAGAATCTCATAACAAGCTCCACTACATTACGAGAAAAACACACCAATCTTCACACTTGCATAAGACTTCAAGTGTTGATTGCAACAGCCGAGCACTTCAAAGCAAACTGTTTTATAGCACCCTGCTAACACACACAGCTTTTAAAAACACATTTTAAAAGCTTTTCATTTGTGGGTGTCTCTAAAGTGGGGATAGTGTTTTTTGTCTTTACAAAAACGATATGGAAGGGTAAGATGCAAGTTGATCCACACTTGAGGCACTTGCTGCTGATGTACTTGGATGTGGTGGATGAGGAGTAGCATAAAGAACTTCCAGAAGTATTTACTAACTGAAAACTATCAGCTGAACAAATGGTTTCTGCCACATATCAAACCAGCTAGCTCTGGTGGGTTTCTGTCCTTATTGACAACAGGAGTCCTAGCCATTCTGCTAACACTGATGTGATGCAAGCCCTGCAATCCACAGACTCTTGATTCTTAGCAGAAGTGCGTAAGTCAAACTCAGGAACTGATGAGTATAATTGTGCTCCCTTCTCTCTTCGCTCTCCCTGAAAACAGCTCTGAAAGTGGTACTAAAGGCGGTACATGGTGCTGCCTGAAGCTCCAGAGAAGCAGAAGACATGCCAGTATGCTGCTGCTGCATGCTTGTTTCCAAATAATGACAAGTCAAACAGATGGTGCCGTAGTTCAAAAGCAGTCTCAAAGCCATCTGCTACTGCTGGACATGTGTTTCCATTCAAACATGTAAATACATGCCTACAGCACACAAATTAGTGCAACACACCACAGACATATCAAACATTTTAAGGGCAAAGAAGTGAACTAGTAGGAGTGGCAGTAGGGTGCCCTTTGGAGTCCCCTAGTAAGCAAAACTTAATTATCAACTACAGATTCAGTCATAACTCACCACAGCGCTGCCATAGCAAAGCACGAAATCAGACTGATGAGCCACTGTGCAAAATTCAAACCAAGTAACCATAATTCAGCCCTGAGCAGGGAACTTGCACTGCATTCTCTTCCAGTCCCAAAGACATTGTGGCTCAACTCAGATTTCTAGGACAGTTCAGTGAGATTAGAAGCATGTTTTTCCACACAGAGGGTAGTGATGCACTGGAACAGGTTACCTGAGGAGGTTGTGGATGCTCCATCCATGGAGGCATTCAAGGCTAGGCTGGCTGTGGCTCTGGGCAGCCTGATCTCATGTCTGGCAACCCTGGCGGTGGCAGGAGGGGTTGAAACTAAATTAACCATTATGGTTCTTTTCAACCCTGGTTTCTGTGATTGTGAGATTCTGTGAGGTAAGAAATTATTGTATTAAACAAGTGAAAATAAACTGTACAGGAAAGCTCAGTAATACAACTGCAGCAGCTACTGGGTTCTGCTCATGAAGATGAAATGTGCTATGTTACCAGAAAGCAGAAAAGTGACTTTCAGTCAAAGCATAATAAAATATTATTAATTCCACCTAATACCCAAACAAGCTTAATGACAACTAAGCAATATTGCTGTCTTTAGCAGAAGTTGAATATTAAAAGTGGTACAGAAAACAAAGTCCTGTTAAGCAATAAAAAAAACCAGAAACAGTAAAAGCAGCTGTTCAACAAGTAGAAATATTTAGCAGTTTTTTTTTTCCAGACAACAGTTAAGTCTTTGCCAATATGTAAAGTAATGAAAAGAAAGAAAAGGTAAAGACTTGCCAGGATTGAAATCATGAATATTGTATCCGCAGCAAGATGCGAACCATGTCAAGAAAGGGATGAACTCATCTCTTATGGCACTGCATTTTTCCATCCATGCACATGTCACTCAGGCATGCTGCATCAGACAAGATCCCAGCACAACAACACAGTGTCCTCACTTATCCTGGCTGGGAAAACCCATGCCTTCTCAACTCATCACAAGTGAGTCATCTGCTGCAAATCAAAGATCTGATTCTTTGTACCTCCAGGACTCCAGCATCATCAGTTCAAGAGAACAGAAGCCTAGCTGTGACTTAAACAGGGATTATTATCTTAAGGTCAGTCAGCATTCTCATGCAATTATGAGCTCTGTGGCCATTGCCCCACCACTTCCCAGCCCCAAAAGAGCCACAGACAGAAAAGGCACAGTCCCACATGGTGTGTAATGGCTCCAATTTTGCTTGCTTTTCTGAAACATCAGCAAGCTCCACTCTGGTGGTCAGTCATTGGCAAAAAGGAGGCCTGTGAGGACACAGGGGATGCCTTGCCCTGCCAGCAGCATTGATGGCAATGAACACTACTCTCACCAGAAGGTGAGTACAGCCACCTCCTGCAGGCTCTGGAGCATTGATTTCAGGCATATTGGCCTCTGAGCACATACCACAAAACCAGTCTCCCAACAAGAAAGTACACGACTTCAAAATTGGAACTGGACACTGCTTGTCACAATTCTTTAAAATACCACTAAAGCAAATACATTTCTCTTAACTGTGAAACTGGAGAAACCTCTCCAAAAATTAACAAGAGGCAACAGAAGCAGAGCCACTTGCCTTTTCATGTTCTTTAGGAAGAAAAGAGAAAGCTTAAATTAACAGATCTGAACGTAGCACTGGCACAGGTTCGGTCAAGTGGCATTTCTGTGCAGTTTCCAGAATTCACACATCCGGAGGAATTTGGCAGACCTCCTGCTAAAACAACAAGCCTTGCTTTCCAGTTGTTTGTCACCCAGGAGAGATGACAGAGCACACTACATCCTCACACCACACAAGAACAAGCTGAGACCAGGAGAAACTTGACCACAGCAAGTTTGCCAAGGGAGCAGATAAAAGAAAGTTATGATCTGCAGACCGTAAACTACAGTAGGCACCCTACAAGCATGCCTCATCCCAGGCTTGCTCCAAACTTCACTGTGATCAGTAAGCCCTTGAAGTGGATCCCAGCCAATTCATACAGGGGGAAAAGAAAAAAGCAAATCCCTTCAAAGAGAAGAATAGCCAAACAAAAAAAAAACGTGGAGGCTGCAGCTAAGTGAGTGCAGTCAGAGGCAACACATGAAAGGCTGCACTCAAGATACAAGTTCACTGAAGCATCTCTAAGTGCTGCTGCTCCTTATACTGTACAAGCTAGCATTTTTCTTGTTTTTATTATTTCTCAGCTGAGGGCAGGTGTCCCCTGAACAGATCTCCAATTTTGTATCTGCTCTGCTCAGTTTGATAATAAACATCAACTCTAAAAGGAAACTTATAATTCCCTTCAGTAGCATAATGCAGTAATTTTTGCTCATCCTCACTGCAAGCGAACCTCACCTCCTTCTGCTCCCTCAAGACAGCATAAAACAGGATTACCGCTAGCTTTTGCTTTGCACAAACCAGAAACCTTAACACTAACCTGACTGTAGACCTGCTTAATTCCAGACAGCAAGCTTCCAAGTATTTGTGTTTTAAGGAATGTGACAACAGCAGTTGTCAGAGTGCCAAGTGAATTCATACTTCCCCTGCCTGTCTATATTAGTAATGCCATGCTCACCCCCACAGTCTGAGAGCATTAGAAGGTGGACAGTTACCATCTCCTGAGCCCCACCCATGCACAATTATGCCAGAGCAGAACTTTGACACATATAAGGCATTACCAAGAACCTATGCAAGAGGCACTCTCCCTATGACACTCTGCCTGCTGCATAAGCATGCCAGCTTCAAGGTTACAAAACTCCATTAAGATCAGTGAAGCCCTTGAAGGGTATTCCAGCCAATACTGCAGAGAAAAGTCTCTCACATAATAGAAAGGCTTACATAAAATATTAACCGTTAGCCAACTTCCTAACTATTAAGCCTTACAGTGGACATCTGAGAAAGTAACAACAGCAGTTAAACCAACTTTTACTAAGTCATTTCAGTTATGCCCTATATTGAACAATTCACAAAGATTAATCTTCATCAGAATAAGATACAACCCCTGAGGGGAAAAAAAAACACTAGGCAAACACCCTTGGGTGTCAACATTTTTTGCCTTCCCAAACAATTTAAGAAATGACTTAAATCAACAAAACAATAGAAACTTGTTGTAGCAGGAACATGAACTGTGTGACTGTTACCTTCCTGAATACATTCCTTTTGTCACTGTTCCCTTTACAAATAACCTGGAATTGCCAAAATCATTCGACCCACCTTTCCCTGGCAGTGAGCAAGGTATGAGCCCTTCCCTAAGATGACCCTTTTTCCTCCTTCACTGATCGTGGTTCAGCTGAGATTTCAGCATGGAATTACCTGTATTTGAGGAAGAATCCACACTAGCCCTTGGGGACCTGAGCACCTCAAGCACTTATCGCATCCACCCCTGCATATCATCCCCAGTACTTGAGCTGCGCTTACTGCTTTCTACAATAAACTCAAAGAAACAACCCCACCTCCAACTTCTAGCTCTTGCCCACCCCGCATCTTTTGTGCAGGAGCAAGAATTTGATAAAGTGGTACATCTGACCTCAGAACTCACCTCTTCTTCACTTCTCACTCTTCCTTAGCCACCATCAATTTCTCTTGATTTAAAAGAATGCCATACAAACGCCCAGATCAAGAGGTCTTTTTGACTAGGGAGCTGCATTGCTGCCAGATGTGGGAAGAGGGAATGTAAGCATTTATCTGTCTGGTCAGAAGGCAACCATTGGGGTCTTTCTTGAGAAGATTCTTATCAGGTGGAAACAGAAGGGTTCTATAGGAAAGCCTATTACAGCTTCAGCTGTGGAGCTACTACATTTTCATCTTCCACACTCCAGAAGCCAAGTAGAATTTCAGACTCAGGGTCTGTAGATTTAGAAGCACTTATCACTGTGTCTTATCCTCCAACTGTGTGTCAGACATGTTATGACACCAACAAATTCAAGTCATACAGAAACACACTTGGTAGCCCTGCCTAACAACTGCTGCATTCCTCAAAAGCTTAGGAGGGTTTTTTTTGCCTTTTTTTTTTTTTAAACGGGAAAAAAAAAACTTAGATCTGAAAGCAGACAGCTTTCTCCAGGTCTACAATTCAGATCAAGTACTTTTCTCAATGACTGCCTGAGACATCTGAAGAGCAAACAGAAAGCACAGGGCATTTAAAGGTGAGAGTACTTTGACACCAAACAGATAAAGCAGCAGTAAACCAAACCCTAGCTCAGTCTGAACAAATAAATACCTGAGATAGCTCAATCTCAGATACATTTTTCTGACAGTGCTACTAAGCATTCTTCCCAGCTCTCAGTATCTATAGGCTCCCTTCTAGTTCTAGCATAGAGCAGTTCAAGTTCACCCTCAGTGCCTATTGTCCCATCACTGAAGAACTCTGCCACAAAGTCACGTAAAGCATCCAACACACAGTAAGGGACAGGGAGTTCAAAAAGAGTACTGTTGACAATCAGCAGGAGGGTTAGCATTTGCTCTCTGCAGTCATCAGCTAGTTTTTTTTGTTTGCTTGTTTTTACTTATCACAATCGCTGGCCCATGGTCAGACTAGAAAACCAAGCCTGCACTGAGGCTTTTCCTAAATTACTGAGTAATTTTCATGGTTCAGGACTTAAACAGATAAGTCCAGTGACTGAAAACGCAGTTACAGCTGTCTGCATCCTGGCAAGCTGAAGTCATTGCTTTCCCTCACTGGGACTGTATACCAGTAGTAACTGGCTGGCAGCCAGCTGCCTCCTGAGATGGAAGCTGACAGACAAAACAGGGAATGACATCAACTGCCAACAACCATTGACCTCTACCTCCAAATCTGAGGGCTGAAGCAACAAGTCCAACAGCAAGAAAAGGAAGGCAGGCAATGAATCCATTCTGCAACACAATTAGTAGAATGCAAAATCTTGACAGATTGTTACCCTGACCTGTATGCAAAAATCAGAAATAAAGATATTTTAAGAGTGCAATGCAGCCATTCAGAAATGTGCAGCTTGAGTGCTGGCAAGTGCCAGCATTCAAGCTTCTCCAGCTTTGCAATATTATTGACACCCTAGATGCTATCAGTTATTGCGCAGTTGTCTGCACCGGGCAATTGCTGTCACATGGCAGTGACAGATCAAAGTGCTAATCCTTTGTTGACTGACATCTTCTGTATTAAGCCTGCTTGAATGAAGTGAAGTTCAAAGGTATGCGAGGATGAAATCTTGCCAACAAAGATGAAATCTGACAAATTTAACCATTTTGCTGCTCTTGAATAGTTTTTCCCAGAGTGCAAATTTTTGGTGCAATTACATTTGTTCAAACATTACTTCTAACTATCTGGCCACTACTGAAAAGCAGGACTGAAATTTGCCGAGTATTCTAGCTTGTTCCTTGATCCTGTTGTAGCCTGCAGTTTCTCCTGCTAAGCAACAGGTTTGCACTTAGATCATTTCTGACAATAAAGATATCATGTTCCTTTTCTCTGAGTGTTTTAAGCTTCACAAGACATCCAGCAGATTGTGCACTTCTAGGAGATGGGTTGGAATAGAACTCATCTCCGTGCAATTATAACCCAAGTAAGTTTTCATTGCTTGATGCAGCCATAAATAAAGAGTAAGCTCTTCTTCCTCACAGATAGCTTTATAAATGAAAACACAAGCAGGCAAGCTTAAGTAACAATACACCAATAACATAGATTAATACATTTTTGACATGAGTTAATTTATATAATGAGGGGCTTTGAGCAGCCTGATCCAGTGGAGTTTGTTCATGCTCATGCGAGGGAGTTGGAATGAGGTCTTTAACATCCCTTTTGACTCACACCATGCTGTGATTCTGGAAATGAAAAAGTGCAATCTAAATTGTTTCTGGAATACAGAGCTTCCCATTCTGACACATGCTTGGAATTACTAAGAGAAGACATAACTGTTGAAAGGACAAAAATTGAGAACAAAAGCACCTCAAGTGTAGCCACAGGGATCGTGACCTGTCTCTTCAAATTTCATCTCAAGACTCCACATCTGAAGAAACAGTAAGAGAACTCTGTGGCATTATTTGCTGTTTCTCACCTCTATGGCATTATTAGCTGTTTCTCACTTCCTTAAAAAAAAAAAGCAGCAATGATACAGCAACCTTCCAGCTCTTTACAGAAATGGAAATTGATTGCATCACCTGACTGCTCTGGTGGGAGCAGATGTATCATTCTGATGGGAAATCCATGAGTTCACACCTGCATACTCAAACATTTAAACCTCCTAGAAATAACCTTGTGCTGTATGAGAGAGAAAAAAGCCCAAATATTTGTTGGGGTGTCTAGACTGCTAAGGAAAAATAGTAATCAGTATCTCCTGGATACACTGCAGATATGTACAAAGGACATCTATAGTTACAAAACTATAGCTTGCAGTCAAGTTTGCATTAGGACTGCAGATATTACGAACTGGTGTATTTTTGTTTTACTATGAAATATAACAAGCTAATATCAACACAGACAATCACTGCTAAAAAAGTTGCTCTTAGCTACACGAGATCAAATCACAATGGTATCGCAGGTGTCTCAGTCAGGAAGAACAAACTGAAGTCTACAGAAGAACAGACTGTTAGCCATGGTCTCACTATGACATCAATTATGTTACATTTATTTTAGCTAAGAGCTTCTTTCTACCACATTTTATGAACTAACTGCAGAAGATGTGTTTTATTAGGTCTCCACTGCAGATCTATTTTTGTAAGCATTTTTAATTCAGTACATAAGCATAACAAAGGCTTAAGTTTAGCTCCTCATGCATCAATTTAAAGAAAAACTATATTTATTCTCAATTGTATGATTTCTTGAAATTTTGAGTCTTGCTTTTAATAGAAAGTCTACTTCCTTTCTAAGGAATTTCACTACTGATACGAGAAGTGCTTTAGTGCTATTCTAGAATCTGTTCCAGAAAACCAAAATATTTCATTTGGCTCAAATCTTCAGAAAAGACAACTTGAATTAAGACTATGCTGGAATCCCTCCTCACAAAAAGCTCTTAATGGTTGCCCTGCATAAGAGTTAAAAAAGGCAACATCCCCACAACATAAAACATTTATAGGGACACTCAGATGCAGTTGTAGGCAGCCTGTGTCTGTGGAACGCCTACTGATCCTGGACTTAATAGCCTTGGCCTTGCCTTCTTTCCTGAGATCTGCCTTCTCGCCACGAACAGAGTGTCTACTGCAAACCCCTTACCACTTGCAACACCTTCCAGGAGCAAACCCAAGTTAAGGATCCCTTCTTCATGAAGTTCTCTATTTCCCACCCCATCTTTGAAAGACCTAGAAGCAATTGCTGCCAATTCTCTTCATTTAAGCCACAGGAGCCCTGTTATACTGCTGTTACCCAAGAATGCACAAAGGAATCAGACAACAAAAGGTATCTGTATAGACTGTCTGCTAAGTAATGCAGCTTTTCAATACTCTGTTTTGCCAAGTTGTTACATTAACAAATGAGGTTTAATGGAACTGTCAGTAGCACACTACCCACCTGTCTATGAAGGGGTAAAAGGAACAGCCACACATACAACAACCTCACAACACAGCTATGCTACATAATGCACTATAGATATTAAAAACAGGATTATTCTTCTCATGCAGCTCAACACAGATTGCCCAATTTCCTTTGTTTCCCCTTCTAAGGTTACACTCAAGTTTCAGATGCAGCTTGATCCTCAGCTGTTCTCTGCAACACCACTTAGACTGCATTCAAATTAACAAGCATTAAATATTCGAGTTTCTGAGACCACAACCACCAAACTGAGAACTTTGACAGCTATGTTTGCATATACCCATTTGCAATCTGCATCCTGCTGAGCATGGATGATGAAATATTTTCATCTCCTGCAATTCATGAATTTCTTGATTCCATGTTTAAAAGAAACCAATCTGACCATGCCACCCTATCTCCCATGTTACACCTATCAGAAAGACGCAAAACATCTGCTTTTGTGTTTTGTGTACAAGAATGAAACTACTGGTTGCTCTCACTGACTGATTAATTCTCAGATATTCAGTCTCAAGCAAAGAACAAAGTCACATCGCATACTGTGAAATATCTGACCCTACTGGGACCAAAAGAAAATGCTGACTTCAAAGCTTAACAAGTGTAAAATCTCAGTTAAATAATGCTATTTGCTGTAAAAACTTCATGCTACTTTTTAATTTATACAATTAGCCCAGGAAAGACTAGGGGGCAAAGTCATGCAAAACAAAAAAGGAAATGCAAGTTACACCACTGAAGCATTCACAGCTTACAAAACTAATTGCTTCTTCACAAGATGGTTCTTTCTACAGAGACTTTCCACTTCTTCCTGTCCAACTATTTCTCTTTGACTCTACCCACAAGCTTGCTTTAGATACTTGTTCACTGTGAGAAAATAAGTTCGTGATGTAAACAGACACTTATATACTCACTCAGAATTACTTAAGGAGGATAAATGCCAGGAGAGAAATAGACCGCCTTGGAACAAATGGCGATTGTCAGACCACAATCAGGGTAGTATTACACAGACAACTGCAGCTGATTTTTAGAAGGCAAATGCAGTTCTATTTTGCTACTTCAATCACCCACAGCCATCTCTTTATACTTCAGCTTTCAGTGCATTTCCTTGCCATTTTCTTCACATGACAAGATCACCACTTAAATTAGATGCCCTATTGCTATTTCCCCCTATTTTTTTTTTTTTTTGAGAAGTGCAACCATCCATTCTATATCTGGTCGTAATTTGCCTAAACAGCAGTTACCCACAGAGTTCTATCAGAATCACAGAACTGTAGTGGTTGGAAGGGACTTCCAGAAATCACCCAGTCCAACCCCCCTGCCAAAGCAGGTTCCCTACACCAGGTCGCACAAGTAGGCATCCAGGCGGGTCTTGAATATCTCCAGAGAAGGAGACTCCACAACCTCCCTGGGCAGCCTGTTCCAGGGCTCCGCCACCCTCACCATAAAGAAGTTCTTGCGCACATTTGTGTGGAACTTCCTATGCTGCAGCTTTCAGCCATTTCCCCTTGTCCTGTCTCCACATACCGCTGAAAAGAGTCCGGCCTCACCACTCTGCCCCCCACACCTTAGATATTTATAGACCTGGATCAGGTCTCCTCTCAGTCTTCTCTTCCCAAGGCTAAACAGACCCAGCTCCCTCAGCCTTTCCACATAGGAGAGACTCTCTAGGCCCTTCACCATCTTTGTGGCCCTCCGCTGGACTCTTTCCAAGAAATCCCTGTCTTTTTTGTACTGGGGAACCCAGAACTGGACACAGTACTCCAGATGAGGCCTTACCAGGGCAGAGTAGAGGGGGAGGATCACCTCCCTCGACCTGCTGGCCACTCTCTTTTTAATGCACCCCAGAATGCCATCGGCCCTCTTGGCCACAAGGGCACATTGCTGGATCATGGCCAACCTGTCATCCACCAGGACACCCAGGTCCCTCTCCGCAGAGCTCCTCTCCAGCAGGTCATCCCCCAGCCTGTACCGGTGCATGCGATTATTCAACCCCAGGTGCAAGACTCTACACTTGCTTTTGTTAAACCTCATCCGGTTTCTTTCTGCCCAGCTCTCCAGCCTGTCCAGGTCTCGCTGAATGGCAGCACAGCCTTCAGGTGTGTCAGCCAATCCTCCCAACTTCGTATCATCAGCAAACTTGATGAGGGTGGCCACTATCCCCTCATCAAGGTCACTGATGAAGATGTTGAACAAGACAGGACCCGGCCCTGAGTCCTGAGGAACACCGCTAGTTACAGGCCTCCAACCAGACTCTGTACTGCCAACAACGACCCTCTGCGCCCTGCCAGTCAGCCAGTTCTCAACCCACCTCACTGTCCACTCATCTATCCCACACTTCCTTGGCTTTGTTATAAGGATGTTGTGGGAGACAGTATCAAATGCCTTGCTGAAATCAAGGTAGACTACATCCACTGCTTACCCCCCATCCACCCAGCCAGAAACAACATCATAGAAGGCTACCAGGTTGGTCAAGCACGACCTCCCCCTGGTGAGGTCACATCTGTGACTGCTGTGCTTACATCCAGCTGGGCAGAGGAGGGCAAAAGGTGGCCCTGGGGGTCGGACGGGTTGGAGATTTGGCCAATGTCCTCAGGAGCCTTGTCCCAGGAGAGGTTGCTGGAATTGGCAAGGCTGCCAGGAACTTGCATTGAACAGCAAGGCATTTGAGTGACCACTGTTACGCACTGGAAGACAACTGGAGGCCACTCTGTTTCACCAAATTTCATAAAAAAGTCCTGTGATCTATGCCTCTGATCTATGTCACAAGTCTCAGACCTCCACAGAGCAGTCAATTAGCTGAAATCCCTACACAGGTAAGTTCAAGGTACGTCTATTTCTCCACAAGCTTGTGAAAGTAAGCTGTATGCAGATTCTACAGGTCTGTTAATCAGTAATGAAAACATAACAGAAAGGAGAAGCTGATACTAATCTACAAAAGAGTTAATCTTGTGGGCAGAAGATTAAAACCTAGCAAGGAACCACAATAGCTTGTTAAAAATGAAATACTCCATCTAACGCTTGCCCCTTAAGTCATCCTGTTCCATAATGACTAGGGTAAATCTGCTGGTCTTTTGGCCTATAGATAACCTGACCAGTAAATCAGAGACAAACAGCACATAATTAAGAATCAGTCCAGTTCAGATTATGGAATGTACTATTTATTTTCACAAGTAAGAGGATAAACTCCATAATTCACTTAACATTTCACCACTGCCTTGAAATATCATCTTTCTACTAGTGAAAATGAATTGCCTAGCAGCTGTGTTATATATTTTACCTAAATGTATATTTAGACCCATCATGTGTGCAGTCTATCAGATCTGTAGCCATTTTAAGGAACAGAGACAGTTGCTATTCAAACACATGCAGGCAAGTTGAGAAAGCATCATAGTAAATAGCATTTGAGTAAGCAGAGTAGTAGTAGAGGTGAATGGAACTATTTCTTATTACAAATTCATTAGAACCAATCCAGTAAATATTATCACTTGTCTGAATTTATTCACTCCAACCTGTAGCTGCAAAACTCTAATGCTCGGAATCAGTTCGCCTTTACCTCCTCCATCCACTACAGACAGTGCAAGTGTTGAACGTACACTGAATCATTCTGTACAGCCTCAGCTCCAGCACAGCCTATTGCAGCCCTAGATATAAGGCTACATGATTATTAAGCCAGTAGTACGCATAATGGAAGGGACATGAGAGCAAACATCTTTCTCTTTTCTGGGGCTCCCATTCCATGACAGGGACACAACTGTTCTACTTTCCTCAGCTGGATACTAACTGTGGGACACAAAGAGATAACATCAGTTCCTCCAGCTATAGGCACTGAGATAATGTTTGCTAACAAAACAAAGTGTGAAATCTTAAGTAAGCAATCTTTACTTTTGTTACATTTGCCCTCAGCTCCACCTGTTATCCATTACTCCAAGACCCAAGGGAAGTCTATATTCTAAAGAACAGAGATGGATTTCCTTTTTGACACTGTACAACTACCGAGAATTGAGACCGCCCCTTAAACCAAAGGCTGCTCAGGCCATAGCCAGAAATAAGAGTATGGTATGCATCTCCCATCTTCCCTTGGACAAGGAACAGCTGGGAAGACTTTGCTGAAAATGAGCTCCTGTTTCAGGCTAGATTTGGCTGATTTTATGTATTGCTACCTCAAAGATCTCCTTGCAAAGGCAGGGCTTCTCAGGTCTGACACTGCTCTTGTTAAGTTCTCACACCTGACACAGAAGGTAAGGGAAGATATTCATGTCATCTGGAAGGACAACAAATCCTTAGAAAAAAATTACTTGAGCTAAAACACAGCCCTGAGAATTACTGAGCATCAGCGACTCTGCTTTCTATATGTACTGTTTATTGCACACAGGAGCTAAAAGAACTACTCTCTTGCCGACTATGAAGTTATTGCACACATGATTTATAAAACAGCATGTCCTGAAAGAAAAGACATTTCTCTTACCATTCCCACAGCATTAGGAATCTACCTGATGTTCACATAGCAACAGAAAACTGAGAAATAGGAACAGAACCTGAAGCAGAGCCTGAGAACCAGCATCTTACAGCTGCACAGCCAGGAAAGGGGTACACATACCCACAGGCACACAAGATCACTTCCCTTGCTGCTCTTTCTCCTACCAAGACTTCATGACACAGAACTGCTTTTTACTAATTTAATTGCTGTGTAGAAAGGAAAATCACTCCCAAGAGCTAGCCATCTCAAGTAAGAGGAGGAAAACCACAATGACTAATTGGCTGAACTGCATTTTTTCCGGTAGGTCAGCTGGCTGTAAAAGATGAAAAGGCAATTTTCAAGCCATCAGAGTGCAAGTTCTGATAACAAGGGAAGCATTCTTAAGAACTTTATTACTCACAAATTAAAAGGAGTGACTAGAGCAGACCCAGAAAAAGATTTGTATGCAGAAACATACTCTGACAAAAGAAATATAACTGTACCATTAACTCTATTTTGACACACATAAACTAGTTTTTTTTTCCTTGCCATTTGAAGTGCCAACACTAATGTAACAACCCATTACAGTAATTCTGTTACCACCAACACAAGCACATCTTCCACTCATGTGATCACATCCGTAGCTCATTTGGAAATTCCACAGAGGAGTGTAAGCAGTTGGGGGTTATCTGAATAGCATCCCCAAATCTGGAGCATGACTAGTTCTCAGAAAAACTATTGAACCCTTGGGAGCACACAGCTGAATCTGCTGAGGCAATGGGGATAGTGCTATGAACACCATCTATCCTGTCCACCAGTCTCTAATGGTTTAAGCACATAAAACCCACAGTTTTGTCTCCCTCCAGAGTTGAGTAAGTATAGCAGTGCTTGCCTGGGTATAAAACATCTCACACATCCTAGAAAGAGAACAACCCTCTGGTGCCTCTTAGCCGCAGGAAATTGGATGGCTAGGTCTCCTTACAGTGCAACAGGTAATACTGTGCCTTGCTCCTAGCCACTGCACAGTTCACACTAAGATGGTCTGCAACAACATGCTTCTGATTAGCCTCCCTACTACGCAAAAAATTCCACCCTAACTCAAGTGGATCAGCATTAGCTCCCCAAATTTGTCAGGTAAGACAGCAGGACCTGCATCCATGTCCTTTCTTGAGCAAGGCTGGTGCATTAAGGGGCTTTGGACAAAGCTGTATTTTCCCTCTGAGAACGATGAGACCCATTTGCCTGGACACACAAGGACTTCACACAGCTTCTCACCACAGCTTCCAGCCACTGCTCCCAAGTCATCTCAAACCTAGCAAGCCTGAAAAAACCAAACCCCTAAGGGATCCTAAATTTGTACATAAATCTCAGCTGTGTTCTGTAATTTTTTTTCCTTGTCTAAACAGATTCTAAAAGTACACTGCTGCTTATTCTTTTCTGAAGAGGAACGAATAGAAGAGACAACAATAATTCCTGCCTCCAGGTATTGGAACAAGATATTCATGCTGAGCCTCCTCTCAAGCCTTCCTCAGAGAAATTTTAAGCCCAGAAGGTGCTACCAGGGACCAGCATAATTCGACAGTTCTCCCTCCACTGCTAGAGAGATTTCTGTAGGGCATTCTCCATCTAACACAAATTTCAGTCTGGAGGAGGCTCAGGAGAGACCTTATTGCTCACTATAAATACCTGAAAGGAGGTTGTAGTGAGCTGGGGGTTGGCCTCTCTCGTAACTGGTGGTAGAACTAGAAGCAATGGCTTCAAGCTGCGCCAGGGGAGATTTAGGCTGGATGTTAGGAAATAGTACTTCTCTGAAAGAGCAGTCAGGTACTGGAATGGGCTGCCCAGGGAGGTGGTGGAATCACTGACCCTGGAGGTGCTCAAGAAACATTTGGATTTTGTGTTGAGAGATATGGTTTAGTGAGGACTATTGGTGATAGGTGGATGGTTGGACTGGATGAGTAGATCTTTTCCAACCTTGGTGTTTATGCGATTCTGTAAGTGACTGGCTAACATTCTATATACACATTTTCACAAACCACCAAGATGATGTTTGATAGGGGAGAAATCAGGTTTTGAAGAAAAGCTCTTCATTATGTTTAAGAAAGACTTTTCTGTACTCTCAGCAACATCTTCCCAAGACTCTCTAATGCATTAGCCTGGAAAGTGGTTTAGTGCTCAGCAAGGTGATCCCTCCTCTGGGCAAGAAAACAAGCTAGTGCTAATGTAAATGACTGCATCCCTAGGAACTTCGTGTGTTCCTCGTTATCAGAACTTGCACTCTGAGTAAAGAGGAATAGCGAAAGGGACCAGCAGCTGACAACATTAATAATGACCCATGTGATTAAGAGACAAGACTCTGAAAACTTGTTGGCATTGTATGGCAACAGCACTCAGATATTGTGGTAGAAGAGAATTGTAGTGTTTTTAAACAAGAACAAGTTCAGAGTAAGGGTGACCTGGAGAAAAGGGTACCCTAAAAGCTGATTCCTAATGTCTCCAAAGGGAAATGTGTTCAGCTCCTGTGAAGCTTACAAACTGTTGCTGGCGGAGGGGAAAGCCTGAAGGCAGTTCAAAAAAACTCAAGCAGAATATTTTCTAGAGAAATTTTCATCTATTCTGCAGCGCTTCTGCTTATGCTGGGTGCTGTTCTTGCTTCTTTGAGAAGCCTCTGCGCTGTCCTGATTCATCCCTTAACTAGCTGACTGCCCTAAGTCCACAACTGCTCTAGAAGAAGGCAGCTCCTATTTCAAAGCAATTAAAGCCACTATAAACCATGCATAAACTAATTATCCCACAGTACAAGGATACAAAGGATAGTCTTAACTGGGCTGAACTAAGTTTGGTACAACACCTTGAAATCCAATGCTATTTTGTCCTATTTCTCCTTTCAGAATAGTTTGCACGTGTCTATGGTGCACAGTACAGACACAGCATGTGAATGTAAGCTTGAAACAAATCCTCATTCTGCCCTTTGACTGTTTAAAAAGGCAAAAATAACCAAGAAGGGGCATTGCAGCGAGGGCCAGCACAGCTTCCTGCCTCATTCTGCTCACAGTTCCCACAGCTGTCCCATGTTGCAAGCACTGCTCACCTCAACCCACCGTCACAGTCTTCTTCCACAGTGGAAACTTCCAGTGGGACCTGGCAGCTCTTTAAGGAAAACTACCCATATATTTCACCCGCGCATTTACAGAGCTGCAGTTTAGGACAGAATTCAGGTATCTCTCTGGGTCACCATGCAAAACAACAATTGCCAGGAAATAAAAACAAATGGAGTGGAAAATATGAATAAAACATATCCTGGGCACAGCAGTAGAGAACGACTTTTTATCACGAACATAAAACAATACTGCACAATTCCATAAGACACGCACCAAAATAACTAACCAGTTTAAAGAGTAACTTTTTAGTGGGATGCAGATCAGAGAACATTTTATGTACCAGAAAAAAAAATGCCATTTTGCTGTACACATTTGTATTACTAGCTAATCCAACACGAGAGTTGGGTACTTAGTTTTCTAAGCGACTTCTGCTACACATGCTTTGCACGATGTATTTCTTTGAGAAATTATTCACCTGCTCAAAATTAGGCATCTTTCTGTGGAAGCTGTGCCAAAATACAGCCTCTTTGCAAGAACCACTTTTCATTACTGCAGATCTGCTAAACTTGAACAGGGCTTTCTCCTTCTCTGAGACTATCCCTCAGTAACAAGGGCTGAGTTACTTTTGAAACTCCATTTAGGGCATCCTTACAGCACTGTACCTGCTGCTAGGGAACATGCATGCACCGCTAAAGTGAGCAGTTTCCTGTCATCACAAGTTAAGAGCCAACCATCCGCAAAGCTAAGCTATGCTTCACGGAACTGTAGTAACTGTTAGTAACTGTAGTTAGTGATAGTAACATACTGGTGAGAAAGAGCCCACCACTTGCATAAATTCTCATACTGTAATACAAGTTAATACCACAATCAATGCTGATAGCTGCCAGAAGCAATTATAATATGCTTAACAAAGGACAAAAATGCTTGCCAAGCCTGCAAGCAAGTGTGGGAAGCAAAATAGCTGGCTTGGCAGAGCACATGTGAAAGGTTTAACCACCCTAAATTGCTAAAGACCCTCAGGAACAGGTAGCAGCTGGCTGATAGTTGTCTCCTAGTGGGACTTTTCAGTGAAAATAAGTCATCAAGAACTAACACAGCAATTAAAGTATATCAATAAGAGAAATGCCCACAAACAGCCATGTCTCTGAATGAAGCCATTAACCTCCACTAGCAAGCATGGTCAGTAAAGACAGCATCTGTGCAAAGCATCTGAATAAAGATTTAAAACCTATTGCAGAACTGCTGCATAGAGCCTACAAACAATTGCGAGTCTTTTCACCTCAAATCACTTCACAGCTTCAGAAAGCTCTCAGACTCAATAGAACATCAGGTTACCCCTGCAGATCAGACCCTTTTATTTCACCCTTTAGTTCTGGACTGAACTCATTCAGCATTCACTGACCAAGCACATTCCAGCAAGGCAGCCAAGTTAGATTTCAGGAAAGGAAGACAGTGAAAACATATCCTTTTTCCTTGATAGTTCCAGAGCTTCATCACTGCTCTTAAGAGCTGCCACCATATCTTCTAATTACAGTTCCATTTTTTCAGTTTCAAGTCATTCATTTTTGCATCTCTTGCCCTTATTTAATAAACAGCCTTTCCACAGAACAAAGTATATCATAAAGCAGCCACTTCAGGGAATTTTTGGAAAAAACTCAAAAGCATAGGTTCCTCAGGTCCTCCCTAAAAGACATTTTCTATTTTTAAAAATCCACCTGACAACGTTTTGTTGCTTTGCCCCAGTACTTTAATAACCCATTTAAAATATATAGCAATACATCAGGCTTATTTTCTCAATGGCTTTCCAATATCAATATGCAAGCCAAAAAGTAATGACATACTTAGGTACCTATATCTAACATTACATGCTTGCACCCATTTTAAGGTCTGTTTTGCATTAATGACTCCCTGCCACCCAGATTGCCTTAAGATTGCCTTACCTTACCCATCTGTCCTCACCATAACATAACATCCAATTTATTCTGTTTACTTGCAGACTATAAATAGAAACACTGAGTTATGGCTGTTTCTAACAGCAGATAATGATTCCTTAATCAATAGCTAGAATGAGATCACTTTAACTCTCATCCTTTTAGCTCTGAACCGTTAACACCTGCAAATCACAACCAACTGTGGAGTATCTCCCCTTCCAAATGCATTACACCTGCAATTATTTTCCAATCATACTGCTTCTACTGAAGAAACAACACATGGTTTGTTTGCCAGCATCTTTTTTCCTTTAAGTCATATTGACTTACACTAACACATTCCCATCCTGTGATTTGTTATTGAATGAATCTTGTTTGATTTCTCATCTGTCTTCTCTGGGACTACTGACAGGCTAGCAAGCCCATCAATGAGCTATGAACTGAAATGAGTTCTTGGTCCAGAGATCAATTTCCCTCTGTTTGTCTTTCTGCACATGCCACAAAGAAGAGAAACAGTATTTACCATCCAAAGGCAAATTTCAGCTAAAGAACATACCTGCCACACTCAAACACAAACTAGATAAGGGACTTAAAGAGCAGAAGCTATAGCATCATTTGCTTAGATCAGCACCAGCCCTTCTGATCCTGTCTTGGATGCTCAGTTATCCCTACAGTACTTGCTGTACTTTCCAGGGCACACCTACTGCTTGTTATACCAGCCCTACTTGGGTGGGTACACATCCTGAATTTGCTCCTTAGCAAAAACCCATAGGTCGAAGCCATTAGTCAGCAGACTGAAGAGGAAGGTACAAAGACGGGCCTAGATTTTCATTTCCATCTCTTATCACTGCTTTCAACAGAAGGATACACATAACACTCAGCCATAGTTCAGTTTTATACTTAGCATCTGTTTTTTAAGTTAGTATAAAAGCCTTCAACACAAGATTATGTTTTGCAGTTATTTATTCTATATCCATACCCTCTTACATTCATTAATTCTCTGTACAACACAAAACCTCTGAACCACAAGATTTTGAAGATTATACACAAGATTTTTAATTCTGTTTCAGCACCTGGCCTCCTGCTACATTACGTTATTGAATGCTGCTCTTTTTTTCCCCTGCACTTGCCTTTATTTAAAGCTTAAAACTTTATCACACCATACTTATGCCTAACATACCTAAGAAGGTTGTGGAAGGAATAGCGTAACACATAGGGACAGAGAAGCACCACCTTTTCTATTTTTGTTCCACAGTGTTTCTAAATATCATTTTAAGTCTCTGTGCTTATTCAAAATATATGTTGAGTTTGCAAGAGACCCAGCAAATCACCTGGGAAGCAACATGCTATGGTAAGAGACCTTTTACCTTCAAAAGTCTAATGGCAGAAGAACAAGAACTGAAGACTTAACACGTAAGTGACAAGATAATTTACAGAGATTGTGATACTTAAAAAGAAAAAATACCTTCAAGAGCTCTTCTATTCTTTGCTACTTTTATCCATTGTTGTAAAACAGAAGTGTATAACCACAGTCCTCTTTCCGGTGTGCTAATTCACAGAACAAAAAAACTAATCACATTGCTGCAGGAGATGCTAGAGGCTAAAGGGAAAAAACAAAACAAAATGTCATACCCAGCAGTAACAAGGACTGGAGTGATGATTCCCCAACTGGGCAGAGCAGAGGATTATAAATGACAGTGGGTCATTAACGTATGCAGTTACAGAATAACATACCTTACCATTTCACTATAGTTTTACAGCTGTCTTTATACAAAGCCCAAATACAACGAGTATGCTGGGAAATGCAGTCTTCATGTTGACTAATATTTTCAAACTTAAAAGGGAAGTTACTGCAAATAATTCGATTGTGCTTTTATGGAGCTCAGGTGTGCAGCCACAATAACTGATTAAAAAGCAAAAGTCACAGCAGCATGACAATGATTGGTATCTGAAAATGATAACGTATTCAGCTGTCATTCCTTGAGCTTTCTCACAAAGAAAAACAGAAGTGTGTTTGTACCCTTACATTTATAGAGGTTGGAGTGATGAGTCAGGCGCTTGAAAGCTAACTAAGATATCCAGACCAAACCTCTCCTTCAGTCACTCACCAGAAACTTTCTACTGACACCGGGCAATAAAATACTTGATCAATTACTTGGCTATTAGAAAGGTAGCAAACAAAAAAAAAATGAAGTTAAGAAATACTTCTCATTTAGCATGTGATAAGTAACACTGGCAACCTATTTCTTCCTAGGAAAATAGAAGCAGAAGTTTCCATAGAAGTAACCACAAAAAACAGGAATTTAAGTTTCCCCTTTATAAGAAAGTAAGGCTACATACAGATTTTGAATTAATTAAACCAAAAAGATAATGCAACACTATGACATGATGGAAAGTACAACTATAATAGCAAGGTGGCAAAGTCCTCGACTGCAACAAATGAAGACAAGCCCAAACACAGCAACCACAGATACAGAAATGAAAGAAAAAAAGCTGCTTACCTTTGAAAGGCCTCAGGTAGGCAATAATCTCCAGCAAAACACCCTGGCCTCCAGCACCAACCCTTAAACGACGTCTGGGAAGGGGTGGATCCTGGCTCCATCCCCCTCCGGTCACTCAGCTGCATTGCACACACCTGAGCTCCCCTGGGTTGGCCCTGCCTTCCTGTGAGGTGCTCAATCACTACTTCAGAATGTGACTCAGTATTTCTGCTACAGATGCATATAATGATATGATGCAGAATACATAAAATAATAATAATTTACCTAAAATAAGGCTTCATAGGCTATGTTACAGGATTTGAAGAGGTAAGTTGTAATTTTGCTATGTTTTAATATGTGGTAAGTGTTGAAAAAAGCAGTAGGTTTTTCAAATAGCAAAGTACCATTAAAGTTGGTGTAACGTACTTTTCTTTTTATTAAATGAATGATAAAAACGGAGTCTTTTGTTATAAATTGTACTAATTTTGTTACTAATAATGACTTAATCTAGGTTAATACTTGGTAGGGCATGAGAGGGAAGTGTATAAGCATATGTTAATAAAACGGGAACGTTTACAACACGTAAAAATATGCAGTCAAACTTTTATCTATGTTTCCATGTTAGTTTTTACTTGTTGGATGCTTCAGAATTTTTGAAGAGAAGTTAAATAAAACAATGGCCAGTAGTGAAACTGTAAGCTGTCTGAACATACTTTTTCGTCTAAAAAGGGTATTTTCTGTAAGCATAACAGAAACACTTATTGGTTTTTCAGGCCATAGAAGTTTTACTAGGAGAGCAACATAGAGAAGGCTGGTACTGGCTTAGTTACCTAGGTCATTTTCTACAGTCTATTCCTCAAAAAAAGCTGCATTTTAGAAGCATTTTGAGAAATAGTGATTTACAGTTTCAAGTCCACACTGTTATAATTATATGGATGTTGAATGGTTATTAAGAATCGTTTAAGACAGACCATATTCTAGTCTAGTCTCTTTAATCCAGTTAAGTTTGGTTTTCTTTTCTTATGAAGCACTTTATGCAGTGAAGATTTGAGTCTAGATTACTGAGAAGAGTAATTACATACATAAAGAAAACATCTCGTGCTAGAAGAGATCTCTAAGCTTCCAAAAAACATACAAAGAAAGTGATTTGCACAAGTCTTGTCTTCCTCATACATATTTTGCATCATTTTGAGGAGTCTTTTTAGGAGTTTTTTCTACCAGATCTGCATACTAAGCGTTAGCAGGAGAACAACTTAAAGCCAGCAAGAATATCGGGAACTCCAAGTACAGTCACATACCATACTTGGAAAGCATGTTATATGTTATGTTTAATCAGTCTACAAAGCTCAGTAGGAATACCTGCTCCTCAATAGTCATTCCTGTCCTTTTGCCTCTTTCATCTGGTGGAGAGCAAATTTCCTCTGGCACCTAATGACCCACCAGTTGAAGGAAGTGAAGGCAGCATCACCTATAAGTGTGGGAGGTATGCTTTGTGGCATGCTGTGAGTGCACATAAAGGCTCAGAAATCTAAAAAGCTTGGAGGCTGATAATATTCATTTCTTTGTGATTGCAGAGAATGAATATGGTTTAACCATAGTATAAAACTGGCAGTGTGCTAGTGTTTCTCCAGAAAAGCCTGAGGACTATGCAGCAGTTATATGTGCTGAGCTCTCCATCTAGAGGGGGAGATGCTGGTTTTGGCTGTGTCAGGGTAGGCTGTGCCTAAAGTAGGAGGGATACCTCAGTCAGCAGTGCAGATCGAGCTCGTGGGGGATCAGCATTGCTTGTTTAAGTGCTGCTATTTGATCACCAAAGATCACTTCTGCTTTCAAGCTAGAGCTGTTCACCTGGCCCTCCTATCAAATATGTTTCAGCTGTTGTACCTCTTGTTTTCTAGAAGTCACTCCTGGCATGTAAGGAGAGAAGATATTTGACAAACTAGTTTTGCACGCATCCTGTCATGGTTCTTTAAAGTTAGTTTCTTTCTTATCAGCAGATGTCCTAAACTGGCATTTATATGCATGGCAAGCCGCTCTTATGTTGCAGAAGATATGCTCCCAAGAGAACAGCCATGGGCAGATGTCAGTGTGACTTCCTTTGCAGAAAAAAATAAGTCTGTAAAACAAGCAGAAACCAACATCAGAGGCACCAGTGACCATACCCACAGTTCTGTAACTGAGACAAAATTCTCAGCTAGTACACCTTTGACAGTCAAAAATAATTTCACTTGAGAGTATCTTGATCATTTATTTTCTTCTTTTCTTGAACATGGACACCAATTTATGTCATTCATTTGATCTTGGTTTTCCAAAGCAGTTGACTAAGATGTGCGATAATGATTGCATAGGAAAGAATAAATTTGTGGTTGAGTCTAAACACAGATGATTGCTTCTTGTTCAGTAGTGGTAGAAAGGTGCTGGCTTGCTAGGGATCTCTGATCCCATGCTCTGATGGACCTGTCCCCCAGCTCTGCTTCGCTAATGATTTCGAAAAGATCCAAGGTATGAAGCTAAAGAAATGATTGAATGTAATTCCCAATAGAATGGAGAGAAGCAAGCAGATTCAAAGTTTACAAACCAATATCTTAAATAGAAAAAGACTAGTAAAAGCTATTAACATTTTGTGAATTCCCATATCACAGTGTCACTCTTTTAGAAGGAAGTTATGTAGTTACTATTAGCAAACACAAATTTTTCCAGTTGCTATCTTTTCTATCAGTTCCAGTGCCAAGCAAGTCCTTTGTGTTTATCTTTGTTTTGGAAATGGTGTCTCTGTACAACTGTTCCTTTTAAATTCAGATGTTCCTGAAATTGCTTTTTCTCCCAGAGGGGAAATGTGAAATGAGTGAAATCTTGGCCAAAAAAATAAAATGTTCTGTTGCAACAAGGCTAAGTTACTGTTTCTGCAGAAGCACAAATCATTCTTCTTGTAGGATTCAGCAGACAATAGCTTGTACATCTAAGTTAACCCCGAGTCCATAAAAAACATGCTGCATGGGTCACTAGAGTACTGAAGAGCCAACGAGAACACAAATAGAGTCAAATACAAACATAAGCAATCTTTGTGGATAAGCTATTCAAACAATGAACCCTTTTAGAGCAATGAGGCAGTGAAGTCTGATCGGCTCCAGAGTAGTTGTTAACTGAGGTTATGCTGAATATTTCAAGCTGTAATGGTGTGAGTAGTTAAGGAAATGAACTCATGACACCACAGTAGTTCGCACCTTGGGCCTAAAATAAGTCCCGAACTTTACTAAAGTGATCAAAGGCCTCATCATAAACTTTTGAGATCACATTTTTCTGTTGACACTCTGAATGGGTAGCTGTCTTACACTGTCTATGCGAATTATTTTTCCCCTACTGTAATAAGCTTCAAAATCATTGGGAAAGTTTTTACAGAGATACCTTAAAGGTAATCTGGAGATAAAATCATTTATTCAATGATTAGCCAAAGTCGGCTTTAAGTTTTCATGCTGTTGACTAAGAGAAAGGAGTATGGCAAAAACGCATGTAATACAGTCAAGGTTCGTTCTTGGTCAGCTTGTCTTCTACTGCCACCTACTGAAGTATCCAGCATCTTTCCTGTAGCTACTACCTTTAAATAAATGTACTGCAGGATGCTCCAAACAGTAAATATGCCAAAGAATGCAGAAGAAAAGCCAAGACAATACAACTGCAGATTCTGCAAAAGCTTTTGATTGCAACATACCATTATTCTCTGGATTTTGAGACAAAAAATGAGGATGAATGCAGACCAAAAACACATAATTACCTAACTGAAAAGCAAAAAGGACTTCCTTAATGCAGTTCACATGGGAGTTGAAACATGGTTATGTCAGACTAAAACCTACCCTCTGGGTAGTTTTATCAGTAGATGTTCCCTGAGTCTTGGCTCTCTGTAGTCATAACAGCTCTGTCAAAACCTTGCCAGCAGACTACACAGTAAGACTTGTACATTAAGCAGACCATCTGGATGTGAAGAGCGCACAGCTACCAAGTAACATCAGAAGAGCTATTAAATAGCTATGCTCCTTGGCCTGTAAGCGTAGCAGCTCTAAGACAGTGACTAAAGTGTTCTATACTGCCAAACTATGAGCACAGTGAGTAGGCAGGTTAGGTAAAATCTCACTGGGGCTGCAAATATGCTGGACAATTACAACACTACTTCAGTTGAAGTGCTGGAGACAGAAATATTGTATGGAGTAAAAAGGTTAGAAATCACTTAACCTTACTACACTGTATCACTATAAGCTCTGAAAGCTAGGCCACAGTCTTCCTTTCTGATTCAGTACATGTAATAAGAAGTTTCTGCAGCAGTAACTGGCTTGCAGCTATCATGTAATTAATAGGCGCATCCCTCTTCAATACTTCTTTGCTCAGAGCGTTTCATATGAACGTTTCCACTCTGCAATGCAGAATCCTTACCTTCCAAGCTCCTACTACAGCTCCAATTTCAACAACAGTAGGGATACCTTAAACTTAAATATCAAACTTCTGCTGACCTACAGAAGAAAATATGAGGGCAAGCTTGCTTTCCAATATTTTATTTGTGTTACGTTCAAATCATTTACTACAACACTTGTCATAACCCCTCCTATTTTCCATGGCCGCTTCTAATCCACAGAATACCACAGATAGTTGTGTCCTGTCGTACCAATGTAGAACAGTCAATATTTTCTTCAGTTAGGATTTAAGACTTCCTCTTCTCAGAAAGAGAAGCACAGCACGGAGTTGTTTTCTCAGTTTACATTTTCAGTGGCTGAAATAGACACTTTAAAACCTTGAATTATTTTGTGTTGCTGTCTCGGGGAAAAAGAGGAAACCGGTCCCTCTAACACTTAAAACAA
Organism: Perdix hodgsoniae; assembly: GCA_035772895.1. Taxonomy (NCBI): domain Eukaryota; kingdom Metazoa; phylum Chordata; class Aves; order Galliformes; family Phasianidae; genus Perdix; species Perdix hodgsoniae. The sequence goes on from JAPSGF010000002.1 coordinate 33,720,799, forward strand.
GTGGCTTACTGCAGCTTTTATTAGAATTATTACAAGTAGAAGAAACATGGCACTTCCATTTTTCACAGTGGGATGAACACCTTAGGAACTAATGGGCTGCAAAGCTATAGCAATACAGTAGAAAACCAAATGACATTAAATAAACCAAAACCCAAGCCTGTTTCGACATGACAGCTCCTTCTATGCAGAAACCACAGCTTTGAGGACAGCAAAGCACAACGCAGATGCAGCAACACCATCCTACACTCAGAGAACAGGATCTCTCACAACAAACATAGTATCGCCTAATGTGTCCTAAGGCAGAGTGAAAGCGAAAGGTGTGGACACAAAGGTGGGTAATTCATTCAGCTAACAGTCCTGCTCAGCACCTTCTCCCCTCCAGCACAGAAGACCATGGCTGTGCAGTCACTGAGCCATCTGAGCCTCCATTGCCTGGGCTGTCCATTCGGGGGCTGTCTGACTTATCTTCTCCAGCAGGTTGTTCACCTGGAAACACAGGGACTGAATCTGCTTATCCCAAGTTGGCAAAGCTTCACGAGCTGCAAAAGGAAACCACAGAAAACAAAGTATAGTCTTGGCAATTCACCGTCATTGTTTAAATGCAAGTTTCACCTCTGGCACTGCTCTCACCTGCTTTGCAGCTAGCATATTCAACTCTGTCTTCAAAAGTTATAATGATTTTGACTGTCTGTTACAAGCCTGACTCCTGCCTTGCAAAAAAGCAAGCAGAGAAATTCCTGATATCCTACAAGGAGACTGACAGTATAAATTTACACCTTGCTTTGGATAAAACAATGCAGAACAGAGGAATGCGTGAAAACTGGTACCTCCTATGATAAACAACAAAGGAGAACTGTCTACAACAGAAATGGAGAGGTACTCAATGAGTTCTTTGCTTAAGTCTTAACTGTTAGTCAGGCTTCTCATATTTCTCACAGTACTGAACCTCACATCCCTGAACCTCTTGGTGGGAACTGGGGAGCAAACTCCACTCCACTGTAAAGACAGAGCAAGTCCAAGACCATCTCATAAGACAGAATGTGTACAAGTCTATGGAGACGGACAACAGAACATCCCAGGATCCTAAGGGAGCTGGCTGATGTGCTTGCTGAGCTGCTCTCTATCATATTTAAAAAGTCATGGCTATCAGGTGGCGTATCCAGTTTTCTAGTGATTGGAAAAAAAGGAATTTTCACTCCCACTTACAAGGGAGGAAGGAGTCTGGGGAACTACAGGCCAGTGAGCCCCGCTTCTGTGCCTGGGAAGATCACGGAACAGATCCTCCTAGAAGACATATTAAGGCACACAAGGGATATGAAGCCCTGAGTGTGGCAGCAGGGCTGGAATTTGATGATCCTTGAGGTCCCTTCCAACTCAAGCCATTCTGATTCTCTGCTATGGAGAATTCTGCCACCTCCTGGCCAAAGCAGCATACAGCAAAAATCATTATGGAAAGCAGTTGCACATAATTTGCTTGCATTGCAACTCAAAAGGACAACTCCGAACAGTGCAAAAGAAATTAAATTAGAAAAAAAAAAATTAAATCCCAACTTACTTTCAAAATGAACAATTCCATCAATCTGATCAATGAATCCATTCATACGCCCTTCAGTTATCATCTGAGAAGCTATCTTTTCTGCCTGAAATAAGGGAGAAAGAGTGATATTAGGTATCTGATCCATTCTGAAAGAAATGAAAAACCATTACAAGTTTGATAGCCCTTATGTGTTTTTCATCTACATGAGAACATAGGCAGAACTGTACTGAAAACATCTAATCAGGGACTGATCAACATAATCTGTGGCATCAAAATATGTTACTGTCCCTTCTATACTGTGTAGCCTCTCATAAAATGTGCTAAATATTTAACTTTTGTCACATGTCCAGTACTGAATATTTAATTTCCTATCAGTAAACTAATTTTCCAAATATTTACTAGAGCTATTCTTGTTACATTCCTGCTGCTTTTTATTACCTTTTTTTTTTTAAACAAAAGGTGTTGGAAGCCATTACCTTAGCTGCAGGAATCTCTAGTAATGCTCCAAGCTCTTCAAAGGTAATATTGTTGTATAGTTTGCTTGCAGACAGTAAATTGTGTTCAATAACAGCTCTGTCCAGGATACTGGAACCTTAAGGGTTGAATAAGACAACAATTCATTAATATAAATGAGATATTTGGTTTATATTGTAGAACAGATGTGAAGCATTTTTTTCTGAAGGTTATATGTGGAGAAAAGTACAGGTGCATCTTGTTGCATGGCATCACTGTAACACCACAAAAAAGAAAGTGAACAAAAAGATTTCCTGTGGTGATTTTTTTTTTTTTAAATACAGGTAGCTTCAAACCTTTAATTTAGCATTCTGGGAAATAACCTTAAATAATCACATGATGCTATTTTCTGTCACTCATAGGGACGCAAAGGGCAAACCTGGATGAACAAGCAGTGCTGTGAGGCTTTAGAGAAATACATACCATCTGCTGTAGTTGCTTTCTGGTGAGGCATTAGCATAGCTGCAAACTCTTGCAGTTGGTTTCCACGAATAATTCTGTCAAGATACATTTTCTCCAAGATCCCATAGGCTGCAAGCTGCTGGCATCTCTCATCCTTGAAAAGTGTAGCAAGCATGCGAGAACGCTGCTGTCCTAGGAGAGCCAAGAATCCCCATAAACTGCCACCGAGTAGTTGAGTATTGACAAATCAACAAAGATCTCTCTTTCCAACGCATGCAATTAGCAAAGAACTACCAGAGAAGACTCAGTTGACTTCAGTTCCAAAGCACTGCATGACACAGACTTTATTTTGTATTTTTAGCTGGCCCCTTATCACTGGCAAATAAAGAAGTACTCCAGCTCTGAATTAACACTATGCCAACAGATTACTGACACTGTTCACAATTCTGGATTCCTCAGCTCCTTCCCCCAGTAACGTACAAGTTGACTTGCTTCAGGATTATTTATGTTGGGTCTCTTACACAAAAACGTTATCATATTGTACCTGCTGATGCCAGAATAGTGCAGTGCAAAGCATGCTTCAGTGCCTCCAGTCGCTCACTTTCATGAACTATGCTCTTATAGGACAGCTCGTTGTATCTTTGGGCAGCCTCAATGAATTTTCTTCTATAATCAAGAACTCTTGCATAACAAACCTGGAAAGAAAACGTCCAGGTAAAGGAAAACGAGAAGGGATGGCTGCATAGTACACACAGACATGCATTAATTTCTGCAAGATTAATTTGCAGCTTCAATAAACATTTCTTTATTGCATCCTCAGCAAATCTGTGTCATCAAACAATCAGCTTGGCTTGTAAAAATCTGCCTGAAGTGCCGTGACAGATGACTGAAAGGGCCTTTCCCAGCTCTATTCCGATGTTAATCACTGCACTTGCCTAAATGCAAGAAACAGCAAGTGGAATGTTGTACTGTGATTAAGCTGCCCTTTTGTCAGTGACGTCAACAATTAGCACTTAGATAGCAATTTGTATTTTACAAATGTTTGCTTTTCTCTCAAAAGCTGTATCAGCATCTGCTATTTCTCCTACTAAAACTTCTAAGATTTTATAAATTAGTGTCCCAACTACATACAACAGAAAGCAACCAATAAGCAAAAAGCACAATTAATTTACTGCTTTGGACTTAAGACTACTTAAAAAAAACAACAACAACGAAAACCCAACTCTAATAGTCTCTAATATTGGATGTGGTTGTTTTTCGGTTTTTTTTTCCCCCTTTCAGATTTACAAAGATAGGGGACAATATTTTAAGTAAAATTTGGTTATTTTGAGCCAGTAAAGCTGGTATATAAGGAACCTTAGCAGGTTTATCTGCAAATTCTAAGGAATTAGCTGTCTAATTATTGCTAAGATGCGGCTCTCAAGTTCCCAAGACCATTTAAAAACTTTTCCCCTTGTCTCCTTCAGTGTTATGAATGTTTTGGTGGCACTGTATGAAAACCATCCAATTGTGGAAACATTTCCGTTCAGAAAGAGGAAATCCAAGTCAGACAACCTTGTAATGGATTTGTAGCTGTTCATTTGTTGATTCATTCTGAAGAAGGGAAGCTCGATTAATATAAGCTTCTGCTTGAACCGGGTCATCATCCTCCAGATACAGCCTGGCAATTTTCAGGTAGGTCTCCAGTTTATAATCTACATTGTACTGTCTGTAAAGAAACAGATAAGCAAAAGCTCAGAGATATTCCACTGTTGCCTTTGCTCTTTCGTGTTCTAAACATTCTGCTGCTTAAGCACATGGAAGCTTTTGTTTTACCCTGTTTTCTTTTTAACTACATAAAAATGAGATAAGAAAAACTTAAAACTGGCTCCCAAAACACAAGTAGAATTCAGTTTCTAACGGGTTGAAAGTTTGCCATAAACAAGGAGACACTTAGAAGTGAAAGGCAAACTTGCAGTAAAACGAATAGGAGCTAAATGGGCAAAGCGTACATTCAGCGACTTCTACATCCATACTGAGAAAAAGGTGAAAAAGGAAAGCCCTGGAAAAATAACAGCAAGGGTTTTACACTAAAAAACAACAACAGAGTAACATCAAATTTCAAACTATGTCTTCATTTTGAACTGTAGAAGTCAATACCTGGAAGAACTTTCAGAAACATGTCAATAAATTTGACTAATAAATAGTGAAAACTTCCAGAGCAGTGTTTAGGCACAACTAGAATGTATTCCGTAAGGATCAGTCACCAAACTATATGTGAACAGTGTGGCTAACATGCACCTGCAAACTTCCCACTCTCTGGTCCACTTAACTAAGGAAGCAGCAAGTGGATTACACAAGGCAGAACTGTGTCTAGCACATTACTTACTTTTGCCCTGTTTCTAAAGGGATTCCCACCAATACTTGTGCTGCATTTCTCCAGTCTTCTTCTTTCTCATAGATGGATGCAAGATGTTGCCTTATTGAAGCAACCTAGACAACAATTAAGTCACAAGGAAACATTTTAAAACACAAGAGCATTCAACTTTTATGTATTTATGTTCTTCTTCTCATACACTAACAAAGTGATACGACAGCTTCACACTGCACACACACAATTCTTCCCACATGAAGGTTTTAAGTCCTCAGTTGAGTCTTAAGACTGAGCTTTGTCAATTTCAGCGGTTTGAAGTATAAGCAGTGACCTGTTAAAAAGAAATCATCTGTCCTTGAGGATTTAATTTATGCACAATCATTGTAACATATGGGTAAGGGTGTTCAGTTTGGATTAGAGTGACAGCTGCTTAAAAAGACAAAAGGTAAACAGACAAATATAAATTGACAGAAACTGTCTTTACTTCTCTAGTACTAGATCCTATAAGCTTTTTACATACTTCTTTAAGCGTTCTTAAATAACAATGAATAATCATTGAAGGAAATCTATAAAATTCAAAACAAAGCAGTACATTCAGCAAGTAACTGCAGAACTGGAATTTCACTACTTCACCCCCTTTCCCCTACCAATAAATGATTTTAGCTTAAATCTATATCAAGAAATACATAAGCTACATACCCACACAGAGAATTCTTTTTAAATTAAAGAACAGCTATTTGACAAAAGAAGTCTGTCCTTAGATCACCTGCCTGCTCCCTCTGTTGGGTAAATGCAACACAGAGAGCCCCAGTCCATCTCCAGTTGCTCATGCATTGTTTCATTCTAAGAAGCCATTTTCTGGCAGCAGGGGAACATGCCCAGCATCCTGATGGAGAGACTAAGCTGGTATTGTTTGCATGGTTCTAAATGCTTGTTTCATATGAAGAGTACTGCAGAATAGGCTCAAAATAGGAATGGCCATTTTGATTGGTACTTCTAAAAAATAGCAGTAAATTAAAAAGAAAAAAAAATTAACCACCTGCAGACCAAAACCCCTCGTCACTGATTTCTCACCTGCTCTTCAAATGAAATGACTCTAGGCTGTATCTTTTCCAGAGTGAAGTGGTATATTTCTTTGGCCGTGCTGTCAGGAAGACTTGGAAGATGGGTACAGAAATCTGTCAGCAGCTGACGTGATATCACTAGGCTGACATTCTCGTTCACCACTAGTCCAGAGACACGTGAAAGAAAAGCACAAGATGGATGCAATGTTTGTCAACACCTTCAGTGTAAGCGATCCCTTGCTAATCAATCACTTACTTCTATATTAAATTTAAGTAACTCAAATGTTTAAATACCAGTATGTCAGTCAAGGCGTGTTATTTTTCTAAAGATGAAAATTATTCTCTCAGAAATTGTTTACACTAGAGGTCACTAGAGTTCTAACACCTGACAAATAATGAATTGTTTCTCACTCTGATTTATAGTTTATAAAGATGCTCCATTCTGAATTGTTGCTCTCAGCTGCTATAATACCTTGGACAACATAAACCATTAGGCTTAATTCCGTTAATTCTACAAAAAATACAAGAGGTAAAATTTCTATTTGACCTGTTCAGTGGGCCAAATGTACAACACAACACAAAAAAACACCTAATCATTTCTTTCTGGTCATTTTCCAAACTAAGGAGAGACTGAAGATGAAGGGAATTATTAGTTTGAAGACTACTAAGCATCCAACATCAATTTTAGCATTCAATTGTCTCCTTTACAATATTACCTTCAGATGCTGTCACACTAAGAAGCTAGAAAGTTAGATTAACTTAAAAATTCATCAAGTCCATTTTCCCATAGCTTTTGAATATGCTGCATATGGTTTATCTGTTAGTCTTGTTTACATTCCAATACCACCGAAAATATCATGCATTTACGTAGATTCTTGTAGACATGACAAACGCATAATCTCATGGATCTCTGGTTTTCACTCAATATGCAATCAATTACATCAAATGCACTTACTTGCTTCTACAAAAGCTTTCAAAGCTTCAAGCTGTTGTGCACCTGACAGCTGAATTGCTTTTTCCAATATTTGACGGTATCTGTTCACAAGAGAAAAATAAAAAAAATGAACACCTATATCTTTGAGATAGCATTTTCAGTCACCATGACTGCTTATTTATTTTTTTTTAATCTTTGAGGTGGAAATTTTCCAAAATGTTTGTGCTAAAGTGACTGGAACACTCATCTGAAATGGGTATCTGGCTCTTTTTAAATATCAGGACTAGACTATCAGATAACAGCTCATTCTGTTATCTTTACTGTTTTGTGCAATTGAGGTTTAAAAACAACAGCATCTCCATGATAGAGCAGCTCTCCTTCACCATACAAAGGTGCCAGGGAAAAAGTAAGTGAAACTACATCCTCTGTAGATGAGGACTACTGAAATAAGAGAAAGGTTCAAGCCGCCACATTCAGTGAAAACAATAATCATAGAATCATTAAGGTTGGAAAAGTCCTCTTAAGATCACCAAGTACAAGTCCAACCCACCCCCACTAATAATGTCCCTCAGTGCCACATCTTCATGGTTCTTAAGCACCTCCAGGGACAGTGACTCTACCACATCCCTGGGCAACCTCTGCCAATGTCTCAGTGCTCTTTCGGAGAAATAAAGCTTCCTGATATGCAATCTGAATATCAGGTGCATCTTAAGCCCATTACCTCTCATCCTATTGCTTTCAGCTAGAAGAAGAGGTCAACCCCCACTTCACGATAGCCTCTTTTCAGGCAGTTGTGGAGACAGATGAAGTTTGCCCTAAGTCTTCTACAATCCCTCTAAGCTAAGTTCTGTAAGCTACTCCCCATAAGCTATCCCAGTTTTCATGCTTTGTAAGACCCAGGACAACTGCGGACCATAATCTCAGGGTGCGTAGTACTGAAATGGAACAAAAACCTCTTTCAACGTTCCCCTCAAAAGACAGACTGAACACGATCATGTTCGCAGCTTTTTTTAAACCAGGAGCTCTAAAAGCAAAGACGTCCCTCCAGAGAGCTAAGAACTGGGACTCGAGGAATTCCAATTCCATCACAGAGTCAGACACTGCCCCCGAGGAAGGGAAAAAAACACCCGCTGTGACACGTTGCACTGCGCGCACCTTAACACGCCATATCAAAAGACAGGCGTGTAAATGGAAAAAGAGAAACGTTAAGGAAGGCTTGAGGGCGCCCACAGCGGCACAGGGCCCATCACCACAGAGGTGCCAGGGACGCAGGGACGATGCGGCGACCCCAGCGCCTTCCCCAGAAATTAAAAACCAGCAATAAGTGGTAAAATCGTGAGGCCGCTCTCCCTTACTTTCTTCTTTTTTTAATGAAAACTAACGCTTCGGAAGCGCGGCCCTCGAGCCACAGCCACCCAGCCCCCTCCCAGAGCCGGGCGCTATCCGCCGCCCCCACCTACCCCGCCCCACCGAAAGGGAAACCGCCGCCAGCACTCACTTTCCCGCCAAGTCCTTGTGGGAGCCGCTAGAGTTCATCAGCTGCGCCAGCTCCTGCCGCACCGCCGCCGCCATCTTCTCGCCTACCATAGAGCGGCGGCGCCGGCGAGCTAGAGCGGCCGCACGGTGAGGGGGCGGAACCGGAAGCCCGGGGAAGCGGGAGGGGGTAAGCGCTGCGCCGGCGGTTGCCAGGGCGCCGCGGCGCAGTATTATGGGATGCGGCGGGGGAACGGCGCGGGGCGCGTGATTTTGAACAAACGCGGCGGCTCCTCGCGGGCACCGCCGCCGCCGCCGCCGGGCGCGGCACCGGAGCGCGGCGCGGAGCGAGGAAGAGGAGGCGGCGGCAGCGGAGCGCCCGCCCGCCCGGTGAGCGCCGAGGGGCGGGAAAGCGGCGGCGGGAGGGAGGGAAGGAGCGGCGGCCGGGAGCGGCGGGGCGCTGACAGCCGGCGGCAGGCCGCAGGCCCGGCCCGCCGCGGGACCGCGCAGCGAGCTGTGGGGGAGCGCCGCGCTCTGCCCTTCCGTGCGAGGGGTGGCGGCCCGGCCGGGGCGAGGGGACGGCCGCCGGGGGCAGGTGCGGCGGGGGCGGGCGGGCGGGCGGCGGTGACGGGGTGAAAATGGCGGATCTTTCGAAATAGGGCCGGCGGCTCCCGGCCGCCCCCGCGCCGCCGCCGCCGTGGGGAGGCCCCGGGGGGAGCGGAACGGAGCGGGGCGGCCGTCGGGGGGGGGACGGGGTGCGCGCGGAGCGCAGCGGGGCTCGGGCCGGGCCTGCGGGCGGCGGGGCCTGGAGGAAGCGCGGCGCCCGGTCGCGGAGCGGGGAGGAGAACCCCGGAGGAGCTCCCGGAGCGCGGCCGCCCTTTGTCTGCGGGGTGCCGGCCCCGGGGAGGGGGGAGCAGCCCGGCTCCGCGCTCCCGCGGCGCAGGTGCGAGGGCGGTACCTGACCCCGCGCCCCTCCGACTCGAGCACCTGCTGCGGGGGGCCCGGTTCACCCCGGCGCCGCCAGCCGTGCTGGCGATCGGAGCGCGGTGTCAATTAGTTGTGGCCGTGGCTTGTCTGCCAATTACGTAACGCTCTGCATGTGGGCTCTGGGTTGTGTGGGATCTCCTGTCAGGACGTAACTTGCGCCTGGGGAATGCTCCAGGATGGAGATCTGTGACCTAGGAGGGGCAGGCAGCGAGGTGAGCCCTCGCGGTGCCATCATTCTGAAGCGCTGCACAGGTATTACAGCAAACGGTGAACGTGGCAGAATCACTCTTTGTGCACTTTGCAGTGTTTACGTAAAGCTGGCAATAGCTGCTGTTACCAGCAGCAAAGCCTTCCACATGTGGTTACTTTTTTTCACGATAGCTTTCTGAGTTAGCAGAGGCAAGAAGAACAGTGAGTTATCAGCAGAGTTTTTCCTCTGGCAGAGGAATTCCCTCACAAAATGCATTAGCCATCTTGTTTTGTTCCCTAAAACATCCAACTTACGTGTGCGTGATGAGTGATGTCACCGTGTGCCATGAACCGATTTGCATTAACCAACAAATGTATGCTTGAATTGCTCCATGAGCAAAGCCCTCCTAAAGGCTAACTGGAAGTACATGTTAGAAACCAGGGCCTAGCTAATCCTGTGAGTTAAAAACATTCTCCATGCTGGCTGTAGATCTATCGGTTTGAGCAGTTTATTATACAAGGTTAATTGTTCAGATGACATATCACAGCTATTTGTTTTGCTTATTCTGCTGTGTGCAGCCCAGCTCAAATGGTCTGTCACTGAACACTCTGATCACTGAGCGGATCAACTTGTTTTCTCAGAAGAATCTGTAACTAACTGGTTTCGGATCGAGTATCTGCTAACCACAGGTGAACTGAAAGTGTGGAGGGTGCTGTGGGGTTTCAGACTCAGGGACACTGATGCCTCATATGTCTTTTTTTATTTTAGATTTTAAGAAGAAATTGCTCTAAGCCTCTTGAATTTACTTCCCTCCCACCTGTTGGAAAAATATTTTATGGGAAATGAAGCAAGAAAAACTACAAAGGGCTGTTAGTTTCTGTTTCTGCAACAAATTGTTTCTTGCTTCTGTTCCCTCTTTGTACTGTAGAAGTGGAGCCTGCCTTCTTCACACATGGTTAGAAAAACTTGTGATGTCCAAAAGAATTTGTGTGCTGCGGTTTTAGGGTCCATTACAAGTGCTTAGGCAGTAAACTCTTGGTTTTATCTGTATTAGCTGCAGGACCTCCCAAAGGCAAGTGGATAAAGGTTTCTGGGAAGCTTGCTTCTAGGGCTTGTCTTGAGTAGCTTCATTTATCACTCACAAAATCTTTAAAGCAGCATGGAGTTCTCAGTACAGCCTATGAGTCATCTTGCTAGCTTCATAATAATAGAAAACATGAGTTTGTCATGTATGGGAAAGGAGACGTTCATGGGGTCACACAGCAACACAGTGTGAGAGGTTCACGTTTCTCACATTCCAGATCTGGACAAAGACTAGTAGCTCCTTAGCCTGTCCAGCCTGTGTGTCACTACCCTTCACAAGCTGTACTTCTGCCATCAGATATGCTGCTTCCCAGCCTTGGGTTATGTTCATGCCTTTGGGCCATGTTTTGATCCATCACGAGTTCCAGGTTCAGAGATTTCCTGCCAGTTTTTGTAGCTTTTTATTTGCAACTTATCTTTTGTTCTCATTATTACTCTTCCTTTTATTTTGGAGACTTAGAGAAAATGTAGCTACACATCCCTTTGATCTCATGAGCACTACTTGCTGCTTTCTTGATATTGGTACTGTTCCTTCCTCTTTCATGCTTCCCCTTCTCTTATATTGTGCCTAAACATTTAGACAACTCTTCGTAGTCCACATAGTGAAAGACTCATCTATGTTAATACTAGTATGGGATTTGCTCTAAGCTGGAGTGAATCTGCATCAGATGGCCACCTGACCTAGTCCGGTGGTCTCCCACTGCTGGGCATTGGTTGTACTCCTGTCTTCTGCTTCTGTTGCTTGCTTTGAACTGGCTTTCTGGTTCTTCCAAAGCTCTCACTGAGCTCAAGTAGCTCTGTTTGCAGGCAGAAGCTGTGCAAGGAGCATTAATGCCAAGCCAGGAAGGAGGTCCCCGAGCTTCTCTGGTACCTCAACCCCATTGCATCATGGACTGTGCCATGGTTCTGGTGCTCACTGACTTTCAGTCCAAGCTTTCTGTGTGCTAACCTACTAGTATCTGTTTGTAACATTGCGCAGTGGCTGCCCTCCTGGGTTAACGTATGGCAGTGGTTGCACAAGAGATCCCTTGAACGCTGGTGTTAGCAGCCTGGGGAAAGCAGGGTTGTGACAGCCTGGGTTTGGACAGCTAGATCTAACTCAGCTTCATTCCTCGATCTGTTCCACCCCTACAGCTACACAAATGTTTGCTAGCACAGGGAGGAAAGAACGTGTTGGATGGAAATGGATAAGCAGATGCCAGAGGAAAACAGGAGGACTGTAGCAGTAGTGCCTGCTGAGTACTTCTGGGGAATTCTAGTACAAGGTGACAATACTGACGTGCACTCAGCAAGTGCTGTCTGAAATAACAGTGAAATGAAAGATATTCCTCTGTTTTGCACTATTATCTACCCAAAAATTGGAGCAGGTGCATATTTTATTAATATGAAGTAGCTAGTTTCTTGGTAGTAAGATTGTTTCACTGCTGGTGTTCTTTTAAAAATTGTAATGAAAACTTAAATTAGCCATAACTGGCCAAGGAAAGGAATTTTTCTTCATAACTGGTTTTGGCAAGTGGATTTTCTTTTTTTTTTTTTTCTTTTCCTTCCAGCCATTATTAATAAAATGGCTGGCACTTCTATAATAAACATGGCAGAAGTGACATTAGCCTAATGTTTTTCTCCCATTAAAAATGAACTGAAATACTTCTTGTGTAACAAAGAGCTGTCCTGTGCCTTGCATGTGATAACTGTTACTTTAAACCCATAGAGGCTGCTAATAGAAGTAGTTTGCTCATTCTACTTGCATGGAGTAATGGCAAGAGGAAGCTGCACCTTGAGCGAATTATGGTTGCCTTGGGAACTGTTTTAATTTTTGTAACTATAGCCAGATGAATTTATGACGAAGAACGTAAAATGTCTCTTTAGGTAACGCACTTGATGGCTCTTCTTAGTATTCCTTTTAAAAGATTGGAGGAAAAAAAAAGACTGCTACTTGCATGAGTTCTGTATTCAGAACTGTATTATTGTTATTTTTTCACTTGCAACAATTTGCTTTGTTATTGTATTTGATAAATCTGGAAGTACAATCTTCTGGGAAATGGTCAGACTACCTCCGTATCTCACCTTGTGCAGAGAATGGAAATGAATTCGTTCCACATGCATAATTTTTCTTATGTCATAATGATGTGCATTCACTTAGCTGTTCCATATACAAACATAGTGAGTTTGTGAGCTTAGTTGATTAATTTCTCCACGGACTTTGTTAATCATAGCTTTCTTAAGAGTTAAAATTTTTGATTTTTTTGTGTGTGTGACTGTATTTTTAAGGCCATCTCTAGCTCAGTAAGCTTAAACAAAAGACTCTCTGTTGGAAGAAATGCACTGCTGAGTGATTTTGTAATTCTTTGCTTTATGACAAAACAAACCCTGTAATTTTCAAGACAAAACGTGAAGCACAGAAGAGATTGAGGAAATGGGGAATACATGAAATGAAGGGCATCGTTTTGCCCATTATTGAAATAGCAGTGAAATAGAAGGATGGTAATTAATAAGGAAATTGTAGAACACTGATGGCCTACACGTGGTTGTGATCTTAAATTTGATAATATGCAAATTGTCCTGAACAAACCTTGGGTATGCATATGATTTAGTGAAAGCTTTCCTGCCAAATGAAACATTGACTGTGAAGAGTTTCTTTAGAATTGTTTTCAGACCTCTTACACCACCGATCTTCGTGAATTTCAGTGTGCCTGCATGAGCTTGGCAAAACGACTTGGCACAGCAAACAAAACAAAGTGTTTTTTGTTGTTGAATAAAATGACCCAATCAAATAATTTCTCTAGTAATTCCTAATAATCAAACAATCTTCATTTCTCCTTCTGACTTGTTGCTTGATTCTGTATTGCATGGGCAGGTGTTCTGCTAGAAGAGAAGAATCTGTGGGGACTACAAGGCTTGTATTTTTATACAGTTAAATCAAGATTTTCCTGAACTAAAATTCTCCTGTTTGCTGAGGTAATTTCTGGAGCATTAAACCAAGTACCAATGTTTGTTTTTCTTCCTGCACAGAATATTTGGTGTTGGTGCTGCAAACTGGCTGCAGCCTTGGGGACTAACAAAGCTGCAGTCAATTGGAGGACTGCAGTGATCAAGGAAAGGCTGTTGCTTTGTTACCTGTGAAGAAAAAAAATAATTGGATGTGAGGTATGGACTCACCCAAAGAAAAGTAGAAAACCTGAAAGAGGTAGGCTGCAGGAGTGCTTTCATAATGGATGGCTACTGGAATAACTGGGGGACAAATACAAGCTCCCCTTCTCTGTTAGAGGGGAGATGAGTTTGGGTGTTGCATCTAGAAAAAGATGTAGGCTGAATTAAAAAGGTTTGACTTCTAGCCAATTGTTTTGCGTTGTAAAATCAAGTTTTGCGGTGTTGTCCTTGTGTGTTACTCTCTTTTGATTACTCTTGTAATTACTTGTAACTCATGTGTTACTCTTGTAATTAGTTTATAGCTGTAAAATCAGCTTCTTTTTTTTTGGGGGGGGGAGGAGGGTAGAACAGCTCCTAGTTGTTCAGATAAAAAGCTGGGCTACCCTCAGCAATGCAGGTGCTGTCCAGTTTTGCACAAACACATCCCATAGTTGCATATAGGTCCTATAGATGCGGTTGGATGTTGGCTTTAATAAAACTTGTTTTGGTGTGTGTTCGGTACGTGTCCTGAGCTGAGCTGTGCTGTGGTGGGCTTCTGAGAGGTTGATGCTGGCTGATTGGAGTGCTTTGTGTTCATGCTGTGCTGAGTCACAGCAAGTATCCTGCCAAGGTGGGATTGTTTCTGCACAGTCAGCTTCAGTGCCTCACAACATGTGATGCTGTTGGACTCCCATTAAAAAAACCGTGAATTGGCAGCTTGCGAATGCTTTTTGACTATACGCAGAGCTGTTGTTTATGTAGGAAAGAAGCAAGCAATGAGCTAGGTGATCTTGAAAGATTAAAAACATTTTCCGTGGAGAAACACTAGGCTTTGTCTTAGATTTTCTTCTGTGAATGAGACAGACCTTCTGGACCTGTTTCAACTCAGTTATGGTGGCAACTTGTCCAGCTATGAATATGCTTGCTGTGGAAGTGCAATTGGGAAGCGTCCTTTGAGACCAGGAAGGGATATGTGGAGCAGCAGGGGGCATGCGTGGAGAACTCTTCCTCACAGGTGTCTTTTGTGTGCTGTCTGGAGCAAAGCATCTGCAGAGATGGTGTAAGATACATGTCCAGGATATTGAAAACAAAAGAGCTGTCAGGTATGTTGTGTGCATCAAGCCTCTTTGGCTAGTCCACTGTGTGTAAGATGTTTTTCAAGTTTTTCTCTGAAAAACTCAACAGTTGGATTTCTTGCAGACTCTTGAGGAAAACTCACCACTAGTTGTTTATCTGTTTTATGCCCAGAAATTCTTCAACCATTTGCGTTACCATCTTCGGACATCTGTGAAGCTTGACTTTGAAGTGGCCCACATACTTCTGGAGCAGAAACCAAGATTACACTGGAGTTCCCTATTGAATTGATATCTTGTCTCAAAATCTTCATGTAGAATTGGTTCCACAAAAGCAAGCCAGATGCTGTGCAATGTGGTTATTTGAATGCCTTTCAAAAGCAGTATGAAGGTCTTCTATCTACAGATTTAAGTGTAAGGGAGGAATAGTGATGTTCTTGGCATCAAATCCAAATCACAATTTGCCTGCAGGCAAGCTGTTTATGTTCAGCTCAGTCTTGCTGCAAGTAGATAGACTTCTGTGCTTGTAAAGTGTTGCATTTAAGGCTGGTAGAGCTGCTGAGATCTGCAGCTATAGATATGCAGGATTCTGGCAAATTACTGCAACCTGACTCTTCATAGAGGTGTTGGTGCCTTTCTTCTATTGCTCAATTGGACTCAAAACTGAAGCAAGCCAACTCACTGATAAGATAAGCAATACAGGCCATAACAACTTTCACTCTCTGCTCTCTGAATCCTGATGGCACTCTCTTGAAAGCATTACAGGTTTGATCTTAGATTTCTATCTACTTGTAAAAGTTAAAAGAAGTTAGAGATTAAAAGGTTCAAGTTGTCACTTAAGACACGTAACCACTGAGATTCTATGAGTTGCTAATAAAAATGCCACATTGTTGTGTGTTTTTGTAAGTGAATTACCATGCTAAAATCAGCATTGCTTGTGTTTTGGTTTTAGTTAGGGTAAGCTGGGTGATGTGTTCTACATTCTGGGGTAGCAGTGGTGCTGAAGTACACGTGTAATGCGCTGTTGTAACCATTGTGCTTGGTAAAGTGGATGGCTTACAGCTCCATTACGATGAACCTTAGCACGTAAATACAAGATTAAAATGCACTCTTGCAGAAATTGTTGGCAGGAGGCCAAACCTTAAAAGGTGCCTGGTATGATAACACCTGGTAGCAGTCTGTGGGGGACTGGATATCAAGCCTGTAATGGCAGCTTCTGTGCTGCTTGTTTTCCAGTGCGTGTTTGGGGCGATAGTGCCATGTTATCCAGCTCTTTTCCAGGCTGGCATTCAGGAGGCATCAAGAAGGAAAGTAAAACCTTTATTTCAAGCTATGTTTAAAAGACTGGAATGAAGCACTTTTCTCAAATCGGTGGTTCTTGGGCTGATACCTTTTACCTGTCTGTTAGCTTTTCAGTCGAGCTAAGATTGCTGCATCCATACTTGTTTTGACATCAGATTCCTAATGCATTACTTTTCTGGAGTATTGAGGAAAATAAATTACATGTTGATGTTATGGCTATTTCTTTTAGTCTCACCACAAAGTTTGCATAGAGCCTAAAGTTAGAAATGCTTCGCTAAATGTACAGAATCTACAGACTCAAAACTTGGATTCTGTGGTATTGAACACCTGCAAAATGTATTTAATGATCATAAGAACACGTGATTTATTTTTTTTTAAAGAGTTTGTGCTGTGGTATTACCATGAAAACAAGGGCAATTGACAGTGTAAACCAGAGGAAGGAGAAGGGAAATACTCTGATTCTTTCAGTTTCTATCTCTTAGTTTGCATTGGAGGTCTATTTGGAACAGAAAGCAAACTGAGACACTTGGTAGCGTTCTGCTGCAATGAATGTTCCATATATCCACGTCTTTCCTGGAAGGTTGCAATAGGAGGGTGTGCTCTGAATATGCAGTGCTAAACCTTATTGCTACAGCACTCCTTTCTAAGAGAAAAGGGAATGTGGATGTGGGTAAGGAGTCTACTTCATGCAAAGTTTTATTTGTTAATAAATGGAGCATAAATGGATGTCCTAACTACCTAATTTTGGTTTCTGCCAACTTCAGCTGGACATGCCAGTCGTTTCTCAAATATGTACATATCAATGCGTATGCAGAATGGGGTGCTGTTAGATTGACAGCCAGCACGCCCATGACAGTAATAGCTTTGCTGTTAAGTGCAAGCCAGCATTTCTTGGCACCAACAAGGAATAGACCCTCAAAGGGCACTAAGCTGCCCTCAGGACCAGATTTATTGTTGGCTGATTATGGTTAATCTTCAGAACCAAGCAGAAGTGCAAGTTTTTCACTTGCTACGTCTAGGAAACATGGAATTTTTGAGTACTTTAAAAACTACAGATATATGCAATTTGAAATGTGGATACGTCATGAAATGCAGACTAATATTACTAATATGACATGGTTTTGCTACTTTCTTGATGAACATTTAATTAGCGTGTGAATGCTGGGTAACAGCTGTGAGCTATGCATAGAAAAGTAACTTGACCTTTCAGTCCTTTAGTTTTCTAGGTACAAGTCATTCTGGGACACAGTCTGGAATGGATTTTTGCTTTTTGTTGGTTTTGTTTGTTTGCTTTAGTAATGCATCTCAGTACCTTTTTTAAACAACAGTGAGAGAAATGTCTTTCTTGCTAACCTTGTTTCATACTTCATGGTACATTTGGGCAATGTGCCAGTGATTCTTGTGGTGAAAAGGGGACTGTCCAGTTTAGATCTGTTTTAAAAGGATGGTTTTCTAGTAAGCAGGTCACTCACATATATGTGTAATGCAATTCAAGCATTGATGACTTGTATGATGCACTGCTTTCATGAAAAACTTGTGTTTTTCCCCTCTTTCCTTCAAGCTTCTGTTGTGCATGAAAGGCTTTCTGACTCATGGGGATTTTTGGTCATGTACTATATTTAAGGACTTTTACTTCTATTGTCAGAACTGCTTTTGTACTCTGTGTGTATAATCTAATTTCTGTGGTAGCACGCTGTGATTCCTTGTGTGTGAGAATTCATTTCACTGTGAAGAAAACAGCATCCGGTCATGGGATTGTTGGGTGTTGCAGCATGTTTGTATCAGAGGCATTGTGGTGAAGGATGGCTGTGTGGTCGTGTTGCGTGTGTCACCTCGTAGGCTTTGAGTACGATCAGTTAAAGGCTTCATGGTTAACGCAGTGCTTTATCGTGTCTTCATGTTGATAAAGTATACTTGTTTCAAGGACCTAAACTTCAACAAAAGGTGTTTATTTATTTTATTTTATGTTAAACAGATGCACGAGAGAACAATTTCTGTTGCTCTGAGTGCTTTTTGGCTAACTGCGCTCTAACTGTCCTTGCTCTTCTGTCCTTGCTCTTCATTTATGTCAATGACTGCAGTATGGAGAGCTTAGTAACTGTTGCAAGATTGAAGAATTGCAAGAAGCTTTCTTTGTGTCCCATGTGTTGGAAGATTAGGAAGGGAAATGGGAACAGGCGAATGAATTGCTAATTCGTTTCACATACTGAGTAGTACTTGGATCTCTTCTTTTTTGGGGGGAGGAGCTTCCAACAAGTTACTGTGGAGAAATTTTAAACCCCTTAATCTCTAAGTGGTAAGGCAAAAAAAAAAAAAAAAAAAAAGATTTTTCTGCTAGACAGCCTTGTGGAATGTGTATATTACTATTTCTATAGCAGGTAAGCAAAACCTGAAAAATAGGGAAGAATGAGAGCACCTAAACTTTCATTGCACGTGGCTGAAAGTATCTCAAGTTTTCTAGATGCATAGCTTAAATAAATGAAAAGGAGTCATAATTATCAAGGAGCTGTTCTGTGTTTTCCTTACTTCCTCCTGCTCTTGTCTCTATTCCATTCGGTGGGTTTAGAAATTGTCCTGGTTTCAACTGGGATGGAGCTGATTTTCTTCATAGTGCCTGGTATGATGTTATGCTGTGGCTTTAGGAGAAAGACAGTGTTGATAATACGGCAATGTTTCTGCAGAGCAGTGCTGTACAGAGCCAAGGACATCTCAGTTTTTCAGCTTCTTATCCTGCCAGTGAGAGAGTGGGGGAAGCACAATTTGCTCCCCCAGGCACAACCAGGGCAGCTGACCTAAACTGGCCAAACGCATATTTCATGCCATACAGCATCATGTGGGGGAAAAAAAGTGCGTGTAAGTGTGTGCATATGTAAAAATGGTGGGGAGTTGACTGGAGGGGGCAGCTGCTGATCTGGAACTGGCTGGGCACCAGTTGGTGGGTGATGAGCAATTGTGTTGTGCATCACTTGTTTTGTGTCTGTATTGCTGTTAATTTCTCTCTTCCTTTTCTATCTTTTTGTCTCAACACAGAAGTTCTTTTTTCTTTTTTAAATTTTCCTGATTCTCTCCTGCATCCCATTGGGAAGGGGGAGTGAGTGAAAGACTGCCTTGCTGTTCAGCTGCCTGCCAGGAATAAACCACAGGAATAAATGAACATTTCTTTTAGCCCTTACTCAGTAAGAAGTCTAGGAATATGTTGATTTTTATTATTGTAACTTCATACGAATATTGAAGGGATTTCTGAGTTATAAAATACTCAAATCTGAGCCACAGCCTGTAGACCGTCCTAGTCTCACCTTCATCTTAAGTGATGATGCAAAAAAAACAAAAACAAAACAAAACCTCTAAATGTTGCCCCTGTTCTATCAGTGAACCATTGACACAGTCTTGTTTTGCCTTTTTCCAGTTGGGCTTTTGAGTCCCTTTGACCTGCAGTGAACAATTACCTGTTTAGTTAGCCACTATTACTTCTCCACCATTGATACAGGTCTAGTGTCCAGTCACACTTGCTCGCATTTGCACACACCCTTATAAACCGCTTGAGGAAAAGAAACTGCAGCTATACTGGAATTCTCCCTTCTACTTTACAAGGTAACAGGCATCTGCCTAGATTATCGTAATAGTTGATCATCTTTCCCGGCTTCACTGATCTATGGAAAAGACAGCACCAAGGGTATATGTAAGTGCTTGTAACTGCATTACTGCAAAGATTCTGAGCAGTTTATTTTCTGTCTTTTCCAGGACATGCAAAATTGATTCTTGTTTTTCACCCCTCAGGAAGAAAATTGTAGTGGTGATTGTATGAATATTTGCATCTACTGGTGGTTGGAGATGAAGCAGTTTTATATACACTAGGCATTTCTATGCAATTTGTCCTTGGACAGCTGCACTGGGGATGACCTCGTCAGACTAGGGATGGCTCAACAATTTCAGTACATTTGCTCTTGCTGGCTCTTAACAGTGCTGTACCTAAGGGCGCACCTCTGTCCCACCTTTAAATACCTGCTTCCTCCAGTATCTGGCAGATGCACTTGGTTGCACTTGTATCTGCTTACCACCCGGTGCTTTTGTTCGTCCCAAGGTGATCCCAGTTCTTCAGGGGCTCTGCTGTACTTGGTGTATTTATGAAGCTTTTGGATATGGATTTTCTTTGCTTTGGGTTTTTGCTTTTGTACTTTATGGTGGGTGCTGATACAGGAGGTGTTTCTCTTTCAGTCTCCTTCTTTACTGGTGAAATGATGTTTCTGAAATTGGTTTATAAGTAGCACTGCCAACAACTTCAGGCAGGCCTGGTCAATCTTCTTGAGCCAGTGGGGTTACGTAGCTGTTTTCTTATGACTGAGCACCACTAAGCCTGAAAAGACTATGGGAAGCAGAAGGTACAGGTAGTGAGGAGACCCTTGATACAAGCACACAGGCATCTGTCAGAACCCTTATCTCCATTCTGTATTTTGCCAGCAGTCATTGCATTTTTATCCTCCTATCTATAAATCCGCTTTAATCTTCATGAAGTTATATTGATGCAAGTATGGTGATCAGTGTTTTTTTTCTCCTCGGTTTTTTATTTGTAGTGTAACTAAAATTAAAAAAAAAAAATGGAGAAACATACTAAGGAAGAAGAAGCACCGTAGCTTTGTAAGGATTTTGGGAAACAAGTATAGGATTCAGAAATATTGAAATATTATATTAAGCAAAAGCAAGTTTCAGGTTGTTCCTTTCTATCTTCTTTTTTTTATGGTTATCAAATGTAGGTCTGTAATCAGTAAGATGGGCAGAAGTGGGCCACTCAGGCTGAACTTCTGTCCCGATGCAGTCTCCATTCTCAAAAGAAGGTGACAAAGTAATTTCTAAAAGCCACTGCTACCAGACCTTGCAGGCAATAAACTTCAGTCCCTAATTATTTTTTCAATGCACTTAGGTAACTTTATGTTCTGTGCTGGGATAGAGTCATAATGAACAAATCTTCATTATATGCATTTTTTTCCCAAGCTTCTAATTTGTTGCATTGGCCTTATTCTGTGGGCTCAACTGATCTATTAATAAGTGTTTGTACAGTCTTTGTGGTGTTAGCCATAGCGTGCTTATCCGCTTGTTTGGTTTAGACAATTCTCGTAGGGTTTTCAGTTGAATGCATATAAATACTTAGTAATGAATCCTTCAAGAGTTTGGCATGCTTTATTACTGGAAATCATTTTAGTAGGGGGGCAAAAAAATGTAAACAGTATGTTTATTATGAATGAATTTGAAAAAACAAGCAGCTGAATTGTTGAGAAATCCAGGAAAGGTACTTAAGTAAAGTAAAGAAAAGTAAAGTAAAGAAGTAAATAAAAAAAGAAAATCTTGTAGGATGTTGAGAAGCTGCTGTCATCAAAAGCTGCTCCATATAGGTAAGATTTCCTCATTTCATGCATCTATTTCAGTTGAGTAAACAAGGAAGAAATAGAACCAGTAAGTTGTTTGGTGTTTTTCTTGCTGTCACTGACACCACCCTATATACAGTAGTGAAAGCTGTCTGTAAGATGATGAGACCTAATAGTTCAAAAAACCTTGCTGTTGATGTCTGTAAGCTGTTACTCATCTTTTAACTTACCGGATTTTAATCTCAGACTTGAAGCAATGTATTTATTTTTCTGTTTTTTGAAATGCAGGAGGTTAGAAGTCAGGGCTGTTCAAAATTCTGTTGCATTTCCATTTAAGTTTTCATTGAACTAGATAAAGATATTTAACCGCCATTTACCACCTTGTGGCAGAGCCTCAAAGAATACAAGAAATGAGTAAGTTTCTGTTTATCTGCGTGGCTACTTAGATACATTTCAATTCTTTATGGTTATATTACTGAAAGATACGAAGACTGGCCTTTCTTTTGTGGAACAGCACATAAGTATGCAATCCAAAAGTAGATAATTTGAAATAGTATGTTGTTACTGAATTTGTTTTTCCACTGCTTGACTTAGACAATTCTCTTATTTTCAAACATAAGAGCAATCGTTATTTGGGTTGTGGTTGACCTTAAGAGTCCTGTATCTGAATCCAAGTCCTTTTGTCCTTTCAGGACAAGAATGGCATGATGGGTTTTTTTTTTTATACAGAATAGTTCTGAACTGTAAGGTTTAGGTTGAAGGGGAAGGATGAGGAGGAAATAAAACAGCACAACCCAAAAAAAGTGCTAGTGGTCTTAACTTATGCAAGAGCAGTCCACTTCTATTCCAATTTTTCTGTTACTTGTACACGGTTAACCACTTAGTATATCATATTGCTGTCTTGGAGGCAAACGTTACTAATGTGTCCTTAGGAGTAAGGTGTTGTGTCTAGCACTAGTTATGAGGGCTGGCATCAGTTAAGGCTGTTCTGGCATTACTTTGGGATAAATGCTCACCAAGAGGAGGTATTTCTGGCAGTGACATCAGAAAACAGACATTTAAGTGTCTGCCAATAAGTGAGCTGTGTACACGTTTGACTGTAAGTCATCTGAACAAGTTCTTACACAGCTGAGGATGCTTGAATATTGGCAGCAGTGTGATACAGCTTGTACTCAAGAGCTGAGTGGAATTGGGATGGTATCCATTGAGATCAGTAGGGCCCTGTGGCTCATCCAGCATGGCTTTCTAAGCTCAATGTGTAAATAAGGTAGACTGTAGCAGGTTGGTTTTCCCTCCTCCCCTGTACTTCATGGGTGAAATGCTGCTGTTCTACATTTACCTACCCCTCTGTAAAATCCAACCATGATGACCCCAGATGAGTCAGTTGTCACCCCTCATTTGGTATGTTTTTATTAGCAGCATAGTTCCTTAATTATGTATGGCACCTACGTATATGTCAACAACTTGTCTGCTTTTCCTATTAAGGAGGAAACTGTTTTTGTGAGGATCTTGTCATCTTGCACTTATCAGAAGTACTCAAGATTGTGGAGTGTGTGTATATCTGTGCCGTATACTCTCCCATGTAGTGCTCAAGCATGGTGATGGGGTCAGCAAATGAAGAAAATGCCATAGTAAGTGCATCTGTTTTCAGTCTGACAATAATGCGGTTTTAGTGAGAGTGATAAATGCAGCTGTCTCCAGCAATTCTTTCAGGTTTGTCTTGTGAAACTTTGTGTAGATAAGTTGGGCATTCATACTAATCCACAAAAAAAACACCTGCTATATTTCAGGCAGGATTATATTTGTTTTGTTTTTTGAAAATTTCATGAGTTGATCATGAGTTTGAGATTTATATTTTCTTGTGAGTATGAAGAAAACAGTTGATGCACTTCTCTGCTAGCAGAGAGGAATTACCATTCGCCTTGTGGTGGAAGGGCAGAGTTTTGCCTTGGTCCCAAGGTAAGCTGCTGATTGAGCTTCTGGGGCTTAAAAAATAAAAAAAATCGTGAGATAGCTGTTTGCTTGCATGGGATTTCTGAAATGAGAAGACAAGAATGAATCTGTGTTGCATCTGGAATGGAAAACAAGTCTCTGAGGCCAGGCACCTTGCTAGTAGGTGTTGACACACATGACGAAATGAATCATCATCTTTTGGGTTTGTGTAGCTTTTTAATTTTTGCTCTATATCTCAGTAAGCTTAAATATCTGTGTGAGCAAGGTGCCCATCTCAGGGGAATTGGGGGGGGAAACACTTCTTTAGGCATGCTAAATTGCTAGAAGTGGACCGGTAATCAGCAGAAAGTCAGAGCCTGCATTTTACTCAAATGGATGATATTGAAGACCTTTGATGTAAATTCTTATTGAAAGTAAATTCAGCCAAGTGTGTTAGGATTTGATAGCTTTTTCTTTTTCCATGATATTCCTCCTTTGCATACTCACAGTACTTTCTTTTCTGCTGTTTTATGTTTTCTTCTGATGTTATTCATGAAGCTTTTTGGAAGCCACTAACGTAATATTTTTACTATTGTTGCAGTACCTGCTACAGTCATCACTGCCATAACTGCTAAAATGGAGGTGGTTTCAGCAGAAGTAAACAGCTTGCTCCCTGAGGAAATAATGGACACTGGTATAACTCTGGTGGAAGATGACAGCATTGAGGCAGTTATCGTGTCTTCGCCAATGGGAGATACTATTCCCATGGAAACAGAACTGGAAGAAATAGTGAACATAAGCTCCACCAGTGACGCTTCAGTTACAGCTACAGCCACAGTCACCTCAGAACCAGTTACTGCACCCAGTAATCACTCGGGTGATGTGACTGCAAACACCACAGCTATAAAAACTGATGGAAATTCAATAGTAAAGCCTGCCTTCCAAAGCGGTCTCCATAAACTTGGTACTCAGACTCCGGTCACTATATCAGCCAATCAAATTATTCTGAACAAGACCACCGACCTTAAAATAGGCAATCAGAGTATTAAACCAGATGGGCAAAAGTTAATTGTAACAACTTTGGGCAAGACTGGCCAACCCATTGTTTTAGCGCTACCCCGTTGCCAGCTCCCACAGGCGCAGAAGACTGTGTCCCAAACCCAAGGTGGAGACTCCAAAGTACAAGGCCAGCAGATCAAAGTTGTTATTGGAGGTCGGTCAGAAGTGAAACCTGTTGTTGGTGTCTCAGCTTTAACACAAGGAAGTCAGCTGATAAATACTGCTGCCCAGCCTTCTGTTTTGCAGACCCAGCAATTAAAAACAGTACAGGTAAAGTGAGTTATGCTGATGAAATCTCTTTAAAATAATTCTGTTGGTGCCACTGTTGTCTACCTCCTTCACTGGCTGACACTGAAAGGTTGCTTTCAGCCTTTCCTTTCCTTGTATAAAAGTACAATGCTGCTCTTAGCCCACTCTTTCATCTGTGAATGCATTTACAATTGTATGCCTTTTATCTCCCAGCTACTGTCTTGAATCTTAGGGGCTTGCCTCAGAGGAAGTTAACTATCAAAATTCATTATATTGAATTTTCCCATTGTTTTCATTTTATAAAAATAAACTCTATATGCTTTCATAAGACCGAATTGAACTCTTGGCGACTACCACTCTTTATACCAAGTGTACACTGCTTTCCTCTTTTAAGAGCAACTAGCTTCTTAAATTCTTGAAATTAGCTTGTTACAAGTAAAGTCTCTGAAAAACCTTAATGCATTTGAGAAGGAACAAAAACAGTACATCTTGTCTGCCTTAAACCTGCTTAAGCTTATCAGTGTATATTGATCAGCTAGATTATATTGTAAGATGGACACTTCTAAATGCTATTTCCTGCCTCAGGTACAGATATTGAGGTAATTGAAAGCAGAGAGAAGGGATCTGAAAATATGTTGATAAGACATGGTCTTTAGCCAAAGGGGTCTGATATCTGATATGTGGCAGAACTGAATATGAGTGACATTGTTCTAAATGGAGTTGAAACACAAATCAAAAAATCATGAAAGGAAAGCTGGAACTCAGTGGAGGTTATGGTGGAAAATAAACATTTTTACAGTTGAATAGAATGAGAGAGGAAACTTCCAAGTATACAAGCAAAAGCAAATTTCCTGCATGTGAAAAATGACTGACTTCTAAGCACACTGCGAGCCATGGTACATCTTACAGCTAGTATTTTGTGATAAGAAAGCATGAACAACTGTCACTGTGGTAGTATGTTTTAAATCAATAGATGATCCTTGCACCTGTGTCTGTTTTTTTCCCCCTTTGTTGCTACATTATATCTGCAAGAAAAAATGTTTCATACTTATGACTGTTTTAAATACATCTATTTGGTATGTTGCTTTTATTTTTGTACCTTCATTGTTAATGATACTGTTGACATTACAGCTTTCAAAAGTCTTTGCTTGTGAGTCAGTACAGGAAGGTGTAAGAGTGGATCAGTATCTATTAGCTTCAGTTACTGCTAACTGGCACGTAGAAGAAAGAAGAAGAAAACTTGCCTGTGATGAGCTTCTGCTTGCATGAGATTACTTGTGCCAGCAGTGATTTAATGATTGACCTCTACTGTTTGTCATTAGGAATGCTACGGGTTCCTTAATATAACCTGATACAAATGGACTTAAAATCATTTGTTAACCAATTTAATTGTGGTTTGACTAACTTTGTTAAATCTTCACTTCCTTTTGTAAAAATTGATATAATTGTTAATTCAGGATATTCATTGTTTGTTTTTTCTTCTGATAAGAAGTGGAAGAAGTAGAAATGAAAAGCAAGACAGCAGTGTCAGTTTGTTAGCACTGCAAGCTATGTGAGCAGCTCACAGACAGTACTTATCCCTGCAGAGAATTACTTTGTCAAAGGGTTATATGAGGCTAAGTGAGAGATTCAGTCTACTCTATCATGTATGGCAGGGAAGGTAACCCACGCTTCAAGTTCCTGGCTTAGAAAATGAAGTCATGCATTTACCCTAAAATCCAGAATGAAACTCTAAACTTTCAGTGCCTTCTTGGCGCCTTCTGCGTGGAAAAGGAAGCCATGGATGCCTCATACCTTCCCAGGAGTTATGTGTAACTTAACTCATGTGATTCCGTTGCTTTCAGATGTACAGCAGCATGTCATTTGGACTTGTTGCTGAAAAGTGAATTGATAAAAGACTAGACTTGGGTGGCTAAGAGCCTCTCTACAATTCTCCTTACATTATCACTGTACTAGCAACTTCTCAGATCAAGGAAATTCATTAGTCTTACTATAATCTATTTGTAACACTTGATACCTCAGCATTTGCGAAAGGGCAGAGTTGACAGAGTTCCAGCAGAACATTCCTTGTAATCTTGCTCCCTCTCTGCAATGTTGAGAGTTATGAGACTGTGCAGTATAAAACATAGCATGACCTTAGGATTCTTCCAAGAATCCCAGGAGGCTGAGAGAAGAGGCTTATTGCTTTCCTGTTGTAGACCTGAGTGACTTGTCACAATATAGTTGAAATCACTACCCTGAATGTGGAAAAAACGACTTGGCAAATGCATCTGCTTTCAGCCTAGAGTTCCTGCTTGCATGCATGCTTAAAAATCACCATGAGCTAGTATATTAGCTGGTGCTTCAGTGCAAAGCAGAAGTTGAGCCTTGCAGATGACTCAACCAGAGGTCCAGACCCACTACCACAGCTGTCACTAGACTGGTCTGACTTGAACTTGCCTTGGTGTGGTAACTGCCTGTGTATTTCAGCAGCTAAATCTACATGTTTGTAGCATAATTGCTACCGTGGCAAAACAGCTGCTAAGCCAGCATTGTGGCTGTGTCTCACAGTAGACAGATAATGTCATGTACTCCCTAATCCCACAGAAAATCCCTGTTTCTGACACAATATCATATCCTTATTATCTTCTCTGGAGTATGCTGTTATCTTCTATTTCCAGTCTCTGTGTGGTTTTTTTTTCCCTTTTATACCAAGTATAAATTACTTTGGGTGTGGCTATGTGGAAGATCTCCTGTGAGGTCATCTAGGGAGTAGATTTATAGAATGTTAGCTTCCTTGTGGTAGTAGTGTTCTGTATTTAGCAGTAAGTTCAAGGTGTGCACGTTCCTTTTTCTGAGCGACTACTACATTGTTTGACAGCCAAAGTCAGAGTCTGGTCACAGAAGCATGCTTGCTGTCTTGGTTAGTGGGGAGTGCTTATAGAGACATAAATTAATGCTTTAAGTAGGGATGCTTGCATATTAATTGTTCTCTCACTTTACAGAGAAGATGACTGGAATGTGCTTCTTAAATTAATATTTTCCTAATGAAAATGCTTGTTGCTACAGGAAATAACTTTGCAGTCTGATTTGAAGAAACTTGTGAAGAGCATGCTCAGCTTACACTGGCAAAGAGGAATGATGTTAACTTCCTGTGATTACTATAGGCAATGACAGAGAGCTCCAGAGTACTTGCTCTTGCTGAAGCATCAAAGGGACAGTCTGTCGTTTTGATTTCCTCTGGCTTCTCCAGTCATACTAAAGTGGGTAATGAGTTTCCCACTGAAGCACTCATGCTATCAGCTCCTGCAGCAGCGCTCTCAAAAAGGCTCTCTGCCAAGAGGCAGCCAGCTGGCTGGGAGTGTGCAACCTGTTTCTAATGACCAAGGGAACTGTGTTGGGGTTTCTCTGTCTCCAAAGACCTGAAGGGATTCAGTCTTTTCTTAGATGATGTTAGAGCTCCTCCTTACTAGACCAACTGGAGGGTATTGCAAGTTGAGCCTGGAGGAAGCAGGCCTACTTGTGTTGACTGACTGTTATATTGGGATTTTTACTTTTCTCTGAGATAATTTATATTGTTGGCTGGTGTTCTACAAGCATTTACACGAATAATTTAAGCCAAGCTAATGGGTGTTACTGGGAAACAACTACTGTTCAGTGCTTGTTCTGGTAGGTGGTCATCAAATTCAGAGTCAGATTTTGTCCTTGCTTTAGAGAGTAAAAGTAATAGCAGTTGAGTTGGTCTGAAACCTATGGCAGAATTAAATTAACTTCAACAGAATGGAAATTGCTAATTCAACAGGTAAAGTGTGATGATCTTATTAGAAACTAGAATATGTATAGTTTGGCTTATAAAATACTACTAGATTCCACTGTATATGTGCAAAGAGAAGTGAATTATTGATGCTAAATGTCTTTGAGTTATGTTTATATAGTGTGCTGTGAATTAAGCTTCTTTCTGTGAAAAAATTATAATTGAATCTGAATATATCTCCAAGAAGAAAGGACATTTCTTTGCTGCTTCATTTTAGGGTGAAGGTTTACTCCAAAGAGTATTCTAGTCTAAATACAGAGGAACACAAGGTATCCTCTAAACGCTGTTTGTCCTCTATTGCTGTGTAGTGTCAGAGCTGCTGGGTGTCCCTTTCCCTTGGCTGGGCACAGTTCAAGCGCACGGAGACATAACCTTTCTGTAGGAGGCCAGAAGGTTCAGACCCATCACAGGTGGAGCTCTGGCTGCCCCGGCCACCTTGCAAGCATGCTGCTGACAGTTGAAACAGCCCCACACTTGCTCCTTATGCAAAGACTGCTTAATTCATTATGTATTGCAGAATATTTAGAATGCTTCAGTGTACTCTACTAAAGGTGTTCTTAGTCAGCAAATGCTAGAAATAGGGCTCTGTATAGGAAACCACAACATCCAGCCTACTCATTTGCTTCATTTAAGCAATCACAACTTTCTCAGGCTGTTGGAAGTAGCTGTTATGTCTATGCTTTTCTACATGTGTGAGGTTTCTCTGGTTAGCTACTTCAGTAGCAAAGGCAGATCTGCAACTTGATATGTGGCTTCCCATATGGATAACATGCCATGGGTCTGTGACGTTGCTAGAGTTGGTAGCTGATGTCTGTGGGGTTTGAGACAGGCCTAAGGGCTAGTAGAAACAGTTAGGATAAATGCATCTGGTAGCAGACCCTTCAGTATTGAAAAGGTTTGTTGGGGGTAGGACTCAGGGAAGTCTTTGTTGCCGAACCTTTTTTAAATAAAAGCCTTCAAGGTGAAACAATCTGTCTCATCAAATTGCATGAACTTGTTCGTGGTTCTGCAGTGCTTCTGTGGGACAGAATCTGCTGTGAAATGTACGCAAAAGACCTGGATACAGCTAATTGATTTTTGTTAGTTAACCAGTGCCTAAGGCTTCCAGGAGTTTCCAGCTTATTCTTTCTCCCATTTGTAGGGCAGAAGTGTGCTGCTACATCAGATCAGAGTAGTAGTTGTCTTTGTTGAAATAGTTTGAGGAACAAGTTATTTCCTAGTTGCCTGAAAACGTGACTTTTTTTCTAGACTTGAAATTTTAAGACTGATAGTTTTAAGGTAACGTTTTTATGTAAACAGACTGCATGTGACATTTATTTTCAGGACACTAATAAGGTACCTTGAAATCAAGGCATGTTTGTGCAGAGACTTTGTAGGATGACTGTAAGGGGTTTGGCTGCCGTACTTTGGCTTACTCTCTCAAGTGGCATAGATAACTCATGAGAAACTGAGGTGAAGTGTGAGGTGAACAATTATTCTCTACTTCAACTTGTGAATGTTGCCCTCTTGTATGATGTACGTAACAACATGATCATTCCGATCCAAAACACTCAATGATCATTCCGATCCAAAACACTCAAGTTACTTGAGCTCTTTTTTTAATCCATCTTTCAGATTGCAAAGAAGACCCGAACTGCAACTTCAGGCCCAGTGATCACCAAGCTCATCTTTGCAAAACCAATCAATAGCAAAGCTGTCACAGGGCAGACCACTCAAGTGTCACCAGTCATTGCAGGTTGTACTTACTTGACTTGTTTTGCTTTACAATTTTTTTAAAGACTGTTCAAAGAGGTGATGGTGGTAGAATTCTTTTTGTATTGGTTTTTATTATATATTTCTGAAGCAACTGGGGAAAAAAAAAAGTCAGCAAAGATTTTGGTAGGTAGAAGCAGATATGGGCAGTGGTTGATTCCCTTACACTTGGTTCATTTATCTGGCTGTAGGTTTGGGCTATTTTGGTTTTTCTGCAAAATGTTTTTACTTTGTGGATTTTGGGGGGAAAGAGAGAAGTGTCTCAGTATGAGAAAAGACAACTTGATAAACAAAGTATTTATGGATAACTTAAATAAAGAGGGAAGGGAGGCAAATAAATGCTCTTCTATTTCTGCTTATGATAGACTTAAATGTGATGCATGCAAATAACAAGAAAAACATTTATGAGAGAACTATCAATGAAGCTGTTGTTTCTGCTGAATTGCTCAACTGCTTAAGAAATAAGCATTTCAGAAGAGTCTAAGAAGTTAATTAAGGTTAATAAGAGGTGGTTTGCCTCTTTGGAAAATAAATTTGGTCCTTTTTTGTCTTACTTTAAAAAAAAAAAAAGAAAGCCCCCCCCCAGTCTAATTTGTTGTTCACTTTGGCAGTGGGACTGATGTGTCCCTTGATAAAATGCTAATTATTGCCAAAGGACAAATGTGGAAAGCTGGAGTTGTTTTCAGAGCTCTGAAGGGTTTCTTCAGCTGTTCAGACTGTCAAACCCAAGTATGCCTAGAAGATCTTCCATGTATTTAAATGACTGTGTTAAGCCTTCATAGAGCTGGGATTCGAGCAGGTTGTAAAAAGAAAGCAACTGTCTCCTGCATTCATCATTTCCACTTACAGTGATTGGCACATTTGAATCATAATCCTTTCCTTGTGCTGTCAGACTGGCCTGTGCCCAGCTTTGTGTTGCCAGTGAAACTGGATGTCCCAGTTCTCACTTATTCCTCTTCCTCAGACAGTTCCCCACCAAACATACAGACCTATAAATAATAAGATTGCTTTGCTGTTTTTATACACATCTGAATTAAGCTATTTGTGTGTTTAAAAGATAAACTTGGGGGTAGAAAGCCACTTTGAGAAGCATTACATTTTTATCTGGCATTACATTTTCACTTGGTGTTACATGAAAATTGACCAGCAGTAAGGAATTAAGGAACCACGTCAGAAATTGTTTTTGCAAGCATGTTGTTTCATTAGGTCCCTAAATCCTGCTGCCTCCAGAGTGAAAGTAAACATACAGATCGCAAGGTATCTATGCCGTATTGACAGACAAATACATTACAAAACAAATAAATTTCTATCTTTAAAATGAATATGCTGGAGAATACAAGGTACTTTTCCCTGAGCTTGCAAGAGGCATCACTGGGAGGTGAAGATACTTTTCTGAGTGAGAGGAAAAGTCTTTATAAATGCCTTCCTTTCCTCTTTCCACTTCAACCACCAGTAGTACATTTTGCCAGCTCTGAGAGGCTGGTATTTGGTGAAGGTATTGAATTCTGATTTGCTTATGTGGTTTTTATCTGTCTGATAGGTATTTTTAATTGGTTGGATATTTCTACCAGCTGAGGTGGAAGTTATTTATTTGATAGAATTGTCAGTATAAACAGCCAGATTCTGTTTAGGAAGCTGATCCTAAGGGCAGCAGAAGAAATGCAGGGAAAAGGGGGAAAGACACAGTGGGGAGAAACAACAATAAAAGCATTGAATACTGAAGAGGGTGACATTTTTCAGGTTGCATGTTGAGCAACCAAGTGTGCTGTTACTTCGGCTGCGCAAAAATGAAGGTTGCCTTGGAACACACAGATCTCAGGGCAGCTTTCTGCGAGGATGGTGTTCCATGTTAGTTGTGTTAATCATCATGTCAGCAGATGGTTTGGGATCAGAAAGTTACACTGTTCCTTGTTTTATTTTGTTATATAGTACAGCAGAGTTGGTGAGAGAGAAGCTATGAGAGAAATACGTCTGAGCCAAAGGGCAGCAGAGGAAAGCTCAGTGGTCAGGCACTCTTTGGAAATCATTTTAAAAGCATTAAAAAAAAAAAAAAAAGCCCTCTGCTCTTGGGGTTTTGCAATGTTGCTGAGGCAGATTTTGTGATTTGGAGCTTTTGATGTTTAAGCTTCTTTGCCATCATAAAAGCAGATTGTATGTGGAGTTACACCTCCACCCTTATTTTCACAAGAGTGTTGTCTATTCTGTAGACAGTGAAAAAGCCAACTACCATCACAAACTGAAGGAAAAAGAGGTCACGGTTGAATGTGGAGAGACACCAAGCACTACTTTCATGGTCATATGGAGAGTTTCTGTTGTCAAAGCTGCAAAAAGAAGCACTCACCCCACTCCCCCATTCCCAGTTCGCACTTTCTTGTACATTGGCAGCAGCCTGGGGACTTCCTAGCAAGCTGCCAGCTGTCGGGATATTTGTGCAGAGGCCGGGAGTACTGAAGGGCTTTGTGCCTCAGGATGCTGTGCTGGCTCTAAAGATTCAGCAACTGAACATTACAGAAAGATCAATACAACTTTTGGCTTTTTAAAGCCTAAATAAACAGTCTTTTTATTTGTAGTAATGCAAATTACTTTCTTGCTGAATCTAACTCAAAAGAATTCTACTGTCTTTTCTGCTAGGTAATGCACTTTCAGGTGAAGATCATCTGCATGCTAACCAGAGAAAACTTTTGCTTTACAAGTTGTGAACAGTGATAGTTCAGCTGACCATATCTTTCTTGATTATAGGCAGGGTTGTTTCACAATCTACCCCAGGAACACCACCAAAGACAATAACGATCTCTGAGAGTGGAGTTATTGGATCATCTTTGAGTACAACAACACAACAGACACCGAATAAAATAGCTATCTCTCCACTCAAATCCCCTAACAAGGTAAGAACCCTATTCTGGCTGCAGCCTTGTCTCTGCTGCGAAGGAAGCTCTGTGTTTGCATCTTTGCTGCAAGCTGTTTGTGATCAGCTGCTCCAATGTCTCCATTGTGAGTCACTATGCTCTGCTCTGCACTAGTGGACTAAGCTGGCCTAAGCTATCTCCTTTAATGTGATTTCAATACGCATTACTACATTAATTTACCATTCCTGTCACTTTTTGCCATTCCCTGAGCATTCATTCTGAGAGCAGTTGTTCTCTTCTAGCCAAGTGCTGAAATAATACTTTTTTTTTAAATTATTATTATTAACTTCTTAAGAATTCACCAGTCTCTTCAAGAGGAGATTTCAGTTACTTTATAGGTTAATATTTACCATCATTGCCTGGTGTTCCATAGATGACTTAGTCTTCACTGATCTTGACTGATATAGATGAGATTGGCAATGATTCTTGACAGAGTGGGACATGGGTATAGGCAGACAATTAGTAGGAAGGTAACTTGTGCATCATCAGTAGTGTTGCAGACAAGCATTGCAGTGACACTTGTGTCTTAGACCTGATAAAATTCCCTCGAAGAATAATATTGCTGGAGAAAGGATGAGTCTTTAGAGTAGGAACTAAGATATGCAAGCTAAGTACAATGTATGAAAACCAATGGGAGAATTAAGTTTTTCTTAGTTTGGATGTGCATTAGCTGTGGAATGTTACACAAATGGAACAAAGGACTTTTGTTTCAGAATTATTACTGAGCAAAGCAATATAGGGAAGCTGTAAAATAAATCTTACTCTAAGAATTATCAGGAGAGTGAGACTGAAAAGTCTCATAGTTACCACCTGAGTCTAGACAAATAAATTCTAAGTATCTTTTTTTTTAAAAAAAAAAAAGCTTCAAAAGCTGTGAATCTTTTTTAAAACTTAAAGCAGGAAATTTTTAAGAAGTAAGTAGAAAACCAACTGTGGAAGATGTCCTGGTTGCAACAGAAGGGCTGTGAGTATGTAGAATAGAGTAGTCGAATGACACACTGCGGAAAACTGGATCTTAGCAGAATCTGGAAACTTTGAAAATACTGATTAAGTTCTTCTACATTTGGTATGAATTAACAGTATAAACTGAGTTTATCTTTCTTGTTTCCATGCTTTAAAATTCCCATTGATCACGTAGCCATCATGGTGCCAATTATAAAGCTCTTTTTCCAAAACTTCATCCTGACAGTGCTATGGCTTCAGTGTGCAGTTTCAAACCAAAGCAGGTGGAGTGTTGGCTTTCTGCAGGGACCTTTCTGTGCTGGAAACTGGCAGTGCCTTGAAGTTTCTAACCTGTGTATATGCTGTGATTGTGCATTCAGGTTGCGCAGTGTGAGTTGTGATGAGAGTACAACCCTTCTTCACAGGAAGAACTTGATGTACTGTGGGAGAACTGTACCTCTCATGATTAGAGGGACATATATACAGAGGGTCTTGCATACTGCACAGAGATTTAAACTGCTTCTTTGTTTTGCCAAGCAGCTAACAGTGGTGTCAGTGGCCTCCCAGCCTCCCAACTCCCCCCAGAAGACGGTGGGCGTCCCACTGAATGTAGCGTTAGGACAGCAGATCCTCACAGTGCAGCAGTCAGCACCCTCCTCCCCTGGGAAGGCCATAGTCAACCACACAACCACGCAGGTACAGACTGACTTTTGTTTAATTTCTAGCATGTCTGCGTCTCATCTCATCACCTGTGGGAAAACTAGGGTGCTGATCTGCAAGCTGGCAGTGGGCAGACCCAAGGTGTTCCTGTAAAGACTTTTGTTTAAGTTGGCAGAGGAACAGGTGGTCCTCCCATGGAGGTGCAGGCTGGCAATAGCTGACAGCCAAGGGTGTACACGTAGAAAACAGGTGTCCAATCTGGAAAAGCCTCACTTGGAGCTAACTCTTGTCTCTGTATATTAAATTTCCCATGTTGTCTTAAAGACACACTGTCACAGCAGGAAGAATTCTTGGAGTAATTGATTCTTTTCCACCAGTGAACAATGCTTCTATGCTACCAACTAGGGCTGCTTTTGGCGTGTTTCTGAGGCTTGCAACAGTGGAGTTCGTATTGTGGTAAAGGTCTGCATAAGTAAAACTCTGTACTCTGAGACCTGCAGGATTATAAATCAGTTATTTTATTACTAGAAAAATACCAAGGTTCTCCCTATGGATTTTTGTAAATTGACTTTTGTAAATTACTTTTGTAAATTGACTAATGAAAGAAGACAGAATTGAGCTTTTTTGCAAACTACAGTTTGTTTTTTTAATCCCCTTTTTGTCATCTAAGGGGAATATTTTTCTGTCTTAATGTCTGTATTCCTGTTTTGATAAACACAAAGGATGGTGTGCGAGTGTAAGTAATAAGAAAGATGGGTATAGTAGGGAGTGGAAACAGTTGTATGCACTGCAAAAGATCCAAAGCTCCAGCAGATGTTGGTAGTCTTAGCATTGATTTTGTTAATAGGAATGGTGATACGGGGACATAAACACCAGCATGATTTGATATTTCAAAGTAAAACTGGCAAGATTGTTTTAAAAAGTTGTTAAAATATGAAATCACTCTTATGCGAGCAACCAAAGTGACCAATCTGAGATTCCTCTGTAGTATGCATATTGAGATGTGATCTAAAGCTATCTGAAACGTAAGGATTTCTCCTGTCTTCATAGTGTTCAAGAACATGCCCTTTGAAGAGCCATTGTTTAAATATTATATTCCCAGTTGTTCTTGGATGACAATCAGCAATTCATGTGCTAGATGGAACTTTGCCCAAGCTGATCTCTCTGTAATAACACGCTGTGACTGTGCTTGCAGACAGTGCTTATTTGCTGTTACTGTGTTGTTAAGATTTCAATACATTTAAATATATATGTTCATACACACCCCCTCCCAATCCCCCCCCCCCCCCCCCAAAAAAATCTTCTCTAATCTTCTCTAAAAGACTGGACTTCTATTTCCAGTTAAGTATGTGTAAATTGAGATTTTATTCCTGTAAGTGCTGACAGCTGGGATGCTAGGAAAAGGTTCTAAAAATTCATATTGTTGTATCAAATTTACCACAAAGATTTAACACAGTTGATAGGGATGTACTAATATCATTTCTAGTAGATACTGAGAAAAAATAGTTGAACTCCAAAAATAGCTGAGAACAAGGAAGAAGAAGAATTAACCCATGTTTGAGGTCACCAGAAAGGATGGTTAAAAAAGACTGTTATCAAGCTCATGCAGTCATCAGTGTGTATAAATATAATGAACATGATTGTCATCATCTTGTAGTTTGAGAGAAATTGGGAAGATGAGGTCTTGTGAATTCTACATGTACTGCTATCCCAGCTGTGAGGCAGTGCAAGTCTGCCAAAAAATCCAATTCTTTCTCCTTCTTGCTTTTATTATTTAGTAAATTTTTTTGCTACTCTTCATTGTTCTTGCCTCTTTCATTTTGCAGCCTAACTGCTTTCTCATCTCTTCAGCAATCAATATATGGACTCGGTTCCATTTCTACTTTGGCTGCACAATGATTTGTGTGTATTCATCACAATCTGTCCAGCAGGACTTGTCTGTACACACAGAGGTAAATCATAGTGCAGTCTAGCATGAACAGTTAGCAAGGAGTTCTCACTGTGTTGAGTTTTTTTATTAGTAGGTATGTTCTTGATTCGTTCCCTGCTTGATTTTGAGTACCAAGTCCTCTTTAGCTGATGTCTGATTTGGCATATGTTGTATCTTGAAAAGTAAACTGATTTGCCATATTTGGGCAAATGTTACTTTACTCAGGAGCTCACTGTGAAGAATTGAAAACAGCTGAGCTTGCTTTGCTCCAAG
This sequence comes from Perdix hodgsoniae, assembly GCA_035772895.1. Taxonomy (NCBI): domain Eukaryota; kingdom Metazoa; phylum Chordata; class Aves; order Galliformes; family Phasianidae; genus Perdix; species Perdix hodgsoniae. The sequence continues at coordinate 33,757,692 of JAPSGF010000002.1, forward strand.
CTTGGAGTGGCATTTAATCTCTTCCTCTTAGTCCAGAAATAAAATAATCAGGGATAACTGATTTGGTTCTCATAGATGCTAATTGATTAAAGAGTTCCTCACTAACAAATTGAGGAATAAATATGCTGGTGTTCTTTCTGCCTTAATAAAAGTAACCTTATATTCTCCTGGTTGATTTAATAGGCTGTGAAATCAGCAGTACAGGCCATTACTGTAGGAGGAGTGGGTACATCTCAATTCAAGACAATTATTCCCTTGGCAACTGCTCCGAATGTTCAGCAGATTCAGGTACCTGGAAGCAAGTTCCATTATGTCAGACTTGTTACTGCCACAACAGCCAATAGTTCAACCCAGTCGGCCAGTCAGAATCCCAGTACGAATACACAGCCTCTCCAGCAGGGTAAGTGCTGGTGCTAATGTGTTATCTGAAGTTTTTCTTCTTTTTTCTAGTTTGCCTTTTGAGGGTTAAAATAGTCACGTCATAGAAATCTTACTAAACTAAGAGATGTACTTGTTTGTGTGGTAAATTTTGAAAGGTTTCATTTCCTACTGTTAGCTCAGGTTTGTATGTGGAAAAGCCCATCTGTGACAAGTTGATCTGTAGTTGGGCATGAAACCTTGGAGCTATTTAGGATGCTTTTGCCTAGGTTACAGATTTTTGCGTATGACTTCTGGCAAGTCCCCCATTTTCATGATAAAAACGGGAAGCCATGACAGTCCACGTGTATCTTGGCAAAATGCTGCCGTGTTAAAATCCTTCAGTATAAAATGTGTTGGAAGTGCCAAATTTCTCTGCTGGTTTCTGTCCATGCTTTCTAAAGATGCTGTGGAATGAAGATGTCAAAACAAGCTGTGGTTTTGTTGTTTCCTCTTGGCAGAAGGAAACAGAGTCCAGAGGATCTCTGCATCTAAGCTGTTTTTTAAACCATTGCTATGAAACATGCATGTACACTTCTGTAAATAACTGTTTACGCAGTATCTAATGCTTCTGATTAAAAAGCACCTGTGAGTTTGGTCAGTAATTATGCAGAGATCAAGTATTCTTACGTTTTGTACATGTGAGAGTCTTGATGTCTCAACTGTGGACTGAGTGAATAACGTGTGATGATCTGATGTTGTCTTTTTACCAGCAAAGCCAGTGGTGGTAAATGCAACCCCAGTGCGGATGTCTGTTCCCATAGTGCCGGCACAGACTGTGAAACAGGTAAGCTCAGCATAAGTGCATGTTACTGACTTGTTTCAAATGGAAGGAAAAGTCCAATTCCAGCACAGTCATGAAATGTTCCATTAATGCAAATGTATTCTGAAGGAATATTCTTCTTTCATGAAGTCTTACTTCGTTTTCAGGTGGTGCCCAAACCCATCAACCCAACTTCCCAGATAGTTACAACAAGTCAGCCCCAGCAAAGACTAATTATGCCAGCCACTCCACTGCCACAGATACAGCCCAACCTCACTAACCTGCCCCCAGGCACTGTACTGGCACCAGCACCTGGCACAGGAAATGTTGGCTACGCAGTCCTTCCAGCTCAGTATGTTACACAGGTATGGTCTTTGTTATTTATTTCTGAATTAAGCTATGCTGTTATGGGACATACTGTTTTCCTTTTGAAAGTTCTTGCTCTTCAGCAAGGTGTAAAGATTAATTGTATTCTTTCTCAAATTGACAATTCTCTCTCAAAATTTCTCAACACTGACAATTGTAAAGGAGAATAAATAAACCCTGCTGCTCAAGGCTGATTAGCCAGTCTTTTTGAACAAGGATTCTACCAGCCTGTGGCATCACTGGTACCAGCCTTAATCTTTGGTTCCACTTTGGTTTTGTTAAAGCTATGGTTTGTCCTAAAAAAGACTAGTACTTGTGTCCTTCCTATCCAGTTATCTCTTAAAGTAAATGATACCAACTTCTGCAAATTTCAAAATCTGTGTTTACAAGCATATTATTTTCAGAACAGTATCTGGAAAGCTAATCAAAAGAGCGTCTACAAATCCTATTGAGCATACTTAAATTTCTTTCATGTTACCCTATGTAATACATATAACTTTTGTGTTTTTGTTAGCTACAGCAATCATCATATGTATCTATAGCAAGCAACACTGGCTTCACTGGGACATCCAGTATCCAGTCCCAAGCACGGCTACCATTCAATGGGTGAGTATTTCCCAAAGAGGCTTGGGGAGGAGGGGAAGACAACAACAAAATCACTGCATACAGGCTGCTGAACTTCCTTCTGCTTTCAGCACTGTTGGGGTAGTAGGTTTTTTTCTGAATTTTGTGTGGTTCTAAAGAAAGATACTACGTTGAGTTTACCACCTCTGACTAAAAGAGATGCATCTAGCTAACAGTTGAGCCATTCTCTTGATCAGAGCCTTTCCAGGCCCTAGCCCCTGTTGCAGAAAGTTGACTTGAAGGTTCCCCTTGTGCTTGGTCCTCATCTTGCATCAGTTCCTGGGGGCTACAGGCTATTTCTTGACATTGCTAGAAAGATGTGCTTAGCGAAACAGGAGCATCTAGCTTAGCATGCACTAAAATCTAACCAAGCAGCAAAATGCAACTGAAACCTGAAAAGGATCCTAGCAATAGGCTTAAAGTCCTTTTTAGTCTTGCATTTTTCTTCAAAAGATGAAAACAACAGCTAACGTGGATTATTTTCTCTGTGCTGAGCCAGCTGCCTTAGTTGTTATTTCATATTTTTGTGTGCTGGAAACTGTGTACACTAAGGTGCTTTTTGATGCTGCGACCAAAACTGTGATGCAAACTAATCCCTAATCCAGCTACAGCTATTCAAATGATTGGGTTTGATTTAATCTCAGAAATGTGCAGTAATTGCTGAATGCATCTCATGCAGCCATCAAAAGAGATTAATGACACAAAATCCTAGTTTTTAAGAGCTGTTAAAGCCTACGTTTGATACAAAATTCACCTTTAAACCTAAGGCAGTGTTTTGGCTTGCTTGCCCATTGCTTCTGGATTTATTTTTTTTATTTTGTTCCAGTTTGTACAAAGGTGAGGATATGATCCTGTTCTATGAACCTTTTTTTGGACCTAGTACCCTTATACATAGAGAAGTTCTAAGGAAACTTTTTCTGACTGCATAGTGCAGTGTATCCTCTAGCTTTAAACTTCATTCATGCAGACATGCAGACAGATTTGCAGTGAATAACCAGCTCTTTTTGAATTGGAAAAGCACTGTATATAATGGTCACTTACTATCAGCCAAAAACCTAATAGAAAGGGAACATGAAGGTTTTTCAGAGTTTGTATTATGTCCCACTTACTTGAATTTAAACTAGGAAGAAACTGATCAAACTGTGTGTATAAATAGATGCCTTTTTTTTTTGCTCCTATAGAATAATTCCTTCCGAATCTGCAAATCGGCCCCGGAAGCCTTGCAATTGTACAAAGTCTTTATGTTTGAAATTGTAAGTACATCTTGTTTTTTTTTTTATCCTTATTTTTGACACTATTTATCCCAAGAATCAAAAGATGTTTTTAAGTATGTAAGAAATGTTACATCTATCTTCTGACATAAAGTTATTGTTGACATTGATGGGGATGTTGCCATGCATGTGCCATCGTGCAGCTCATGTGAGCTGTATAGAACCTACCATGTCATAAACTTCTAACCTTGCATCCTTGTGCATGATAGAGCCAATTCTGCTCAGCAGCTGGAGTTGCATTTTTGCTGTTAGTGACATTAATCCAACAGTATCATCAGTGCACGCCTACTGTACTTTAGCAAATCGTATGAAAAATGGTACAAAATATGAAGTTCTACAGCAAAATTGGGCTGTTTAGTTTGTTGTTTTTTCTGTTTTGTTATGTTTCAGGAGGGGGAAGCAGTGTTTGTTTTAAACACTCAAATAGGTTAGTGATTTTTAAGAAGTCAAAGGCTTGGTATTCCTCTTAACATTTATTTTTTCTGTTCCATTTAGTGTTTGTAACAAGTTGACATAAAACATCTTAAGTTTAGGAGTTGCTTTGTTGTTGTTTTTAACCTAAGCAGGGTCATTATACAGATTTCTGTACAATAAATATCAGGCAGAAGTATTAATCTGTGCTTCCATGAGAGTTAGACAAAGAAGAAAAAAATCAGTGGCGTGCTTCTCAAAGGAAAATGATTCAATGGTATCTGAACCTCTTTTAAGAAATTATTTTTTTTTCATTGTGGGTTTGTTTCCACGTAACAGACCCCACACTGTGTTGGGGTGTTCCCTATACTTCCTAGTCTCAAAATCGTCTGCTTCATAAGAGGCAGGATAAACAGGAAGAGGTTTAGTTGTTCTGTTGTTTACTCTTCGTTTTACAACATACATGCTTGTTGCCTTCATGGTGCCGAATGTATTTTAGTCTGGCTCTTGAATGCTCTGGAAACTCTGGGAGAGTAATGAACACAGACTCTCAGTAGAATTAGAATATCAACTGAATGGGATCAGCAATTTCCATCAGCTGTTGTTGGAAGTGGTACTGGGAGGATAGAAGCCTGACAGAGTTCCTGATGGCTCAAAACCATGCTTGAGCTGAGGATGAATGTGGTGTGCTTCCATATATCAGGCCTGTGGGGTGTACCCGGTGGTGGGACCCTGGTTTTGGCAGAAGGTAACACAGGTACATAAGAGACAAAGTAGTAAGTCATTCCAGTCACTATTTTACTGCTTCTTATTTATGTCCTTGTCCCTTTAAAAAGTCTTCAATAACTACAGCTTTGTCCTCATTCAGATCCTTTCCATAATTACCTGTGCTTCAGAGCCTATGAGGTGTACCCCTTGCTGATCTTCTGTCCCTGCTTTTGCTGACTCTGCAACACTTCACAGCTCAAAACAGCTTATAGGCAAAGTTAACACACAAGAAAACAAAAAGACTCACTGCTGTGTTAATGATGTGCATGTTCATTTGCCTGTTACTCGGTACTCCAATCAGTTGTTCTGTTTTGACAGTATGGGAGCTCCTCAAGGCTGTTTTGAACTGGCTGGGTCAGGTTAAGCCTACAAGATGGCTGCAGCAGAGCATCTCTTGGTGTAGGACAGTCATCCAAGTAGTGCTGTGAAACAAAAACCCACTAGCTTCTCCTGCTGCTGTGAAGACTTGAGCTTTGCTAACATCAGCTTGAGATAGATACTCTTGAGCTGTATGCCCTTAGTTTGCAAAATAAACCTGCACTGGGAGATTTAGTTGTGGGGGTTGAGGCTTGTCCCACTTGTTTATATGGAGCTTTGCACAAGATGTCCTAGACCTTTATTGGTGTGTGTCACCAGACTAGAAATGTCTGGTGCTGCCATTGGTGCTACACTGAGGTAATGGTTGTGCTTGTTAATACTTTCTGTAACTTCCATTTCAGGTATTGTGATTGCTTTGCAAATGGTGAATTCTGCAATAACTGCAACTGTACAAATTGTTATAACAACCTGGACCATGAAAATGATAGACAAAAAGCAATAAAGGTAGGAAGTCTATTTTTCCTAGTTTTGAGGTTGTTGAAGTGAAGAGCATGTTCCATTCATATAGAATTTAGTGTGTTTCTGAATGGAATTGTGATGGGAAAACTGTCTATGTATTTTGCCTCCGAAGATAGCTTGTATCAAAGGAAATAGCTTGTGCCTTCTGAAGTCAGGTGGATGTTTAACACCCTAATCTCCTCCCACCTGTGCATGGTGTAAGCTGTTGCACTGCACCTTTGATTTCTGCGCCCCCATATGCAGTGACTGACCCTTTGGGTCTGCATTGACAGGCTTGCCTTGACAGAAACCCTGAAGCCTTCAAGCCCAAAATAGGGAAAGGAAAGGAAGGAGAATCAGATCGGCGACACAGCAAAGGGTGTAACTGTAAACGCTCGGGATGTCTCAAAAACTACTGTGAGTGTTATGAGGTAAGAAGCGTTATGTCATCCTAAAGGCTTCAGCTTTTTCCATTCAGTGCTGCAACTTCACTGTTGAGCTTTGCCTCTTCCTCTTGCTGAAACTGCCATAATGGTTTTGATCTATTTTTCCTACTCACAGTTTACATCTAGAAAGCTGTATGCATTGCAGAGTTGTTCACTCCTGTCCTGAGCTTCAGTTTAAAACATGTAGCAACTCTGAACTCAGGCTTGGATTTGTCCTTACTGAAGAGTAGTATTTTTCTAAGGAACTCTACAAATCTTACAGAAAGAAACATACACCACCATGTCCCTAGGTGCTCTATTAGTTATTACAGCATTACACAGGTAATCCAGGATGGATCATGTCTGTGGAAGCCAAAAGCAAAAGTTTGATCAGTCTGCTGATCAACACAGTTTGTAGATGTGGGGATAGTTGCAGACTGATCTCTCAAATAGTAGAACTGCTCAATTCTACTGAAAACAGCAGATTGGGAAAGAAGGACAGGAGTGGGAAACTGTTGGTTTGCAGCAGATGAAGCATAAATTCTGGGAAGGCATCTCACTTCAATAAGAATTTGAAGAGAAGACAGGGCTTCTTCTAGTGGATCTAGAAGCTCTAATTAATAAGAGACTAAAACAAGATGACCCTTCTCCTGTGGTTAATCATAAAGAATGTCTAAATCGTGATGGGTTTCTCATCTTTCCTTGGTTTCTTTCAGGCAAAAATCATGTGTTCTTCCATATGCAAATGTGTTGGCTGTAAAAATTTTGAAGAAAGCCCAGAGCGGAAGACATTGATGCACTTAGCAGATGCTGCTGAAGTTAGGGTCCAGCAGCAGACTGCTGCGAAGACGAAGTTATCTTCCCAGATCTCAGATCTCCTCACGAGGCCAACACCAGCACTCAGCAGTGGTGGAGGGAAGTAAGTTAACACAGCCCTCAGTTTTGCTTGGTTCTAATGTACTTTTCCTGATGCATGTGACAGGTATGTTCCTGTCATCTTTGAATGTTATCTGCATAAGCTGTAGGACCAGGAGTATTCAGGTAACTGAAGTCTTTTGTCTCTATGAAATCTAGTGTGTGCAAAGCTTGGCTGTATTCAAGTGTGTAAATAAGCATTGTTTTTTCATGGTTGTTGTATGCTGCCAGAAAACAAGAAATATATATCCAATTACTGAGTGCATATAAACTTCAGGTTGCCCATATGCAGAAAAACTATCCAGCTTTTACTATACCTGGGCATTTCAAAATCTGTTTTGCAGCGTACCTCGATGGCAGCAAGAACAAAGCAAAAAATGCCTGCCTGTTCATTTAACTCAAACTGTGGCTTGTAGGCTGCCTGTTGGGGTGAGTGGATGTTTTGTTTTGTTTCAGGCTGCCCTTCACATTTGTAACCAAGGAGGTAGCTGATGCAACCTGTGAATGCCTTCTGGCACAGGCAGAGCAAGCTGAGAAGATGGGCAAGTCGAAAGCAGCAGCGGAGCGCATGATCCTGGAGGAGTTTGGACGCTGTTTGATGAGAGTTATTAACTCAGCAGGGAAGTCCAAAAGTGACCCTTGTGCCATGAACTGCTGACGCGTGCACATGAGCCACAATGAAGCAAACTGAACAGAACACTTAAGGCACAGGGACACTTTGATTTGGAATAGAGGATTTAGTAACACTTGCCAATTTGGTGCTTGTTTTAATTGACTTGCAGAAGATTAAACAAGAAAATATTTTATAACAAGATTTAAAGCCTTTTAAGTCTTAGCTAAATTCTCTTCTACATAAGATGACTCCTAAAAGACATTTTTTCTTCCTGATGTACAGCTTTTAACTTGGGTTTCTTAAAAGAAAAAAAGAGTAGGTGTTTTCTTCCCTTTCCCCAAAAATAACTGCCTGAAGGGCATATATAAATTATTATAATATATTATTTACAGTACATAAAGTTGTGTTGCTTTGTGCAGGAAAACATGTGATAACAAAGATACTTAGGCAACAGGCCCGCAGTGAGGAGTATATGTGTATCAGTCACTTCTGAAAGGAAATGTGTAAAAATCAGCATCTGAATGGAAGGTAGTACCTACACTTGGGACCTGACACAGCATAATCTCTTAGTGAGCAGAGCGGTATAAAATACAAGGCAAGTATACAGTGGTTGCTTGCAGGTTTATTGTCAACAAATGTTTGGGAACCTCGCTAGACTGGGCCCTAAGGAATTCTGAGGCAATAGAATAAATAGAAAATTTTTGAGATGATCATGGATGAAAGCTCCATGTTTTGGTGTTTGCTTGGTTATTTTTAATGGAACTCAGAGCCTAAGATAGTGGTCTGCTCTTAAAAGTGAGGAAGAACAGCCGTGTTGCAATGCTACTCTGTCTGCCTGTGCAGCAGGCAGATGCTGTTGCTTGGGTGAAGTTTGGTGTTCAGTGCTCTGCAGCAGCTCAATCCTCTCTGCAGGTAATGCTGTGCAGGCTGTTGTGTTTTCAAGGATTAAGCTGTTTCCATAGGAAGATATTTGAGCCTGAGTAGGTGAGGATCAGTGGAGATAGGAGTGCTGCATTTGTCTTAATGAGGACTTAGGACAATCTGAATCTGAACTGATCTGCAAATGCAGGAGGAGATACTGTGTTCAGCCTGGTTGTGGGTCTTCATGGTGCTACTTGCAATTGTGGTGGTTTATTTGGCTTTTAAAGGTTTTGTGTTTGGGTTTGTTGGGTTTTTATGAGGGCTGTTTAGAATGATGGAGAGCACAGTGATCACAGAAGATGCTAGCACAGAGTCAAGATTGCTGCTAAAACAGATGTATGGATCCTTTGGCTCAAAAAAAAAAAAAAAAAAAGGAGGAAAGGGAGGAAAGTATACCAACAAAACACAAATCAAGTAGAGCTGTGTATGTTGAATGGGACAGGGGAATTTTCCAGTATTTGTTACAGGCAGTCTCAGATCACTTTTTTGATAGTAGAACATCTTTGCAAAATCAATCTCATAGGTTACTTACTAATGTGAATGTCAATAACCATGTTTAATCACCGGCATTTTTAACAACTTTCTGTTCCTGGACAATGTAGCTAGGTCTTTCCAAAAAGGATTTTGTATCTTCATGTAAAACTGTAAACACAGAGAGATGCAGCAGAGCTCTTCCAGGTTTTCTAGCAGACCCAAATGCCTACGTGTGTGTGATGGCAGAAAGATGGAAGGAGGCTTCTGCTCCCCCTAGAATGGCTTGCGGTCACAAAGAACTGGAAGGTGGCCAGCAGCAATGGAAGGCCTATTAAGTGGCTGTTGGAGACCAGATCTGGACAACTGGTCACTATCAGAAAGGCTCTGTCTGGTAGTAACATCTCCCTGATTGTAAACTGTAAGTATATTAGTGCAAATCTCTGGAAAGGGAATCCATCCATCTCTTCTGTAAGTAAATGTCTGTTTTGTTTTTTTCTGTAATTAAGACTTGGGTTTATTAAACGTCAGTACAATAACTTCTTACATGTACAAGGGCTGCTCTGAAAGTAATGCCTCCTATTTTATTATGCTAGCCCAAACTAGTTAGTGGCGTGGTAGGAGAGGTTGAACCTTTCTGCCAACATTCTGTTGGGGCAGTCTGACAGAAGGACTTCTGGCATGCGGGTACATATGAGGCAAAAGTGTATCACTAAATTCCTTCATGCAGAGAAAATGGCACCCATTGACATTCACCAACTCTTGCTGAGTGTTGATGGAAACCAAGCAGTGGATGTGAGCACAGTGAGGTGGTGGTTGTGCATTTTAACAGTGGCGACTGTGGGTCACCTCTTTTGGTGCAGATTTCTACGAGCGTGGCATATGGGCCCTCGTTCGTTGCTGGTGAAAATGTGCAGCTAAAAGTGGTGGCTGAAAAAGTGTTGCAGCTGAGAATTTGCTCTATCAAATACTGTTGCTGTGCTCTTTATTGCAGTTTATGTGGAAATAAATGAGGTATTACTTTCAGAACAACCTACATAGTGCAGATATTCAGTTTATTTCTAGTGACTTAATGTAGAATGTCCAGTAAGATTTGTATAAATGTAAATTAGTGTAAGTGAATAAAGTAATAACTACTTACATTATTTTTCAAACAGATTGCAATATGCCTTCTTTTGTTTAGACTTCAGTCCATGTTAATTTTGTATATATTATGTGTCCTTCTCTAAATTGCACCTTTTGTGATGTGTATTTATATACAGTGTGCAGAAACTTGTGAAATTTAGATTACAGTTGTAATTATGTATGATGGCATTGCTTGAGAATATTTTGCTTCTAAAGACTTTGAAGGTGCAATCAAAAGCTCTTAGTTTTTCAATTTTGTTTTGAGCAAGCTTTCTCCAATATTAAGCTGGGATTCTTCTCTTCCCTTTTCACTGGTGTAATATGTACGGATTGGGTTTTGTACTTCCTTAGCCATTTGCATCAAACTGCTGGACAAGATTGACAGTCAAGCTCATGCAGTTGTGTGAAAATAATTGGGAATGGGACAAGGGTTCATTTTGTAGTTCTGTTTACATCTGAAAGTAGAAAAACTAAATTTATATTTACTAGACCTATTCAAAGAATACACTTTTCTATATTGTAAAAATAAAAGTCAGATAAATCACAAAGAAAATAAACATTTATACTATTCTGTAAATGTTTAGTACTGCCTTGACTTTCCAATACATGATTGAATGCTACCAGAGATAAACCATTGGTTATTAGTGTACTTTCACACCTTGCCATGCATGGCATGTAACAGTGCAGCTAGTGTTCTGGCTCTTGGCACTGTGAGATGGTATCAGGCCGCAGGAGCAGCCCTGGAGATGTGGCAGCAGCTCCAGTGAGTGTAGATTGCCAGCATCTGCAAAAAGGAGGATGAGCAAGCACAGGGAAAGCAAACACGGTTTCATGTGATAATTCGTGAACTTGAAAATATGTGTTGGCAAGGATGCAGTAGAAGACTGAGAGAAGAAATTATTATATCAAAGTGATTTGAGTGAGTTTGTATGGACTTCAGAAGTGCAGAGTGCTGGCACAAGTGTGGGTGCTTCAGAGATGGTGAACATCTGCATAGGGAGATGGTGCTGAGAAGAAAGACTGTGAACAGGCGCAGTAGAGAAAATTCCCTGGCAATAACTGCAGCATTACAAATACTCAGCAGTTCCTCTGAAACCTGGCAGTTCCTGGGGTGTGAGAACAGCTAAAAGCATTTCTGCTGGGCAACAGCTGGTCTGTATTTTTGGAAATGAATGTTTAATTTGCACAGAACTCCTATAACAACTGTCAAGCTTTCTTTGAATATCAGATGGCTTTCTTAGGTTATCTGGTAACTGCAACTTGTTTTTCTTGGTTTGTTTGTTTTTTAATAATGTATTTCTGGCTTAGGCCTAATTCTGCTAAACCCTGGGAAACTTCAGCAGTGTTTTGAAAACTGTTTCAAATCAATATTTAAGTGAAGTGCAGAAGGATGGATGAACTATGTTGGTCAGGGCACCACTGAAGGTCAGAGTCCCATTCACATTTTTTGTCTACGAACATCCCCTTGGGGAGAAGGCTCAGTCTGCATCAAGCAAGACAGACTCACTGATGTAAACAGGAAGTGGTAGCAGGCATCTATCCAGCCAAAAAAATATGCAGCGAGGAAGTGCCTGCTCCCCTATGACTCATCTTGTCTTGTGGCTGGAGGTTTAGGCAGTGCAAATATTCTAACTCAAGTGCAGTAGCATGCAGCTTAACCAACCATAGGGATTCTGGAAGTGTTTTCTGTTAACCCAAAAAATGCATACATATGAGGAGAGATGTTTTCCTGTGTAATGTATTCAAGCTGAAATGGTTCCGTGGCAGTTAATGATGGCTTTTTGCATGGGTAATTGGACTGGACAGCCAGAGAGTTTTGTGGGAAATACTACTCTCCCCTTTCCATGGATGCAACCTCTGTTCTGTGTAGCAAAAAGTGAGCAGTGCAACAACAGTTAGACAAAAATCCTGTTGGAGGCAAAATGTAGCATACCAAGGCAGCTTCCTCATCACAGTACTGAACCGATTGAAGAAACCTTGCCTATTGCTTTGTTCAAGGGAAACAGTGCCTAAGGATGAGACAGACTTATCTTGCAGCTCAGGGCACAAGCCAAGATGGAACACCAGCTCTCGGATGAAGGGCTGTGCTGCACAGTGACTGGGGAGATCTCATGGGGGCCATGTATGGGTCCTGAAACACTCCCCTTGCTGCAGCATGCCTGTACATAGATGTGTGGTGCTCCTGCACAAGTGATGAAGTAGCACTGCCCTTGTGCCTCGAATGACAACAGTGTTTGCTTCACGTCCACTACCTCGTTTGCGAGACACGTGGGTTTAGCTTTGCAGTTGCTGTAGTCTTCTCTTCACCATGTTCTACACTTAAACAGCTTGCATGCCTGGCTCATCAGATCTACGTACAACTCAACTCCCATTTTGTTTCCATATGATTTATTTCTGTTTTTAAGCATTTTTCCTTCTAAGTCTCTTACTTCCAGCTTATTTTATCACAAATCTGCTAATAGTAAAATCAAGTTAGCAGCACAGCAATCCTCTGCCCCTTGCAATATGGATGTATCTTCTTTCCTAGCAAGAGTGCTTGCAACACTATGCTAGCCAGCATGCAGGACCAGACCATGCTGTCCCTTGTGACCTCCCAGGCATTTTAAGCAACTGCTCCCTATCCTGATTTGCCCGGAGTTGCATGAAATATGTGGCTGCTTCACAGGGTTGCTAGATGGACTTGCTTGCTTTGCCTACTCAGACTGGGGTCAGACCATTCACAGTGTCCCAAGTCATGACTCATCAACACTAGTTTTGCCTGGTAAATCATGGAAGGAGACCAGGTGGGTTGCTGGCACCTATTGCATGGATCTGGCCACTGAGCCTCAATGGAGGACAGCAATAAAAAATCATGATCCTGCATGGGTTTGGCTTGACCAACAGCTACCTAGCTGTGATAGAAACAAATGCTTTCCCTTTACTCTCTTCAATGTGTGCCTGCCACAGTGGTAACTGAAGTTCAATTTTTGGGCTTGGTTTGTTCTGATGTTTAAGTAACATTCTGCTATTCCCTTCACTAAGATTGTGTAGTGATTGTCAGTGTGCAACTCCCCCTCAAATAAATGCTTAGAAAGGGAGGGGAAGAGATGGCTTTGTCCCAGAAGCTCATGGAAAAATTTCTGTCCTAGAGACAAATAACATAACTTGGAGTTCTTGTTGTCATCTCCCAATGGTCTGTGCCTGCTCAGGACTTGTTCAAAAATGTATGTGACATAGTGCACACTTGCTGAAGGCAGGCTTAGTCCATGTAACTTCTTGATGTAGAGCACTGCTCCACACCTTAGCCTGCTATCTGACTCAAAGAGAGCTGCAACACAAGCCTCACATTGCAAGTTGGAGGCTAATTGCTCAGCAACTAAGCCTGCAGCAAAGGTGATGCTCTGCTTGTGCAGCGATAGGTCTGTAAGTGCATTGCATAGAGGAGAGTCACGCAAAAGAAGGCCAGCACAAGGGAGCTCTGCTGCCAGCATTCGCCTGTGAGCTGGGTTATACTGAGAACAAATGCTGCCCAGGGTAAGGCCTGTTCTGTGAGACAGGGACAAGTCCAAGCTGCTTATATTTGCTGTGCTGTGCAGAGTGTCTGGCACCAGGCTGCAGCCAGCCAGCACTTTGCGGTAGGCAGCCTGAAACATGGCACAGGTGGGGTTCCCACTGCCAGCGCTGCAGGCTTGCTGGAGAGCCCAGAGAAACTGCTCCAATGGGTCAAGGCTGAAGGCAGAGGCCAGGAGGTGGTGGGAAGAAGCACTCTCTTGTAGCACAGGGTTGCTGTAAAGCCATTTGAGGCTCTCAGCATTGAGCAAAAAACTCAGAAAGCCCAGTCTGCGTTTGCTCTTAATAACGTATCTCCCTGTAGAGTCTGTTAAGGTAACCAAGAAGCTCTTGGCCTCATGGAAGAAGGGGCTGATTTTGTTGTAATTTCCAGCTAGCAAAGGCCCCTTCAGTCCACTGCCACAGGGACCTCTGCCATGAAAGACATCACACAGACGGCTCATCATACGCAGAAACTTGACGGTACCACCACAGTTCTGAAATGAAGCCAGGCCCAGCTTCTGGAGGTGCTCCAGTGCATCAGCAACGCCCTCACTGAACAACTGGGCAGCAAGGTTGACCTTTAGCTGGTAAGTCTCTTCACTCTCTGGATGGCCTGGCCTGGGCCCTAACAGCTTTTTCTCCTGTAAAGTTGCCAGCTCCACCACATGCTGCCACTGCACAGTGTCACTGAGCCACTGTATCTTCTGGAAGTACTGCAGTGCGTTCCTTATCAACTGGAGAGCATGACAAACATCAAAGAAGAATGCAATGTAGTGAGTGGAGCTGGGTGGGTGATGGAAAGCACAGCGGATCTTTTGGGGGTTGATCCTGACCCCCAGAGCTCTTGCCATCTCAGCCCCGCATGCAGTGGCACCCGATGTCACGGCCAGCACTGTGACACCAATGTTGTTCAGCTTACTGATGGCCTGACGAAGCAGCTGAGCCAGCAGGCAACCAGTCACGTTGCTCACAAAGAAGTAGCCGAGGGGAGCCCTCCAAGGGCTTGAGATACCAGCTGCCATGACAACTACCGCTTCTGAGGCCAGCGGAGCTTCATCAGCATCAAGGCTGCCTGCTCCCAAGTCAACAAAGCCGGTCAGATGCTGGGTCTGCCGGTCCCACTCCTGGCACTTCTGCAGGGCCATATCCTGTACCATCAGGGCACAGTAGCAGTAGGCCTGTTCCCCTTTTTCCACCTTTTCTTGAAGCTGGAAGAACATATCATTGCTGAAGCCTGGAGCGGCAGCATCGTTAGACAGCCAGCTGGAAAAAAAAGAAGCGTGTGGTTAGGGGATGTGCTTCTGAGAAAACTGAAGCAACAGCCAGCACCGTTCATCACTTTATAAAAACTGTCAGGCATGTAAAGAGCTGCAATGCAGACCCAGCCAGCACACAGTGAGCTGAAACACGTGTTTCTTTCTTGCAGCCCAGTGATGGAAAGTCAAACAAAATTTTCAATGTGGAAAGAAGAAAGTGGGTTCCTGCCTCTAAAGTAGAGATTAGGACAACAGAAAAAGGAAACTGAGCAGAGTACAGTGCAGCACTGCAACGGCCCAGCAAAGCCAGGCTTCTCTCCACAGCATGCACTTTCTCCCTGCTGGAAACCTTAATCTGGTTGAGAAGATCTTGGAGCTTAACCCTACTCTGTTCAGTCCATCATGTCCCCCAGCACCCCCCTTAAGGCAAAGTCTGTGGAGATGCCAGGGATCTTCTTCAATTTTTATGTTGTACACTGTTACTTCACCCCTTGCTAATGCCTCTGGCAGCACTACAGGTTACGGATTCTCAGCCCATGCACTTACTTGCAAAGAGTTATGCAAGTCAATTGTATGTTTTGGAAATGTCTCCCATAAATTAGAATCAGACGTTTCCAAGTTCTCAGCTACTTCCCTCAATCCTCATGTGGCAAGGTAAGAAAACCCAAGCCTCTATCCTGTCTGCTTGGTGTTTTCCTTCTCTTCCTCAAGTTCTCTTCACGTCTCTTCCTTTCCTGGTCCCGTTTTTTACATTAGATATTTTTGCTTTCTGTGGACGCAGCCCTGTCCAACTCTCTGGGCTGCTGGAGCAGTACAGCAGGTGCTTGCTTAGCTCTTGCTTCTATTTAAGGGCCATTACTCACAGTTCTCTTCCTGCCTATAAGTGGCAAATCCCTCCCTTCTCTCACATCTATGCTCTGAATTCTAAGAGCACGGATTGAACAGTACTTCTGTGCCCGCATGTCAAAGTGGAGGCAGAGGACCTCGGCCTTTTTGTGGTCCTTTGTTTCTGCTACACCATATAAATTACCCACAGAACCTGAGATCCTTAAATTAAGCTTCCGTCACATCAAAACAGGGGCCAGAGTGCTTTGCAGCTCAACGGGTTCCCTGGAAGTGCTCACGCAGGGCTTGTGCCGCATACACAACCCGTCACCTCGCACACAGAAAGGCTGGGGGCAGACTTGCTTGGTCAGGCTGGCGGGATGCGGCAGGGGAAAAACCTTCCTCAGCTGCTCGTAGGCGGCGCGGTGGCGGAGGTGCAGCAGGCAGGCGAACTGTCTCATGGCAGGGCAGTACTCGGCAGGCCGCCTCCAGCGCCGGGCGCCACGGGGCAGATCTGCTCACAAACACAACACCGAGAGAGCGGGCAGCAAGGAGCCGGGAGGGCGGCGGGGAGCGGGGCCGGGCCCTACCTGCAAACAGCGCCCGCAGCACTCGCAGCGCGGCCCGCGGCAGCCCGCGGCGCGCCGCCAGCTTCCGGACGGGCCCGCAAAGGCGGCGGGGGCCGGCGGCGGGCGAGACCGGCCCAGCCCCGCTGCGGCTGTACGTGTGGTCCTGGCTCCGCAGCGCGCTCCGCAGCGGCACTTTCCGCGGGTGGCCGCGGGGCGGCTCCTAGGGCGGAACGGCGGCCGTTAGCGGCGGCTGGAGGTACTCAGCGGCGGTCGGGAGCCGTTCCAACCCCTCTCCCTCAACGCACCGCCAAGGGGAAGCGGGAGGGCACGGCCCCCCGCCGCAGCTTGCGCCGCAGCCCGTAGCGCTCGAAGTCGGCCTCGGCGAAGTGCCGCGAGCAGAGGATGGCCCCGGGCCCGGGGCTCCAGGCCCGCCGGCTTCGCGGGTCCAGCCGGTTGACGGCGCGGATCCACTCGCGGCGCTGCGCGGCGTCCACCGGGAACCTGCGGGTGGAGAGGGGTCGGCAGGCCGGGAAGCGCCGGAGGCTGCGACCCGCCGCCCGCACTCACTGGTGGAAGGAGATGCCGCGCTCCCGGCTCCGCCCGTTGTCGCGAGCGCTGCAGCCCAGCGCCGAGCAGCTCCGCGTCATGGCGGCCTCATCGCGCGCCGTCGCCCCGCGCTCATTGGGCGTCTCTTCCCGCCCGCCCTCCTGGTCTTTATCGCTATTGGCTCTTCGGCTTTTCCCCCGGAAGTGGATTTGGAGAGACCGCGCCGCACTTCCGTCTCGCTGCGACGTACGCGCAGCAGGGAGACGTCCCGGAGACCAATTAGAGGCGCCTGCAGAGAACAAAGCAACCAATGGCGAGCGGTGATCCTCGCGACCAATAGCAGCGCCGCTTCCGCCTCCTTTATATGGCGGGGCGGGGAGCGGGAGCGCTTCTTTGCGCCGCGCGGTGGTAGGGGCTGATTGCAGCTGCTTAGCTGAGCGATGCCCGGCGGCGGGGCCGTACTCTACGGGCGCTCGGCCCCGCGGCGCCATAGGGTTGAAGCATCGCCTTCTCCCAGCACGGTGCTCGCCTGCTGAACAGCGTGGGGGATGCAGCCGACGGCCCGGCTGGCGGTGAGAGGTCAGCTGCGCCCCCTCAGAGTCTAAAGTAAGAAAATAACCGTCAGAAAGGGGCGCCCTGGGCTCGGGCGGGGCGGGGGCCCGTCCGATGATGAACCTCAGTGCTGTTCACATCCTGACACACCGTGACGAGCGCTGTCGAGCTGAGGACGGGCGGCCCCGCTCCCCCCGCACGGCGGTTCCCGGCCCGTCTCCGGCCCGCCTAATCTCCGTCTCTCCCCCCTCCCCAGGTCCCGGCCCGGAGCGGAGCCCGCAGGACGCCCGCGCTCCTCCGCCCCGCGTTGGGAGAAGTGAAGCCCCGCCCGCTGCCGCCCGGAAAGCGCCGGGAGCGCCCGGAAGCGGGAGGCGGCGCCGCGGCTGCCACGTTGGAGCGGGCCGGGAGCGGGTGAACGCCGGGCCGGGGCTGGAGACCGGGTAGAGCTCTGGTCGTTGGGGTTTTTAGCCTCGTTTGTTGTCCGAAACGAAGCGTGCGTGCCCGCCGGCAGCCGCTCGCTAATCGGGCTCGGGGCCACCCGCCGCCTGAAGGGTCGTTCTGGGGAAAGAGGGTCCGTTGTGAGGGGAAGGGTGCCTTCTCGTCTCTTCCCGCGTTTAATCGTTGTTTTTATCTTTGCAGCAAGATGAAACTAAAAGAGATTGACCTCACTGCCATGCAGGCATGGAGTCCTGCCCAGCAGCACCCCATTTACCTGGCCACTGGTGAGTTCTGGGTGGCTGTTGCCAAGCGGTCACGGTTGGAGGTTAGCTGTTAGCTGTTAGCCTCGTTGTACGGTTCCTCTGGGGCACAGAAAAGCTGACAATCCTAGAGCTTTACCTCTTGGGTGCTGGTGAAGAAACCCCTGCAGGGATCCGTGGATAGAATTGCATAGAAACACACCTAAATAATTCAAAAAGACCTGATTCTGTCTCAGGGTCCTTTCTGCAAGGGTAATGGTTTTAATGTCCCATCTTGTGCCCATCTGCTGTGCAACATCTCTTTCTCATTGGTAATCGTGTTCCTTTGCAGGCACATCAGCCCAGCAGTTGGATGCCAGTTTCAGCACAAATGCTTCCCTGGAAATATTTGAGTTGGACTTATCAGACCCTTCACTGGACATGAAGTCGTGTGCTGTCATTTCCTCCTCTCACAGGTAGCAATGGGGCTGTAAGCAAGCAGTAATGGGGACTGCCGTGTATGGTATGTGCCGAAAGGCCAATTCACGGTGTTTGACTGCAGCTGTTTAGTAGAGTGGCACCTGGGTGCTCTCGCTGTTGGGGACAGCTCAAGTGTCATTGTGAAGGCAATAAACTGAGACTTTCAGGTGCTGCAGGCAGCTTGTGCGCTCCCTGAACTTCACTGTGATGTTAGCTGGGAGGTGTGGATGTGTCTTCTAACCACAGGGAGCCCCTGGCATTCCTCAGAAAACAGAAAGAAAGATGTAATTGTGGAATCCATTTTTCAAACTAGCATGTCTAGTTTGGCATGTAGGTGATTTGGGGGGGTTAATCTGTCACAGCAAACTGGGTCATGTCTTGTGTATGGTGTCATACATCCCTGTGCATCTGAGAAGCCGTGCTCCTGCCCCCGCAGCCTTGGGTAGTTTTCAGCTCTTTACCCTGCACTCCTCTGAAGCAGTGCTGCTCTCGTCTAAGTGCCACGTGTCCTCCTGCACAGTGCTTGCAGTAGCTCTCCAGTAGCCACAGCAGTGGTTGATACACGTCACAGTGGAAGTACAGGATAAGTAGAGAAGAGGGTGACTATTTCCATCACTTGGAGCAGATCCATGGCTTTTTCATATGAGCTTCAGGGGTAGCATAACCAATTGTGGTGATCTGAAACTGAGCAGAGCTGCAGGCAATTACAGCAATTCCCCAGTATGTCTGAGTGACCTCTTGGTACTCACAGAGAAGCAATTGCCATCTCCCACCTCTGATATGAGTGGAAGTAACTATAGCTTCATTCTGTATTACCCACTTCACATCAGTAATTTCAAGACCTAACAGTATCAGACAGTTTTACCTAATGCGATTTCATGGGTTTGTAGAAGTTCGGTAAGCAGATGCAGAGGGACTGAAATGAGGACTGTCTTTGTACACGGTGAGGCTGTGGCTCTGTTTACAGATGCCTTTCTGATTTGACTAAACAGCTGTTGCAGTGGCTTTGCAGGAGGAAACACAAAGTGTTATGCTGCTGGCTTTGATCTGTGTCATCTCTGTAGTGATAATTCCCCTGGCTGCTGCTGGGGCTTGCCTATCACTGCCCTGCAGTCATTGCTTTTGTAATATGTGGGGAGGTGAGGAAGAGCCAGCAGAGCCACAGACTGTGCCTGAAGGCCTGAGCTGTGGGCAGAGCTGCTGTTAATGCTCTTTACTGATCCACTGAGGGCAGGATGAGGAGCTTGAGGCTGGAATTTTTCCTTTTCTAACCCTTTTGAAATACGGATGATACTTTTCAGAGCTTGCTGACTGGCATTTGCTTTTCTGATTTTTCAAAACGTACTTCTTATGGCCAGCATGCTGAACTTCTTTGAGTGCTTCCTTTGGTGAACGTTTGACTTTGCCCCCAGAAAATGATTTACAAATTAAAATGGCTGGGTGGAGAAATACACAAAAGATGAATTTGGTAACAGGTTCTGTTAGTTGTCCTCCTTTGGAAAATTTCTGGCTGCTGTTAATCAAACTATATCTTGGAAAAAGCAAAGTGCAAAAGCAAAATAATTGCATGATTAATTCCAGTTTTTATTTCTTAGCCTTTTCTGCTTTCTTTTAGGATACTTTAGACCAGTTGACTGTTCTGATGGTATGATATTACTAATCCTCTGACAACCTGTTGATTGCTCTATTTCTTCTACCTTTGTGTAGTTACATGCAGAATTACAGAAGTCAGGGTACCCAGAGAAAGGGTTTGTCTGATAGCATAAAGTAGCTCATCAACGCTTTGCAGTCAATCTAGGTTTGCTTTCTGCTTGCATAACACCCGTGATGTGGTAGTATGTTGTTAATATAGAAGAAAAACATGCTTTACATGGTTGAATAGCCAGGAATGCCATCTTGCTTATTCAGCAAGTTTGATCTGAAGGAAGTATGTGTGGGTGGTTTGGTGGGTTTTTTTTGTGCAGTGACACAGAGGCTTGAAAGTGTTTCTGGTGTATTTGATTCCTCTAATTCAGCTTGGGAAATAGATAGCAGTCCAAGTGACGCATTTTGATGTAAGTCATTTGCTGAGCATCTATTACTACAGATGGAATATTTGCACTTCCAGGAGCACTGATGAGGGAAAGGTTTTGGAGTTCTTTTCCAGCTGCATCTTTTTTTTTCCTCCCTTGTACAAACAGCTACCTACAGATAGCAGAGGCTCACCTCCAGGCTTATGGCTCATATTGTGGTGATGGATGGCTGCAGCCTGTGTCTGTCTGTCTTGCAGGTACCACAAGCTGATCTGGGGGCCGCACAGCATGACTGCAGGTGAGAGCGTCTCCGGAGTCCTGATTGCCGGGGGTGAGAATGGGAATGTCATTCTGTATGACCCAGCCAAGATCTTAGTTGGAAACAGTGAAGCAATAATCGCTCAGAAAGACAAGCACACGGGACCAGTGAGAGCACTTGATGTCAACATGTTTCAGGTGAGTTTTCAGTTGTTGTTTATCATGTGCAATTATGGATGAGTGGCCTGTTTTAAGAGATTGTTGCCATAAATGTACCTGTGTCTTTCTGTGGTCCTGACAACAATGACTCTCGGACACGATTTAGCAGAGGGTTGTTAGGGAAGTATGGTTAGGTCATGGTTGGACTCTGTGATCTTTAAGGTCCTTTCCAACCTGAGTGATTCTGTGGTTCTTTGATCTATGACTTAAGTCTGGCCTTTGTGTGTATTTATTGGAAAAAACCTGTCCTATTGCTGGCATCTTAGCATAAGGAATGAAAGACTTGGAGATGGCCAGATAATTGTTTTTCCTTGTCATTTGATGTTGTCAGTTTAAGATGTGACTTTAGCTCTACTTTAGTACAGGTGGTTTTCCATGTTGTTTTAGTCAGTCACCAGTTTTAGTTCCCATAGACTGTGCATATATTGTTCTTATCACACAGAATATTTGTGCTTTTGCTCTTGCTTCTGGTGTCATTGATTTTTAGATTTTTATGTCCTGTGGACGTGGAGTAAGGCTATTGGCAGCTCAGAATACTGTCACTTGAAAAAGGGAGTCAGAACAAATACACTGTGGTGTGGTGCCTTGAGGCAGGAGAAGTCAAGATCAGCAAGCTTTTCTCACTTGCTGATGAGAGTTTAGTTCCTCCTAGATACAGCGGGTCAGTTTTCCTCAGCCCTCACCAGCTGCATGAGAACTGAGTTGATTTTGTTTCCTAAATAACATTTCTGTCTATGTGCAGTTACTTTTAGCAAGGCCACCCTTTGTTCATTGTGTCTTCTCTGAAGAGCTTCCTCTCTCTTTCTGTCTCTTATGAAGTCAAGATTTGCACGTTAGCAGCCGTAGGATGCTATCAAAGGGTGCTCAATGCCACTGACCCGCATCACACTGCCTGGGCGTTTTCATCCTGGCCACAGGATTGGGCTGGAGGCTCAAGTGCAACCTTCCCTCCAGCCAGCCCTGCCCTGGGGCAAAGTGCTGCAGGAGGGAGGCTGTAGTGCTGCTTCCCTATCTGCTCCATCCCAGAAATGTCAGAGCTGGGCCCTCTGCAGCTGTAGCCTCCTCACGTGTTCCTCCAGTGCATGGCAGACACTCAGTGAAACAGAAATCTTGTTCGAAGCACACTGGTCTGGTTTGGTGTAGGGATTTCTTTTACTTACTCAGCATTACCTTCAATCTACAATGTTGCTGCTTTTCCCTTAAGCTGCTCTGTGTGAAGTGAAGGCTGTATCCTGAGCTTGTATGAGAATTGGCACGGATTTGTCCATCTGATGCCTCCCAGCAGCTAAGACTGCAAAAGCTGGTGCTGAAAATACTCTTACCATCTTTCAATGTGTCTTACAGACTAATCTGGTGGCCTCTGGTGCTAATGAGTCTGAAATCTATATCTGGGACTTGAATAATTTTGCCACACCAATGACTCCAGGAGCGAAGACTCAGGTACTAGATTGGTATTTGTGAAATGCTGCAGAGTAAACTAATGAAAAACGTGAATGTTTACTTAGGTTGTGAGCTCATTAAAACTGACAGCTTTGAAGCGGAGGGGGGGGGGGAATGTTCAATTTTAACTTGATTAGCTGTTAATTGCAATTAGCAATAAGCTGCATTTCTGGTAATGTTAGTTACAGTCCTTGTGATAAAACAAATATTTTCACATTAATATAAGTAAAACCATGTTCCTTTGCTGCATACTGTTCTTGAGTAGTTTTAGTTTTTGTGTGGTCTTTTTGAAGGAAGCTTGCTTTTGTTAAGGATTCCTGTACAGGATTTTGTGTTTTGGGTGGTCTGTTTTTAAGCTGTGCAATCTTTTAGTCCACGTGCTTATTGACATTTGGGAATGTAGTGCAACAAGAAGGGCTGGGTTAACATTGCTTTTCCGTTCTGTGGGGAGGAAGTAGAAAAGCTAACAAACTTTCTCCACTCCTTGAGACCTCATTTTGGAAAGGGTGTGACAGGCTGTGCTGTTTGTGTGACAGCCTCTTGAGGACATCAGCTGCATTGCATGGAACAGACAAGTCCAGCACATCCTGGCCTCTGCCAGCCCCAGTGGACGAGCTACTGTGTGGGATCTCAGGAAGAATGAACCCATCATCAAAGTCAGTGACCACAACAACCGGGTGAGTTAGCTCTGGCACAGCTGCATGGATACTTACAGGGAAGTGCTGGTGACTTGCATGTCACTGGCAGAGCTTGACGAGGATAGGTCTTGGTGATGTTACGCCACAGAATAGTTTTACCCACGAGCTGATTGCCCCTACTCCCATATACGTAAAGCCATCACACCTTCTCCCATGCTGTCAATAGAGAAAAGAGCCTGTTTAGCTTGTGGAGAGGGAAATATTTGATTTGTTATAAATATAAGTGAGTACTGCTATAAAAACACTGAAGATGTTATGAGTTCAGGATGAAACTCACATGTGTGCTCCTGAATTAGCTGCTTGGTCACTGCCCTCCTGCTCAGATAAGTTTCCTAATTTCATATTTTACATATCTGTTCCTTGACATAATAGCAGTACAGTAAGCTTTTTTCCTTGTATAATTGTAATGCTATGGTCAGGTGTTCATGTGATGATAACCTCTGCCTAACAATGGCTTTTATGAAAATACCAGTAAACTCTAAAGTAGTGAAAAAACTCTGTACAGCTGCTTTTACAGTATTCTTAGATTAAAACAGTTATGAATAAGAGAGCCTTCAGGATCTCACTCCAGGTCTCGCTCGTGGAGTTGAGGACAGTATCCCAGTCTGAGTGCAGTTGGAAGCAATGTCCAGAAGTATGGCATCTTCCTTGAGACACTGTTTTCCTTGCAAATATATCTAGACTGGTGGCCTTCTGTCCTTTAGCACTGTATGGTTACCCTGTGCTGTGGCACAATGTTATCCCTCAGATGCACTGTTCGGGCCTGGCCTGGCACCCCGATGTTGCTACCCAGATGGTTTTGGCTTCGGAGGACGACAGGTTACCTGTGATTCAGATGTGGGACCTTAGATTTACCTCCTCACCACTGCGTGTTTTGGAAAGCCATACAAGGTACAAGACTTCTGCAATCTGCTGCTCTGTAATGTTCACTCTGTTGATGCCTATAGCAGTTGGTACATCTCACTTTTTGTGTGGTTTCCTGTGAATTCTTGCAGCAGCAAGCAGTGTTGGATACTGCTGGGTGGAAGGGAATGGGCCTCACATTAAAAACAAATTCCCCTTAAACTAAAGTTTCTGGTTTGTTTCTGTTCTGTTTGAGAGGCAGCAGGATTGCAAGGTTAGCAGTAGTTTGGTTTACATAAAGAGCAGCAGTGTCTCTGTTGCAGCTACCACCAAAGCTGCTGCTAGTGGCTCAGCTGGTACAAATCTTCTGCTAATAAAAAAAGTCAGACTTGATGGTCGCTGTGCCTACCTATCGGTTTGCATAAAATGTGTTAATGATGGTACAGGCAATTGAACCATTTGAGTGGATTGGTATCCGTATTTGCATATACGAGTGTTGAATTTAATTTTCATGGATAGTGACTGTACCTTTACAGCTACTCATGCAAAAGATAGAAAGCATCTTTTCCAATATATCAAATAGTGATAACATTAAGAACTCTTGTCCTAACAGAGGAAGGAGTGGGGAGGACATTTTGACATAGACTGCTCAGCTACTGTAGCAATTTGCTTACAAACACTCTTTGTCACCATTTTGCGTTTATATTAATCTGTTACTTGGTTGTGACTTCTCGCACAGGGGTATATTGGCCATTGCTTGGAGTGTGGCAGATTCAGAGCTGCTACTTAGCTGTGGGAAGGATGCCAAAATACTGTGTTCGAACCCTAACACAGGCGAGGTACTGTGTGCACAACACTTACTAAAAACTGTTTGTTTGGAGATGTCATGGTGTTATGTAAAGTAGTAATTCAAGAGCAGTTCATCTTTTTTCAAGCACTTTCACTAATTTTTGCAGTACAGACTCTTGCCTGCTGTGTGGGCAAGACAATTCTGCAGAACGGAGAGAGGTGTTGTCAAAATTCAGGCTTGGCTGCAGAAGTGCAAAATCTGTGCAAGGCAAAAGGTGGGGTGGCAGATGTGTGATCCAGGCTGGATTCTGAGCTGGGAAGCTCTACATTTGGATGACTCATACTGCATATTTTGATTTAAAAAAAAAAAAAAAAAGGCATTTTCCTGGGAGACAGCAAGGCAGCTCCCACTTGGTCCCTTCAGCAAAAACTTAGTAGGCAAGCAAAGAAAAATTTCTTTTTTCATGGTCTCTGTAGTATTAAACTTGTCTGTTCTGGGCCAGGGGAAACTGCTGGGAACACAAGTTTTAACTTTCCCACTTATCCCCCAGAACAGACTGTCTTTGGAGCCTGGGTGTGTTCCCATGTTTTCTGGATGAGTTAGCACAACTTCCAGCAGCTCTTTGCAATGCACGGAGAGCCAAGTCAGTAGCTGTACACACAGCACAGACATACGTTGCCTGCTTAGCTGATCACGTGTGGAATAAACAGAAAAATCAATGGGAATAGGAGATAAAGCAGTGGTGTGTGGTGTTGGGTTGTCACATCCTGCTCACCATCAGTGTGCATGGGTGACATGGGGGCTGCTGGGGAGCAAGAATAGCAGCTTCATCTCACGCATGCGAAAGTTGTTGCTGCTGCTCGTGGTATTGCATATATGCTCTGACGTGCCAGATTTGTTTTTGCTGCCCAGGTGCTGTATGAGCTGCCCACAAACATGCAGTGGTGCTTTGATATCCAGTGGTGTCCCAGGAACCCTGCCATCTTCTCTGCAGCTTCATTCGATGGACGGATCAGCATTTACTCTATCATGGGAGGCAGCACGGACGGTTTGAGGCAGAAGCACGTTGACCAGGTATTGAGAAGCGTGCAGCTAAGGAAGTTGTTAGAAAGTGGATAAAGCGTGTGTTTGTGGGTGGCCTTTGGAGGATGTTCCAACTGTATGGTTGCAGGAGTGCTAATCCACCGTGGAAAAAAAAAGAAATTGTTCAGTTTATTGGAAATGATGTATAACTCTGTTTTTTTCCTACCCCCTTTTATTTCCAAAGCTTTCATCCTCATTTGGGAATCTTGATCCATTTGGTACAGGACAGCCTCTCCCACCCCTGCAGCTTCCCCAGCAGACTGCACCACAGAGTGTTGTTCTACCCCTAAAGAAACCCCCCAAGTGGATCCGGCGACCCGTGGGAGCATCGTTCTCGGTGAGTAGGGATCATGTCTGGGCACGGCTGGCCACACAGGAGGGAGATAGGTAGGGTGGCACCTGCAAAGCACATCTGAAAGAGGGGAATTTGTCATTGTGCTCCACAGAGAGTGTGCCCTGTTTGCTAGGGTGATGGGAGATGCTCACAATAGGCATCTGGACTAAGCACTTGGGATAGCATGCCAGCAAAAGCATGACAAAAATGCTCTGAGAAAGACATCGGGAAGCATTGTGTTGCCCAGAGGCACTTCTTTCTGTTTTGGAACTTGTGTAGTGTTTTCTTTGAATAAACAAATATATTTTTGGAAGGGACAAGTTGGGCAGCTAGGTGAGATTTCAGTGCAATTTGTAGGCATTGTGGCTCAGTGTGGAGAAAGGTAACTAGGCAAGCTCTGCTGGAAGGTAGCAGGAGCCCCTGAAACTGCACACAGGCCCAGGCTCCTCTCTGGTTGTCGAAATTGCAGAAAAGCTGTATGAGAGGCAGGCAAGGCCCTGCTTTCCATGAGAGCAGAGTCACTTGCTCTTCAACCGCAACAGTGCCTTGCTTTCTTGACTCTGAGGCTGTTTCCTGAGAGAACTCGTGAAGATTTTTAGGCAGGCAGTCTACTTGAAATGGATTTCTGTGCCAAAATACTGCCTTTATTTTCATCAGCGTGTCTGCTTATTCATCATCTCATCCACAAATTAAATGCAGCTTTTCTCCTATCAAATAGAAGCAATATTGCCTAGCCGCTGACTGATGTATCATTTTATAACAGTTTATTTCCTTTTCCTAGTTTTCCAGCTTGTCAGCCTTTTTCTTGGCCATGCTTTTTGTGGTGCTCACTTTGGTCTGGCCTATGTCAGTTAACTTCAAGCTATCAAATGAAATAATATTATAAGCACCATTTAATGTTTTTTTTCTCTTCCTTTCTGTTGATTTTATTTATCTCAAATGTTGATTCAATTCATTACCCATCTCTCAGTACTTTGAATTTGCAAACAAGCTGCTGTGTAAGTAGGGTACATGTGATATTTGAACATCTATTTAATGATGCATAGGGCTTTTTAGTGTGTTAACTAAACCTAGCTAGGGTTAACCCTAGCGAGCCCCTGAGCCTCTTGTACCTGTTCACTGGTTCTCCTGCAGTTGGAATGGGATACAGGATCAAAAGGAAAAAAGTGAGAAAACTCGTTGAGATAAGAAAGTTTAATAGGTGAAACAAAAGCTGCATGTGGAAGCAAAGGAGAAAGAGGAATTCATTCACCCCTTCCTACTGGCATGCAGATGATTAGGCATTGAGAAAGCAGGGCTTCGTGCAAAATGGATATTTGTGAAGAGAAATGCCACAACTCAGAATGTCCCCCCACTTCCTCCACTCTTTCCTGAGGGGGAGCTTGAGAAGCAGGAGACTGATGTGGTGTAGCTGTCATCTAGCAACAGCTAAAACAGGGGTCTGGTGTCAACACTATTTTGATCACAAATCCAAAACGTAGCATTGCATGGGCTGCAATGAATAAAATTAACTGCTGCCACAACCTGTACAATGCTGTCCTAACATGAGATACTCACAGACCCATTTCCCAGGACTCTCACATGCTTGTCCAGCAAGCTGCTTTATTGCATGAAAACGTGGGGTGGGGGGGAAAAAAATCAACAAGCTGATGTTAGAACAGTTTGTCTGTTGAATGATGAGCATTTATGTACCAAATAAAAACTCTCATGCATGCATGTGTAGGTATGCATAATTTTTTCACATATACCCAAGCGTCTACTTGCATTTTTACGTGCTGTACTTGTGTCTTCATTCCAGTTTGGAGGCAAGCTGGTTACATTTGAAAATAATAAGCCTCAACAGCAGCCAGGCATCGATCAGCAGCCGCAGCATCACTATGTCTATGTGAGTCAGGTTGTTACAGAGAAGGAGTTCCTGGCACGATCAACCCAGCTGCAGGAGGCTGTGCAGTCCGAAGGCTTTGTCAGCTACTGCCAGAAGAAAATTGACATGGCCCAGGCTGACTTTGAGAGAAACGTGTGGGCCTTCTTAAAGGTAACAGTGAGAGAATACAAGAGTTCCTCATTGACAGGGGAAGCTGCTGAAGTAAGGATTTCTTCTCCACGTTAATGTGTTACAGCAGAAGAGATGCTGGGAATGATGAGTGTGGGCTCTGGTGCCCATAAGCTCTTTTAGTATGGGTGGCCCAAAACAAAAGAATGAGGGTTGCTTGGGCCCTGGGGTCTTCATAGGGCCTCACAAGTGATCATGAGAGCACCCAGGGCTTGGAGAAGGCATCTTTTGTTTTTGTCATTCCCTTTCTCTGCATGTTATTAAGTGCTGTTCACTGTAAACATTTGGAAGTTTCCAAGTGAAGCAGGTATGTGCAGTTTACCTGGAATAATCAGATTGAAGTCTTGCCTAACTGCTCAGGTGCTCAGTTCACTAAAGACCTTGTCAGGTTTTTATTTGTTTTATTTAATTTTCCTTGACTCTTTCTTGTCAGTTGCTGGCTTTCACTGGCTATTTGTTCAATTTAAGTGAAAAGTCAGTGAGTGAGTGTATGGAAATTGTGAATTGCAATCAAGTCTTTTTTTTGAAGGTGAACTTTGAAGAAGATTCACGTGCTAAATATCTTGAGCTGTTGGGATACAGGAAGGATGATCTGAGGAATAAGGTAAGTGTGGCTGAGAGCTGTGCTTGTGTTAAATACTTTGTTGATGGATTTATCTGCCAAGTGCAGCCTTCTATAATCAACATTCATTTGTCTGTGGGATTTGCTAAGAGCCATTAGTGATACCCACATGCTATTCCAGCACAATGAACTTTTTTATACAGCACTATTTTCAGTGTGTTTCCCAGCAGGCAGTATTTGTCAGTGCCTCAACTTTCCTAATAGCTTGTAGGTACAAGTGTTAGCAGCGTTGCTGGATCTTCTGTACAAGTTCTGTATAAACATGGCTGACTTGAGTATTTGTGTTATTTGTGGAATTCCTTTGTACCAGAGAGGACTGGATATCTTGAGTAATTTTGGAATTTCTACGGCAGTTGCAATTTGCTCCAGGCATTTTGTTAAGTCACCTTGGAATACAGTTCTACAATGAAAATTTCAAAGCAGCCAACAGACTTCACAGTCCAACCTACATCTGAGTATCCCATGCTGATGAGAAATTTTTGCCCATCCAGAAGCTTTTATATTTATTGGTACAATTTGTTCATGTTTCTCGATTGAAAGGCATCCTTATTTTGTATCACTGAATCTGATCTGTTTTTAGGCTTTCTGATTAAATAACTTGCAAGCCAGAGGTGTCCAACCTTTTGTGTTATCTGGGCCATATTGAGTGCAGAGGAATTGTGTTGGGCTGCATATAAAATATATAATACAATTTAATGTATGGAAGAAGAGAAACTTCATCAGAAATATAAAGCTAGCAGGTCAGACGTATTCTGTAAGCATTTTGATAAACCTAGAATAGTCATTTTTTGTGTGGGATGCCACTCATAATCAAGAAAAAAGAAAACCAAGGTCACACATAGCTACATTTGTAAAGGCAAAATCTGAATTACCAGGAAGCAATTTCTACTTCTTGGGAATGGAGATGGAAGAATGTTCTTATCTTGGTGGTGTGTTGCTGCGCATTTTGGCTCTTAGCTTCTAGCAGTGCTCAAGCCAGGAACTTGTCAAATGCTTTCCCAGTTCTGGTGGAATGGTTTTGAATGTCTGACACGTTTCCATTGTATCAAACTAACATTTTGTTTTGAAAGAGTGTATCCATAAAAAATGACGCTGCTTACTAATTAAATGCTGAACTTATGACAATGTTTTTGCTGGCAGTTTGTCCATGGCTTCTAAACCTTTTCATTTATCCTTTGTCTTACACATATGTTAGAGATGGGGAAAGAAAAAAACAGCTCCAACTAATATATCTTCTGCCTATATTTTAAATTCTAGTCATTAAATTTCATGTATTTTTAAGGGCCCCAGGATGAATCTGGAGTCATGATTTGCCATGGAAAGTGGTAAAAGCTGGGAATTTCAACTCTGATGTACCTTGGAAAATCCTCCCCCAAGGCCACATGCCTGCTGTGTTTGAAACCAGTTTCCAGACCAGCTTGTTGCTCTAGCAAGATTGTTACTGCTACGTTTTCCCCAGTCAGGGTGAACAGAGAGTTTCTTCTTGTATACTCTGATATTATTTTTATTAGTGTGGTTTCCAGCAGCTCTAGTGAGGTTTGAGGCCCTCAAGTTAACAATAAAAGGTTTAAAGGCACAGAGCAGCTCTTGTTTCCATCAGAGCTTGGGGTACACAGGGCTTAGCAGTAATTCCATCGCCAGACTGAGAAAGGAAATGGCTCTAGCTTCATGTTAACTGTTTTGCAAGCAGTGTACCAGCTATATTTTCTAGTTGTGCAGCCTGAGAGACCAATGAGAAGTCTCTCTCTAAAGGAAAAGGGCGCTTGTTTAACAGATCTTGATTCTTTTCAGATTACATCAGCTCTGAATCTGAATAAAGAGTGTTGTGCAGATGGTGAATTGGGAGAGGTAAGCAAACATGTCCATGTTCACCTCCACACATGGTATTATAATGCCCCAGAGTAAGTCAGTTGTAATCTAGCACATGACGAGTTCCTACATTCAGTAGGCTGAAGTTACCTGTTTAGAGAAAACAGGACTACTTTTTTCCCCTCAAACTTGCCCATGTTTTCTAGCAGCAGGCTGACAGTCCCAAGTTTTGGGAAAACGTCTCTGATATCTTTCCCCTTGCTCTTTTGCTGCCTGTGTGTAGCTTACTGTTGCACTTTGCTTCCTGTGAAGTAGGGCAGAGCCTTGCTGCCTGCCAGCTGGTGTCAAGAGCAGCACCTTCTCAGGGTTTAGGGGAAAAAAATAAAAAAAGCAGGTTTGAAAATGTGCTTCTGTTTTCCTGCCTGATTAACTCAAAGGGTGCAAGTGTTACTTGCGCCCTACACAATCTGGATGTCATTTGTAGCTGCCTAATGGTGGAAAAAAAAAAATGCTGCACATTTTTAAGCTAATAAGATGAAAAGTTACCATGCAGTAGCAAAAAACAAGGAAATAGAGGGCTTCTGCCACATTCATTGTACTTGCACATATACTGCCAATGCATTTCTCTGCTTTGCAGACTGGCTCTGACTTCGGTGAGAACGTGGCTGTTCTCTGCAGTGCAAATTACTTTTTTCTTTCTCTTCTCTGGCTTTTTTTTTTTGTGTGTGTGAAATCTTTTCTTTGCTGAAGGCTCCCACAGAATCTGATGTGCCTTTACTGAACAAAGGGGATGAAGGCCAGACTGCAGAGGAACAGTTCTTGGAAGAGGTATCTATTATCCTCTAGACTAACCCTGTTGACCTGCTGTGTATTTTACTTTGTAACCATTAAGAACATTTCATCTTTTTGCCTGTTTTCTGGTATTATCTGTGGATGTACAAGTATTACTGAGAACGAATAATATGTGGGCTCTTGTTAAATTCCATGGGGTTTCCTTATCAGTCTCTGCCATCGCTTGAATAGATTTTGGTGGCAATGAAGGACAAGTTCATTTTGTAACAGTCCAGTTGGCACCAGAGCCAAGGGCTTCCGCTGTAATTTTCACTCTGACATTTACCTAACACGTACTAAATGATCTCCTGCCACAACTCTAATTATTTCCTCTTTTTTTTTTTTCTTTAATGCTTCTCCTAACTGATTTCTTCTTTCCCCCAGGTTAATAATTACCAAGCAGTCAGCTTATTACTGCTCTGATTCTAGGTAGAACCCTTTGCAGAGGTGTAGCTGTGATAGTGGGAATGTCAGTTCTCAGCATCACTCCCACTGGCATCCCAGTGCCAGCCTGTTTGCACCTGAAAGGCTAAAGTGAAACCTAGGTAGCACTGTGGGAGACTGTTCTGGTGGGGGTTGGGAGTGAAAGAGAAGGGAGAGTATCTGATCTTGTGGTGGTGGCTTTGCCTTGAGGTGTCTGTGTGTTTGTGGGCCTGAGTACGCCTGTGCAAAGCCAGGTGTCTGCTTGGCGGTATTCATGGTTGATAGGCTGGTGCACTTCTGCTTGCATAAGCCTTTGTCAGTAAATCTGGTTGTTTCAGTGCTTTTTTCCCCCCTTGGCATGTATTGTAAAACAAACAAAAAAACCACTTTCTCAAAACGGTGCTTGTATAATGGCATATTAACATACACTACAAAGCTTTTGATGAATCTTGGATTTTTCTCAATGACTTTGTGCAGTCACTAGAGGAAGTTGATGCTCTTCTAAGTGAAAGACCCTCTAGGCAACTGGCAGTTTTGAAGATCTGCCTTAACTTGTAGTGCAGGAGACAGGTTTTTAAAGATACGTGTATGTATTCCACGTGTATATGTGATCTCAAAAATTTTGCTTTTCCTTTCTCTTAGATGGCCAAGGACAATAAAGAAAAAACTGAAGACTTGGGATCTGCAGGAGAGACTTTTAATATCTCTGTCAGTGGAGGTAAAATATATATATTTAGAATAAAATTTATATTTAATTATGTAGGGATTGTAGTTTTCCTGCATCAAACTACTTTGCAGAGAATGTTATGCAGTATTGCAGAACGGGATGGAATTACCAGCTGTGGCTTTTTAAATTAATTTTATACCATCATTTGAAAATGCACTGCTCTCTTGCAGATGTGGATGGTTTGATTACCCAAGCTTTGCTGACTGGTAACTTCGAGAGTGCAGTAGACCTCTGCTTGCACGATAATCGCATGGCTGACGCCATTATCTTGGCCATCGCAGGTGGACAAGAGCTGCTTTCTAGGACACAGGAAAAGTACTTTTCTAAGATACAGAGCAAAATTACCAGGGTATGTATTTCTGCTAAGAACCAACATGCACTTAGGCTTTTGGCAACCTCTTTTTTACCTTACAAGTTTTCTTGCCATTTTATAGGTCAGCGGGAAGCTAACATGCTCAAGTCTTCCACGCAATCTCAGAGCACAAGTATTTATCATGTTTTAATACAGTTTATTGGTAAGGAAAGAAGAGGCACGGTACCTGGGTAGTGCTTTCCTAGAGCAGGGCTGACTGCTACTATATGTGGTCACTTCAGGAGTTTGGGCACCTAGCCTCACAGGCTGCAGCGCAGAGGTAGAATTTTGTTGGTCACTATCTGTGATCCAGTTTCAGACAGGAGTAGTTGGTATTTTTAGTAGCAGATGAATGAAAAGAGGAAAATCTCTGCAGGGTTTCTTTACCCGTTTAGCTTCTTTCCCATGGTTGTCCTAAACCAGGGAGAGCTTTGTCCTGGATAGTGGATGTGTTCTTTACTGCAGTTCATCCTTTGGAGAAGGATGTTTTCATGGAGAGCTGAACTGTTATCCGTGCTAATAAGTGAGTGTTGACCTTGCAGTTATGACCTTATAATTGTTGTTCAGGTGTTTCTGTTTCTTTTCTGGTCCCAAATGTCATGCCTACTGTTAGTTCAGCTGTTTTTGAGCCGAAACTCTTGGCATGACAAGGGCTTCCTTCACTAAGTAGCAGCACAGTCTGCCAAGTCTGATTCTGCTTCTCACAAAGGGCACTGGAAGCAAAGTTTCTGAAGAAAGAAACTGGAATTTCTCTTCTGGTAGTTGTGAAGGGACAGCTTGAGTACATGTGTGAAGGGTAGGGGTACTAGAGCCAGTTCGGGGGTATTGCTGCTAATTTGCTTCTTGCTTTGAGCAGTGCTCTCAACTGCCTGTCACTTGATACCAAGAGCTTAAAGCTGAATAAAAAAGTGAACTTAAACAAATGCTGCTTGCTGCATTTTGTGTAGAAGGTTTATGGCCCAGTACTTGCCATAATACATCTTTGCCTACAAAAGCAATGCTGAAGAAAGACTATCTGCAGCAATCCTGGCTTGCAGAGATGTTTGTATTCTGTTAAAGTGCATTATACAATTTGTAGCAAGAGTAATTACCCTGTGTTACCCAAGCTTGTTCTGTGATTTTTTTCAGTGTGCTCCTTTTAGAGTAAAGTTGTCTCTTGTGGAGCTTTTGAATTGCAGTACCATACCTGCCACCAGCTCTGGATGTGGTGGGGAATGTATGCTTGCGTTACACTTGAATATTCAAATAATACTGTACTATAAGAAGTCCAACCAAATTCTTAACTGTGGTCTCTTCTTTGGCTCCAGCTCATCACTGCAGTAGTAACGAAGAACTGGAAGGAGATTGTGCAGTCTTGTGATCTGCAGAATTGGAGAGAGGCTTTGGCTGCTGTGCTCACTTACGCCAGGCCAGATGAATTTGCAGCCCTCTGTGGTAAGGATGTCTTACAGACTGGATAATATTCATCCTGCTTACTGCAAAACTGTGCATTTCTACTGCTGTTGTCATTCAGGTAAAATACTATAATGCCTTGCTAGTTTTGATGGATCATATGGTTCTTCAGTACTGTTGCTGTAGGTGGAGGAGAACAACCTCTGCAGTGTTGCTTTGTATGCTCTCCAGTTTTCTGGGCACAGGGGGATGCCTCTGAGTGGGCAAATGTGTAATGGTGAAGTTGGTGTGATGGATGTCTCAGCCAAGGGGGCAGTCTCATGGAGCACTTCTGTATGACATACAAGTGGAAATGTTCTAGAAAAGCTCACTATGCCTTACCAAGTGTGTTTTGATTTTGGAGAAGGTGCCCTTTTTGTCAGGCAATGATCAGTTAGCATGCTTGCTTGTGTGCTGTGTAGCAGGCAAGTAGCTAAACTAGTTTGGTCCCTAGGGAAGTCTTATTAACAGTACTGATGTGGCTGACACCTGCGTGCTTCTCAGACACCTGCCTCAGTATTTGTTGTGCTGTTCAGACTTGTTTCAGCACATGCATCACCCCAGAGCAGATTCACAGCTTTGCTCGCAGCTCCTTTGCAGTTGCACGCTCAGGTCACCCTCTTGTGTTGTCCTGAACTTCTGTGGGGTGATCAGTGCTGGAGTGTGTCCTCACAGGTGGAGCCCAGAGGCAGTATCGCTTCTCACTGTGCTGAGAAGGGGCACAGTGAGTGTTGAAAGTTTTCCCTGTGCCAGCAGCAACCAGGGGATCTGCAAGGTGGTTAACCAGCATTGTCTTGACTCATGTTTTCCTTAGATCTTCTGGGTAACAGACTAGAGAGCGAGGGGGACAGCCTGCTGCGAACGCAGGCTTGTCTCTGCTACATTTGCGCCGGCAACGTGGAAAAGCTTGTTGCCTGTTGGAGCAAAGTTCAGGATGGAAACAGCCCCTTGTCTCTTCAGGTCGGTATTTCCATGAAGAAAGATGTTGGAAGTGATGCATGGGGATCATGGCACATCATCACACATATTTGACACAAATCAAATGGCTGAGGATAGAGCTTTGTTCATAGATCGTATCTGTTGGAAAAGACCTCTAAGATCTTGTCCAACCCCAACCCATCCCCACCATGCCCGTTAACCATGACCCTCAGTGCTGCATCTCCACGCTTCTTGAAACATCTCCAGGGACAGTGACTGCACCACCTTCTTGGAGGCAGTAGCTGTGTGTATATCAAAATGCAAATGTTTTGATCCTGGAATGGGTACTTTCAGCGGAAATAACCTGTAATTTGATATCAGAAAGTGTATTGTGAAACCAAATAGCCCCAGGGTCTACTGTGTTGATGGTGGTCATGCTAATATACTTCCTGTGTAAAAGGCCCTAGGTAGCTGTAGGGCTTTGTGTTTTTGTAAAGAAGTGACTTTGAGGGTTGACATATTTTGTGATAGATGCACTTTGGACATTTCTGCTTTTGGAATAGATCACTTAGACATTATGGAGGAGAAATCTAATAAATGATTTAAATTGCGAGAGAAGCTGTGGGAGGGTTTGTATGAGTGTTTTCTCCAGGGGTTTGCATGTATGAGGTTTGGTTTCCGGCAGTGAGAGATCGTATATAGCAAATATCTTGAGGGAATAGGAGGATTGATGACAGTGAGATAAAGCAATTATTGAATAATTTATTTTATGGTATAATCTTAGTTTCTTCCATCTGTTCAGGGCCTTTGAAGGACAAGTTTTTGAGAGAACTCAAAGTAATGCTACCTGACCATATCTCTCTATCTTTAGAAAACTGAAGGGAATGGAATAATTTGAATTTTACTTGATTTTTTTTTTCTTTTCTCACTTGTAACTTTTTGGAAGTGTCTTACCTATCTTACCCAAAGCATGATGGCTTCGTTAGACACTTCTGTTCCAATTTGTGTGCTGACTATGTTGTTCTGCTCCCACAAAAACTGAAGTTGAATAACAGTCATAATGGTCTGCTTACTAATTATGATATGAAATTACTGAGAGTCCCAGAAGCTGGTGGTTATTGTTTTTGATGATTTTACTTGTCTTTTTTGACAGACTATTTTGCTGGGGGAAAAACACAATAATACAATAATAATATATTACTAAAGAGTCAACCAGCACTCCATATTAGTGAAGTATTGTTGAAATCCTGTGTGGTGCACTCCTTTAAATCTATTACCATAAGATTTAAAAGAGCATTTGAACATTGATGTTGGTAAATGAACATTTATAGTGCCTTCTAATGTAATGCAGAAGCTTGGGCTTCTCATTGAATGAGAGAGGTCCTGCAGGGTTGCTGAGGAGCATGTTAGCCAGGGCCTCCTGCCCTCTGCTCTTCTCATTTCCCTGTTTTCTTTGACCTGTTCTTCTAGGATTTAATAGAGAAGGTGGTGATCCTACGCAAGGCCGTACAGCTCACCCAGGCCGTGGACCCTAATGCTGTGGGGGCACTTTTGGCTGAGAAGATGAGCCAGTATGCCAACCTCCTGGCTGCTCAGGGCAGTATTGCTGCAGCTCTGACCTTCCTGCCTGCAAACACCAACCAGGTATGTGCCTTCAAACTTGGTACTCCCTCTCTCTGTTAATAGACCCACTTTAAACAAAGATGTCATGTAATGCAGTTATCATTGGAAAAATCCCTCCGGATGTGCTGGTGGTGCTTTTTCCCCTTGGTACACTGACCTTGCTGAACTGACAGAAGTACATGACCTTGTTCTACCCTGTGATTTTTCAGAGTTGTTGTTATTGCAGACAGTGTCTGCCGACATGGCAGATGTTGCTGTTGCAAGCCAGCCACATTTCTCCTGCAAGAAAAACTTACTCTGGTCAAATAAAGCAGATCAGGCTTCTGAAGAGACTCACATTTGTTGGTGTGTGGCTGGCAAATCACTTGCTGGGATGCACTGGGTGGCAGTCAGTGCACTTAAGCTTCCTTTGCTGTCTTTTTTGCAGCCAAACATTGTGCTATTACGGGACAGGCTTTGCAGAGCCCAAGGGGAGTTGCCAGCAGGACAGGAAGCCATCAGGGCACCATATGAGAGACAGCCCATGCCCAAAGATCGAGCTGGCCCTGTGGCCGGACAGGTGCCAGGGCCTCAGACTTCAGCACAGCAGTACTACCAACAGGTAAATTGATTTTGGTATTCAGTGTAAGACATCATGCTTGAGTTCTGGAAAATGATGGCAAGAGCACTTGGTTTTCCTTTCTTTTGGTCCAAACTGGGGCTTTAAGATGTAATCACCAAGCGCCTTAAGGGATAATCATTTGTGCTGCTCTTCAGTCAGTAGAGATGATTTGCTCCTTGTCTGGAAACATCTTACACCTTGCCATGCAGCCTGTGGTTGAAGATCAGGTTGAAAGCCTCTCAGCCAACTGCAAGTATAGGATAGGTAGCATGGCCAGTGGGTGGGGCAGTAGCAGGACATGGCTGGACATGAGCTGTGTCAGAAGGGAGAGACCTGGTGAGTATGGGATTAGGGGACCTGTGTAGACAGGAAGAGGAGTACCGAGGAGACGGATGTTCTGCTTTTAGCTTCCAGGCTGAGGATGGCATTCCATCGGGCATTTTTATCAGCTTCCACCAGGCAAAGTAGGATCTCAGCCACTGCCAGAGTGCAGTGCAGTGGGCAGCTCTGGCGGGGTGAACACTGAGAGGATCTCAGCACAATGCTGGAGCTGGCTTTTCTGTGCAAGAGAGGTCTCCCAGTGCTGCCCTTCAAGCTCTGCCTGTCAGGAAAATGGGATCAGGGTGGAAGAAGGGCTGAAGAGCAATGGGGAGCTGGGCTTTGGGTCCCTTTGACTTTTTTTGAGGCTGTTAATGAGTGAGCGTTCAGAAGGGACAAAGCCTTTATCCCACTCGTACAGCATTACTTTGCTAATGCAATTGCATCTGACTTTGATTGCCTCATTGCTAATAATTAATTCAGCTATTCTTTCTTGTGTGTCTGAGCTTCCTCCTTGTAACGAGCAAAACACTGTTTGGCTGTGGAAAACAGCACATTTCCTCTAGATGGCGTGAGTTTAGCAATGATTTTCAAAACACTGTTCCCATTTCTCCTATGGCTTCGAAAAGCTATGGTTTAAGAAAGCCCTGCAGGTGATTGAAAGCCAGGAGTATCACAAGCCCCAGGAGCACACTGTGGGTTGCTCTCAATGCTCTTGGTTTCCTCAGGAGCTTGGCATGAGCTACAGCAGGGACTTCAGGCAGGCAGGGCCATGTCAGAAAGGTACCTTTAGTGAACCAGAACAGAAATAAATGACATTTTAAGTCTTATCTTTTTTTCTTTTTTTTCCCCTTATTTTAAGAAAGCAGGTATGTTGGCTTGTTACATTTTGAGGCAGCATTTCCTTAATTGTTGTCCCAGATAGGAACACACCTTCAGTCTTCAGTTTCCTTTTGGCATATGATTTCATGCTGGTTTTCATCTGGAAAAGAAACAACTAATAAACGATAGGGGGTGGACAAACATTTCAGATAACTCCAATGACAAAAGCTTGATAATGATAAAAACTTGATGCAGACCTTCACAGTGGCTGTTGTATGGCTGGTGGCAACATCAGTGTAACACCTTGCAGTTAAAAACACACCAGAGTTGTCTGAGCTTTCCTTCTGCCTGTGCTCAGGGAGAAAGAGCATTAAGATAGATGTTTGTGCCTTTGCACGAGCTTAGTTCAGATTTTAACTTTTTAGTGCTTCTGAAACTCAACATAAATCATATTGTGTGAAGCAATATGTTTGAATTTAACACTGGGCTTGTGATTTCCAGCAGCAGTTAGTGATGCTCAGTGCTGTGCAGTACCCTGAGGGGAGCTTCTGCAAAAGCAAACTGATAGATAACATTAGTCCTATGAAGCCCTTTTTGTGGCAGACCTGGCTGGCTGGCACGTGTAACATCGCACTTGCTCCACAAGCTGTTGTAGCTGCCTCTTCTCTGTGCTTAATCCTCACTCTGTGATTCACTTCTGTGCACAGTGATTTTGGCTGTCTTGAATGCACTTTTTCTTCCTCTTGTGATTTTTTTTTTTTTTTTTGGCTGTGTTGGAGGTGCCAGCATGCAAACCTCTCTCTGTTCACTTCTTTGCATCTTGTTTTGTGAAATCCTTTAGACTTTTTTTATTGCTTTGTTTTCCATTATTGGTATTTCTTTGTTCAATTCAGGTTAGAATTGCCCCTACTGTCACTACCTGGAGTAACAAAACTCCCACTGCCCTTCCCAGCCATCCTCCTGCAGGCTGTCCCTCTGACACACAGGTATAACCTTTGTTATTCCTCTCCGAGCCCCTGTTCCACCCTGATAAGTCCCCCAGTGCTGTCTGTGCACATGACACAGTCTGGTGTGGATAGGTGAAAGAAGCAGCAGCTTCCACATGTGCTCAGGTTTTGCTTCTCTGCATCCTTTGTCACATTTTTTTAATGTATTTTTCACCTTTGCCAAAACAATTGGCTCTGGAAAGTTTTGTCTAGGAGTTCGATGTGACCTGAGCCCAGTCCATGGGATATTTCAAGCGTGATATTTTTCCTTCCCCTCTTTCCCTTGGAAATCAGAAGCATCAGAGTTAATACTTAGTCTTTTAGTTAAAGGTGTTTGCCCCTCTGCTGCTGGTGGTTCTAAAAGGGAAGGTAACTTCAGGCCACTAAATGCCAACCTGCCATTTTGTTGCAGGTCTGCTCTGGTGCTGTGTTGCCATCACAAATGAAATCCTTCTTCCCTCCACTCTTTTTCCTGCCATTTTTTTTTTTCACAGGGAGACAAGCCACCTCCTCCAGGTTTTATCATGCCAGGTGCTGTTAACCCCAGCGCACCACCACAGCAAGCCACATCTCCAGGCTACAGCATGTACTCGCAAGCAGGCACCCGGCCAGCGTATCCACAGAGTGAGTAGCTGCACCTTCCCTTCCTCCCACCCTGCTGGAGCAGACAGATGATAAAGGGGTGTCCCTATTTCACTGTCAGCCCGCACCTTGGGGCTTGGGGGATTCCAAGCCAGCCTGACACTCCTGAAATAATGAGGAACCCCACTTTTTTGTGGGGCCTATACATGAGACACTGTCAGATGCTGTCTTCTCTACTGAGGTATCTGTAAATAGCTCATAAGCTTGCTTCTTGGTCACCAGCACTCTTATACGTGTACTGGGGTCAGGGACCTGGAGATGAGTCTTGGGAAGCCCAATGCTGCTTCTCTAAGAGGGATCCGCCCCATTCTGCCTGTGTCTGGGACAGTCTCACTGAGGTTGCAGGGGACAAGGACCGCTTTTTGGCACCTTGCTCCCTAGAGAAGGCTGAGGTTTTAAGCAGCAGTTCTTAGGTGACTGGCAGTGTTTTGGGAGCTGGGATGAGGCTGTGCAGGTAAGTGATGGGAAGGGGCAGGAAGCAGAGGAAGCTTGTTCGTGTGTTCTAAACATACTGACTGAATTTCTTCTTTCTGTTTGTAGCGTATCAGAGCACACAGCAGTACTCTTTTGGAACGGGGGAAACAGCTCTGTATCAGCCCCAGCAGTCTATTGCTGCCCCTGCTTCAGCCTCTTACCCAAGCCCTGCCTCTAACTCCAACCCTCCCTACCTACCCACTGCCCACCCTGTGCCCTCCCCACTGTACCCTGGGCAGCCTCAGCCCTCCCCAACAAGCCTGAACCCTGCCTCTTCATTCCCCCTTCCTCCTTCTGGTGCATCCTTTCAGCATGGCAGGCCAGGACTTCCAGCAACTTCTGTGGCTTATGCATTACCTACTGGACCAACAGGTACTCTGCCTGCAGCCAGTGACCTTCCTGCATCCCAGAGAACAGGTCTGCGCTTTAACTGGGGGGAAAGCGGGGAGGGGGAGAGGGTTTGGCTCAATATCTCACTTAAACCTCACTTACTATTTGTGCATGTTTCATGGTGAGTGCTCTGTGTGAAGTTTTCTTGGGCCAACTCAAGGCACTTCTGAAACACTTGCCTGCAAGCAGCTTTTGGTTTGCCCCAGGCACAGTGCTGTGGCATCACCTCATTGTGAGGCCGTCATGTGTGGTGGATAAATGGTGATACAGTGATAATCTGTTGAGGCTGACACCAACACCCATTGTGGCTGCAGAACAAAATTAATTCATCAGTGTGTCCCTGCCTTGTGAGCAACAGGTCAAGCTCAGGCTTGGCAACATATTTAATTCAGATTGCATTTGCTGAGGCATTGGCTTACTTTGACTATTTTTTTCCCTGGTCACTTAGTGCAGCAGGTTTTACCGTAGCTGTGTATGCCTAAAAAGGTAATCAGAAGTGATTTAGAAGTGCTTTTAGGTGGCCTCTTTTCTGAATGCTAATCAGGAGCATGTGTGTGGCTGGGCCCCTAGGAGCATGTTTGAGCAGGCATGGTGAGAGCATGCGCCCAGCTGACGACTGATGCCTGCTGGCAGCACCTGCAACTGCCTGAGTGTATTTGTGCTTTCTGAGACCTAACAAAGCTGTCTCCTGGCTAGCAGCTTTGCATGTGTCAGTCTGTACAGGTAGCAGGAGTAGTACTTTCCTAAACGTGCTTCACATCCAGGTGGACAATCTGTGAGCAGAGGGAACACTATATGGGATCTGAGGGGTGTCATAGGGTCACTGGTAGGCCCTAGGGAACCCTGTGGGGACTCTATCACTACTATGATGCAGTGTAGCAACTGGGAAAAGGACTTTTGCTGTCAAGAAACGAAGAGGACCATTGTGGGGCAGCTGCAGTGGGCTGTCTATAGGCAGACATCGATTCTCCTTGGAGTTACTGTACTGGGACCTCATCTGACCCCATCTTACGGGATGTGGCTGATCTGTATCTCTAACTCAGTGGGATTATTAAAATGGGTAGAATTGTTGGAAAGGGATCCAGGCTTTGGAGGTGGAGCGGCATTGTTATGCAGACAGCATTGCTTCTGTGCCTCCAAACAAAGGCATAGAACAAGAATATCGTTCTTTCTTATCTGTTTTACTACTTGTATTTGCGTCACTGGCAGGCACCACAGAGATCACTGCATTTCTTAGGTTAAGAGTGAAGTGCTGTAGTCCATGTGATGTGCTTGAGCAGATGAAATTCTGCATTGGGTGATAGAAATTATGGGCATTAATGATGATACGTGTAATTTGCATAGGCTGTGACCTAACATATCTTCCTTGGGTTGTTTTAATAGAAGGGAAATGGAGGTAGCATTATCAGCTCTGTCTTGCCAGATTACCTTTCCAACTTAAAAGCTGTCTGTGCTGTGTTTTTTATAATCTTTCTGGGAGTTACCAGCACTGGTTTTATTTCTCCCCATAGCTGTAGGGAGAAGGCAGCCAAGTGTCAGACCTTCAGGAAACCAAACTGGCATCAGTTTGCTGATGGCAAATGCCATGCTTGGGCTGAACTGCAGAGGGGGCTTCTGGGCACTGCAAGGTGCAGTGGGGCGGGTGGCTGCTGCCTGCAGCTGGAGGAAATAGAGGTATCCAAAAGTCTGATTTTTTTTTTTTTAAAAAGGTGACTTGTTTTAGGAAACGTGTAAGGTGAGGAAAAAGCCTTGCTGTGTAAATGCTGTAATTAGTGCCTGTAGGCTTTATATATTTAACCAGAAACACATCTTCCATGGTAGCTGCATTGCTTAGGGAAAGGAACCTTCATATGAGATCTCTCAGAAGAGCAGAAATCTGTAGCCAGAAGTAAATCCATAGTTATGACTGTTCTGGAGCTGAGTTTTAGAATGGCGTGATGCAGCAACATCATGTCTCATTTTGCACATGTGTTTGGTTAAGGGGAGTGAGGGACAACATGAAGTGTGGAGTCTTCAGTAGTACCTGGCCTTTGAGCTGCCTTAGGTTTGGAGATGCACTTGGAAAGTAAACGGTTCTGTGAAGGTCTTCTCTTCTGTCTTGTAAGTGTACGTAGCTGCAGTGCGTTAAACCATGCCTGTATCTTGCAGTCAGCAACTGAGCCCACGTAGATTTTCATTTTCAACTCGTCTCTCTTTTAACCTGCTTTGAAGGGAGTTCAAGTCTTCAGGGTCCTGCATCCTTTTTGGAGTTGTGATAGAGAAGCTGTGAGCTACAAACACATCAGACTGACCTCAGAGACGGGAGTTGTTTAACCCTGATGTTTCTCTTCTCTTTGCAATGGTTAACAGTGTGTCAGCTGTATTCTGCCCCTTGGGTTTGTTGTCCTTCCATGTGGGTTTAAAGTGACTTTTTGCCATGCTAGATGCAGATAAGAGCCTTGACTCTAGCAAATGATTGGCATCCACCTTGAGGTCAAGTCCTTAAAACATCTGAAGAGCTTTCTGGAATGAAAGAACGATGGTGAGAAGAGTGTTGCTAAGAGTAATGGTCCGTCAGTTGTACTGGCTGTTAGGAATAGAAAATGAATGCTGGAAGAGAAGAGAGTAGGCCAGGACTCCTCAGTGTTTGCTCAAAGCAAGAAGAGCTGAATTACTGCATGGAAAGAGAAACAGAGCTGTAAGAGGGGGGAGGGCAGACAAACAATTTTAGAGGGTGGGTTGGACAAATGGCTCCTGTCTCTCAGCTGGCATTTTAATTAGGTTAGATGTTTTTCTTCTGACTCCTTATGCTTATTGAGCTGAAGTGTGAATGTAAAATTCTAGGAAGAATGCTTTATTATTTTTGAGGGAAAACCCTTTTTTTCAGTTCTTTGCTTTTTATCTGCAGAAAACCTACCAGCTCAAGACCAGGCCTCTCCCTTGGCAGGTGAACTAGGTAGCACCTCAGCTGAAAATGATCACAGCCACTACCTGAAATTAATTGAACAGACATCAGTAAATGCATATGTTCCTCAGAGAACATCAGGTGCAATCCTGTTTTCTGATTAAACTTTAATCAATTCAAATGTCTAATTCCTTAATTAAAACCAATAACAAAATATCTGGAGTTTTTAACCACAGAAACAAAAGCTGCTGTGCTTTTTTTATTTCCCAACAAATTATTCCAGGAAACTGTCAGCACTGTGTGAGGCTTTCTAATGTGTTCCACTGTCAGCACTGCAGAAGTTAGACTTCGTATATCAGAAATACTCTGGGAAGGGATTTTCTGGATAGGGAGAAGCAGAGCCCTAGGGGCAATGGCAGTGCTTCCCATTTGTTCACAAGAAGCCAGATGTGAAGGGGGCTTAATTTGTTTTCCATTTACCCCATCAACGTGCTCTGGATGTGAAACTTGTTTAACAAAAGCTGGGGAGAAAATGAAATTTCAGAGCACTCGAGCAAATTCTGCAGTGACGTTACGCTCTGCTGTCTGAGGTGAATTGATCATTTGCTAAGTGAAAAACACTGTGGTGAAAAAGTCCATTGAGTGGGGATTTGG
Source organism: Perdix hodgsoniae (assembly GCA_035772895.1). Lineage (NCBI taxonomy): Eukaryota > Metazoa > Chordata > Aves > Galliformes > Phasianidae > Perdix > Perdix hodgsoniae. The sequence continues at coordinate 33,802,271 of JAPSGF010000002.1, forward strand.
TTTCGGCTTTTTGTGGCTTTGTGCAATAAATCCTGATTACTTGGCGAGGCCGCGCTAGTGCTGACAGAAAATGTCAGCTCTGGGATGAGATAGGAACCATTTCTAATGCACTAACGTGAGCTTTGGTGCACAAATCTTGCAGCTTTCTTTGAAGAGCAGAAGGTTTGGTACATTGGACTGGGAGTGACATGCTCTGTTTTTCAGCTTGAAACAAATCATCCTAGGTGAAGAAAGCTCGGTGGGCTGCCCCAGCACCCGTGAACCTGCTGTAGCTGGCAGGGGAAGCCTGGTTTTGTGGCTCCTGGTGTCTCATGGTGGCTGGGTGAATCTGGCTTGTGCTGTTGAAAGCTCCTCTTGTCTCCTCTTTCCATTTAGTTTTGCTGAGGAATGTGTATAATGAAAAAAAAAAAGTGCTCAGTCCTAATGTCATATGGTTAGGAGAAATCTTCATGGGTAACTGTGAAGTTGTTTCAACATAGGCAGTCTGTGTAGCAGAGCTGTGTTTTGGCCATGGTAGGCAACTGCCTGCCTTTTCACAGGGCCCATCTGTTTCAAGAAGTTATCCTGCAAGAGACATGCTAGTTAGAAGGAGAAAAAGGGAAAAAAAAATAAGAAAAGGAGAAAAAAAAAAAAGGATAAGTCTCTGCCATGGAAAGGAGCCAGCCTGAGCTCCAAGAGACATCTCTGCCCTCCTCTGAGGTACTCACAGTTTCTTTTTTCTTTCTGTCCCAGGACCTCAGAATGGCTGGAACGACCCTCCTGCCCTGAACAGAGCTGCCAAGAAGAAAAAGGTATTCTAGGAAGTCCTGCCTCAAATGATTGAGTGCTGACCGCTTGAAAAGCAGTAACCTAACCTGCTCTGAGGGAGCTTGTTCATGGGAGAACGAAAGAGAAGGGTTAGCTACAAACAAAAGCCACATCTTGTGAACAGAAAATGGCCTTCATGTCTTTCCAAAATGCATTATCTCTCTCAGAATGTTTATGCCTCTAAAGAGAATAGTGGCTTTGTGCTAGAGTTGTTGTTAATAACACGAATCCCTGTTTGAAGAAAGAAAATACTACTTTTGGACTGTTTTCATTGCAGAAAAGCAGTTGAGTTTTGCCAGAGATGATACTTAAGAGAGATGATGAGGCTGTGCAAATTGTTACAGATTATTGACTACACTGGAGCTGAAAGCAATTTATCCTGATTAAGGGTTTGACCCTGAGAGATCTGCTGAAAGTAACATAATTTTCCTGATAGAGAGATAGTGCAGTTTGGTTAAAAAAAAAAAAAAAAAGGCATTTAGATTGCAGTGGGACAGAACAATTGGGGATGCTTGGCAGAGAGTGAGCCTTCTCATCCCCTTGGTGCTCCATAGCAGTCAGCATTGCTCACAGTGCGTTTGGGAAGCAAGTCTGGAGCATGTCAGGTGCTTGTGGCAAGGAAAAAAGGAGTTGGAGCAGGCAAGATAAGGTCTGAGTGAAAGCAGTCTCCTGTGACCCTTAGATTTTGGTCTTTGTTTACAGCTAGGAAGCTGTTGGGTAGAGGGGACTTTGTTCCTGGCTGCCCCCATGCTGGGACCCATGGGTCCCACACCACTGTGCTGCCTTCAGGGATTAAGACTCTTGGGCAGGAGGGAAAGAGGGGTCAGTGAGAACTGGAGGCTCAAGTAAAAAATCCTTCTCCTGTGTGTATCATGGCCACAGTTTCTGCCATGGTGAGGGCTTGAGGGTCGGCTCCCCTCTGAAGGGGTGATGTTTGTCCCATGGTTCTGTTGAATATTAAACAAACCTCATTCAGAAATGTTTAGATGCTTACTTTGCTTACGTCCGCTGCACGAGGGGGAGATTTAGGCTTTATTAAAATGACTCACTACATGAATTTTATTGTAAAAGAGTAACACTTGCATTTCAAGTCACAGTGTAATTTGCAGCCATTTTCCCCCTAAACTAAGAATGTGGCAATTGGTGTTCAAAAGTTTATTGTTGCAATTCATTGCATTTGTAGCTGTCATCAGTGCTGTAACAGGAATATTTTTCTTGCTGTCCCATACTACCAGCTTAATTCTGGCATCTTTCAATCAGGATTGCGTTCAGCATTCCACAATAGTTCATTTTTCTTTGCACCTCTAAAGAAATGTGTGTATAGGCATGGGAGCTCTTCATTTTGTTTGGATTTCTGTCTGCCTTGTAGCAGAAGCTGACAGCTCATTTTGTTGTCTCTTCTCTCTACCAAATGTTTCCAAAATACCCCTGTGTAAAGACTGGCAGATGCTCAGGGATGAATCTGAACTGTGCTCATAATCTGTCTTAGTGCAAATGTGTTTGCCAGAAGCTTGAAAGCCTTTCAGAAGCTTTATTGGTGTATGCTGCTAGCTGTGACCTACGTGCTGCATGGACAAAAAAGCAGCCACAAAAATCTAAATGTAATGATCAGAATGCATACAGGTGTAGGTTCTTTGTATGCAGCTGCTGCCAGAGGAAGGGGTGAGTGAAATCCCACCTGCCCCCATTGCTTCTAAACCCCAGGGGCTCAGCACTCTGCCTGGCTGGGCTCTCAAGTGTTGTGAGTAGGGATGTGGGGAGCTGGGTGCTGTCTCTGTTTGCAGCAGCGGCATAAGCGCTGTTGTTTTTTTTTTTCCCAGGTCCCCGATAACTTCATGCCCCCAGTTCCCATCACCTCACCCATCATGAACCCGCTGGCGGATCCACAGGCACAGATGCAGCAGCCTTCAGCAGCCCCGGTGGGCACACCCAGCTTTCAGTCTCCGCAGCTCCCTGTGGGGCAGCAGGCACCGCTGGGCCCCTATGCACCCCAGGCTCTGGGGCCGGGTGTCGTGCCTCCCACTACCTTCAAACCCAGGACAGAGGGAGCTCCCGGGGCCCCAATAGGCAATGCCATCCAGGTAATGTAACATCAGTGTTGTGTGGTTTGGGTTTGTGTAGTAGCAGAGTCCTGTGGGCTGGGATCCTGGTGGATGGTTGTGTGGCTGGGGTTAGTTAAAAATGATGTGGGGTTGCAGAGTGGCTTGGAAAGCCTCACCTGTGCTGTTTCTTAGCATGTTCAGGCATTACCAACAGAGAAGATAACCAAGAAGCCCATCCCTGAGGAGCACCTTATTCTGAAGACAACATTTGAAGCTCTTATCCAGAGGTGCCTGCTATCTGCTTCTGATCCGGTAGGTCTCTGTCATGGTTCTAGAGTATCCCTGTATTCAGGTAAACACACTGATGTCTTTGGGCACAAGCAGTGCATAGGAACACTGTGTGCACATGTGGTGTGATGATTTGGAAGCAGAGCAAGGCCCTGCTGGCAGTCCAGCTGCCTAAGGAGGAGCAGCTGGTATTATGCCAGATCAGAGCTGAGGCTCACATCTGTGAGTACATGCCTCAGATTCTCATCTCTGGTTTGTGATTTCTGTTAAACTTGTCTCAAAAGGAAACAACAGGTAGCTGAGAAGTGGAAGGCTAAGAGCTCTAACATAACTGCTTAAGCTGGGCAGGAACAACATCCCATCGTTCTTGCTACATTCTGAACAAACCATCCATCTCAGAGCTTCTCATTTCTTCCCAGTAGTCAGTGAATAGCACACCAAGCCCAGATGCTGACTGTTTGGCTTGTGCATGTTCAAAGATGGATGATGGAAGACAGGATGGCAGTGGTCAGCCCAGACCCACGCTCCCATTGTTGCTGCTGGGAACTGAGCAGTCAGAGCTCTATGGATGTGGGAGTAAATTGAGCATTCAGTGTCACTTGTGTTGGTTTGCTGGACCATTTCAGGTGTCTCTGTAGTTTTGAATTCTGTATATATCTTCTGTTTATATTTGCTCCTTCTTTCCCCCTTGAGTCTCAATGCAACAGTTTTGTGGTGGACTTGACCATTTGTATGGAGAAATTTTTAAAGGCCATAAACTTTGCTTTGGACAGACCCCATTGTGTTTAGCAGCATCAGATTGCTCAAAAAATTATTTTCCTTTTTTTTTTCTATGATTATCTGTCTTTTCCCAGACGCACAGTGAAGGCAGAAGTATTCACTTCACATCGGTACACAGGGATTGCTTTTCTGTTCTGCCAACACAATTTGATTTCTTGCTCCTTAAGTCCCTCTGCTCTTAGGCAGAGCAAGCATTTCTGGCACTCAGCACTGAGAAACACTGCCCTGACTGCACGCATCAGTTGCTGTCGGCATATATGTAGGCATCACTCCTTTATTAAATGCCAAAGGGGAAAAACGGGTGCTTGAAGAGCATTAATGCTTAGGGTTTGGAACAGGAGAGGGCCAGGAGAACAAACAACTTGTACTTGTGCCTAATTTCCTGTGGCTGGAGAGATGTCTTGCCTTATGGAGCACAGTTAATTTCTCTTTGCCTTACCACTGACAGCTGGCTTGTAGATCTTTTCACAGGTTTTGAAACAGATGTCTAGTGGTCATATATCTAAGAGAGTTAGGAAGCCTAAAAGGCTCCTCTGGCATGCTCTTTCCTTGCCTGCCCTGTCCTTTGACAGCTGCTGAGGGGGCTTCCACACATGACATGAGAGATCTGCATCCAGTGTTCTTTCCTATACCCTTTGCCATCCAAACAGCTTCCCCTGATTTCTGGCAGAGCAGGCATGCCTGAGTTAGAGTCTCCCCTTAGGCTTTGATTTTTATCTCTCTGCAATTACTTAACCCAGGGAAATTTTTCCTGTTACTGGGGAGATGGCACTATCCTAAATGAAGATGGATTGATGCACGAGTACTGATGTAGGAGTAGGTTCCAATACACTTGTGCACTGGTAGAAATTATACTGCTACTGACCTTTTTATTTTTGCTTTTGTAATTGTAATCTGGATGTTTTGCTAATGTGTTTTGGAGTAAATTTAAATTTAAATAAAGATAAATGGGGTTTACTTCTTTTGGAGTAAAATATTTTATTTCTGTAGCTGTTTGAAAAACCAAGTGGATGTAATGCATTTCCCTAGGAGCTGCGGTGCTGTGAAATATTATGGGATGATTTTCAAGAGTCTTGTGGCAAAGTCATTCCATAGACACCAGTGGGTGGTTTATTCTACATGGAACTCACGGAAGCAGAAAGGATCTTTAAGAACAATTTGGGTTAGGCTATTAGTTTTTCTGTTGACAACTCCTGGCTTTACTCGTCAGGCAATGAAAAACATAGCTAGAACATGCTGTAAATGATGACTGCGTGTGCCCTTAAGTTCTCAGTGACATCACTGGATACTTAATTCCAGTAATATCTTTATTCAGCCATTGCAGTGCTTTGCCAGTACGCTGTCAAACAGGAGTCCTGCTCAATCTCTGTTCCACTTTGCATGCCAGCTGTACTAGTGGGTTTTACAAATGACCCTTTGGATGTACCTTTAAAGGTACTGTACTACATAGGTAATGAGCAGTCAGTTGCATGTGGAGAACTGAATTTCACCTGGTCTTTTCTAGCAAAATGAAGGGAGAAAAATACAGAGCAGAACATTAGGAAAATACTTTTGTTCAAGATGTTTCATGTGTTGCATACACCTCTTTGCAATGTGCCTACTGTTGCTCATTCGCAGTGTGTTTTTCTTTTGCAGCAAACCAAGAGGAAACTAGATGATGCAAATAAACGCCTGGAATTTCTATACGACAAACTTAGGGAACAGACAGTAAGTGTTTTTACACTTTGCCTCAATTAAGTGGCCAGTTAACTACCCCAGAGACATGAAGCTCAGTAGGTCTTTTGTGACCATGGTCTGCTGCTGCAGGACTCCCACCTCAGGAAACTGCAGCCACTGGGGGCTCACGGGGGCAGGGATTGCAGTGAATCTCTCTTTTGCTTTAAGTCTGGTGTCAGCAGCTTTGCTCAGCATGCAGTGCTTCTGAAGGCTGCTGTCCTTAGAATAAAGGACCCAATTTCAGCACCTTCTTGAGAGGCAGAGGTGACAGTCAGGACTTCTGTTGTGCTAGCACTCCTGTTTTTGCTTAACACTGACCTGCCTCATCTGGCTTCCTCGCAGCTCTCTCCAGCCATCGTTAGTGGCTTGCACAATATCGTGAAGAGCATTGAAACCCGCAACTACGTGGAAGGACTGAACATCCACATGCACATAGTCAGCACCAGCAACTTCAGCGAGACCTCTGCTTTCATGCCTGTTCTGAAAGTTGTCCTCATCCAGGCCAATAAGTTGGGTGTCTGAAGTAACCCTTTACTTGCAAAGCCTGTGAGGGCTGCTTTTCCAAAGAAGTGCATTTCTACAGCATACATGCAAGAAGCGGACCAAACGCCAGTCCTTAAGGCATGTCGCAGTAGAGCTCTGACAAATGGCATTATTCTCTCCCTGCAAAATCCATCACTCTAGGCGGGCCTTGGAGCCCTGGTGCTTTTCTTTTTATTTTTAACCGTTTTCTCATCCCCAATGGTTTGTCTACAGATAGTGTATTTAATGGGGATGGCACCCCATATTGTCAATTTTTAGATGCATGTTATACTGTTAAACAGTGGCTTTTAATAAGATACATGTGGAAGCAAGAAGATAGGTTTGTGTATCAGACCCTGCACCTCACTTAGACACCAGATTAAAGAGTCTGATCCTGTTATAAGTGTAGTTGGTCTTTCATTTTATGAGACTGCTTGCAATTCTGTTGTTACAATTTACATGTCATATAGCTTAATTTTGCACTGGGACAAATGAGCGAAATAAAGGCTAATATTGTATTTTCAATAAATGTTAATTTATTAAAATGTGTTGTGATGAAGTGCAACTTAGATATTTTGAATCTGGAGTACAGGGAGGCACCTTTCTGTGGCTCCTGAGCTGCAAGGATATGTTTATCTTTCTGTGTTGCTTGTGATAAAGCTCTACTTAACATTTACACTGAGCTATTGACATTTCAGGGAAGGGTTTTGTGGGAGTTCTGAACAGATCTGTATGCATTTATTAAAAGCGGAGAGCAGAAATAATGTGGAATGGTTTAAGCCACCCTTACAGAGAGGTCTATGTAGTGTGCAAACAAGGTGCCAATTGTTTCTGGCAGTCCCCCTGAGCAGGGAGACTCTGGCCTCTGCTGGGACACAAGCACATGCTATGCTGTGAGACTGCGAGGAAGGTTTTGCCGCTTGGGTCAGGTGGGTTTCTCAGCTCATGGCCTCTCCTGCAGCATGGTCGGAGCTGGCTTTAAGAATTTCCAAGTGTGCCATGAATTATTGGTAGCACTATGTCTAGGCTAGAAAGAGCTGTTGAAGGAATCAGCCAGTTTAAAAGAAAAAGAAAAAAGGCCTGTGGGAAGCAGTTCTGTATTAAAGAAAAATACATGTGAAGAGTCTGTGCAGTGTAGGTGTGGCAGTGTGTATTGCAAGAAATATTACAAATAATAATAATGCAAGTTTATCTCTGATTCCTGTGACTTCACACTGATTGTGAGTTTGTCAGGCAAAATAGCTCTGCTCCTCTGAGGGAACTGAGCTTAATCCTATTTCTAATCCGATATTTGCTGACCTCCTGAACTTTTATGATTGGAGAACATGAAGCATTGAACTGGAGTTACTTTGTTTCCAAAATGTAAAAAGCCATTGTACAAATTTTCTTCCTGTTAATCTTGGATATAGATTTCTAATCAGTGGTAGAAGTAGTTTGTCTGCAGCTCTTTTTCAGGAGGAGTTGTAGGTACCGTGTTTCATCCATCCATGCGCAGAATAAATCTGTGTAAACCAGGGCTGTGCTCTGCAACTCGTGGCTGGATCACTGCATTGCCTGAGTTCAGCACAGGACTGCCTGTGAAAATCTGTTCCTCTCCTGAGAGCAGCTGAGATTAATAGTAACAGTTCACCGGTGCTACTGCCGTCTGTTCCTATCTTCAAGGAATGCCAAGCAATTAGCTATCCATCTGATGTTATAAATGCAAATGGCTGGTTTCCTTTACAGAAGGCAATGAAGCTCTGCCAATTTACACTGCTAAAAGAATTTGGCCCCAAATAGCCCAGTTTTAATCTTGGTGAGAAGAAATTTACGCCGGGCAATGTGGGCGGCTGCCTCTACTCCCTGACTGCTGGTGCTGGGCTGAGTCCTTGAACCAGCGCCAGGGAGAGGATAAATCACACACTGATAGCAGAAGTCTTGATGTGCCCAGTGTGATGTGGGGAGTCTGGACTGAGTTTCCAGCCCCAATTCTTTGTGTGCCAACCTGGGTGCCTGTAGGCACCAACTGGGATCCTGTGGGGCACAAACAGGAGATACAGGTGTGCTTAATGCAACCATTGCTCAAAAAAGGCTGCTCTGATTGAGGTTCCCACAAGCTTCAGAGCTACACATTGGCCAGAAGTCTCATTGCAATTGTTTTTCTAGGATTGCCCTTGGGTGGCTGCTAGAAAAAAAATAATGAGGCCAACACTGTCAACACTTTGAGTAGCAGAAGTGTGCCGGTAGGGCAGCTGCAGCATTCGATGGCTCCAGCTACATCACTGCAAACTGTTCACTGTCTTTCATTGCCACTGTCCTCTTTCTTTTTTTCCAGGTGGAGGATTCTAGAAGAATGCTTAAAATGTATCAGGAGAAAAAAAGGAGAAAAAAAAAAGGGGGGGGGGGGGGGGGGCTTTAATTATATTCTCTCTGCTGACTGCCTCGGGAGGTGTTGTAATTAATTTGCACAGCATGCTGTGTGCTCTGCACTAACAGCGCTCAGTGGGTCTGTGTGCCACATGGCCCTGAGTAGCCAGAGGGCTCTGTGAAAGAGCATCACTGCTACACGCACCGCTGCTCATGGCCACACAGAGCGAGGGCAAATGCTGGTGGTGCTGCTCTGTGGCTGGAGTGCTTGTTTCTGGGCATGGGAGTGGAGGTTCACACAGGATCACAGGGGGTGGAAGGGGCCTCTGGGGATCCCCCAGCCCAACCCCCTGCAGGAGCAGCTCCCTGCAGCAGGTCGCACAGCAAAGTGTCCAGGCAGGTTCTGGATGTCTCCAGAGAAGCAGGCTCCGTGACCACACGGGGCAGCTGCTCAGTGCTCTGTCACCCTCACAGGAAACTTCTTCCTCGTGTTCCTATGGAATTCCTGTGTTCCAGCCTGTGCCCATCGCCCCCATCTCTGCACACCACAGAGCCTGGCCCCACACACTTCATTCCCGCCCTTTAGATATTGATAAGCACTGATCAGATCCATTCTCAGCCTTCTCTTCCAGGCTGAACATCCCCAGCTCTCCCAGCCTTTCCCCATGCAGGAGATGCTCCAGGCCCCGATCATCTTTGTCGCCCTCCTCTGGACTCTTTCTAGAAGTTCCCCGTCCTTCTTGAGCTGGGGAGCCCAGAACTGGGCACGGTGCTCCAGATGCGGCAGAGCAGAGGAGGAGGATCACCTCCCTCACCCTGCTGGCCGCGCTCTTTGCAACGCGCCCCGGGATCCCACCGCCCTCTCGGCCGACGCTTCGCCCTGCCCAGCGGCAGCCCCGGGAGCCACGCCATGGCTCAGAGGGGCTCCCGCCTCTCCTGCACGGCACGAGCGGCTCCTCGCGGGGCCCCTCCTTTGCCGGGCGCCGGCCGCGGTCACGGAGGGGCTCCCGCCGCCCCGCCACACCCCCGCACCCGCTCCCTCGCAGCGCGGCCCTCCGGACGGGCCCCGCCCTTCGCCACGGCCGTTGCCACGGCCGTCGGGGACCCCTCGCGCCGGTTGGGCCCCGGCAGCGAGGCGGCGGGCGGCACCGCTGCCGGGCGGCGGCGGCCATTGGCTGTCGCTATGCGGGGCCGGCGGGCTCCCGTCCCCTCCCCTCCTCTCCCACCGCCGCGGTGTGGGAGCGCCGTGGAGAAGGAGGAGGACGAGGAGGAGGAGGAAGAAGAGGAGGAGAGGCGGTGGAGCGGAGCGGGCCGGCCGCCCGCCCCCAGGCGCCCCCCGGCCGGGCCGCCTCCCTCTCTCCTTCTCTCCCTCCCCTCAGAGCGGCGGCGAGATGGCGGCGGGCGGCGGGCAGGCCATCGTCTGGCGCAACGTGGTGCTGATGGGGCTGCTGCACCTGGGCGCCGTGTACGCGCTCAGCCTGGTGCCGCGGGCGCAGCTGCTCACCCTGCTGTGGGGTGAGTGGGGCGGAGGGGGCGGCCGGGGCCGCGCGGCGGCGGCGGCGCCTTTGTGGGCCCTCCGCCCGTTGCTGTAGAAACGGCGGGCGCTGCCCGCCCGCGTCCGTGCGTTCTGCAGCCGGGCGGAGAGACGCGGGAAGGCTGGAGGGGCGACGCTTCGCGCGGAAGGTCCGGCGGAGAGCCAGCCCTCGGGATGCGGCTTTCGCGGCCGCCCCCGTTTCACGCTTCGGTCGGGAGGGGGCACGGCCATCCTTTGTCCCCCGGGAGGGCGACGCTCCGGGCTGCGGGGCCGGCCGGGCGAGCGCCGCGTGGCGGCGTGGCGCCGTGCGGATGCGGCCGAGAGCCGGCGCGGTGCCGGGCTGCGAGAGGGGAGCCGGCGGGGAGCGCGGCGGGATGGAGCTGCTTTGTTCGGCGCCGCGAGCGGGTCGGGGCTCGAGGCCGGCGGCGGGAGCGGCGGGCAAGTGGGCTTCCTGCTCCCGCATCGAAACCCCCCGGTTCCTCTGCGCCTTACGAGGGAGCTCCTCGGGGCGGGAGGATTGAGTTAGCATCCGTGCTCCTTAGAGGGCGGAGACGGAGGTCTGTCTTCTGCTCGTCGATTTTACCGAGGTGCTAAAGAATAAACGTGTCTCGACGACTTTGCAACTTAATGCCCTTCTCGCAGATGAGAGCGTCCCGTTTCTCGACGTCGTTATTTTTAACAGGCGCCCGGCAGCAGACCACCAAGTTTTACGGGAGCTTTTATGACGGCTCTTCAGCAGGGAGCGAGCGCGCCGGCTCCAGCCGTGAGGATACAGCAGAATAGCTCCAGCAGAAGTGTGTGCTGCCGCGCTGGGGTCGGGGCAGACAAAGGCAGGGCTGTTGCTGTTCAAGTTAAGGAGCACAGCCCCACTTGGTGAGATGTAGGGCTGCACGGTGGTGAAGTTTGGTGGGGGCGAAGAATCATTAAGGCTGGAAAAGACAGCTAAGATCACGAAGTCCAACCATCAACCCATCAGCACTGTGCCCACTGGCCGTGTCCCTCAGTGCCACGTAGGGTTGTGTTGGGCAGGGCTGTGCATTAGGGGGTGTGAATTGAAGAGCTGCAGCCCTCACTGGATCCACACGTGGTTTTCTTTCTCATCCCAAGCACTGCACTTGGATAGCTCATTGGCGGTCTTGCACCGGCCATCTCATTGCCTTGTCCCTTGCTGCCTTGCAAGCAAGCCATAGGGAGTTGTGTGCTAAGTGTGGCTCCTGCTGCCAGCACCAGGCGCAACCCATGGCACGATGTGGGCAGCTGCCAGAGGCTCACCGGTGCTTTCCCAGCTCCTGACTTTGCTTTCCCCAGAGATATCTGTAACTGGGACAGACAGGGTGCTCCATGCTGAGCCCACTTGGTGATTCTCAATTCACCTACACAGAGCTGAAATGCCGTGGTACCACCTAGGAAACAGCTGATCAAACCAAATTGCATGCTCAGCAATTTCCACTGGTAATTTATTGACGCTTGTCCAGCTGTACATAATAGACAATGGAAAATGCTGGCAAGCAGAGGCTCCATCGGGTGTTTACTCAGGATTATCTGTAGTACTCTGTTCCCATTGCCTCCTGCACTAATGCTGGGAGCCGGTGTTTCTGCTCCTCATGCCACACACGGAGCTGCAGGATCCCCACCAGCTCTGGATAATGCAACCAGACCGCCTGGGGAGCGCTGGGAACTGGGTTATCTTTCAAGGGATGCGTGCTTAAACTGGGTAAAACAGAGGCTTTCAGGGCCATCCCGGTGCCTCCCTGGAATTTGGTTTCTGTCCAAGCTGAACAAAAACAATGAAATTACTCATGTCAGAATTTTCCATGAGCTGGTGACCGCCTTGGCTGGGTAGCTCAGCAGCTGATGGGTGCAAGCCATTGAGCAGCCCTGGCTTGCCATGTGGCACATCCCAGCATTGTGCCCAGGATACATCCCCTTCTCTGCAAAAAGATCTGAAATTCTGCTTGGTAAAAGGTGCTTTTTAGCCTTCTGTTGTGGAAGCACGTAACGTAGCCCAAAAATACCAAAGAACGACAAACCAAAGCAGAAGATGAATCCATCACCTCTTTTAAACCCTTTTCATTCAGGCTGCTGAGTGTTAGTGGCACTCGTGACTTGAAAAACTGGCACATGTGTGGCCTATGGCTGCCTTAAGATAGGAGATACTCAGAAACCCGTATCTTCAGGATGTGCCTCTCTGGCTGCCTGATGCCTGGATGCGCAGCTGCTGGTTCACACACTGATATGACTTGCCAGAGCCTGAGAGCAGAAGAGGATGGCCTTGTGCACTGTGGGAGGGGAGGATTCTCACCCTGTTCTTGGCAGTGCTATTGTGCTGGCATCCCATCTCTGGAAGGCTGAAAGGCATTGTGCTGCTGGCACAGGGTCATTGTGGTGCCCAGAGGGCTCCACAGGATCACAGCTGCCTCCACAGTCCTTGCAGGGAGTGACCCGTGCAATGAGGCACATGTTGCTGGTGTGCACTGCAGATGCAAGTTTTATTGGGCTTGCACATTTCGGAAGGCTTGTGTATTCTTGAGTGCCATCTACTGGCTTTTGTGGTATGAACAGGTTTTGGCTGTTAACCACTTCTGTGCATGCTGTGCTTGCTTACAGAAGCTCCCATTGTGTTGGAAGCTTTGTGCAGATGGCTATAAATAGGAATCCTGGCTACAAATGGGTTGTACTCAGCACCTCTGGGACCTCTCTGGAGGAAGGAGGTGAAAATACTGTCTCCATTTCACAGCTATGGAGTGAAGATGCTTGATTAAAACTTCCACTGTTGCTTCTGCTGCCACTCTGCTGGGAGAACCCTTGGGTGCTGCAGTGGTTACGTTCAAGTGATTCCTGCAGGCAAGGTTTTGGGTCAGGGAGCAGGAACTGAACACAACACCTTATCTTGCAGAGACCTCCCTGCTCCAATGTGCCCTGCTTGAGATGATGCTCCTGCTGCTCAGATGTTTTTCCTTCCCTAGTGTTCCTGTTCTAGCTGTTGCTGTAGGTGATTTCCCCATGTTCAGCTTTAAGCACGTATATTTGTTCCCTGTCTCCATTTCATCCTTCTTCAGGAGATGACAACAGGCAGAGCAGTGAGAGCCACGCAGACCAGCTCATCTGTGTTCATTCTGGTCTCTGTGGTCAGAGGAGTGGCTTGCTCCTTTGGGAGGGCTGGGCTGGGAAATGTCAGCTCACCCATAGAACTTAGTATGCATCCTCATCACTGTCACTGTGCCTTCCTTCCCTGCAATTATGGTTGTGCTTGCAATTAACACTGATGTTATAATTGAAGCCGAGCAATTTCTCGCAATCAGATTTTATTTTCACCGTGGAGGCTAACAATAAAACATGATGCCCTGCCAGAGAGCATTCAGAATTACTGTACTGAGTAAAGCTAGGCTGATGTGAATGAGAGGGGAGAACTGAGTGCCAGCTGATGGCAGCAGGAATCCTGTGTGCCCCCACTGCTCCGCACCAAGAGGATGGGATTTCTGGAATGGACTTTTTCCACTTCATCTGGCTTCTCAGGTGATGCCCAAGAGGAGAACTGTGTTTTTCCAGGAGGAAGAAGGGGCTGGTGGTAGAGCAGTGGCTGCAAACACATAGGGCTGAGCTTGAGTTTTGGGACAGGTCATGCTAGGAGGTGATGGCTTTGGCTCCCACCTTTAATGCAGAGGAAGAGACCTGTGTGCCTGAGTTTGTTGAGGGCTGACGGCTCAAGCACACACTCTTTCCATCCTTGAGAAAAGAGACAAAACTGGCACAAATGGCATTTCTAGAGCACTTAAAAGCCAGTGGAGCCCAGCCAGCCTGTGGATTGAGGGCAGTGGTAAGGTCATGGGGAGAGAAGTGAAATCTGCCCGTGGTTCTGTGATGACATAGGATCCAGCTGAGCTGAGAGTGGCTACACAGAAGCATCAAAAATTTCAGAGAAATCGGAGCATCTTCTAGCCTTCTCTTTTGATCTAAAAATACAAGCTCTTCAGCATCTTAAGGCAATCTTCCATCGCTGGTGAGTTCAGGGAATCTGCATGTGCTTCCTGGGGGAATTTTAGCATTCTCTGGAATTCTCTCTGTCATCTGCAATTTCCACTGCTTTATTGGCTTTTTTTTAATGTCACTTTGGCCTCAGTTGTCAAAGTGAACATTTCTGCTATTCCAATCGGAATAAAGTCTTTTGTATACTCAGCCAAAAGGGCTGGCTCTGGGGAACATTCCTGAAAATGCATATGTGAGCATGTGTGCTGAAGCAGGGGCAGGCTGGATTTCCCAAGCTGGTGACAGCGAGCTCGGGAGGCTATGACAGATGGCTTGTCCAGGAGCGCCACAATCAAACTAGTTTTCTTTGCAGCTACAAACACTGCCTCCCCACATCCATTCAATATGTTTCACCTCCTCTCTTTCTCTCTCACTTCCAATTAGAGCAGCTCAGAAAATGCGTAGATCTAATTTTAGATGAACCCGCTCCTGCCCTGAGATTTCACACGATTGCTCTTCACATGCTTGCACGGTTCCCCCAAGTGCTGGCGTGCTGTGCAGCTTGTGACTCGGGGAAATGGTCCTTTTTAATTCTGGGCTGTTGGTTTGAATCCAGCCTGAGGTGCTCCTGGTGCCAGCCTTTGATAGTTAGCGGGGCTCAGCCAACAGTGGGGTGGCCATTCGGCTGCGTCTGCCAGCAGAGACCCTGGGGCCAGAACACCAGCTCAGCGTTTTTTCTTGGCAGGGCCCACGGTGGGAGGTTTGCCTCCTTAGTAAATGCAGTTTCAGGTCAGGAGAGCAGGCTTCCTTCATGTCTCTAGTGGAAAAGGAGTTAGGCCACCACTTAACATCAGAGCAACACTTTCTGAGTTTGAGCAGATTAGCTGGTATTAGTTCTAAATTTACTAGTGAACAACAGCAAAAAAACCCACAAACGAGGAATGGAACGCGGATGCAGATGGAATTTAATTTTTAGAGAAATCCTGACCGTCAGGTACAGTGGTGTTGCATATTTATGGTGATCAGTCAGCTTTGCAATGCTGCGTTTGTGCTTGAGTGACTTGCTGTTTGTATTTCTCACGCAGTTCTTGTAGCCTGATGGAAGACCTTAAGTTTTATGCATTCAATTATTAAAAATGCCCTAGCAAGCAGTTTTGCTCTGGCTGAATAAGCAGAGGTAAATGTCAGCGTGTAACCTCACAAATGTTGCGTGTCCACCCCTGTTAGTTTAAACCCTCAAATTGTTATTTACTTTAACGAGTCAAGTTATCAAAAGTCAAAAAGAGGAGAAAAAAGAAATAAGGGAAAGAAACATTAAGAATGCCTGCTCTCTCGGGCCCCTTTGCCATCTGCCCAGTGCATTTGGCATTGGCACGACCACAGCAAGCAGCACAGCTGCTGTCTTCCTCTGAAAAGCGACTGCTGCACATTAAAGCACATTCAGATATTGACAGTCACACCACTGTAGATGCGCAATTGATTTTGTCTCCCAACTGATATTTTCATATCTGCTGCTGCGTCCCTCAGAGATGATTGCAATTGGCACCATGTAACTGGGCTATGTTTGGCACTGGCAACATGTGGCTTCTTGCTAGCCGATAGCAGTGGCTTCTTGAAACGGCTACTTGAGAAGCATGTCAGGAGCCAGCATTGTCTGGTGTGCAGAGTGCACCCAGTGCCTAGTGGATTTCTGACTTGGGTTGGCCTGCTGCTGTTACAACCGGGTAAGGGTCAAAAGCCATCTGGAATCACTAGTAGGTATCACATCTTCAATGTGCATTGAGGAAAAAAAGAAAAAAAGAGGTTCAAATTTTGATATTTGGCATGTAACAAAGTTTTAGATACCTGAGGGAGAGATCTGCACTGATTTAAGCAACTATGTAGAGCAGAGAATGATTTTCTGATGCCTCTGAACAGTCTGTGGCAGTATCTCCCCATATCCTTGTAAGAGGTTGGCCCCGCAGACACACGTTTTCATTGGAGTTTGGCACAAGAGTTTCTGGAAATCCATCCATGGGGATGATGAGCTGTTCTGAAAAAGATGGCTCAGATGTTTTATGCTGCCAGTCTCCCATCCCATCCATTTTTAAACAATGTGCCTGGTGTAGTTTGCAGTGCTTCTCTCCAGCTGTGAGATGATACCCCTGTGCCTGCTGTTCAACATCACATTGATGTCTCACTGCCCTATCGTGTTGCAAGCTTGGAATATTTTATGTGCTGTTGGTGATCCTCCTGGCAGACACCTGCCTCCCCAAGTGTCACATCCTCACTGCAGATCCCTGTCTGTGCTCACAGCCCTAAGATTCATTACTTTGCTTTTTCTATCCAGGCAGATTCTCATTTTGAGCTATGCTTTCCCTGTTTCTGCACAGATCCTTTTGTGTTTCTTAGCTCTCTCACTGTTGCTCCAAATTTAGCATCATCTGCAGTTATAATTAATACGCTGTTTGCCTTTGTTTCAGGTCATTAATAAGCATGTTGGATAAAAATCTTCTGCCTATTGATTCTGGCGCGTTCCCATAAATAGCATCTGTGCACAGGCACTGTGCACTTGGAGCCTAGCAACCCGCCAGCTCCCTGTGTGCACAGTGCACGAACCTCCACTCTTTTCTCTCCTGCATCCTCTCCACAGCCCCGTGCACAGGTTCTCTCCCTTGTCCTTGCACACGAGTTCATTTGTTTGATCCGTTTCCCCTCATCCTCAGAGTTCCCTCTGAAATGCTTCTCCCTCTGCTTCGCATCATGCATTTGTCCAACAGCATGCGTCTGCTCTGGCCACCAAATTCCTGAGTATATTTTTTTCCTAGGGATGCTTCAGCCCCCAGCCTTTATTTCAGGAAGATTCTCGCTGTTATGATTCCTCCTCTGAAAAACCAAAAAACAAACAGCATTGCTTTGCCAGGAAAAGAGCCCCTCGGCATGTATTAAGGAAGGCCTAGTGAGTTGTTCCTCTTGATGATCCTTCTGTCTCCATTAACAGTATGGTAGAAAATAGGATTAAAATTCAAGATGCTCCTTAAATACCAATCCCCTGCAAGGAAGGGACAGGTGAAGGAAGAAGATTTCAGCCCCTAGGACTAGCATGAGGTTGACCAGCCATAAAACCTGTGGGCAGTATGTTTGTTTGATGATTCAGCCTTAATATTTTTATGTTGCTGGGATAATGTCAGTGTTGGATGTGTCACAGATCTGTTCCCACAATTACAGTCAGTTGAGCAGTTTGGAAGGCCTTTTTTAATGATGTTTCTGCCATGTTCTTGCTTTATCAGCCTGTTACAGCTCAATATCACATACAGAAGATGGCAGGATAGGTTTCCCCTCGTTGTGTAAGAGAAGTCCATGTCCTCACAGTGACAGAGCAAAGTATGAGAATGAGACTGCAGAGGAAACGAGTGTAAGGTAGCTGCAGTGCCAGCATTGTTACTGATCTGACAGTTGTAAAACAAAATGTGTAAATAACATGCATGTTACGGTTTTTGGTTCATTTGTGTGTTCTCTTCAGGAAGCAAGCAGGAGTCTAAATTTGGTGATAGACTTTTCATGTTGGATGAACCTGCACAGATGAGCCTTTCCCAGGAGTAGCAGAAATGCTGCAGCCTGCTGAAAAGGGAAGTGGCCCCTCAGCAATGGAGTAAAAAGCAGGTTTTGGAGATGTTTCATCATTGTTAGGGTCATTCTGACTCCATTTGTATGCTGCATTTGTGAGAAAGGCTTTGGTTTCCCTTTTTGTTCCAGGAATTCTTAGGTATTAAAAAATAGGCATGTTTTCATAGAATAGAATAGAATCACCAAGGTTGGAAAAAACCTGCAAGACCATCTAGTCCAACCATCCACCTACCACCAGTAGTTCTCACTGAACCATGTCTCTCAACACAACGTCTAAATGTTCTTTGAATACCAGGGTCTCTGTTCAAGCAGCCTGTGTATTTCAGGTGGCAGGAGGCCCTGGCTAAACAGCACATCACCTTACACCATGCAAACAGGTTGTTCTGTGATGTTCCTGTTGTTTGAATCCACATTTTTATTTATTATCTCAATTGTACACTTGTTAAGTGAGCATGTACTCTTAAGACGCAGTATGAGAAATCAATGCTCCCTACAGGAGAGAGACATGACAGCCTGCTGTCATGACAGCTGGACAGCTGAAATGGGAGCAGCTGGAGTGGCCTGGTTTGTTTGGGGTTACACAGTACGTCCCTCCTTGCTGTCCCACATGTGCCAGGCAGTGTCCAGCTGCAGCTGGAGCACAGTGCCTATGGAACAGAGCCGCTTCCTTGCTGTGTTGGCCATCTGAAAAAATGCTCAAAACAAGTTTACTTGGCCAATCTTGTAATTATAGAAAAGAAAGGCAGTTCATGAAGCTGAAGGAGACTGTGAATGCTGACATCCCTGGTGCATTTATAGTACTGATTCACAAGCTCACAATGGTGAGAGAAGTTTTTATTGTGGGAACTCTGACACAGGTTGTACTTTAAGGGATGGGAAGCAATGCTTCTCAGTAAGGTGGCAGATGAGACTCGAGCAAAGACCTGTCTGGAGGATGCTGGCACTGTCATTGCCACTTTTCTGAGATGAGAGATGAACCCTCACTCCACTTCAGCTGGCAAAGGCACACGGTGCAAAATGCATCACAGCACAGTGCTTTGTTGCTGCCAGACTCCCCTGAACAACACACTGGCAAAGTGGGAAGGGGGTGAGAGGAGGAGCACTGCATCCCCAGGGCTGCTGGGCAGAGCTGGGCTGATATCCTCACCTCATCTCCTGAGCCTCCCCAGAGGCATCAGGGGCAGGCAGGGACAAGGATCAGCTTTAAGACAAAGAAAGCAAAAATAAAAAAGCTGGCCCCTGGCACACCTTGTGTTTTGTTTTCTTTCAGCATATTTCTGTTTCCTGATGACAGCCTTGGGCGTGACGGCTGGTGCACATCGCTTGTGGAGCCACCGTTCATACAAAGCCAAGCTGCCTCTGCGGATCTTCCTGGCTGCAGCTAACTCCATGGCCTTCCAGGTGGGATTGTAGTTGCCTGTCCTCATTCTTTGCCTCCAGGCAGCTTTATCTCCTGTATGGGGATCACTTCAGCTGACAAACATCAAAAGTGAAAATATATCTATCAGCAGGAAGACACTTGCTGATGATGCATGGTGCTGGCCTAGGGGATGCAGAGATCCTCTCACCACCCACACAACATCACTTAATAGACAGCCCAGGAGCAATGGTTACTTAGGGATCAAGCTGAACACTCCTGAACATGATCAGGAGTTCTCCTAACCCAGGCCAGGACCCACACTTCAGAGGGCAACACAGAAACTTGTATGAGGGCCAACCTCATGCAGATATGTTGGCATAATCAGGTTTCTTTGTCTAGCCAGGCTTTGAGGGGTTTTCACGTGCCCAGAAAGGAGAGCAGACATCTTTTCTCTCCACTGTAATTTCTCTGTTTGATGCAGCACTTTTCAGCAGTAGAATTTAAATATGTTACCAAGAGGTGTTTTATGAGCTCTGTAATTCCTAATACGCAGTCTTAGACTTCGAAATATTTCTGTAGTGCTCAGGTGGTGGTAGGAGGTAGCCCAGAGCCAGGATAATGTGATGTGAACTTAGTTGCTCCTTTGGCTGTTCAAAAGAGTTGTATGCATCTGTGCTAACATTACACTTACCTGGCTTGGCTGCCTTTATCCCCTGTGGCACTGGGTACCACATGTGTGCGGTGCACTGAGTTTTCAGCTTTTTCCTTTCAGAGGATAAAGCAAGGATGAATCGTCTTTGATTTATCTTCCTAAGGTGGAGAGTTGGTTGGTCTCTCTGCACATTACAGAGAGTTTTTGTTTGAATATAGAGATATGTCCCATTTTACTGTAATCCCCACCTTAATTCTGAGCCGTATTCCTGCTGCTTTGTGGTGCTGTGTTATTTCAGAGCTTTACAAACCCTTTGCTCACTATGCTCAGCAACCACTTTGAGTTATAAACTAGCCCCTGCTACTGTCCTCCTGTTCTATTGCACATCGTACCTTTCCTGTGTAGTTCAAATGAGTGTGTCAAGCTGGATTGCCTCATCATTGCTTTTGGCTGTGGTTGTGATATGATTTTGAGGCAGTGAAGTACTTCGAAGTACCTCCAAGCTACCTTTGAGCAGCTTTGTATCAGAAGGAAAACAAAAGGCCAAACCACACACTCTAAATTTTAAATATTCCTAACTACCATGACATCCATTGCCTTTCTCACCACAAACAGGCAATGAGCAAGTTTTCAGCTCCTTTTCCCTCCTGTTGGCTTTGGGAGGAAGAGATAGCTTTGAGGATACTTGCAGCGGACCTGGATGCTGCCTTGAAGGGCAGAGGCAACTCTTCTGCACAATGGTGTCTTCATGGTGCATGAGGGTATGGGTGTATGGGTGGGACATGCAGAATGTTCTCTGAAATACCATCAGATGCAGCAGTGTTTGCCCTGCTGTCTACTGCACTTCTCACCATTTCTTTGTTACGCATCTCAGTTTGTCATCATGTGTTGGTCTGCAAGTTGATGAGAGGATCTGCTAATGAAACCTCTTGTCTGTGTCACTGTCACAGCACGATGCTGACACTCTGCTTTGGAGGGGATTTCACTCCTGTGTTTATATGAAATTTCATCAAGAGTGACACATTCCTGAAAAATGATTGCTATTAATACACTCTCATTTACATGCGCAATGCTGCAGTTGTAGGTGTGTTTATTGCCAACGGTTCTGGCCTCTGGCCTTTATTTCCTCTTAGTCTTTGTGCTTTTTAATTAGATGCAATTCAGTTGTTTCACAGCTTCCCAGTGCTTTCATCTGGGGAATCACATTTTTGTCAGTCCTGCAGGTGTTTTCTGCGGTGTGAGAAGCCAAGTTAATTTCTCCCAGTATTGTTACCACTGCTTTGACCTGCTTACCTGTTGTGCCACAAATAGTTCTATTAAGCATTCTTGTGGCAAACTGTTCAGTACTTCCAGTTGAAAGATCATTTCTCATTAAGAAAGAGGACCCTTCTTAAGTGTGTTTCTTGCATAGCCCTGTTTGGTTTTTAAATGACTTGATCTTCGCATGTTGTAGTCTTCTGGATACTCCCACTGAGGACTAAATCTGCCACTTGAAGCATTGCAGAGGCTTGTATTCCCTTTCATTTCTCTGTAGGAAAAAAAAATGGCAGTAAGGCAAAAATCTGCTCTTGAGGAGCACTGAGGAGCTTGGTGACCTTCTTTGGTTTGCTTTGCTTCACTTGGCTTGCTTTCCCGTGCAATGGGCTTTTGTTCCTCACTTGTCTCCTGTGGGCTCTCTTAAAGACCACCTTTGCTATGCTGAGATTGAACTCTGACGCATTTGAACCGAATTCTTTTGTTTCTATTTGCAGTCGTTCCTGGAGTTGTTCAGCAGCACAGGTGGCCTTGGTACATTCTCTCAAATGTTGGTAGCTGAGAGAAAGGAATGGTCTGTTACACCTTGAGCACCGAGCTTTTGTTTCACTAAATACAGACCTTCACAGCTGTTAGCTCAGGCTTACTGTGTCCTTGAGTGTATCATCTGCCTTCCCAGCTGCTGCTGCTTTGTGGTTCTTGACAGACACCGCAAATGGCTTCCTCGGTTCTGCTGGGACCAAAGCTGCTGTAGTTGGTGGTTGTGGGTGCTCCTGCTGTTCCTAGAAGCAACCCAAGCCCTTCCTTCTTTTGGTATTACTGGCTGGAATCCTTTTTGGCTGTGCAAAGACAGAAAGAGCAGAGAGAAGGGCACTCGGCTAAGTATTCTCTGATTCAAACTCACGCCACTGTATATCCAGGCACTAACTATTTTTATTTTTTTTTTAATAGTTTGGTACTACTGAATTCACAGATGAGTGTGTGGCCTGAGTTTTCCAAAGGTTTCCCTGTGGTAATAGTAATAGCTCAGCAGTGCTGCAGAAACAACCAGTTCAGTCTAGCACAGGCAAACTGGGTGGATGAAATCTCTTCAGTCAAGTAAACTTGGAAAGGCTTGCTTTGGTTCTGAAATTGCCATCCACCCTTTCCTCCCTGCCATCCCCTCAGTGCCACTTGCAGTCACGGGGAATTTCAGTGGCTTGAACCTACTGACAGTTTGAGCAGAAGCAGGACTGAACTTAATTTGTATCTGATCTGCATTCAACACTGAGCTACTCTTGTGGGCCTGAGACTCTTATTCCAGCCTGGCTGCAAATTCAAGCAATTCATTTTGTTTCCCAAAAAGTAGGTACGTTTCATTTGATGTCTCAACCTCGTACACATCCCTGCAGACAAAACAGAAATTTAAATGCCTGTTTTAATTGTGAGAGATTCATCCCTCAGAACGGCTGAGCACGTTCAGCTCCTGTGTAGGTTAGGAGAAGGCACGTGAAGCATTCCACAAGCTCTGTCACATTTTCAGTGCTGTTTTTCTTCCTGGAGGGTGTCAGTGATAAGCAGCCACAACCTTGAGTCACCAAGTGTTTTTGAAGAGCACCTGTGGATGTTGGATTGCCGTTCCCGTATGGGGAAGGAACTAGGGTGGTTCTGCAGGAGCAGTGCTCAGCCTTTCTCCTCTCAGCCTATCCTCTCTCTCTGCAGAATGACATCTACGAGTGGAGCCGAGACCACCGTGTGCACCACAAGTACTCGGAGACAGATGCAGACCCACACAATGCCCGCCGTGGCTTCTTCTTCTCCCACATCGGCTGGCTGTTTGTGCGCAAGCACAAAGACGTCATAGAAAAGGGAAGAAAGCTGGATTTCACTGATCTGCTGGATGACCCCGTTGTCAGATTCCAAAGAAAGTAAGTGGGAGTGTGTGGCCATCTTGTGGTGCAGGATGGAGGGGTCTTGATATGTCGCTGTGGCTTCTTCCTTGTTGGAACCTTTTCCCTTTGTCCCCTGTGAGATCCCTGCCACCCTGACGGCATAGGGCTGCCATTCCTCTGCCTGCTACTGTGGCCATGCTCACAGCCTGTTTTGGCCAGCTTTGCTACGCAGGCAGCGTGCCCTGTCCTCATCTTTCTCCAAAATCCAGGTCTTGCTGGGAAAACAGCCACAGCAGAAACTGCTGGGCTCTTGGCCTGCTTTCATCATTGGAATAAAAGCTGTTATTGCAACCTGCCTAAATGCAAAAGTGCACTTCTCACTGCAAACTCACCTTTGGCACTGGTGGGCCAGCTCAGACTGGCTTCTTCTTTCGGGACTGTCATCCATTACAGGATTATTTGTCTCCCCTGAGAATAAGCACAGACTGAGTTCAAATTGCTTACACAATCTGTGAGAGGTGGGAATTGAGCAGCATGCTGTGTCCTCCACATGAGTAACTGCATAGTGGGCAGAAATGGAAGATGCTCCCTGCCAGCAAGCATTTGGTGTAGGTGCTCTGCAGACCACATACACCCATTTCTGAGCACTTTCTGAATAAGGGAAGTATTTGGTTGAGTCCTGAAATCTGTGTTGCCCCTGCATTAGAGTAAGCTGTGTGCCAGCAGAATCTCCCCTTCCTCGGAGCAACTGCAGGAGGGAGGAACTGATTATCCTCCACTTTCTGTCACTTTTATTGGCTCAGTCAGCAGTGGGTGTTTGCAAAGGCTCCTTTGCAGTTTGCAGCAGCACCTCTTGGCTGTGTTGATGCCTTTGCCAAGATGACAGCATCCTGTGAGAAGCAGGCTCTGCTGCCTTGGTTGTGCTGCAGATTTTGTGTAGCGATGGTGGAGGTTTTGTGCAGCAAAGTTGTGTTTGAGCAAATGCCTGTTCTTGGGATTTGAATTCAGGACTTGGGAGTTTACTGACAGGTGCTGAACGTTGGGGTTTTTGCTCTGGATTTGGGCCTTGTCTCTTCATCCCCAGCATTACCTGCTGCTTCAGGGTTTGGAGCTCTCTTTGTGTTTCAGGAAAACATAAAATGTGACTGCAGATAGCTGAAAATTTCTGTGCTGCACTGCTCCTTCCCCAGCTGCGTTATGCAGTACCTGGTTCATCCTCTGGCTGCCCCCGTAGGAGTTGGCACAGTTTTCATGCTGACAGAGCTGGGACATGCTCTGTTGCATATACATTCTTTTTTTTTTTTCTTCTCATCCAAGACTTTCACTTAGTCCTCCCAGTCATGGGCAGTAGTCCATGAAAGTGCCTACATTCCTCATAGACTACTGAGAGCCCTGACAGCCACACAGAGGCAGAGACCAAAAAGCAGCCCTTGTCACTGCCACGCGACTGCTTTATGCAGAGGAGGTGACTCTTCTGACACAGAGCCAGTGGCATACTGGCCTGGCTGCTGGCTTTGTGCTTCTCCATGGCAAAGGCTGTTGTTGCTGTGAACTGCTCGGGTGTCTGTCTTCCAAGACTGGGGAGAATGGTGTGGCAGGACAGCCTTTCTGAAATGAAAAGCTGATTGTTAGCTTGCTAAGAGCAGGTTGCTTGCTGTAAGCATTTCTGAGTATTGTTTGGAAACATCCACAGTATTGATGATGCTAAAATCTGTCTTGAAAGTTAAAAAAGGGATCACTAGCAGTCCTTCCCCTGACACTGCTCCTGATGCATCAGCGTGGTTTCTCTTAGAAAAAACAAGCACCTTAAGCTCCAAAGAACTGGATACAGCTAAGAGCTGCTGAGATAGAATTTCAGTTTGACATGCAAAAACAGGTTTTTAGGTCAAGCCTTTTCCTCCATTCTTGAATTTTGTCCTGGATTAGCAGCTTTTTTTTTTTTTTTTCTGGCATCTGTCCATAGTATCATAATAGTCATAATTGTCCCTTACCTGGCACTTCCCAACCTCACATCTTCAAGTGCTTTTCAGTGCAGGTGAGTAGATGAGTACTCACGCCACTGGCTTTAGAGAGGACAGGAATGGCAACAACCATCCCTTGTAGCTCTCAGTAGCTGCCTATGGTACTGAGTGCTCGCCAAGGCTTTGCACACTCAGTAGATGTGGAGGTCTTGGGTTTAGAGTGTGCCAGCGTGGCCAGGATTATCACAATAGCTATCATGCCAAGACACAGGTGACTTGGTTGGAATGATCTGATTCAAACCTAAAACCCCACCAGCAGGAAGCAGTCCCTCTGCAGCCCCTTGGCTCCAGTCATGTTCTTCTGCACTACAACCATCAGCCAACTGTTCTCACAGGCACTTGCCTTGTGATACCCAACCCCTCATTCCCCTGCCATCATTCCCACTACAGCAGTGATGTCTTTTTGTTTCTTTCTAGATACTACAAGAGTTCAGTCGTGCTGATGTGCTTTGTGATCCCCACCGTTGTGCCATGGTACCTCTGGGGCGAAAGTCTGTGGAACGCCTACTTCCTCGCCTCCATCCTGCGGTACACCATATCCCTCAACGTCACCTGGCTGGTCAACAGCGCCGCTCACATGTATGGCAACCGCCCTTATGACAAGTACATCAATCCCAGGCAGAACACCTTTGTCACTCTGGGAGCCATTGGTAGGTGTTGTAGGCCTAGGTAGAGGCTTGCAAACTGAGAGCAAATTCTGTTCTGCTGCACTTTGGTTGGGGGTTGTGGGCACCTGCAGTCAGCCACCGCTTTAAGGTAGGGCTTGGAGGAGGCTGCATGTGCTGGAGGAAAACTCCGTTGTTCTGCTAAAAGTGGTGGCTCTGCTATTTACTTGTTTGCCAATCACCCCTCTTGAAGCTGTTGTAGCCAGACAGGGAAAATCAAGAGTGCTGAAATGGAGCCAGTTGTGGGTTTGTCCCAGAGGTCTTCTATAGCCAGGGGTGCAGCATAATCTGCAGTGGGGTCACGGCTTCAGGCTCCTGAGTACTTTAGTGTGCCAGCTGTGCAGTCTCCTAACACCTTCTCTCCTTCCCAGGTGAGGGTTTCCACAATTACCACCACACCTTCCCCTTCGACTACTCAGCCAGTGAGCTGGGCCTGAAGTTCAACCCCACCACCTGGTTCATTGACTTCATGTTTTGGTTGGGGTTGGTCACTGACCGGAAACAAGCTCCAAAGGAGATGATCCAGGCACGCAAGGAAAGGACTGGAGATGGCAGTGCTTGAAGAGTAATGCTTCTCTGTGCGTCAGCACCATCGTACACTGCTTGGAGTTGTTTTCCTCTGGGTAAAATTAGTTTTTTTCAGTTGGGCTGAATTTATTCCACAGGAATAGATTTGGCTCTGACTTTTCTTCCTTATTAGCTGTCTTATGTCCAAACTTCAGACTATTAAACGTCAAAATGTTCTATATTATTTAATATTAGAGTTAAACTAATTTTAGTCACTGTAGATTATGTCTGAAATACGTTGTAATTTGCTTGTTCATGGTTAAATGTTGCAGTTTGGGGGAACTAATTATCCTTTCAAAATGCAGTTAGGGAAGAATTTGTTTCTACTATTAATCAAACATGCTTTTGAGACGTGTTTCTGGGAGGGGACAGGGCAAGACAGGGCACAATGTGCTGTTCCAGCTACAAACCGATGGTAAGGAACAGGAAGAGCACTAAGAAAAACAGGATGTCAAAGGGGAGAAATCAGCCTAAAATTAGTTAGCTGTTAGTTTGAAAATCTGCTTTCTTCTTTTTGTTAGCCCTGTTAGCCAAACCAACGCGCCGCTGTCTTTGCTAAATATGAAAACCATTTACTGCTGAGCAGGCTTTTGTGTTGAAGATACAGGCCAAAATACAAACTGACGCTATGTTGAGATGATTCCTTTGTTGTTGCATACACATTGTAATTTGTAAAGATATCGAGCTCAACAGTGTCTTAAGCCAAATGAAGCTTCAGTTTCGATGTTTGGAGACCTGAGTTATATTCTAACCAGTCATGGCCATGAATGCATGCATATTTTAGCTCCTTTTGCACAAGAGGCCGCTAACAATTTTTTTTCTGCCTTTGATTTGTGGGTCTTTGAAAACTGACCTTTATCGAAGTCAGAGGCTCTACTAATATTTCAGCTGCATGCAACATCTATTGGTTCCTGAGCAAAATATAAAGACAGTTACGTACCTTCTGAACTAAATGGTTGCCTTGTTTAAAAAGGAAAAAAAAAAAAAAAAAAAGGAAAAAAAAAAAAAGGAAAAAAAAAGAAAAAAAAAAAGCATGCGGAGTTAATGGAACATACAGCCCTTAGTGTTAGATGTTAGCCAGTGCAGGAGAAAGGCTTCGTACTGTCGGCACTGGAGCACTTTTGAAGATAGAGGGCGTGATTCTCATTTATAAAGGAGGTCGCCGCCTTACGCCTCGCTAGGGGGTGCTCGATTCAGGCTGCTCGGCCCCATGCCTGGAGCACGGCAGTGGCTCAAGGTAAGTGAGACTCAGCCCAGGTATTTTCAGGAAAGATGTAGAGTTTAAGAAAAGAAAAAAAAAAGAAAAAAAAAACAGTTAAAAATCGATTCTTTTTTTTTTTTTCTTGTTTCTTGTTTTTCAAATGTTGCCATATAATATAAGAGTTGTCTTTATTCTGTATTTCATCCAGCAGGTGTTTTAACAGTGTTAATTTGCCATTAATGATGTTAAACTCTTGAGTGTTTTACAATAAACAGTTATGAATTAGTCCGGCCATTGCGTTTTGTTTGGAAACGCTTCAAGCAGCAAAGGGCTGAGTTTGTCATTTGTCAGAAGTACAGCACTGTTACACTTTGTGTTTCCAGCTATTCTATTAGAGCAAGCATCTGCAGGTATCTGCCCCCTTCGTGTGTGTGTGCTCCTCGTGTGTGCAGAAGAGGACTGTTATCAAACACAAGGGCACCACAAGATTGGATTAATTCCTCGTTCCTGATGCAATTTGCTGAAAGGCCTGGCCTATGCCAGACGTGTGTGTCTCAGTGTGTATCCATCTGCAGTTGTGGCCCTTGGCACGCACAGGAATTGCACATGCGATAGGAGACATCTCACTGCTGCCCTGTGCAGGAAGCTAGGAAGTTTCCTACCTACTGCTTGGAAGTGTAGGAGAGTCAGGAGCGTTGCTTCTCTCTCTGAGGGGTTGATGGGCTGCAAAAGTCATTGGGGAGCACCTTCAAACTGATGCTGGAGAGGGGCTTGGAGGTGATGTTTGAGTGTAGGAGTGAAGCAGGGAAGACACAAACACATCTTACTGGCTCTTCCTTCATTTTGTCTGTGTAGCTTCCTGTCTGGAGAACTGCAGTGAAAGCACTTTGCAGCTGCTTACATACACATCTTCCTGCTGATCTTTGTCACATTGTAGATCCTTTTTTTCTTTTTTTTTTTTTTTTTTTTTTTTGCACTGCTATTACTTGGACTTCCCTAAGCTGATTCCTGTAAGTTCCTGTGCTGTAAGAAAAGAACAACCTGCCCCGCAAAGTGACACTGGCTGTTCTCAGCCTGACTACTTGAGATTTTAACAAGGTAACAGCTGTGTTCCTTGTAGGTGTGCTTGAAGCAACGCCAGTTCCAGTGGGACTCAGGGATTTGAGACCTTGGAACTGTTTGCAAGTTAGCTGTGATTTTGAAAAACGAAGGTAAGCCATCATTTGGAAATGTAAAGATCCTCTATCAAATGCCTTAGGCGTGAGCTTGTAACTTCCTCAGCTCTACTTTCACTCCATGGTGGAGCAATAAAAAAAATATATCATTTGTCCTTTGCAGGAAAAAATGATGTTTCCCAAATGAATGTACCGAATGTGAGCAGAACTCAGGTACCTCCCTGGTATGGAAACAGTCTTGGCTGTATTCTGTCGCGTGGTCTCCCTCAGTATGTGTGGTTGTGGAGCTGCAGGGAAGCTGTGGAGTCTCGCTAAGGCGGGAACAGCATGTGCTGCTTTCCTCTTCAGGAGTGTTTGTGTGTTGAGAGTTTTGAGACTGTGGGCTCTCACATGCAGCAGAGGCCGAGGACAAGAGGAAATGGTTTTAAACTAAGGCAAGGGAGGTTTAGGTTAGATATTAGGAGGAAGTTTTTCACCCAGAGGGTGGTGACACACTGGAGCAGGTTGCCCAAGGAGGCTGTGGATGCCCCATCCCTGGAGGCATTCAAGGCCAGGCTGGATGTGGCTCTGGGCGGCCTGGTCTGGTGGTTGGTGACCCTGCCCATGGCAGGGGGCTTGAAACTTGATGATCATTGGGGTTCTTTTCAACCCAGGCCATTCTATGATTCTATGATTTTTGCCAGAATAGGTGAGGCTCTGAGAAAATGTAATGTTGGTTCAGATATCATTTGTTCCTTCCCACAGAAGAAACCCCCAAGCAGGTCTTCTCCTTTCTGTCCTGTGTAAGCTCAGAGAAACACTCTGCATGGGCTGGGACTTGGCACATAATTGAAGGAGAGCTTCTGTTGTAACTTCCAGTGTGTACTTGGTTACACAAATATTGATGAAATCCCATGAGGGCTGTGTGGAAACACCGTGGTCAGGGTACAGAGGCAAGCACAACTGGAACAAAGCTGAGGTTGTGGCTGCTGATTACAGCGGAGCTTCCAGGCTCTGTTTCACCCCATCTGCACTTTCTGTTGAGTGTACAGGCTGTGCTATGTTCAGACAATCCCTTGGAGAAGGGGGTGAACAGAAGCAAAACCCCCCCGGGTGTCAAAGTTGCACCTGGAAACAGGCTCACTAGAGAGCGTGAGCTCCAGAGCTAAGAAATTTATCAGGGTTCACTTAACAGCTTCTGAAAGGCAGCCAAGTGGAGCAGAAAGCTCATGTGTGAACTCCTGCCCTGCAGCCCTGCTGCTGTGCTGGGAAAAGCCAGAGGCAATCCTGCTGTGTGCCATGGTGCTGGGCACTGTGCCACGGTGCTGAGACACAGAACTCCAGCACGGGTGCCTTGTGTGGGCAGTGGATGTGTGGGCAGGATGGGTGTCCGCTGCTGGGGCTCAGCGGTTGATTTTCAGGCGGGGCAATATTTGTGTCCCTATCTCACCCTGCAGCTTGTGCAGAGCAAATGCATTCCCCTGGTTTAGGCTGATAATTTCTTGGACCTTCCCAAAAACCAGCCCATCAGATGGGAAATGTGGTCTGGCCTTTGGTATTAAAGCAGGCGGTTGGGTAGGAGGATCCTAGGAATAAGCCACTCTTCTGAAAGGTCAGTGTCCATTGGAGCCTCCACCGTGCTGTCAATGCAGTGATGTCACTACAGGCTGCGGTCACCTGATCTGGTGTTCGCAAGCCTGGAGGGCTCTTGATGTGCATGGATTTGTGAAGGTTGGTTATGTATCAATTGCCACGTTGTGGCCTTCAAAACACACTCAGTTTGGACTTGTAGCACTTCCATATTTTTGCTCCTGGACTGTTCTGTAGCTGTACAACCACACAAAAAGGGTCTCACAGGAAGTTATGGGGCTCCTTTTCACAACCTCTAGGAATTGAGGTTTAATTATCCTCAGGATCTTCCTTTGATGTGAAGAGGAACCAAGAGCAGAGCCTGGCAGTGGAGGAGCTGTTTGCTCCTCCACAGAAGCCCAAGTGCCCATCTGCCACCACAGCACGGGCTCAGCAGTGTCCAGTCCCTGAGCTGGAACCCCAGGCTTCCACAGCTGCACACATAGCAAATGCAGCCTTCATTACATAAGGGAGAACGGGAGGAATTGGACCTACACTGGAACTGGGCCCAGCACAGGTGGAGTCCTGCCTCTGCCCCATACCAGATGCATCCCTAAAGATCGAAAGCAAAGCCTGTAGGCAGGACAAAAGTACAAAAGCACCCACTGTGGGCTTTGGAAGATGCTTGGGGGAAAGCTGCAGTGAAAAAGATAAAATACAAAAGTGAACTGATGCTTATCAGAGCTGATAAGCACAGTATTAACTGAGGGTGATGGTCACCTTAGTCACCTCCACTTGCTGCTCCAATCCCAAACCCTAATGACTTTTCCTTGGTGGGGGATAACGTGGGCAATTTGAGAAGAGCTTGCCTTGAAGGTCTGGGACCCAGGGATACTTCTTAGGGTGAGAGGGGATGTTCTGCAGGCAATGGTCCCTCCAGCAACCTTGAGCATGCTTGTTGCTCCAACCAGTAGGTGTGCATGCTCAGACAGCACATGGTTAGCAGCAAGGCATTTGGAAAAATGAAGTCTATCAAAATATTTTAAAAGCTGGATGAAGGAACAGATGGCTTTGGTGAGAGCTGATCTGGCTAACAAAATGAGGGCTATCACTTAAGCTGAGGAACAGTTGCTCAGGTGCTGTATTTAGATGTGCCGCAGCTCTGAGCGATCCCTGTCCCCTTTCTCCCGCCCCCAGTGCTGGGTGGGCGATGCTTCTTGTCCAGCCCTGCTCCAGCTCGGGAATGGAAAGAAACAGGACAGGAAAACCAGGTGGTATATCTATTTGCAGAACACATGCATGACCCAGGAATGAAAACAAATGCTGAGCAACTCTCTTTTCTTCCTTCTTTCTCTCTTATTTACCTCTTTCCCTGAAGAAGAGCCAAGCAAAATGACAGCCAGCCTGCAATGGCCAAACCATCTCTGACAGTGGTTACCTTTGCTTCTCCCTGAGCTGTGGGTGAGGTCTGTGAGGTGGGGTTTGCTTTGTGGAAATCCTCTCTATTGTGTGAAAAATAGCTTTGAGGCAGATCCTGACACCCAGTGTCAGGGCACAAGGACTCTCGCTCATCCTCTGCATCGTGAGCCTCCTCTGCATCATGGGAAGAAAGCGGGCACAGAGCTGGCACATAGTTTGGTCCTCACTAAGAGCACTGATGTGGTGAAGCGTGGTCAGGGATCACCCACGTGCTGCAAGGCATCAAGAGGAGGAAAATTGTGATTCTGAGCATTTGCATGTATTGGAGCTGGTATCCTTTCTGGAGTAGGTAAACTGCCAGGCAGGTTCCCCGTCACCCAGCAGGAAAAGGCCAGTGGGAACAGGGGCAGGATGAGCCTGGTATGCATGAACTGGCAACTGGGATTGTTCAGTCTGGAGAAAAGGAGGCTCAGGGGAGACCCTGTTGCTTCCTACATTTCTCTGAAAGGAGGTAGTGGCAAAGCGGGGATTGGCCTCTTCTCCTGGGTAGCAGTGATGGGACAAAAGGAAATGGCCTCAAGTTGCACCAGGGGAGGTTCAGGTTGGATATTAGGAATAATTTCTTCTCAGAAAGCGGTGAGGTACTGGCACAGGCTGCCCAGGGAGGCGGTGCAGTCATCACCCCTGGGAGTGTCGAAGAACCGTGGAGATGTGGGACGGAGGGACGTGGAAGGGATGGGTGTGTGGTTGAACTGCGTGATCTTAGAGGTCTTTTCCAGCCTTAATGATTCTGTGATTCTGTGACCAACGTCTGATGGCAGAGACCAAGATGGGACAAAGGTGGGACAGGGAAGGCCCTGGAGGCACATCAGAGAGATCTCACAGAGCCATCTGCAAAGGTGGTGCACTGAGGGACGCAGCTCCGAAGTCCTCGTGCCCGCGGCCCTCCCCACATGGAGGTGCAGCCCTGGGCCCTGCTGCCGCTCTGCTGCGTCCCATCCCACGCCCCACCTCCGCCCGCTGCCCCGGGGATGCGTGCCTTTATGAAGCCGTGATGAATTTCTGAAAGGTCTTCGGTGTGCCACCGGCACCCTGCCTTTCCCAGCACTAGGAGGGACGCCATCTGCTCGGAAAGGAGCTCCTAAGAGCTCTCAAGATATCTCAAGCGCTCGGGAGTTTACCGAGAACTAAATTGCTTTAAGACCCCATATGCCGCATTGTTTCCCTTTCCAGCTTTGGCTGGCGGCAGGTTCGAAGCGACGGAGGAGGTTTGCCATCAGCTGCCGGGTCTGCCTTTCCGTTTGGAACCAGCGGGCCGCGGCTCTCACTCCTCGACAGCCCCGCACAGGGCGCCCTTCCACCTCCGCCGCCACAGCCAAAGGTGACCGATCCCAACACCCCCCCGCAGGGGGCCGTGCCGCCGCCAGAGCCCCGCCTGGCCGGGGCGGGAACGGGGACGGCGACAGCCCGGCCCCTCCTCCCGCTTCTCTCTCCCCCCCCCTCCCCCGGCCGCTGCCGCCGTCGCCGCCGGGAGCGGAGGTTGACGAGCAGCCGCCGCCCTCAGGTAGGAGCCGCCCGGGGCTGAGCCGTGCGTAACTGCGCTGCTCCTGCGGAGCGCGGGCGGCGCTCGGGGTGCCCCGGCCGGCGCTGCAGCCTGGCGGCGCGGCCAGCTGCACGCGTTTGTCTCCTTCCAGCTGCCCGCTGCGACGCGAGACCCCGATGCCAGAAAGGCGGGCCCGGCCCAGGACTGCTCCCACGCGTCGCCTCCGGCTGTAGCGCGGCCGCTCGGCGCCGTCCCCCGCGTGGCCCGTGAGTACCGTGTGCCGGCCGCGGGCGTGCGGGTTGTGCGCAGCCCCGGCGCTTGGCGGTGCGTTGGCGTTGGGTTGGTGCTTCTCCCCCGGCTGTGAGGCAGCGAGAGCCGTTGGTCGAAGGCAGCTGCTGCGGGCTTGCCGGAGCGTCCCCTGCTCGTCCCCACGTGCGGCCTGGAGGCGGCCGTACCTTTTCCCGTTCCTCTCAGGAGAACGGCATTGGGTGCTGCGCAGCCTGCAGCTGGGTGCTGGAACATCCCGCCCTGCTGATGGGTGGCGGGTTCACGTAGTGCCGCCGTTTGGGTCTTTACCGGCCAATTCCTGGCGTGCCTTATCTCTGTCACTGCGCGCTCAGGACCTTGAGATAAATCCAGGAGGGCCGTGCTTTGTTGTGCCGGCATTGGTAGCTTGTGGGTGGTGTTGCGTCAGGTGCTGCTGGTGTCCCTCCGGTCACCGTGATCAGGCGTCGAGGGGCTGCAGTTATTCTCACTTGTGAAAAGCAGCAGGAAACTATAGCAGGCCCTCCGTTTGAAGCCGACAGAGGCTCACCAAATACGACCTCAGTTTGTGCTGCTCCCCTTGGCTGCCTAACGTCCTTCCTTTGTGCCTCGCTGTAGAGTTGGAGCGGTTTCTTCCTTCTCCCAGCACTCTTGGCTCCGTGGCTATTCTGTGAAATGACTCAGTGGCCGGCTGTTGTGAAATGCCGACCGAAGGAATGCTGCTCTGGCGTGTGGTGCAGCTTGTGAATGGGCCCTTGAGATGCTTCTGGTCTTGAGAAAGATTTGCAACTCCATTAGCGTGGCAGTGTTGTCCTTCCTTGCATTCGCGTCTCTTGGCAAAATCAACTCCAGGAAGAGCCTATGACGTTCTTGGCAGATGAAATTAAGATGCTTACATTAAATGAACTCGTGGCAGGATAGGTTTGGTGAGCTGCCCGCTGTTATTGAATTGCCTACATTAGAGGAACGGGAGCTTAATTGCTTGGGGGAGTACCATGGGGCAGCGACAGCAAGAACAAAGCAAATGGCTGATGGTGTGAGCAGGTTTAGGCGTGAGAGCTGGGATGGAGACAGCAGAGAAAGCCTATGCTGAGGGAAATCCCTAGGATCCCCAGGCTGGATGTGGCTCTGGGCAGCCTGGTCTAGTGGTTGTCGACCCTGCCCATGGCAGGGGGGTTGAAACTAAATGATCATTGTGGTCCTTTTCAACCCAGGCCATTCTGTGCCTTCTGCAGCAGCCTCTGCTGCTCTGCACCCTGTCCTGAAGTAGCAAGGTTCTTGTGATGCCAGCCTGAGGCCTTGTTGTCAGGAGTGACTGGGAAAGTGTGGTGTGTGCTTTTGGAACAGCAGGCTGCCTCTGGCTGGGTTAGCTGCCACACTGAAAACACCTTTTTGTCAGCCCTGGGAGCCTGTGTCACCTCAGGGCCATTGGTTGCCTAAAGCTTTCCCTTTGCTGCAAACCTTCAAAATAAAATGGAGAAGATAAAACAGGTGTGTGCAATTCCAAACAGCCTCTCGAAGTTGGTGTGTTTATTTGGGAAAGCATGGGACTGCTGAGATGGCTGGTGCCATCATCTGGAGTTGACAACTCAGATTTGGCATCACTAGTGGCAGCAGTGCAGAGCAGAGCTGCAGAGGGGAAGGTTGGCTCAGCATCATCCCCACGGAGCAATTAATTCTCAAAGAAATCGTTTCTACATTCCCCGAGGGGAATTTAGGTTATTTTTCCCACTTAACATTTTATTTTGGCTCGAGGGAGGGTGCTGATTTCGTTCCTTATTCTCTTGTCACTGGCTGCTGATGGTGGTGCTGGTGGACTCCCCGCTTGAAGGCATGAACCCAAGACCCAAGCAGGTTACTGCAAAGGCTGAGAATGGTCTCATTTGAACAGCAGTGCAGGGTTGGCACATGCTAACCTTTGGAAAGAGGTGAGGTTGACACGTGATTTAGTTCTGCACCGAGCCAACGCAGCAGCGTGCAAGTATGATGTGCCCAAGCAGATTGTGATTTTTAAACTGTTCTCAGTCCACAAAGAGATTGCTGAACATCCTCAGGCATGCATATGACATGCCATTGAACAGCACTAGAAAGTGTCTGGTCCAGCCATTGGCTCTATGCCCTATCTTGGAGAGGGCACCAGGGGTACGTGCACTCCTGCCTCAGTACAGTGCCCATGGAAGGAGCTGCAGCAGCAGCGATGTCCTTCCCAGCCATGGACTGCTGCCCCCATGCCCGTGTGCTGCCCTTGGCTCTGCCTTGGGAGACAAACCCCGCACCACCTGCCTTCCCTCCCATCAGATAACACCGAAGTAGGTTGAGAAGGCTGTGATTTCTTGGCAGAGAGGTGCACGAGAAGGCCGAGGAGCTGTGGTGAGCCAGTAATGAAGACAAGTGTTATTTCCAGTATCTGCTTTAGTCGTGTCCATGCATTCTTTGTACCTTCCTGAGGGGGAAGGGTAAGCAACAAGACCTGCTATCTTTGAGCTGAAAGAATTGTGCTGCCATGGCTTAGTCCAGTAGAAAGCAGGAGAGCTGCGCTAGCAGCAGGTTTTAATGGGAGGTGATATCTACCTGCTTGCTCCCCTCCAGCGGGATGGGAACAAGGAGCTCAGCTGCAGCTATGGGATGCCACTGCATATTAATGGGCTGCGGGAGAAAAAGGCGAGGGCACTGCTCGTAGAACAGCTGCAGCTGGAGCAGCAGGGGCCGTGGGGAACCGGAGTCCTTTGTGCAGGGAGAGGAATAGAGATGAGATGGGTGGGGGAATGTGCTCCACCCACAGCAACAATTTCTTCTGTTCTGCTGCACCATGCTGAAGATCCATCTACACGCTGGAGCTGATTGCTTGCTACAGTGAAGTATTTAATGCTTGCACGGCTTTGTGCTCCCTGCATGCAGTTTCCTCTGCTTCCAGGCCAGAGAAGAGATCTTATTTGCTAGCTTATCCTTCTTTTACGGTTTGTGATTCAGCCTCGCTTGAGCCTTATGGTTTTATGCAAGCATGGTGTGGCTCAGGGTGTGACGAGCCCTCTGGCCTTGCATCAAATGTGTTGTGCCCCTCCAGCAATGCGCAGCGTGCAGGAAGGCGGCACAGCTGATGTAGGGCTGCTGCCCTTGGGAAATCCAAGTGGGTGCTGGAGCGGAGAGCCTCCTGTTGTTCGCTTTCTGTTCGTGTCTCTTGGCTGTGCTGATGCCTGAAGAAATGTTGCACAGGACAGCAGAGTATGAGGAGGCATTTGATCCACTGTCAGAGGGCCCACAGGGTATATAAGGTGTTCTGTGTTTGGAGCGTGGCAGCATCGTGGCACTTCTGAATTGCATGTATTGCAGGAATGGTCCTGGCATCTCACAGCTTTGTCCAGTGGGATCTTGCCTGTAGGCCAAATACTTTCTCAGGAGAGGGTGTGCACAGCATCCTTAAGGCCCATGCAGCATTGCACAGCATCAAGAGCTGGTCCTGTTCACACCTCGTTCTGACAGCACTTAAGCTTGGCTCCCCTTTGGGAGCATCCAAGCACCATTTTTAGCTGATTGCTGTAGCCAGGATGGGAGCTGGTCGTGTGCTTTGTGGGGGTGAGGAGAGAACATGTGCTTCTGTCTCCCTTTGCTCTGCGGACTGTGCCGATATGATGTGTGTGGAATGGGTAATGATCACGGGAGGGAGGCTGTGCTGCCACATGCCTCTGGAAAGGAGCAGTGAGTGAGGGCTGCAGGTCTCGTGGAATGACCTTGTACAAACTGCTTCAGGAGAATGCTTTGAGAGCTACCCCTGTTTCCTAGGTGTGTCTGAATCACAGAATGGCCAGGGTTGGAAGGGACCTCAAGGATCATGAATCTCCAACCCCCTGCCACCTGCATGTCTGAAGAGTCTCCCTGCTGCAGGCTCTCTGTTCCTGTGCAGCACAGCAGCTGCTGCCTGCATTTTGCAGCTTAGCCCCTCAAACCAGCTATAGTGGTGGGTAAGGCTGGCAGTGCCTACTGGGCTGCCTGTTGTGAGGTTGGTCTTGGTCCCTGCTGTGGGGATGCTCTTGCTGCTTCCAGCACGGGTTGGGCAAGGGGTTTGATTGCCTGTGCCCTGTTTTTACTTTAACTTTCTACTTTATTCTTTGTTTCTAGCAGGTATGGACGGGAAGAAATGTAGTGTGTGGATGTTTTTACCCCTTGTTTTTACCCTATTTACATCAGCTGGATTATGGATAGTGTAAGTTACCTGCTGCACTTCAGAGGGTGAATCTGTGGGGAGCACTTGAGTTTCTGTGGGGCTGGAAAGGCACTTGAGAGGGTCAAGGGCTGGTTCATGGAGAAGCACATGCATTTCCCTGAGTTTCTGTGCTTTCCAGGCCAAGTTTCTGACCTTGTCTTTCTCATGGCACACATTACTGGGAACTGCCTTAAAAAATAGGAGGCCAAGATGCAGAAATTTCCCTCCATACCTTTTCTGTAAATGACTCAGCAGAGCTCTTGGAGAAGTGCTCAGGATCTGCTTTGGGATGAAGAGCCCAAACGTGGAGCATACAGCCCCATACGGACAGCCTGCTGGCAGCATAATGCTGATGCCTCGCTTTTCTCAGCAGCCCTTTTTAACAAAAAGCACACAAGGTGTGCATTTACCCAAGTGGGCTCTCCCCAGGCATGCAGGCAGACAACTGCAGCATGAATTTGGGAGTGAGAAGTGTGCAATCAGCAGCTCTGCACAGCCCGAGAAGAGATGTATCGTAGGATGTGACTTTGGCCATGGATCTGAGGATGTTTTTCAGCAGCAGGAATAGCTTAAGCTGTTTATCTGAGCCTATTGCTGTTAAAACAGCTTTTGTGGAGGAAGCAGAGTGAACCAGGTGAATCAAATGATACAGATTCAAAATGAAAATTTTTCCTTGGGTGATTATTTTTAGTCCACTTCGGTGATCTGCTTCTCCACATGGCCATGCAGAGCTGATGTAACAGAAAGGCAGGCAACGGGCTGGGAAACAAAGCTGCCTGTTTGAGCACTGACTGCCCCCTTAGGTTCTGATTTTGCCTGACCTTGTGTCACTGGGCTTTAAGGTACTTACCAGATTGAGTGATATTTGGAATAGAAGCCAGAATGAGGTTTGAGCTGTTTGTGTCTTTTTTTTTTTCCTGACAGATACTTTATAGCAGTGGAAGATAACAAAATTATTGCACTAAATGTACCAGAGAGGTAAGAGGGGTCTGTGGGCTTTGCTTTCAATTAGTTGTTTTGTTAAAATAATTAAGTGATAAAAACAAAATGGGAAAGAAGTTCTTGAATCTTAATTTCTGTGCACTTGTGTCTTATAGGAAACCTGGTTCCAAAAGACCACCTTATATAAGGTGAGTGATTTTATTTTAATTTTTTTTCCCTGTTACTGTTCTGATGAATAGCTGTTGTTCACATGTCTTTGCCATCCTGGAGTTACAGTGGTACACTTTGTTTTCCAAGTATTGCAGGTGATGCTCCTCCTGCGAGCTGCGTGTTTAGCCAAGTCATGAACATGGCAGCATTTCTAGGTAGGAACCACAAGGAGAATTATTTCTTTCTCTCTCATAATTTATTGTAAGAAGTCATTGAAACATAAGTAATATCCAATATGCATCGTTCCTAGATCTGCTGATGTGAAATCCGTTAAGCTGTGATTGCTGCTGATTAAGCCAGGATTGTTTTGGCTTCATTTGTAGAAAGACAGAATGAGGCTGGATATGTTTGAGCTTCATTAGCCTTGAAGCTGTGTGATTGTTCTTCATTGCATGGTGGGTTTCTGTTCTGAGCTACAAATGTGAATATTTCCATGCCATAATCTTACAAGCGCAACAACTTATGCAGAAGTTGCCCTGCACCCCCACCCCAAATTCCATTACTGAAGCTGTGAGAGCTCACTGGCTTCTTCCAGCAGCAGGTGTTAAAGGTAAAACACTCAATGTTAAATAAAAGGAATATCTGAAAAGTACAAATGCTTGGAAAAATATCTGCTTTAGGCTCTTAGAGTGTTTGCTACCTACACCTTTACTTATTTTGAACAAATGATCCCAAACTGAAATGGACAGATGATTATTTTAACTTGTGTTTGCTCTTATTTAGTAGTACTTGTGCTTATCTTTTCCTTTCTGGGATGCTTTTTGGTGCTGCCAGTTTGGCTCTTTCTGCTGCTGCTATCAGTGAAAGACATAGTTCCTTTCTCATTCTGAGAAATTGGGTTGAGTTGAGTTTTGAGATGAATCCATACCCGCGTGTGTACAAGTAAGATCCCTTGACAATCACAACCTGCCCTAATGAAAATGCAGCTTGGTAGTGCAAAATCCAGTGAGATGAGTTTCATTGTGAACCCTGACTTGAACTTCCTTGTTTTCAAGTATCACTTCTGGGGGGAGTGTTGGCATCCTTCAAGTTTGTTTTCATGTGGCACTGTCTGAAGGTCAGACCTTGCATATCAAGCCAAGGTCTCAATTATTATAAACAACTCTGCTTCCAGCTTGTGGGTTGTATGGAAGGGCAGGGACTGTCTTCATGCTGTGATCTGGGTAGACGTGAGGACAGAGTCACCTGAGCATAAGAGCAGATGCTGTGAAGGAGGGCAAGAGCTTTTTGAAGCCCAGCTCTACTGTCTGTTTTCATCGCTGCTTCTCCCCATTGCAAGAAGAAGTGAAACCAGGGAATCTCCAGACTGCAGATTTATTTTTATGTTGTCTCTGCTTTATGGATGAGGCCAGGCTGGCCACAGTAGGTAGGATTGCTCTACTGCATTGGGGTGTATCTGATTGGCTGCCTTGAGCTCGTGCCTGTGCTGACTTTGCTGCTAGAGAAGAACCAGCAGAAACCACGAAAGCCAGAAGCATTAGCATTTGTGGAAAATCAAAATGGCATCGTTTTGCATGTAAAGCAGGAAGGTGACTTTTTAATTCCCCTTTGTCGATCTTGTTGTTTTAAGAAAAGGTCACATGGTTTCTCTTTTGTAAGAATCATATGCTGTAGAAATAATAGCAGAAAAGTGCAGGTGAGCCCCATTAGTCAGAGTGTGTCCCTAGCAGTTAGCAGAGGATGGAAAACAGCTGTGGGCCCAGCCAGGTAACTTCTGCAGCACATTTTACCTAATGACCTACTTCCTGCTCTCTCTTTCTTCCTCAGCACTTGTTGTTGCTGTTCTGCGCTTCATTCAGCTGAAACCAAAGGTGCTGAACCCTTGGCTGAATGTCAGCGGCCTGGTGGCGTTGTGCCTGGCCTCCTTTGGGATGACCTTACTCGGCAACTTCCAGGTACTGCACACCAAGCTCGTGGTGCTGTGTGTGTGTCATAAAGCTTTTTAAGCAGGTCAGCCCAGGTCTTTGAACTACGTGTGTCTGGTTGTGCCCCAAACCTCCTCGTACCCACTGTGCCAACTCTGCCTGCTGCTTGTCGTGGCTCCAGAACATGCAGAGATGAAGGACGGTGGTAATGGTTCATATATTTCATGCATGTTTGACCTACTGAGAGCCAGAGCAGGGAGCTCTCCTGCGCCCTGGGGTTTGGTGCAGATGGTGCTGGGTAAATGGACTGAGCTGGAAGTTTATATCTGCATCTGTGTTAGCAGATGCACAGCTGCCCATGCACATTTAGCAGACATTTTAGTGTCCTTCGCTTAAAGCATTTGTTGGTTAAACCTACCTCCTGCTTGTCCTCTGACTCCCAGAGAGGGATGCAGCAGAGAAATGCTGCCACTCTCCCCGGTGTGATGGGTGCCTGGATGAGGCCCCTGCAATTCTCCATCTGTTCTGCAATTGCTTGACAAGCAGTCAAGCTGTCAGCTCCGCAGCCTCACTCTGTGGGGTTGTGCGTTCAGTGTGATCACAAGTGTGTCTGTCAGGTCTGCAGTGAAAATCAAGCCGTGAGAGCAAGTGGGCCGCTTTGGTTTCCCTATCCCATTGCTCTCCCTGTTGTTCTGTCTCTTACTGGGATGCAAGTAAAGGATCTCAGCTGCCAGGAATGGAGAAAGGCTTCTCAGCTGCTTTTGCAGGAAGGGAGATGGTTTTCCTGCTAATATAGAAAAAGGACTTATTTTTTGAAGGACTAGTAGCTGTTTGAGTTGTAGAGCAATTGTAGGAACTTTGTCCTTTACAGTCTTTCTTTTTTTTCTGTGAGCTAATTTAACTGTTCTGGAGGTCTTGCTAACCCCAGGCCAAAAACCTGTAGATTTATTTTTTCATGAGAGCTTCTCAACTAAGAATTACAAGGCCCTTGTACCATGTGTATGTGCAAGAAGAATATTTCTATGACAGGGACTAGGTAGTAGAAAGCAGTTTGGACATCTTCCTTTTTTCTCCCCATCAGAGCAAATGCTTGTTCTTGTAAAGTGGATGCTGTGAATCTTTTCATGGTTATAAATTTTGGACTAATAATCCACTCCTTGGTAGTTAGCTGTATCCTTGCTTAGATCTTGTGCCAAGCCATGAAAGCATGTGGTAATGAGACTATAGCCCATGCTTTTCCCTGCCTAATGACTGAGCTGGATATGGCATTAAATCACATTTCTAGAAAATTACAGATTGGGTATTGGTATTTTAGAGTCACCATGAAGGTTGTAAGTCCCATGCAGTGCAGAACGTCTTGGGAAAACAAAACAAGCTCAATCCTGTTTTTGCTTCTACCATAATTTGAACCTGTTCTTTTCAAAAAAAACCCAAACAACACAAAACCAAACAACAACAACAACCCAAAACCCATGAAAAGAACAACCCTAAAAAAAACAGAGAGGGATCAGTGGAAGCAGGGTGACTACCGCTATTTTGCACATTGTGCGTTGTTTGGGAGTTGGTTAAATCGTGGAACGGGAATCATGGCTGCAAGGAGGAATTATGCACTGATGAATTATTATTTAGAAGAGGTTTATTATTTAGAAGAGGAGGGAAAGGAGAAAATGTTTAGCCTAAGCCTTGCCCTTAGTGAGCTTTCTGAACGTATTTACATCCTGGAGGGATCTCTTTGCAAACTTTTGCTTGTGGAATGTGTCTGTCCTGTTCCTTTGCAGTACTGCTCAGTCACTGAGTCCTATGAGAAATGGCAGTCAAGAGACAGAAAAGCACTTGCACTCCAATGGGGTTGAGCTCATGTTGCCTCAGACACCAGTGCTTAAGAGAGGTGGAAGAGGGAACAAGCAGTCAGCAGTTTGTGGTAGAAGCTCGCCAAAACAGAAGCTTATCTCTGCTAGCTCAGTGGAGGTGCTGGGGCTCTGGCAGCCCACTACCTGGATGGCACTGCTCTGTGCAGCTGAAGGCTGCGGTTTGCTGTCATTGCAGGGAGCTGAATAAGCAGGTTGTCCTTGCCTGCCCTGACCATTGTGTCAAGCCAGAAAAGTATTTCTTCCTGAACTTTGCATCGATGGGTCTTGTCAGGGAGCTGTGGAGACAATCTCCAGGAGGCTGCATTTTCTGCTGTGCTTGGTTTTGGACAGAGGATCTGCTTGACTGTGACAGCTGCCAACTTATCTTGGTTATCTTAGACCTTACACCTCCACCGGGAGAAACGATACAGCATCTCTACCTTGCACCCCAGTGGTTGTTGCTCTCCTCCAGCCTGCCCTCTCAGCTCTCCAAGGTAGCTAGCAGAGGACTCCTGTGGCATCCAGATAATCACTGTTTTCTTTCTTCCTAGCTTTCTAATGATGAGGAGATCCACAACGTGGGCACATCGCTGACCTTTGGCTTTGGGACTTTGGCATGCTGGATCCAGTCTGCTCTCACCCTCAAGATCAACCTGAAGAATGAGGGACGGAAAGCTGGAATTCCACGAGTCGCCTTATCGGCCGGTATCACTCTCTGCGTGGTGCTTTGTATCCTTTTGTTGTGCTCTGTGGCACATCAGGTATTGTCAGTGGCTGACTTTGCAACAGGGAAGATTGGCTCTTACAGCCATCCTTGGAGCTCGGAGCATTTAGGAGCACTGCTCAGATGGTTGTCAAGGCACAAATCTGTGATCAGTTCATTTTGCTACCTCTTTTTTACAGGACTGCACTACTTTTCTCATGGGCTACATGGACTACGCCCTCACTTCCCCCATAAATGTTTGTAAAATTTATTCTTGGTGATTTCCAAAGTGGCTACAGTAAAGAACAACATCTCTTTGATTTAATGGCTACCTGCAGGGTAGCATTTGTAATCATGGCGAAGACTAAGATTAGAAACATGCTGAGAGCATAGAGGGATAGGGGTGGTAATCAGGTGTCTAAAGATTGTATACGTGCTCCAGGGTTCTACAGTCAGTCATCTGCTCTAACAGTGGCTGTGGCATTGAGGAGAGGAGCTGCTGGCTGTACTGACTTCTGGTAAGACTACATGTTTTTCAAATGGGGTTTTGGTTGTGGAGGCTGCAGACACCCCAACCAGGTGTACATGGAGCTTCATGTTCATCCCCCGCTCAGCCCTTTTGTGCTCACTGGAGTGGGGCTTATTTGGGCTGGGTCAGTCACTGCTTAGTTGTGTCTATGTTAGTGCTGGAGTAAGTTAGAGGACAGGAAGAAATGGCTGGGAATAAGCTAATAAGTTATTTTGGGTAACAGCCCATTCTTGAAACAACTGTTTGTTTGTTTTACCTATGAAGTTGTATGATCATGTGTTTCTGGAGCTCTGAGAGACAGGAGAGCAGTAAAATTAGAGGATGTGTGCAGAGAAGGTAGGAGTGTATAGTGGGAGCCCTCACAGCTTGCTGGCTCTGTCGGTGGCTGGTTTAATATTTAAGCAAGACTTCTCCACACTTCTGTCTTAACGTCTGTAAATGTTTATCAGTGGGAATTGGGACTAGAAGCCCTGACCAGCATAGAACAGCTGCTGCATTCCATAGGCAGTTCCCATCTTCTTAGATACCTGATGTCCCTTCCACCTCTGGCACCACACTCATTCACTATGATGGTAGCCAGGTTGATCATCATCCTGGTGATTTGGATTGTCAGTATTTTATTGCCTCCCCTATAGGCTTTTTCCCCTCTTGGACAGTGTCTCTATTCCCACAAGCATTCCCAGAATGTTTTCCTTGACCTTCCTCTTCCAGATTTCATCCTGATGGCGCAAGGCATCCACATGTATGCTGCCAGGATCCAGTGGGGCCTGGTGATGTGTTTCTTGTGCTACTTTGGCACATTTGCTGTGGAGTTCAGGCACTACAGATTTGAGATAGTTTGTTCTGAGTACCAGGAAAACTTTCTGAGCTTTTCTGAAAGCTTGTCAGAAGCCTCCGAGTACCAGACAGATCAGGTGTAGCCTGTCCTTTGGCCAGGGGGAGGGGGGCAGGTGCAGTCCTATGGTTAGACATGACCTCATTTACACTTTTTTTGGTGAGTTTGTTTTCCACGTGCAATCATTGTCGTATTGCCAAAGGGCTCTGAGGGTGGTTGCCTCATTAAGGGCCAAATGAAAATAGCTGCCTGCTGGAAGAGGACTGGATCTTTCTGAACAGCAGTGCCGGGTAGCACAAGTTGTTCAGTTTGTGCTGTCAGAGCCTCTTTCTCAGCGGCTCCATCTCACACCTGCTGTTCAAGATGTTTGGCAGCAGGTCCTCACAATGCCCCTCTGAGATAGGCACTGCTCTGCCTGTCCTATAGGGGAGGAGATGAAGGAGACAGA
Organism: Perdix hodgsoniae; assembly: GCA_035772895.1. Classification (NCBI taxonomy): domain Eukaryota; kingdom Metazoa; phylum Chordata; class Aves; order Galliformes; family Phasianidae; genus Perdix; species Perdix hodgsoniae. The sequence goes on from JAPSGF010000002.1 coordinate 33,847,001, forward strand.
CCTGTCTGGTCTTCAGACATTGCTGGTTCCTGAGTTGCTGGGCTGCACTTTTCTTATTTTCGCATTGTTTTCTTTGCTGCTGATAGGAGTTACTTGGTAGGGTGAGAAGGAATGGCTGTTTTTTCTGGACTTAAAACTGGACATTGGAAAACCCAAATTGACCAGCATTTACAACGAGCAGGTGGGCATTGCTTCCAGCCTGGAAAGCAGCTGATGGCAAAGCTGGATTTGGGAGAAACCATGCGAGACTTGGCTGATGCTGCCTGGCAGCAGAGAGAACTGTGCCCAGGCCAGAAACATGGCACAGGGGAGCACTGTGCTGGGCTTGGCATTTCGTGGGCTGCAATGGGGGCTGATGGAAGCCAGGTGCTGAATTAATAAGTGAATGCCTGTGTGCTCTAAAGATGACCCAGAAGAGGCTGCTCTTTTTAAATGTTTAGTGCTTCCACTACATATCATCTGTATATTTCAGTAACTTTTTGTTGTTGTTGTTCATGGAAGAGGTAAACATTGTGTTAGAGACACTGGGCTTACCTACAATGAAAACAGTATCATTGCAGCTGGGCTTTATTGTGTGTAGGGTTTTTAGTTGGTTTTGCTTGTTTGTTGCTCCTTACGCACTTAGAAGTCAAACTTCAGACACATTTTGTCCCTGCCTGCAATCCAGACTTCTCCCTTGGCCAGTTTTCCTGAATGGGCTTCCAAGGGGTGTGAAGGCTGGGAGACTTGGCTTAAGTCATCAAAAGCAGGAGTGGCTGCTGTGCACTCCCAGGGGATCTTGAAGTGGAAATATAACAAAGAGAAACATTTCCTGCAGACAAAGGCTGTAGTTAAAGCCCATCTCTGAAAACACAGTTTTTCTGCTGGATCAGCCAGGTAGGGGATGGGTGGGACTTGTTTCCCATTTTCCTAGGCAGGCTCAGCTTGGGTTTGCTTCTTCTGCCTGTGCTGACATGGGGCATCTCATCACCCCTGTGGGAAAAGAGGCAGAACTGAAAATGGTGGCAAGAGGTGTTTGCAGGGGAACTCCTACCACACTATAGTATTTCTGACAGAAAGGGAAAGGGCACAAGAGCATTCAGTGCTCTGCAAAGGGCAGAGGCCTCTCCAGGAAGGAGAAATGGTCAAGAAAAACTTCTGTTAAAGCTAGTTGCCCTTTATATGATCTTTCATGGCTCAGAACTAGTTCTTGGGAAGGGAGGTGCTGAGGCTGCAGGTTGGGGCACTCCAGGTCATCTACAGCTCCACCAACAGTCCTGCGCTGAGTGGTGGGGAACAGGATGCAGGGGGACCCCTGGCACAGGCGCACAGTGGATGCATAGGGAGCACTGAGCAGTGTTTTGCTTTAAGGGTGTTTTACTGTAAATAGTCCTCTTTTTTTTTCTTTTTTTTTTTAAATCAATTACTACTTTTTGGTTTATTGTTTTATATTTTGTAACAATTTTAACAAAGAAAAAGAAGGATGATGATTGTGACTTGTTTTTCGTTTCCTATATGCAATTCAAACTGAACTTCAGGTTTTTGGTAATAACTCTGTACATTTCTTACAGTATTTCTAACAGCACATTTCAATACAACTAAACAACAACCACTATACACATGACCACTAAATAAAGTGCTTTTATGGAGAAAGTGAGTTTTATTTTTGTACCCATCCCATGCACAGCTTTATGAGGGCAAAGGCAGAACAGAAGATATTTACACTGTCATGAAACAAATTAACACTTAATGAAGCTGGGGATCATTCAGCCATGCAGGTACAGACTGTAGCAGTGCTAATCAGCAGGCTCTTTCTCGGAGGTGGATTGTGCTCTACACAGCCTGGGAAGGCATTCACATTAGCTGCCTTGCAGTTGCTGTCAAGTTTTAGAAGGGCAGTGCTGGCAAAACGTGTTTCCCTCCTCAGGTGCTTGTTCTCTACGCAGCTACTTCAATGGGGAGAGCTGAAGATGTGCACTAGAGCTCAGGAAGGCTGCATGTGTGCTGGCGGATCTGTTGTGGCCACCTCATCACCAGAGCTGTGAGGGCAAGTTCAAGCACAGCTGCACAGCAATTAGTAAGTAGTGGGTGATACTCTTGAGCTGAGTGCCAGCAACAGTATGTCAGACCACCACTGCTATTACTTGGTCCAACCTCCTAGCTTCCACCAAGTCCCTCGTCAAATCATGAGACAGACAGGGACGTGATGCTGCTTCCTCAGCAAGACAGGCTTGTCTGTCCTAAAGAATGGACCAGGGAGGGCAAAAGCAGGGATAAAAACAGTGGGTTTTTTGTTTGTTTGTATTTTTAAATAGATTTGTCCTTTAGGTGCTGGAATCACTGATGACAGGCAGCAAAGCTAAATAGTGGAATACAGTGAACAGTGTAAACAAAGCAGTAGCCTTATTGACAATAGAAGGAAAAGCTCCATGACCTTTGCTATAAATTGGCATGATTAAAGTAAGGTGGGTGAAAAGATCTCTGGTTTAACTCTCATTCATGCAGCAGGATGTTTGACAAGGTCTGCTCACAACTGACCAGCAACTGCTGGCTACTGAGGAGCTATGACAGTTTGGGCAGAAATGCAGCCAAGCTAGCTGTGGTGTCAGCCTGTTGGATCCCATAGACCTACATCACCTGGCAGCAGCATGAGGTGGGTCCAGAATTTAATTTTTAAAGACCTTAATTCTTACTGTATGCTCTACTTCATTCTGGTGGGCTGACAGTGTCACTCTAAGCACTGTCAGCACACAAGCCATACTGTTTTGTACCTAGGACCTGCTGTAGGTGTAGCCAAGATTTAAGTCACTTGCTGTATATACAGCTTGCCTGCAGCAAGGACTGGCTGTCTGTGGCAACCCTAATGTACTGCATCAGGAACCCCACACCATACTCTTGATCCATACCTGCATTAGTTGTGGTTCCAATACGTGACGTGGGTTTGGTTTTAGATTCTGGTCATGGACAAAATTACTTGAAGTTACACAAGGACGACTCAGGTGAAGCACAGCCTTCTGTGCGTGCACCACTTTCCTTAAGTGGAGGAAGGCAGGAAAAGTTCAGTGAAAGATGAGATGAGGCTGTAGTACGATTTCTCATCATCTGTCAGTCCTGCATTGCCAGGTCTGATGACCACAGCCACGTGAGTGTCTGCTTCCTCGGCTGCGATTGCTTCTAAAACAAATAAGAGAGGGAGAGAGTGGAGATGTGCTTTGTGATTTCACCACAGGAGGGCCCTTAAGGCTTGAAAAGCCCCATAAAACGTGCTTTTAAAGGTTAAGACTGACAGACCAGTGTTTGCAGGTGGTGCTGGCTGAAGTTAGCCAGCCCAACACCCCTGCAAGCCTGCAGCCAGTCCTCCCGAGCTCCCTTCTCACCCCAAGTACAATAAGAGGCCCTGGGGCAGGCTGCAGGGACAAGGTTACTGAAGGCTCCCACTAGCAGTGCTGCTTGGGCTGAGGAGGAAACTGAGGCTAACTCCTCGGACTAAGCTGGTCCAGACAAAGGTATCAGCCCATTGCTGTCAGAAGATGTTCCCAGGAAGGGCAGTAGAGTCTTCCCCTATCTGGCTTCCTAGGAGTTGAGCCTCAAAGACCAGATCAATGTTTTCCTGCTGCTGTGCAAGCAGAACCAACCACTGACCAACCATATCAAGCACAGTAGGCATCACTGTTCCCAGGGGAAGCTGAGCACAGGCCACAAAAACTCCTGACCCCGTTTGCAAATGGGGTACACCAACTGCTTCAGCAAATGATCCACTCTGCTTTAACACTCTCCTTGTTTCCTGGGGCAAGGACAGGTTTTCTGCTTGGCCTATTTTCCCTCACTGCACAGTGTCACACACAGATATCCCACTGCCCAGTGCAAGCCTGATTGCTTCAGGAAGGAGTACGGCAGTGGCAAGCTGGGTGCCCTAGAAGCAAGGAGGTCTGCAGCATCACTAGGTGGCTGTGACAAGTCCTATGAGGCAGCAGGTCACTTACCTCGAGGGACATCAGTCAGGAAGAGAATGTTGTTAGTGTCACATCCTATACTCGCAGCAATCCTTCGGTAGCTCTCGCTTTCTACCTTGGGACCTATTTTGGTGTCAAAGTGGCCATCAAAGAGCTGAAAGACAGAGAAAGGCAAAGGCTGGACACCATATGAGAAGCAGAGAGCTAAACTGCTGATAATTGAGGCTCCCACACTACCCTGCTTTCCCATCTGAGACTACTGACAAAATGGCACAGCACAAACAGCCATAGGATGGGTCTGCTCTGTAGGTGGAGAAGCCAATGAGGAAGATGGTAACGTTATCTACCTCTAGGATATCACCTTCTGTAGAGTATCCAAACAAAAGCTTCTGGGCTTCAACACTCCCTGAAGAATAGATGTACACCTTCATCCCAGCTTCCCTCCACTTCCGGATGGCTGGAACCACGTCCTCAAAGACTCTGCAGCAAAACAGGTCAGCAGGTAAGGGCAGGCCCAGAGGCACTGGAAGATGCTTCCAGAGGGATGCGCTGCTTCTAGAGGGACTTATACATCCCAGGAATGCCTCAGAAAGGCAGGGAAGAAGTAAGATGTAGCAGATGGATGGGGAGTGGTGCTGGAGGAATTCAGTTTTAACTCATGCTCAAAGAGCAGCCTTCCCACTGACACCATGTGGCCACTGGGCCAAGACCTGAGGGTGCTGCCCCAAACAGACACACGGATCCCAACAGACACATTGGGAAGTGTGGGACTGAGTTCTGCAGCCTTGTCCGCAACCAGCTGGCCTCTTTATCTCCAGTTTCTCAGCCATATGCTCAGTGCTTTGTTACATTATCTGTTTAACAAAAGAAAAAAGTAATTCAGTCATTTTATACTGATTTACGTGTATGTGGAGTCAGCCAAAAATATTTTGAGGCTGCTGTACAGCACCTGCAAGGCCCACTCTTTAGATGCTGCCAAGCGGCATGGCTGAATCCACAGCTATTTGGCCACTGTAAGATAATTCTCCCTGTTTATAAGGCAGCAGATGGAAAGACTGTCCTTCACTTCTCTGTAGAGGCGCTGACCTTACCTACATCTGTACATGAGTTCAGGGCCTGACGCAGCCCCTCTCCTGCTGAATACCAGGAACGGAACACTTCGTGCCTGCTCCTTCACCATTACTCACTCTCCCTTCACCAGCCCCGTGGCATAGGCCGCTCTCCACATGTGTCCCTGCAGCTGCTTCAGTGCCGTGGTCTTCCTGTCCAGAGCCATCTGCCAGTGCACGTTGTCCACTACTGCCCGGATGACACGCTCCAGCTCCTCATCCCCACTGCCGCTTTCCAAGGGGATCGGCACTGCTCCATCCAGGCCCGAGTCCTCCTGGGCCTGGGGACGGGGAAAGTGAAGGGCATGGACAGACAAGGAGCCTCAGTGTGCCCCAATGCCACGTGGTGCCCTCACCTGCTGCCTTAGGAGCCCCACGTCCCGCTGGCACTCCTCCTCCTCCCAGTGCGCACGCAGGTACTGCTCCACGTTGTCTCTGATGTAGGGGAACAGGGTCTCCTGGCAGCACATGCAGACATTAATATGGCAGCTCGGAAACCAAAACAGGAGAAAGGCTGAAAGGGCTTTAAATCCTCCATCCGACTGCTGGCGGCGAGGTGGGAGCAAGCAGGGCAGCGCTGGCACTGTGGCCACTGAGATCAGTGGGGCCACCGTCATTACTTAAAAAGCCCCACTAAAATCTGGAAATGCCACCAAAACCCCTCTAACCTACTGAACTATCTAAAATCACCAATATCGTTAAAAAACACCATAATCATTAAGAGCCACCCAAATCCTTAAAGTCACTGGAACCTTCTCAAATCCTAAAAACCACCCTGAAATCCACTATCCTCCCTTAGGACCATCAGAATCGCTAAAACCTATCGATGAAAGCTGTTGCGGTCGATAAAAACCTACCGAAATACCTAAAATCACACAAGCACAATAAAATAACCCCTCCAACAGTCGCCCACCGCAAAACCATCGAAATACCTAAACCCACCCCAAACCCACCGGTACACCTAAAATCACCGGAACCCACGGAATCACACGAACCCCTCGAGCCCACCAACGTTCCTAAAGCCCACGGTCGGCCCCGGAGCCCACCCGGTCACCAACGTCGCTAAAAACCGAATATGAAAACCACTCACATCACCCAAATTCCAGACCCCCTTCACCAAAACCCAAACCCCTCCCGCCCTCCTCCCGGGGCCGCGCACCTGCACGAAGGCGATGGGGGTGGTGGTGCCCTCCACGTCCAGCAGGATGGCGCGCACCCCCGCCGGCACCGGCAGCACGCCCATGGCGGCGGCCAGCGGAGAGCGCGGGAGGCGCCGCCGCGGGGGGGCGCTGCAGCATTCCCCGGGCGGCGCTGATTGGCTGCCGTCGCCGCTATATAAGGGCGGAGCAGGCGGTGCCCGGATCTCTTCCGCCGCCATTTTCTAGCCCGCGCGGGTCTCCGTCGCTCTCCGCTCTTAGCCGCCCCGCCATGGAGGACGCCACCGAGATGAGCGGCGGCGCGGAGGAGTTCGCCGAAGGTTCCAAGATCAACGCCAGCAAGAACCAGCAGGACGACGGGTAGGCTGCGAGACGGAGTCGCGCCCGCACCCCCACCCCCCATCTCCGCCGGCCGCGTGGGGGAGGGGGGGGGTCGTCGCTGGGAGGGGGCGGAGCCTAATGGAGGGGGCGGGGCCGCCTTTGTGTCCCGCGCGGTTGACCCAGTTGGCGCGGGGCGGGGCGGCGGGCGGTGGTCACGCGGTGTGACGTCAGCGGCGGGGGCGGGGCTTCCCCGCGCTGCTTGCCCCGCCCACACGTGCCGCTGCCTCGCAGGAAAATGTTCATCGGCGGCCTGAGCTGGGACACGAGCAAGAAAGACCTGACCGAGTACCTGTCCCGCTTTGGAGAGGTTGTGGACTGCACGATTAAAACCGACCCGGTGACCGGGAGGTCGCGGGGCTTCGGGTTCGTGCTTTTCAAGGACGCTGCCAGCGTGGAGAAGGTGCGTGGATGGGCCTCGTGTCGGGGGGGGAAGGGCTGTGCGTGGGCCTCGGGTCCTTCGCTGTGTGCTGCCCACGTCTGCTTCAGTACTCTGAGGGCTTCAACCTGTGCCTTCCAGGTGCTGGAGCTGAAGGAGCACAAGCTGGATGGAAAGCTGATCGATCCCAAGAGGGCGAAAGCTCTCAAGGGGAAAGAGCCACCCAAGAAGGTGTTTGTTGGTGGGCTGAGCCCGGATACCTCTGAAGAGCAGATCAAGGAGTACTTCGGTGCTTTTGGAGAGGTAAGCTGTGGCCCCATGTAAGATAAATGCTGTTTTCCAAGGGAGTACTGCCTTAAAACAAGTGCAGAAAGCTGAGTTGGATGTCTGTTGAGCTAGGGGTCGTTAAAACACAGTTTACTAACAGCTCTGTACTGCTGGACTGGGATAACTTGTTAGCATCAGAAGTTCTGAAAGCTGCAGCGTCCTGTGAGCGGACGAGCTAAAAGAATCATAACACCATTATGGGTGGAAAAGATCTCTAAGACGACTAAGTCCAACCCTAGCCCGTCCTCATCATGCTCACTGACCATATCCCTCAGTATCACTTCTCCACTGTTCCTGAGCACCTTTGGGGATGATGACTCCACCCTTCTGGGCAGCCTGTGACAATGCCTTGCTGCTCTTTCAAAGAAGAAATTCTGTATAATATCCAACCTGATGTATGCCCCTGTGGCTGGATGTCCATAGCAAATGGTCCTGACTGCATCAAAGTAATACTGCAACTCTGAGTACAATGTGCTGTAAATACAGCCAATGAAATGTGCATTGAAAGGTGTTGGCACAGGTTGTGTATTGATTTTCATGCACTGTTGGTTGTGTATTGATTTTCATGCACTGTTGGTACATAATTCCCATTGCAGATTGAAAACATTGAGCTTCCCATGGACACAAAGACGAATGAAAGGAGGGGCTTCTGCTTTATCACATACACAGATGAAGAACCAGTAAAGAAGTTACTAGAAAGCAGATACCATCAGATTGGTTCAGGCAAGGTAGTGATGCTTTCTCACTAGTATGGGGAATAGGCAGCCTGTCAGCTTCCATGAAGGCAGCCGACAGAACGGTCCTGTAATTCTTCGCAAGTTAAAGGTTTTTTGTCTTAACAGTGCGAAATCAAAGTAGCGCAGCCCAAAGAGGTGTACAGGCAACAGCAGCAGCAACAGAAAGGAGGAAAAAGCAATGCGTCTGGTGGACGAGGTGGTGGAAGGGGACGTGGACGGGGTGAGTGCTCTGGTTATTGGAGTTTGTGTAAAAGTATTGAAGGTGTCTGAAGCTGTTTCAGATTGCATGTGGGACTTAAAAATATATATACGTGTGTGTGTGCGTGTGTATATATCTATATATTAAGAATCAGTTTTAAAAGAATTATTTCCTTAAGTACATTAAATTCCACTTTGGTTCTTGTGATGGATCTTGGAAGTTAAAGAATCTCTTCTTGCATTCAAGTGCTCAGTAAAGTAAAAAGTACGTTGTTTTTGTAGACCTATAGTTCAGCACATAATAAAATGTCTAATGTAGCTAGTTATACCTTTGTGTGAGGGGATGTTGGCTTGCTTGTGGGTGAGAAGTCATGAGCCACTGGCTAAAGAGATGGTCGCTTGTCAACGCCTTGCAGAGGCCAGCAGTTATCACAGGTTAATGCGTGTCAAGATTTACAAAGTCGAGCAGACACAACTAAGATGATGCAGTCAAACGGAGCTTGTGTTACAACCTTGTTCATGTAATTAATGATTTAAAAATGGAAGTTGGGAAAGCTACAGGAACTGTGGTTGTGCATGCTTTTGGTCTTTCCTCCCGGATGGCAGGAACTAGCATGTTCTTTCATCTAATGTTGTTTTGAGTGATTGGATGTTTCAGGCCATCTCCGATAGCCAAATGAAATTGAACAGTTATTTTAGCAAAGTTGTTCTCGTGGGTTGTTTTGGAAAGTAGGAGGGTTCTTACAAGTAGTAATTTTGGAAGAGAAAAATTTCAAGCTAGATGAAGTGATATGTGAAGACTGACATAGTCACAGAACTTATTAAATGCTCTGCCTGGTTTCAGGTCAGGGTCAAAACTGGAATCAAGGATTTAATAACTATTACGATCAAGGATATGGGAACTACAATAGTGCTTACAGTGATCAAAGCTACAGTGGCTATGGAGGATATGACTACTCTGGGTACAACTATCCCAATTACGGATATGGACCGGGATACACAGATTACAGTGGTGAGTGACTTTTATCTTTGAGATCATTTGTGCATCTTTAAACAGGGACCTCATACACTGTTCTGCAGCTCTTTCTTGGAAGGCATGGCTTGGAAAAGCCATTTTTTGGGGGTGGTGTTCTGCATGAGAGGACTTAAGGATGAGTAGATTGTTTATTTCAATGCTTATGGTGTGTTTTTTTTTTTTCCCTGCCATGTTACCAACAGGCCAACAAAGCACATATGGAAAGGCGTCCCGTGGTGGCGGCAATCACCAAAACAACTACCAGCCATACTAAAGCTGTACCTTGTCCCTGAGGAAACAGGTGTGTATATGAGCGCGAGGTTCACTCAAAGTATGCTAATCTAATTTAAAGATCAATAGACAAATGAGTAAAACCTTGTGTAGTGTGACTTTTTTCTTTAATTAAACTTTTGTTAACTTAAAAATACCTTTTTTTTTTTAAACCAGCTTTGCCTACCGTGTCTATAGATCTTTAACTTTGTAAAAACGTGACTTTATCTTCTTTAGTACTTCAGAAAAACATAAGAGTTTTTCTGTTTTGCGTTGTGTACCAGGTGATCTAGAGGAATAATTAAACTTATTAGAAGTATTAACAGGTAAAGTACTGAAATGGGTACAACTTAAGGAAAACAAGAATGTTATCTTCTAACTCTGACATTATACCTTGTTTGTACCCGCCAGCGGGAACTTCATTGCAGGCCGTGTGTCACCCTGACCACGTCTATCTCTGGGGTCGCACGTTGCAGGCAGAGCGCAAGGCATACACCAGAAAACGCTGTCCTGTGGTATGGTCTCTTCCAACTTCATGTACCAGCGTAAAGATTAAAGTGGAAAACTTCAGACTATGGCTTCTTTTTTTAATCTTTTTGGAGACTAAGTGTCTTAACTTAAATGGTTTTTTGCAGGAGTTAAAGTACATAAATGCCTTTACAGCTTAATCATTTGGTCTTCTGTTTAGTGTTGTATTTCAATTGTGGAACCTCATTTTAAGTGTGCATTGTTTAAGATTTAATGCTTGCTTTTTTCTTTTTATAGCTAATAGTGAAATCTGCAAACCAAAACGAACTTTTAAATCTGGAAAGACATTAAAGATCATATGCACGCGAACTGTTGGAAGTACACCAACCTGATCTGTTTATCTGTATGAATGATGGCTGTTGCGAATAATGGGAAACCCCATTTTGGCAGTGTTTCCGGAGGAAAAATTAATCCAGAGCCCAATAACAAGTCGAATTGGGATGTGTGTTGTTCTGGAACAGCTTCCCAAATGGCAGTATTTGGGAAGACAAATTTATCAGTGGGTAACAAAACCTCTTGTGTTACATTAAGAAATATGCATATGATCTTTAACAGTGACGAAAGGAATATATAGAAGACTTAAAGCAGTTCATGAAAATGGACCTTTTAACGATTCTTGTAGTATCTTGCAGAGAGCTGACATATATTTTGTCTTCATTTTTAGGTAGAGATGCTGCAGCAAAGACACCTTGCAAAGCATCGGGCGTCAGTGGAGGGTGGTCTTCGTGAGAGGAAATGACTATTTTGTAAAAGACTTTTAGTGTATGACACAACTGTGTCCAACTGTATATAGCGGCCGACTAGTTTTCTTTTATGGTTTTTACTTTCTTTTTTTTTGCCATTCATGTTGCGAATGTGGAATTGTGTTTATACAAAGTTTATTTGTATAATTTCATGTTAAAGGATTCTCTAATAAATGCTTCCTGAAGTGAATATAGTCTTCACCTTGGCTGTGGACTTAGTTGCGTCTAAGTGGCATAAACAGGCTTCTAATATGAGGAAGAAGGGTGGGTGTATTGGTGCTCACACCTGAGCTGTGGGGCAGGGTGTGCAGCCGCTACTTCATGGTTCTGTCTTTGTTGTGGGGATGAACTGCTGCTGTGGACGGGGTTAGCAGCCGTTTGGAACACAGCACCATCTACGCGAATGGAGCAGGGTGCTTTTGGCACTCTTCCAGCTGACGGGGAGGGATGGAGTTCGGCTGTTACAGCTTTTCTGGTGTAGAGCAAAGGCTGTACCTCTCCACAGCTGTTGCGCTGCGGCAATCGTCAGTTTCTGACTGGCGGCTCTGAGGCCTTGTCACCAGGCCTGCCTCCCTCCGCGCAGCGTGAAGGCGGACTGGGGTGCTGCTCGCGGGATCTGGGAGCTTGCTCGCAAGGGAGCCGCGGCCGAAGCCCGCCATCAGCCCCGAGGCCTTCCCGGGCCTCCCGCTCCCGCCGTCGCCTCCCGGTGCGGCTCTGGTGGCGGCGGCGTCACGTGACGCGCCCGCGCGCTCCTTCCGTCCGCCATTTTAGGTTGTGTCGGCGGCGGCGCCATTAAAATAAAGCGGCTGGGAGAAGAAGGAGGGCTCGGGGCGCTCGGGCCGCCAGCGGGGCCGGCGCCTCCGGCGGGGGAAGCGGCGACGGGGCCGGCTCGGGGCAGCGGCGCCATGTCGGAGCAGCAGTTCGCCATGGACTCGGCGGCGGCCGGCCCCGGGGGCGGCCCTGCGGAACAGCCGGCGCAGCCCGAGGGGCCGGCGGGGAGCGGGGCGGCAGACGGCGACGGGGCGGGCGGCGGCGGCGGCGGGGGTGAGTCGGAGGGAGCCAAGATCGACGCCAGCAAGAACGAGGAGGACGAGGGGTGAGCGCGGGGCTCCTGTGCGCGCGGGGCGGCCCGGTTTGTTTACATGGCGCCGCGGGGACTCCGTGCCTGCGCGGGGCTGTCCGTGGGGACGTGCGTCGGTTCTGTGAGCCCAGAAAGCGCCGGCGCCTCGCGGTGCGGCGATGCCGGCAGTGACCGCCCCGCAGCCCGCGCTGGCTGTTATCAGTTCGGAGCTGTGCGGCACGCAGGAGGGGTTTTCTGATCTGTCACTTGTCAGGGTGGGGGAAAAGCGGTGTGCTGACGGCTCGCCCGGACGCGGCGCTCCCTCCGTGCTGATCGTGGGTGTGACACGGCGTTCCCTTTGCGTTTGGGACTTGGGAGGGTTTTCAGCCAAAAAGGGGACGCTTGTTCTTCTACCTTCAACTTTTCCTGTTTGCCGACTGTGGACCCGGAGTGTTCCTATGTTGGCGAAGGCCAGGAAACTTCCTGATGAGCCTGCAGCCGCCGGTCTGTTGTGTGCTTCTGGCGCTTGTCAGCTGTGCCTGCACGCTTCTCTGAACTTAGCTGGGAAAAAAGAGTGCACTGATGTGTCTCAAACCAGCTAAGTCGTGCTTTGGGAAGCACCCGTGTTTGGCTTGCTTTTGATGTCCCAGTGGCATTGCACGTAGGAGTTGGTTGTGTGCCCATGATGACGTAGCGTTGATCTGGCCTCGGTTTTGCAGTGGTTGTCCAATTTTTGCTGCTCTATTACCACACTTGCATATATAGTCTGTCCCATGCAACAACAACAACAGAAAAGCCCTTTGGAAAGACACTGATTTCAGGCTCCTGTTTTTGGTCTGTTATGAGCTCAGTGATAGAAAGCAGAGGTTCATAGCTCGTGCTAGTTGCTCCGTTGATAGCTGTGAAAGAAATGCTTTATATGTCACGTAGCACGTATAGGTTCAGAAGGAACTAATAGAGAATCAATATTCCCCCTCCGTGTATCAGAAATAGGGTGTTACATTGTCAGCCTGCCGTATGTTTTGCTGCTTAGAACAAAAACAAACACAGCTACTGATAAATCTGTGGGATTACTGAGTCTTACTAGTAGGAGCTGCTGTTCTTCCAGCGTGGACCATTTTTTCCATGCTGTTCCCCAAACCAGTGAGGTAGGATTTCTATGTTTTTTTAGAGAGAGAGCTAGGAAAGATATAAAGAATTGGTGCTCCTGTTCATGAATTAAAAAACTTAATTTAGAAACACCTGGAGCTTGTGAACTCCCCTCACACATCTGAGGTTTGTCAGAAGCTGATGTTCTTGCTTACTTTATAAGAGCACAGCCAATTCAACGAGGAGCAAGTTCACACGAGCAGCTTGGATTTGGGAGAGTCAGACACGAGGAAGTGCAACATAATCGGTGCAGGAATGTTTGCACACAGAAAGTGGAGGAGATGGAAACCGGCTCGCGTGGCTTCTCAGGTCTCCTGTAAGCTGCGCGTATCATTGTGGAATACATTGGTACAGGGAGGATGGGCAGAGCTTTGGAGAAAATGTTTGTATATGTCTCAGTGGATCATACCTTTTAGTTCTGAGCCTGCTGTAGAATCTTCTTTATCAGCATTAAAAGAGATCATCTCAAAGTGAATCTTCTCTGAATGGGTATATAAGCCACATGCCTGATGACTAGGGACATTTTGTTTCTGTGCTCATCACCTTGATTTTTAATTGATGCAAGCCATGAAGTGCTCCCTTTAGGTGTTCAGCAGTTCCTAAACTTTGTGTGCTGTACTACTGTTACGGGATGGCCATGATTTGAGTCCAAGCTCCCAGTTTGTTTTTGTAATTAAAAGCCATGAATCAACATACCTGTTGTGCCTGTTTTCCCAGCAGCACACGTCCTTTGGAAAGTTATTCTACTGATCATTTTGGATTGTGCCAGCAGTTTACATCATGTCTGGGGGAGGAAAAGTTAGCTTTGAGTGTCCAGTGCTTTTTTGCAGCTTCCAGGGGGAGGGGACCCAACTCCACTATCGAGTTTAGTTTGCAGTTTACTCATATTGGCCAGGCCAGCTTATGAGTGCTTCTGTGTACGTCTCCTGCCTGTGTGTGTTTCATAAATGGCTGCGGGGGGGCAAAGGGGGCCTGCGGAGGCTTGAGTGGAACTCAGCTTGTGAGTCAGTGGCTGAGGGGTGCAGGGAGGTGGTCTTAACACCTTTTCGTTGCTTCTTACAGTTTCTTAGGATAGCAAAATAAACTAGTGTAGCAGAAGATTGTACATAACTGTTGTATATGTGCAAGCCTGTATCTAATCTGGCCAGGATCATTTAATTGACGTCTTGAAAAGTGCAGACTTTCCTACGCGTGTGTTGAGTGTTCACTGATAAAGCTTTGTTGTTTCTTTCTTCTTTCTCAAAAGTAAAAAGTTTTATTAACATTCTTGTCTCGACAGGAAAATGTTTATTGGTGGCCTCAGCTGGGACACTACCAAGAAAGATCTGAAGGACTATTTCTCTAAATTTGGTGAGGTCGTAGACTGCACTCTCAAGCTGGATCCCATTACTGGGCGATCAAGAGGCTTTGGCTTTGTGCTCTTCAAGGAATCAGAGAGCGTAGATAAGGTAATAGTCATGTAATTAAACAGCATGTTAAATTATAGCCAGTAAAGATATAGCACTCAAGTGATTGCACATGTAGTTGTTTTTTTTTGTAGTGACCTGTTACAGGTGATCCTGGGATAGAGCCTATTTAAAATGATGCTTATGAAATTGTTTTCTTCCTAAACTGTCTTAGTCATGCTACAGTAGCTGGGAGCAGCAGCACTTCCTAAAGTATGTCTTTGAGTACTTCCAGGAGAACATGCTGCAACCCGCTGGGCTTGTGCAGTTGAAAATACTGTGGATAAAAATAGCTGTTACCTACTGCTATGAAAGGAGTAACTTTAAAAGAGCATCAAGTTTTCGTGTTCCAGAGCTGCAGGGTGAACACTGGCTGTGGAGTCAGAGATTTTGATGCATTTGGGCTTTCTTTAAGCAAAAATTAGCTGTGTTAGCCTTTCTAAATTGCTCGTGACAGAGTACCCTGGAAGTGTGTCACTTTTGTTGATCCTCAGTGGTAGAGCACAGATAAAATACTTCTTTGTGAATTTTAAGGCGAGAAGGATGGGATTGTCTGGTGCTTTCTGAGAAATGCCGTGTCCTTATTTCCCTTGGATGGCAAGTGGCTCTGGTTTACTGGTGCAAGGCTTTGTTAGAACTGTCTGTGTCAGTGATCAAAATCAAAGAACTGTTTGGATTTGCACAATAGATGATGACTGGAATAAAAATACTGCAGTTGAAGTGATGGCATTAACAAAAGGTATGGAATAAACCTTGAAACCACAGTGAAGTGTATAGCTTGAACTGCGAGTAAGGTCTTGTTTTCATTTTCCACAGGTCATGGACCAGAAAGAACACAAGCTGAATGGAAAAGTCATTGATCCTAAAAGAGCTAAAGCCATGAAAACAAAAGAACCTGTCAAAAAGATTTTTGTTGGAGGCTTATCTCCAGACACACCTGAAGAGAAAATAAGGGAGTACTTTGGAGCTTTTGGTGAGGTACATGATGAAATAAACTGCTTGTATTTGTAGAACTTGTGCTGTCTTCAGAAGTAAGCAGTAAAAAAAAAAAATACCCCAAGCACAGCCTCCTTTCAAGCTTAATGGCCGGTGCAGCTCCATGTGACTTGCTATTCAGAACCTTACATGTGGGTTGGTAATGTAAACTGGGTTGGTGGAAGGAGGAGCTGGGATATGTCAGAGACTTGGGAACTGATCTGTGGGATGCCTGGCTGTCTGAGCAGGGACTGACATGGGAGGCACTGTTCTGGAGCTTGCTGCTTGGGTTAGCTGGGTGCAGTGATCTTCAGCCACACCAGCTGATGTGCTGTTGCTCAGATTTGTACAGTTTGCTGAAATTCTGTGCAAGTTTGTCTCTCCCTCTCTGTCTCTGTCCCCTGTGGTTTTTGATGGTATTCAGAGCTTAGAGGCTGTGCTTAGTGAGCTTAGTGAGAGTAACTGGAGTTGGCAGCAGCTCCTCTCCTAGTTCTAAAACACTGCCATGATAACTCAGCTGTTGGTCAGCTGGGTTCTGAAATGCCTGCCCTCTTACTCTGTGGTAGACTGTAACTACTATTTGCCTAAGATGAGTTCTCATATGCCACGTGTAAGGAGATCTTTTTGTTTGTAATTAAGTACTGAAATAAAACTAATATTTGTCCTGTTTAGCATACATGATGGACAAGCAGAACCATGAACTTTTGCTAAGTCAAACTTTTTTATGTAATGCTTGAATATTTAGATTTGCTGAAGTTTTGAAACACCTATTTACCCCATAATTAACCAAGTTAAAACTGAAAATCAGGCTGAGACTGCTTATCCAGCACTTACAGAATATTCTTTGTGCACAGTGTTTTCTAAAAATTACTGAGCAGGCAAATGATAATAAGTTGGGTGAAAACAGTATTTTGTGCAATTGGGAACATAATTTCTAGTAGTGATGCTTTTTATTGTCTATGATAGTGATATTTATTTTTATCTAATAATGTAAAGTCCATGGTGGAGGCACACTGTCACTTAGTTGAAATAATTTGCTAACTGTAAATTATTTAAGTTAGCAAATCTGAGATTTTAGAAATGTGTGGAATATTTGCTATGGCAGGATGGAAGTTGACGTAACTGTTTTCTGCCAGGTTGAGTCTATAGAACTCCCCATGGACAACAAAACTAACAAGAGGCGTGGATTTTGCTTCATTACCTTCAAGGAAGAGGAGCCAGTGAAGAAAATCATGGAGAAGAAATACCACAACGTTGGGCTTAGTAAAGTAGGTGTTTGGGTTTGGTTTTGTTTTTCCAGGAGAAATGAAACACTGACAGTAGAATGAATTGCATGATCATTTGTGGCTGTTTTTGCATAATAGTCTCAAAATACAGATAAGTGGTATTTTGCTCACATTGGAGCCAACATCTGAAGCTTTTATACGGGTGCTAGGAATCAGTTACAGTAGTAAGAGCTTTTGAGGGGGTCTTCTCCTGTGAGGTGTAGTTCCACACCCCTCATGGAAGTTGTTTTTGACCCACCCAAGTTCTCTAGCTGTGTAGTCTGGCTGCTGTCTTGCTCATCTGCTGTATGAGACTTCACTGCGCTTTCCAAGTTGCTGGATCTTTGAATGTTTAAGTGGAAATGTTTTAAGAAAAATGCCAGTACTTAGAGCGCATCCTAAATTGAACTGAAATGGGAAGCTAGGCTTTCCTCTTGGAAGATACCTTCCTTTCAGAAACGTCTTTAATATCAAACCTAGTAATGTAAACTCAGAATTTACTTTTTCTTCACTGGATGAATCTGCACTGAAATCCTCAGAACAACTGAGCGAGATGTTGCTGATGGTTTTGAACTCAGAGCTGATTTCCCTTGTCCCAGATAAATACTTCAGAGGTCTATTTTAAAAGGAAAGCAGAAGGAATTACACTGAGTATTCTTTTCAGAGTTGGTTCTACTGATAGAAAGATGGGAAAGAAAATATTTTTACAATGTTAGTGTCTTTCAACTGTGTTCCAGTTGAAGAGCATCAGCTATGCATTTTTCTTCCAGGGAGAGCAGCAGGATGACTAAATGTTGTTTTCTGCTCAGTGTTTCATAAGCTTAGCAATGCTTTGTGAAGTTTGTTGCTGTTAATTGAGTCTGACTCGGACTTTCCATTTCCAGTGTGAAAT
>JAPSGF010000002.1:33869559-34017059 GCA_035772895.1 Perdix hodgsoniae
TGGGAGCAAGGCACATACTGTGCTGTCAGCCCCAAAATGTGTCAGCACTGTGTTTTGGGGACTCTAAATGAGTTTGTGGGGCAGTCTGCAGGGTTCAGAAACCAAGGCCTGGTCACGCCTTTGTGGAGCTTAAAAAAAAAGAAAAGCTTAACTCTTGCATTTTCAGTAAATGAAAATGGAGCCAAAAGTTACGTGTTCTTGGGGCTCTCAGGACAAAAAAAAAAAAAAGCTGGATTCTTTTTCAGAGCTTGAAAATGGAGGGTGTTACATTTTGGGCATGGCAACAAGCACCAAGGGCTGGTTTTGGACTTCAAAACTGGAGGTAGCCATGCATTTCTGAAGATCACAGAAAGGCTTAAGTCCTACATTTTTTGTGATTGGAAATGTGGGATTCAGTCCTCTGTTTCTGAGACTCAGGAAAATATCGAAGTCCTACCTTTTCCAGGTTTGAGAATGCAAACTGGGTGCAGCGTTTTTGAGCCTGAAAACAAGCTGTTCGGGAGGGGTTATAAACAGGCAGAGTGTTGTTTCTGAAGCTCAGATGAGGAAAAAAAAAAAGAAAAAATCCCACCTTTTCAATGATTGAAAAGGGAGGCTAAATCCTGCATTTCTGGATCTCAGGAATTAGCTCAGTGCCATGCTTTGGGGGCTTGGGAATAGGCTGTTTGTTTCTAACCCCCAAAATGGGAGCTTTGTGGGTGGGCAAAGTGTGGGGGAAGGTGTTTGGTGGAGGGGAGGAAGGAGGCAGGGTTGTCTGGGGGAGGGGGATAGGAAGAGGAGAAAAGGAGGAAGGAGTGAAGGGAGTGAAGTCACATTGGTTCCCAAACCCAGGGACACTGGCATGCAGCAGGCTGAAATAAGTGTTTTAGATCATTTCTGGGTGAAATGGCACCATCCAGTGCCATTTAATGTCTACAGATTGTCCAGCAATACTACTCTTGTACGATTATGACGGTTCATATTAATATGTAAGTTATGACAGTGATTGATTTATGACCTTGACACAAGCCTCAGTTGTCACAAGTAACTGGAGGTAGAATTAGCCAAACACAAGCTTTTATTTAACTGGAGTTTCAATTAGCTTATAACAAAAGAAGCCACATCAATTATGTGAAGATGGAATTAGCCAAAGCTGACTCTGGAATGTGGCCTTGAAGAATCTGCCATCCATAGCTTCTACAGTCAGAACAACTTCAAAAAAGAGGAGCAACAAGCCACAATCTGGGACATCCATTAGCCAGACTGTTTATGAGCTGAACTGTGCACTGGTCCAGAGCTGAAAAAAGCAGGAATAGAGTTAGAATTAGTTCTGTATCTTCCAAGAGAAGCAAGCAGAATTAAGCATGTTGCTGTACAACACTGGTGCCTGCAGGGCACTGCTGGTTGGGCCCTGAAAGCTGTCACTCTTTCTTGAGCCCCTGACTGCAGGGTAGAAGGATGGAGCAGTCATACAGGCAGCCTATTAAACAGAGCGATAAAGGACACACAGCTGCTGAGCCAGGAGCCAAGGCATGCCTGATAATCTTAGCAGGAAGAACAGCATCCTTGAACGCAGGATGGAGAAACTAAGATAACTAACTGTGAGAGCAGAGTGGGCTGCCTGGAAAACAGCTGTCAGCAGCAGATAGGAAGGAAATCTCGTTAAGTCATAGAATCATCTGAACTGGAAGAGCTAAGAGCTTCTCTGCAGGAGGTCTCCAGGGCAGATGGGACCCTGGTGGCCAGAGCCTGCTGGTGCCAGGTGCTGTGACACCTGTAGCAAGACACTTTGCCTTCAGCTGGCCTCAGTCTTGGGAGCAGTTTGGTTTCTGCCACACTGGAGACACCTTGGGTAAATACATATAAACGTGCAGAAATACAAGGCATTGTTAAATACATAATCACTTCCGAAGTATAATAAAAAACAGAAACAAAGGCTCCACGTCCGTTTGTATTACAGAACTCTGCACATCCAGTCACCACCATCTCACACCCATGGGCAGGGAAACCTTTCCAGCACACGGCCGACACCCATGCAGCCCCAGTGTTCCCAGAGGAGGGGAAAAAGGATCCCCAAAGGGGTTCTTCAGTAGTGTGGGGGAGAAGGGACAGGGCTGTGGGAGCTCAGGCTGGGGACACAGTCCTCACCTGTCCCAGGTGTGTAAGCATCTCTGGTGCCCCGAGCTCAAATGCCTTTGTGTAGCAAGGCAGCCCACAAGCACATGTTTTTTCCCCAAATCTGAGGGCTCTGGGCAGGTGGGCTCTGCACTGTGGTTCCTCATGAAGCTCGTGCCGACGTGAGAAGCCATCCTGCGGTCCCCACCGCTTCCCCATCCATGCCATCACAGGCTCTGCTGCTGCATGCAGGGGTAGCTGAGGTGTCCACAGCTGGCTCGGCTTCTGCTTTGTCGCCTGTTTCTTTTTTTCCCCACCAAATTTTGCAGTCTAGTCCCATCCTGGTCTGCAAGAGAAGGCCCTGCAGGTCTGCAAGAGAAAGTCTCAACCTGGTGCTCGGTGCTGCTCTGAATGCTCAGCAGAAAGCAGCATGCTGTTCTCTGGGGTTGCAGCAGGACACCAAAAAAAAAAAAATCATAAAATCAAAGAACAGTAAGTGAATAAACACAGACACACACATAGAAGGGAAGGCAAGCACTGCTATTTATTGACTGTGTTACTAAAGGTGGGGGGCAAAAATCAGTGGGGGAGGGGAAAAAAAACAAACCAACACAGCAAGCCAAACAGTCCTAAAGGGCAGCATCGACTTCACAGGCAGGGGAGCAGCATCTGCAAGAGAAGGTGGTGTTGAGAGGTGGGACATACTGGGCCTGCTGGAAAGGGGCTCTGGGACGCCCAGGGTGGCTCTACAGGGCAGGGAGCACTCACCAGAAGGTGCGCTGCTCTTTCCGATAGTCAATGTCTCTCTTCAGCTGGCAGAGAGAGCACATGGGGCAGCACAGCACCGAGTAGTAGTCACCCAGGATGGAGCCCTGATGAGAAAATGCCATCACATGAAAAACCCCTCGTGGCTGAGCACCCGTAGGGCCACCCAACACCGCTTCCCCCCAGCCCACCACTGACCGGGATGTTGTAGCGGGTGCGGTACAGCGTCCGCATGGCCACGCTGCCGCCACACAGGCAGAACTCGTCCATGGCGCTGGCCACCTGGCAGCCCAGACAGGGATAACAAAAGGCTCCACAGATGCCTGTGAGAAATGGAGGGAAGCCCCGAGCTCACAGCCTGACCCAGGCCAGGAGTGGAGCACAGCAACACTACCAACATCCCCTCAGGAGGGACCCAAGATACGGGGCTGGTGCCTACTCACAGACGCTGCAGTCAGACATGCAGTCCAACAGTCCCGTGTGCCACTTGCTGGGCTGTGGGGATGCAGAGAAGCCAGGCTGGATTGTCACCACGTGACGGGTGGCCATGGTCAGGACTTTGCACAGAGTGTTCTGGAAGGAAAGAAGGGGCGTCCTCCCTCAGCAACTTCAGGGCAGCTTGCTTTTTTCCTCCATCCTCCTCCCTGCCCAACACCCAGCCACCATCTCCCATCCCTCCTTACCATCAAGCTCCCCAGGGCCACCAATGCTGCTGCAGCTCCCTTAATCCCATTCTTCCCAGCCGAGAGGCTGCAGCCTCTACCTGACACCCACTCCTCCTTCTATGCCCACGCCAATCTGCCCCAAAACAGCTCCACTTGAGGCCTCTTCCTTCTTCACCCCCACCTTGCTTTCTCTTCAGCTTCACAGCTGCAACTGTTTTTCATTAAGTGATGGCAATGCCCTGCAACATCCCATGCAATAAGTTCCATGTGCTCTGCCTGCCCTGAATGGGCATACAAGACATGGCTGCTTTGTGCTTCCATCTCCAGCACATGAGTTAGAACCCAACCTTTGTCCCTTGCTGCTGCTCCTTCTACACAATGCCACAACCCCACTCCCACTAGAATACCCATCACCCCTTCCCTTGCCCAGGCAGTGCTGTTTCACTGCAATGTCCCACAATCTCACCCCAAATCCCCCTCCAAGCTGCACACACCTGTCCTGCTCCTGGCGCCGTGCTACCCTACCCTACTCCCCATCCCTTTTATGCACAGGGTGCTGCCAGCCTACGCTCCTCCCGGCCAATGTCCAGGCGCCCCGCCTGCACAACGGCCCCACTGCTCCTGCAGTGATGAGGAAGCCTGCTGACGTGACACAGGGTGACACGTCCACCAGCATCCTACGTGCATCCCAAAT
This sequence comes from Perdix hodgsoniae, assembly GCA_035772895.1. Lineage (NCBI taxonomy): Eukaryota > Metazoa > Chordata > Aves > Galliformes > Phasianidae > Perdix > Perdix hodgsoniae. The sequence goes on from JAPSGF010000002.1 coordinate 33,873,778, forward strand.
TGCTTAGGACAGGTACAACTGGGAGAACCCTGGTGGAAACCCATCCACACAAGACACAGAGGTAAGGCAAACATTGCTCTTTATTGGGGGCATGAATGAAGGGGAGACGTGCAATGATCACAGGTGGCTCCGTGCCCCTTTCCCATAAGGCAGAGGTGGTGTCATCTCTATGGCATCTGCAAGGGTAGAAGAAGAGGCAGTGAGGAGGGGAAGGCAATCACATACACCCTCCCATGGTGTGGGGCACAAGGAAAGGGCACACCGACCAGAAGATGCCCATCTCTCTCCTCCGATTGATGTCCCTCTTGATCTGGCAGACGGAGCACACAAGGCAGCAGGAGGAGATACAGCAGTCAGAACAGAGGGAGCCCTGTGAGAGAGAGGCAGGCGTTAGGAGTAGGGCTTCCCAAAAACACATTTTGGAACCGAGAAGGCTGTGCTGAGCCGGTCACTCTCCACATCTCATCTCTTTGTCGCGATCTGCCTGCAGAGCAGTGGGCCGTCCTGCCTGCAGGAGATGGTAACGCAGAAAGGGAAACATGATGGCTTAACACCGGCCTTGGGAAAGCAACTTATCTTTTGTTTTCTCGGTCTGAGGCAGAGGGGAAAAAGCACACGCCGCGTCCTTCCACCGCCGGCACGGAGCCGGTCCTCGACGGGGCGGGCAGGAAGGGCGCGGAGCGCGGCCCCTCCGCGTGGCTGTGCGGGGGACTGAGAGACAAAAGGGAGAGGAAAGAGCGCGTCGCCCGCGCCCCACTGACCGGGATGTTGTAGCGGGTGCGATACAGGGTCCTCATGGCCATGCTGGTCCCGCAGAGGCAGCACTCGTTCATGTCGCCGGCCACCGTGCAGGCCAAGCAGGGGAAGCAGAACAGCCCGCAGCAGCCTGCAAGGGGGGACGCACCGTCGGAACGCGCTCTCAGCCCCCGCCGCCCGCCCGGCCCCCCGGCACTCACAGACGCTCCAGTCGGTGAAACAATCCATCAGCCCCGTCTGCCACATGGGCTTGGTGCTGGTGGCCAGGGCCACCGTCTGGGGCTGCAGGGTAACCACGGTAGGGACGGCCATCGTCGAGAGCCAGGCTGCAAAAAGAGGAGGCAGCAGTCAGGAGGGCTCGTCCTCGCAGAAGCCCCGCGTCCGAGCCCCAGGTGTGCCAGGCAGAGCTGCTGGCACCGTGCTGGGACACGCAGCGCTCGGAGGCGCCGGGAGCCGCTCCCGGGGCTGCGCTCACCTCGGTGCACCGACGGAGACTAGGAAGAAAACGATGCCAGGCAGCGGGCGCTTTGCAACAAATTTGTTTCTCCCCCAATGAATGCAGAGCTCCTCCCTGTCCCGCGCATAGACTCACAGCCCAGAACAGAAACCGATAGTCAGCCGTGGTGCTGCCGACCCTGTTCGTGCAGCCCCGACACCTGCAGCAACGGGACGAAGCTGCAGGCAAGGAGCAGCCTGCCCGCAAAGCAGCTTTTTAACGGCGCCCCTCGTTCCCCAAGTAGGACGTGGCAAACATTTTGCATTAAGCCATTTGCTGAGCAGGGGAAAGTAGAAAAATAGTGATTTGAAGAAGTAATTACACAAAATATTCTGTTAATGCTTGCTTGCAACACTAACACTAGTCCTGAGACTAGTCCTAGCACTAACACTAGTCCTTAGATGTCGTGGATGATGGTTGTGATGTAGTATCGTAGATGGAAAGATGTTGTAAGGCCGGACTGCTTTAACTAGGCAAAAGAAACAACAACGGAATGACGTGGCGGACAGCAAGATGTTCCCCTTAGTCTTCCTTATCTGTGCGTGCAGAGACTATTCCAATTGCTCTTGCATTCCACAGCAATCTCTGGGACAAAAAGGGTGTTGGGAGGAAGTAAACGACCCCCAAGGTCTAATAGTGATCCATCACAATGCTAGAAGTACACCAGATGACACTGAAGATTGCTACACAAGGCTATGTCTGTTAGGCAGTCATTGGGGGTGGATAGGCTAATGAATTTGGGAATGCAGTGAATGTCATAGAATTGGCAAGGTTGGAAAAGACCTACAAGATCATCCAGTCCAACTGTCCACCTATCACCACCAATAGTTCTCACTAAACCATGTCCCTCAGTACAGCATCTAAATGTTCCTTGGACACCTCCATGGTTGGTGATTCCACCACATCTCTGGGCAGCCCATTCCAGTACCTGACCATTCTTGCAGAGAAGAAGCATTTCCTACTGTCCAGCCTGAATCTCCCCTGGTGCAACTTGATGCCATTCTCTCTCATCCTATTACTATGTAAGTAATACATGTGAAAAATTAACCTGTTTATGGACAGTCAACTGGGGAAGCATTTTTGGAGAGTTATCTCAATGCTTAATTATACTTACCTTGCTTAATGATAGCTTTGCTGTTCAGTCCCTACTCATCAATTTCTTTAAATCAACGCACATGTACATACAAACACATCATTTTCCCTTGCTATCCCACTCCTCCCAGGCTGGGCAGCATGCGGCAGCACCATGCCACTAACCTGTGGAGGACAGTGCGGCACAGTGGGGCAAAGGCAACACTTCTGACAGCAGTGCTCGGAGCAGTGGGACGTGATGGCAGCGGGGCCAGTCCCTTCCTGTGTGAAACCACAGCTGCTGCTCCACCTAAAGCCAGGCACTCCATCCTGCTCCCACCTCTTTCCCCAGAGACACAGGGTGCCTTCAGGCAGCAGGATGGGCAGGACCCACACTGTTATCTGCTCCCTGCATCTGGGGTGCGATTTGTTGAATGCACTGGGAAGAAGCGTTGCCCTCGTCGGCCGCTCACCAGACACCCATTTTCTGCTGCTGTGCGAACACCTTCGCTTTCCCTTTGTTCGTGGTCCCACCAAGCTCTGCAGTAACAAAGTGCTGTGTGTGCTGGAGTGAGGTGCAGCACAGCCTTGGAGAGCCACAGCGTCCAAGCAGGGACTGTTTCTAAACATCACCTCGTCTCCCACCTGCAGCACAAGCCCTCAGCCTGAGAGGATTTGTGCCTTGCTGCACGAAGACACGCACACAGAGGTACACACAGCTTTGGGCTGTTACTTTGTTTTCCTTCACCTTGCAGTGTTGGCCCTATTTATATTTTTACACTTTGCTTTTATACTTTGTGGTATCTGCACAGGTTTCCTCATTGTTCAGCCAGCCCTGTGCATACAGACACTTGGTGGGCAGAGGTGTTGTGTTTACTTACCAGCAACATCCTGAAAAAGAAAGGCGCTGTGAAACCCACTTTTCCACTGCTGTTCCCTGTGTGTTTGAGGTAAGCACAGAAGCATATCAGGGCGTGGGATGGGAGGAACCTTAAAGCCCATCCATCTCCAAGCCATGCCATGGGCAGAGCTGCACCCACTAGTCCCAGGGCACCCCTGCTGCTGCAGGAGGGGCATGAGACTTCCATAGGTGCTACAGAATGCGAGCTCTTCTCAAACCAAAGTGGCTTAAAGACATGTTAATATGTAAGAAACCAATGACTAACTTTCGCCATAATCCCTAAGGAACTGTTCAAAACATTAAGACACTTACTTATAAATACAAATTACATGACTACATTCTTGTATTACCTTGTAAGTGCTTCATAACAAAAGTTCAATAGGAAGTTGAACGTATTCAGTTCTCCCTCTTGATATAGGTTAACTCAGCAAAAGTTTTCACTATGTTCCCTGGTGGAGATGGGTGTTGGCTCTTTGCCTTGGATGCACAATGCTTGCTTTCCTAAACAGAGCTTTGTCTGCTTGATACAGGTTCAGTGTATTTCTTTGTTATCTACTTGGTATGTACAAGGACTTTATAAACAAATTATTTAATACTGTGTTAGCAAAATTGGGAACAAAGAGGCTTTCATTGTAGCACGGCAAGCTATGGGAACTACCAACTTAGCAAAAAAAAAAAAAAAAAAAAAAGAAGAAGAGAGGCAATAAAGGGTCAGGAAAGAGGAAGAATACGGTGGATGGGATAAACGACCATCAGGGACCATCAGATGGCTCTATCATGCGTGCCTGAACAACAGTGGTACATATTAATGAGTTCCCCCAAAATGTAAACCACTTCTCAGAAATATAATGAATATGCATTTCCCATGTGAATAAAGCATCTCTGACTTGTGGGTGTGCACTTGGCTTGGTCCAAGATGCCTGGCACACTAAATAAAGAATGCCTGCTTTCTAACCTCCCATTGGAATTAAAGAGTTTATTCCTGTATTTCAGATGACACTCTACGAACTGCAGCTTTGTCACATAATTGTTCAGAAACTTACTGTATTTCATTTTTACAACTGGAAAATCTACTTTAGAATTTCTAGGTAAGGATGTCATTGGAAAAATCCAGGAAGAAAACTTTCTAACTCCAATGTGGTGTTGGAAAGCAGCATTCCCTTACTCCTCACAATATGTACCGGGCAACTTGACAAATCAAGCATGCACTCTTAGAGTTCAGGTTCTGTATTTAAACAGCTAAGACATCCATATGCAATGCATTTGCATACATATTATTTTCCAATTACTCATTAATATATGCAAATGTTCCCCTGGACACGCACAGTGGGGGCCTATGATGGTCGCAGACCACTTAGTTCCTCTTCTCTATTTCATTTTCAGCTTTATCACAGTATCATTTGGTCGTCCCACAGCTATTTTTCCCCAGTTTGGCAAATTCCCATTGCTTGTTATGCCATAATGAGCAGCTATCTTGGTGCACTACAACTTAAACCAATTTAAGCGAAACCCAAGAAAAAGTCCTTGCATCTGGTGGTCCAGGTAGAAGAAGGCAAAAGTAATCTATTCTGACTTCAGTGCTTCAGAATTCAGATTGTTCAGAAAAACAAGACTGTTCCCATACCAAGCGAAAGCTAAACTTGAAAGTTTTACAACTAGCACACATCAATTTCTTTTTGCTAAACTAATCTACTGATCCCTATTGCAAAACCAGCCCTTACCAAGGATCAGAAAAGCTCCCCTCAGCTGACACAGCTGTGGTTCCTGAACTTCTCACCTCTTCCAACTTTTGGAACTTTCCAACTTTTGAGATGTGGGAGAAAATTGAGAAAAACAAAGAACTTGTGGGTTGAGATAAATCTACTTAATAAGATAAAGGAAAAGGATAATACTTACGAGTATATATACATATATGAATGCATATAACAAGTGGTGCACAAGCAGTTGCTCACTGGTGCCCCACTTGCCCCTTTCAAAACTCTCCTTTCACATGATGTCATATGGTATGGAATGTCCCTTTGCCCAGTTTAAGTCAGCTCCCAGCTCCTGGGGCTCTTTGCTGTGAGTGGCCTTGTCTCTATACAGCACTGCTTGGCAGCAGCTATTAACATCAGTGTGTTATCAACACTGCTTTTCTCCTAGGACCAAACATAGCATCATACCAGACACAATGAAGAAAATAATTCTTTCCCAGCTGAAACTAAGACACCAGGGTAGACAAGCGCATGCGCACCACCTACCAGCAGGTGAACAGAGGTCAGCTCTGGCATTTCAGGTTCCTGGAACAGGTGTGCCCATTGCTCCCTCCACAGCAAGTCCCACAATGCAGATGCTGGTAGACAAAGAAAAAATGCAACCAGCATGCCAACTGCATAACCAGCCAACCATAAAGCAGTGGAAACCTAGAAACGGTGTGTAGCCCTGTAGTTTTAACCTGCTGTTGCTATTCTCACTTTTCCCAGGCCTCCTCCTACAAACAAGTTCCTTCTTCAAGTGTAGAAATACAAGAAAGCAGAAGGTAAACAACTGGAATTAAAAGGAGGAAATAAGATTCACTTCTCGAGTCAAGTTGTTAGCTTAGAGCCAACCACCACTCATGCACACTTGGCTGGCGTTAGCTGCTGATTGTTAAGTTGGTAGTCCACATTCAGATCACAGAATCGGAATCAGAATCACAGAATGGTTGGATTGGAAGGGGACCTTAAAGTCTACCCACCCCAACCTCCTGCTGTGGGCTGGTTGCCCCACCAGCTCAGGCTGCTCAGAGCTCCATCCAATCCGGCCTTGAAAGCCTCCACGGATGGGGCATCCTGAGCAGCAGTGCTAGGGCCTCACCGCCCTCTGAGTAAAGAATTTCTTCCTAACGTCAATCTTCCCTCCTTTAGTTTAAAGCCATTCTCCCTTCTCCTATCACTATCAGACTTTGTAAAAATTTTGTCTCCTTCCAGCTTATAAGCCTCTCATCAAGTACTGGAAGACCACATTGAAGTCTCCCCAGAGCCTTCTCAAAGCTAAACAAGCACAAGTCTCTCAACCTTTCTTCATAAGAAAGGTGCTCCAGCCCTCTGAGCATCTTCATAGCCATTCTCTGGACCTGCTCCAATAGCTCTGCATCCTTCTTGCACTGGAGGCCTAGGCCTGTATGCAGTGCTCTGAACAAAAGGTACCCTAAAATACTTTCTGGTGACATCTCTGTATTTGGAGCTCACGGAGCGCTGACTGCATCCAGACATGTCAAATTAAAAATCTGATTACTTCACACAATAAGCTTCATCTCAGAATCTAAATTCTTTGGAAATAAACCATGAAACCAAACATGTACAGACAGATTTTATTTACATACTGGAATTGCTTTGCATTTTCCCACGTCCTGCCATTGAGACATCAGTCTTGTTCTGTACAAACTGCTGGGCTCATAGTCTGGAGAGCAGGCCAGGAGTTCCCTTGTATTACACAGGACCAACTGAGCAGCCTCGCTACTAGGAAGGCTGAAGTCATTCAAGAGTAATCGCAGCTTACATTGTAAGATAGTCTCATGTGCTTGGTTTTCGTGTGTTTTGTTCATTTTGTTTGTTTTTAGAAAAAAAAAACATCCGATTTTTATAAATAAATAGAACCAGAAATAATCATGTTAAAAGTGCTCCTCCCCATCTATTGATACTTATTTTAGCCAGATTAAAACATCAATATCTTTAATAATTTCAACTACCTGCTTTCTAAAAACTCTTCTACAGTTTCAGAGTTTTTCCTTTTCCAGAGATTTCCAAGCATGATCCCTATGAAGAGCAGAACTCCTACAGTACGATTCGAAGCAAATTTCTTCCAACAGTCTTCAGGCTTATTTATATCCAAAGTGTAAATCTGCAAAAGCACAGTATAAACATCCCACCATTAGTATTATATTGACATACAAAGATTTGACACATCACAGTCACAGGAAGGTCCATAAACTCAAAACCTCTCAGGTTCTAACCCTACCCTGAGCCCCAGAAGAAACAGGAATGCTCTGTGCTTGCAGCGAATGGGATTACTTGTGGACTTGATTCTTGGACCCTCTCAATGAATCACAGTACAAGCAGTCTAGATATGCATGTATGCAGTTTGATAATAAAGTCTGTAAAAATGTCCGAGCAGGTAAAGAAGCCTTCAGAGATTTTTCTCAGCAGGAGGGCAGCTCATTCTTCAACAGAAACTTTAAGAAGAAAAACAGCAAAAGTACATTCCTGCACCTTCCATATCTCTGCTCACACTTCGTGCTTTGGTAGAAACAAGGCAGGGGAGGGAAAGCAGTGGAGCTGCTGTCCTGCCTGTCCATCCTGCCCAGCCACACCAGACACTACAACTGGCTAACGCTCAGCTGCTTCTCACTGTTTACCTACGTCCCCCTTGCAAAGAGGAACTAGGACACCTGCTCGCAGCGAGACTTGCCCAGCTTGGCAGCTCTTCACAGTTAGAGATGAACAAAACCACACTGTGCAGCAAGAGCAAAGTTATCAAAAAACAAGAGCTAGAAATGAAACTTGATACAGAAGTCTTTCAGGAAGAATGATGAGAGTAAAGCATAAACAACAAAAGTGAAAACATTTCATAGACACCTCCCAAAACCTCAAGTCCTGCAATTCACCCCTGCATTACCCAAGAAGTCATGAAAGAGCACATCCAACTGAAAGAAATAAAAGCTTTCCTAGGAAGCCCATTCCTCTGCAGCCTGCACTTGGGCAGAGATGAGGGGATGGGTTCTATTCAAACTATCTGAAATGCTGCCTGCACCTCTAAGTCCCATGTTATTCACACCTTTAAAGCCTGTCAGCACCTTGAGCACAGAGAAAAGAAAACACGAGATGGCTAAGTGAAACCCAACAGCAGCCAAGCTGCATAAGATATACCTTCAGAAACACAAAGCAAATTAGACATCTCAGTCTTCTTCAGCAGTGCAGAAATTTGATACCAGTGCGACCCGGACTCCTCTCTCAGGCACAAATTCACTAACTTAAGGAAAACCTAATCCTTACTTATAAGGCTCTTTAAATACTGTTAGGCACACGTTTGGAAGTCTTGAACGGGAAAATTTAGGCAGAACTAATATTAGAATTGTCCATAGAAGGGCCACTAAGATGATCAGAGGGCTGGAGCAGCTCTCCTATGAAGAAAGGTAGAGGGAACTGGGCTTGTTTAGCTTGGAGAAGAGAAGGCTCCAGGAAGACCTCATTGTGGCCTTCCAGTACTTAAAGAGAGCATAGAAACAGGAGGGGAAATGGCTGTTTATGAGGGTTCATAGTGATAGGACAAGGGGGAACGGTTTTAAACTGAGACAGGGAAGGTTTAGGTTAGATATTAGGAGGAAGTTTTTCCCCCAAAGGGTGGTAACACACTGAAGCAGGTTGCCCAAGGAGGTTGTGGATGCCCCATCCCTGGAGGCATTCAAGGCCAGGCTGGATGTGGCTCTGGGCAGCCTGGTCTGGTGGTTGGTGACCCTGCCCATGGCAGGGGGGTTGAAACTGGATGATCATTGTGGTCCTTTTCAACCCAGGCCATTCTATGATGATGCTATGATGAAAAACTACGCTGTGGCATGCTTGTATGGCTTAGTTATTGTCACACACTCTAGCCCCTTACGTCCTGCACCCTCACCAATAAAATCCTCTCTGCAGGAATTTCCATTTGTGCCACAACTAGCAATGTGAGGCCACTCAGCAGAGAAAGGTAGAATGCTTTCCCCCATGAATTTCCATAATCCCTATGGAAAGCAGTTACTTACAGGTAGCAGACCATAGTACTGCAGGAGTTTTATAACCCATGAATATGTTTTGTACCTATGACCTGCATGAACTTCCCTGCTGAAGAGTCACTTAAGTATAATGGGCCCTAAAACAGCAAGTTTCATATTAATTCCATTCTTTACCTCTCAGACTGTTGACAGTATCACTGCTATTTTACTACCACTCACCTGTGAAGGCCAGCAACTACTTTTCCTAAGGGCTAACTTGTCACAACAAGACTGGAGAATGCAGTCATTTAGATAAGAAGATCCTATCTGCTTCCTTCATGGGTAGGCTCAGTTTTCTTTTTTTTTTTTTTTCTCCTGATATACATTAAAATTTGTAACCCTGCATAAGCACAAAACTGAACTTTACTGTTTTCTGCCATAAAAACAACAGTGAATTAGAACTGTCAGATATCAAGAAATTATAGTATTGGCATTTGCTACAGAAGGTAGTGAAAAACCACAGATACATGATACTGAGGTAGATCTAACTGCAGCTGCAAGCTGCAAGTTACTTATGAGAAGCAAGCTTTTGTCAAAAAAATTAAATTATTTTTACACAGGTATTTACAAGATGATTATTTTTTATGTACTGGGTGAACTGTCAGAGGTTGAAAAGCACTCTGATTCCTTATCAACAACATATATGCACAGAAAGTAGAAACAAATCCATCAAACCTGATGTGCTAGGTGAGCACCTACAGCAGCCACTGCTGAGTAATAGGGGAAAGTCTGGTCACAATTCATTCCTGCCACACACAAACCCGAGACCATCGCTGTGCTGAAGCCGCTGAGCCATTGCTTTGTATCTTCCTTGAATTTCAATGCTGTGGATTTAACACCAATAATGATGTCGTCCCTCTTATCCTAGAATGAAAGGGTCAATTAATAGAACATCTATAGTCCAACTGCCACTTCATAAGAAAAGTAAAATGGGGAGCCTTTCTAAAGCCTCCAACTGTTGTTAATAGGAACCCTATTTAAGTGTATTTGTAGGTCCCCAATTTAAAATCCCAATTAAAAGGTAGGTCCTTAGAGCTGCGGTAGCAGTCAAGAGCTAATACCAGCTGCACATTTATTTGCACGGTGCAGACACAGGGGCATGAAAATCACATTACACTTCCAGCTTTTTATCTGCTACATAAAACATTTGCAAAAAGCAATAAAAGGTCCAAGGGCTGAGCTTCCTTTAGTGGTCATCTCAGGGTGAAGAACTGCAGCAGGTTAGTATAACAATTTGAAATCAAGGCTGTATATTAAGCAAACAAACACACAGATAGCTCTAAAGTTTGTCACTGCAGCTCTACCTGGTGAGCATATATGGTGTCGTAGACCAGGGTCCACATGACTCCAGCAAAGTATAATGGCAGGCACACAGACCAATCGCAGGACCCCTGGATGGCAGACCAGCCAAGGAGGGCTCCCCAGTTAAATGTAAGTCCTAAAAACAAAGAGAACCAAATGAAAAAAGTGAAAAAGGTGCCAGGAGCAGTCTGAATTACATATATACAGTTCAGTATCATTTACTCAAGCATATGGCGTGCCTGCAGCTTTTTCTACAATACTGGCATCTCTATTTTCTAGCACATAGTTTCAGTCAGGTTAATTAATAAACATAATTTGAAATTAAATACCACGGAGATATAAGGAGAAATATGCACAGATACATACTCTCCTCCCATTTAAATTTGATTTTGATATCTGAAGGGAGCGTTTGCTCGAAATTATTCCATTGCACTGACATCAATGCACTTCAGTGTCTGTAAAACTGACTACAAAAGAGTTCACAGCAGCCAAGCATGGCACCTCCAGGCTGAAAAAGGCAATTCTGGCTGATAAAGCTGAGGGCAGCTGGAGTGAAAAGGCCAAGGTACACAGAGACGTGTTAGTGGCACACTCTGAAATGGAAGAGTCATCATCTTCAGTATAGGACTTGATGTAGAGGCTGAAGACCGAACAAATGCATTTTTAAGAAAGGTTTAAAGATAACCCTTAAAGTAGAGCTGTTTCTCAAGTGCCAAACATTCATTCTCTCCCTCAACAGTACAAAAGACAGGACAAAAAAATGAGACAGAACATAGCTCCTGTATGTGTTATACATTGCTTAAGAAGCTTCTGGCACAGCAGAATGTTGTCTGCAAGGTATTTCTATTTTAACACACAGTTGCATAAAACCAGATCGACAAAGCTCAATTACTAACTAATTGGGGGAACTCCCCAAAAGCTAGATCAGAAGGAGGGAAGTGAAAACATTTCCAACTCACCCAAAACTAACTGGGGCCAATATGTTATTCTCTTCATCAGAGGGTAGGTGACCACAAGAGACAAGGAGGCTGCTCCCAGGATGATACTGTAAAAAGTACAAAGCGATCTTATTGTTTGCTGGTCTAAAGATCACAAGACACTGTATAGCATTACATGTGCTGAACTATTGAACTAGAAGTACTGAACTACTTCCATGACTTCAACCCCTCTGACCCCAGCACACTTGCTGTTCACAATTTTTATCCTTAACAAGGACAAAGAAGGAAACTCTAAGCAACAGAAGATAACTTGTATGCCACCTGTAGTAATTCAGACACAGAAGCACACAGAGAGCCAGGCTGAGCTGTCCACCAAGGAAGACAAAGGACTGAAAAGTGGAGATTTCTCCAGCTGCCAGGGGTCTTCCTGCTGTCCTTGCAACCTAAACATGGAAAGAATCACGTTAATACACAACTCAAAATATTCTGAATGTATCTTCAAAGTTAAAGCCACACCATGTTACACAGAGCATGTAAAAGGATAATTATTTTAACGCTAATTGGGCCCAGTTGAATTCAGTTCATCTCTCTGGAGTAAAGAAACCATGCCAGGAAAACTGATGGAATAAACAAATATTAGAAAAACCTTTAAACTGAAATATACAATGAGTTAATTGCCAAATGTGTCAATCATCCAAACAAACAAGCAAATCCACAAAAACAAAAGGGAAAAGAATTTTTGCATTTGTAGGCAATGGGTCTTATGTCAATTTCGGGAAGTTTGAAAGCCAACTTCCTACAGAATACTAAATAGGTATCAAGTGTTCTGCACATGCTTTAATAATGTGAACTTAAATACATCCCCTTAATTTGTTTTCCCTCTATGGCTAAATAACTTCTGCTAAAACTTCAAGTACTGTTTTAAAGCAGTTTAAATACGTGCTTTACACTGCTGTGACCAACACTACTGCACATCAAATCTAGGACATGGCATGATTCGTTTAAAGAAAATAATAAAATACACATCTACCAAAAAATCATATATATAATATATATATAATATCTGTATATATTATATATATATATATATATTATATATATAATATCAAAACCAAACCCCAAACCATGTCTAGCAGCACAAACCAACATCCTGCTACTGACTAGGCCTGCAGCATGCTTGTTCTGAAGGCTGTCTTTTGAAGTATATAAGAAAATCCTGCTATGGGAACATTCCAGCCTTTACATTTAACCACATCAGATTAATGCATAAATGCATGAATTATGATATCAAGTCCAGCATACTGATCACACATCCTGGGAAATCTTCTTGGCACACGCAGCTCAGTCTCTGAAACCTAAACCACCCAAAGATGCCCCAAAACCTTTATTGAGTCATTACTTCCCCAGTAAGACAGCCAGAACAATGCTGGAAGGAAAACCTCACAAATCACAGTGGCCAATATTCAAAATCAGAGGGAAAACCTAGGATCAGAGAAGAAAATAAGCCAATAGTGAGGTTTCACCAGGATCCTCCCCTCCACCATGCATGTACATGTCAGCACCCGGCACTGCTTTTTGTTAATTTCCTGCTAATGAACAAAAAAGAGGAAGAAACATATCATAGCAGAGAGGGTAAGTTCACGCTTGGGCATGATTCTCTCAGCAGCCATTCTCTAGAGGAAATTAACGATAATCAAAGAAATACGTATATACTTTTAAAAGGACAGAATCATACAATCATGGGATTGTTGAATGGTTGGGTTGGAAAGAACCTTAAAGCCAACCCAATGCAAACTCCTGCTGTGGGCTGCTTGTCCTCCACCAGCTCAGGCTGCCAAGGGCCCCATCCAACCCGGCCTCAAGCGCCTGCAGGGATGGGGCATCCACAGTCTCTCTGGGCAGCAGCGCCAGGGCCTCACCGCCCTCCGAGTAGGTTGCTGCAGTCCCATGCACCAGCATTATACAGAACAAACTGATTTCCACCACCCTAGGAAGAAACACGGACAAATGAACTGCATGCACGTTGGAAAAAGGGACGGAGGAGGAAAATCTCCACCTGTTTGTCGTAGTCACGGTCCCACAGGTCGTTGATGGTGCAGCCAGCCCCACGCATGAGGACCGCCCCAGCGCCGAACAGGGACAGCATGTGCCAGTCAGGTAGGCAGCCCGGCTCGGCCGCCAGCCCGATGCTCCAGGTGCACGGCAGGTACAGCAGCCACGTCCCTGCGGGCAGAACGAGCTCGGAACGGGCAAGGGGAGAAAGAGAGCATCACCGAGCAGGCTCGCGCCTCCATCGGGTGCCCTTACCCGGCGGTGCCGCGCTCAGCGCCGTGGCAACCGCGCTCCCCGCCCCCGCCGGGGATGCTGTGCGCGTCGCCACGGTGACCGCATCCTTAGGACGCCGCGCCCCAGCGTTGCTACGCCCGCCGCGCTGCCATGGTGACGGCGCCCCCCCCCCCCCCCCCCCTCCATTGGCCGCCGCGTTGCCGTGCCTACCACGTGACGCAAGCCCCGCCTCGCGCACATACCGGCGGGCTGATGCAGGCGCATCAGGTGCAGATAAGGCCGCAGCGGACCCGGCGCGGCGCGCACCAGTTCGGCCGCCGAGAAGCTGAGAGGCCGCGGGGGGTCGGGGGGGGCGGCCGGCCAACGGAGCGGCAGGGCGGCCGCGGCGGCCAGCGTCGGACGCGCGGCGTGGAAGCGGCAGGAAGCCCGGCTGAATCTCGTCAACAGCGCCGCCATCTTGCCGTCGCCGGACGCGCTTCCGGCGGGGCGATGTGCCGCGCCACACCGCATGCGCCGTGCCGCCTGTCCGCCGCGGGGCCGCCATGATGGGCGCGGCCTACGGGCGTCTGGTCAGCGGCGACGGCTTTTTACAGCTGTTCCCGGCTCTTTTCGGTGACAGGAATGACGCTGGGCATCAAGAGGAGACGGCCAGCAGCCCTTGGTTGTGTGGGGGCCTCGCCTGACCCTGGCCCTGAGAAGCAGGTGCCCCATCTGAAGGGGCCAAGTGACGACACAACAGCGCGTTTAGTCTCTCAACTACTGTAGTGCAGCATCTCACTACAAGCCCGTCTGCTGTTTGGCTACAGAATTTGCCCGAACTACCATGCAAAGATATATGTACTCAGCAATGTATGTCTCATTTTCCAGACCATACATTCACAGTTTTGCAAAGGGCTTCCAGATCTGCAGCCTCATCTCCTTGGTTCTGTCACCGTACTGCAAATAAAACATGAACTGGGGACGTGAGCTTTGGATAGAGCTGTAAAAGTTAATCTGGTGAGTGTGATGTGGGCAATAAAAACTTTCCTGAGCTACCATTAAGAGGTTCTTAGAAAACAGTTTCCCTGTCATGCCTCCTTCAGCACCGAGAACTGTTGCACGGACAAAAGCCAAGAGAAACAGTTTTAGTTCCCCAAATTGCTGACTGCCAGGAGGAAGTAGAAAACCATTGTAATAACAAAGTGACTTTCACATGTTTCCATTCACCGTTCTGATAAGTGGCACTCCGCAGCTGTAAACCAGTGTGCAAAGGACCACAAAAGATAATCCTGCTCTGGCAGAGTAAAACTCTTTATTTTTTTTTCTTTTTTCTATTTTAGTCACATTTCATGACAAGAACAGCCACCGCAGGCTTAATTCAGGCCTAGGAAACCTCCAGGAAACCTTCACTGCTGTTCATCTGTGCTGGAGAAAACCATCCTGCATCCTGACCTGTCCTGTCAGACACGGCTCACTGTCTTGTCAAGTTTTATTCCATTTGCTGTTACAATGAGTTTCTGGTCATATCCTCTGAAATAAGCAATGAGCAAACCCCAGGGCTTCTGCAGGCTACTTTTAAGAAGCTCGAGATAACAAGCTAGAAAAGTTTTTTTTTTAATCAGTGGATTTCTATTCCTTGTAAAGTACCCTGGCTCTTCACAAGCAACATCTAGGGAATGAAAGATTTCAGATGTTAATCATCAAAGTTCTTTAACATCCCACTGCCATCTTTCTCTCACAATTGCCAAATTGTTCCCCATTCTCAGAAGATTCCCCTTTCCCTATTTTCATGTGACTGATATTATTCCACCTTCCATAAACCGATTTACAGTAAACCAAGTGTGAGCAATGCCATTTCCTGTGTCGGAAATGAAAACAAATGTAGGAATGCAGGTTGTGGTCAGAGATCAAGGTGTGGCATAAATGTGCAGATCTGAGTCTCCAGCACACCGGTGAAGGCTGCAGAGCCAGTGCTGCTGCCAGCAGGTAATAACCACCCCCAGATGTGCCAGAGTTTCTAGGAAAATTGCCAAAAGCTAATACAAATAACTTTATTAAAAAAAAAAAAAAGTCCAATATCAAAGTCACAAGCATCAAAACAAATCTGTTTAGAAAGATTTAAAGAGAAACTACCAGTCAACCTTCAGCTTTTATATCTAAATTTTGACTTATACTGTAATAACAACAATAATACACTAACAACTTTATATTGACAACATGAGATTTTTCCACTCATTTTATGCCTTATGTACTGCCCTTTTGGAACTGGGACAGTGTGAACAAACTTAGCCCTTTTTATTTGTGTTTTGAATACGTATCACCTCCTGGTGCATAAGGCTTCACACAAGGCACATACACTGCATGGGCAAACACTCCTTTCACACTCTGCATTTAAATATACATTTTATTATGCCTTTTTGATCACAGTTCCAAAGAACATCCACTTGCTTGGTGCTGTAAAGCCTTCATGTGAACCACAAGCCACTCCTCTACCTTGGAAGCCCACTGAGCCAGTAGCATCATTTTAAAGCTCAAAGAAGGGAAGTGTGGTGCATGCTAGTTTTCTCCCTGCTGTGCTCTGAACATTGTAAGGCGCTGATGGTGGTGTGAGTTGCATACTTCCAAGAGAACCAGCTGCACTGGTGGGAACTCACCTTATGCAGGTGAGAAAAGCTGCCGTGAGACTATTTTCTCCCAAACGGGCTGTTTCCCCAGCAGGAGGGATGCGAGCCACTCAAGTATTGCTCTCAGGATGCTTTCTGTTGACCTGGCTTTTTCCAGCCTGTGACCACAGTCTCTCTACCTGGCAAAAACAAGTGGCACCTCATGGCGAGCCCTGTTACTCTGTGTGCTCAAATGCAAGCAATAGCCTTAGCGTTCCTGATCACGTAGAAACCATAAGAGAAGGCTGGCAGGCCGAGCATGCTGCCAGGGGCAAGGACCATCTCGTGCAGCGCGGGAAGCGTCTCATCGTCCACCATCCGCAGTAGGCGGCCATTTAGCTGCACCTCTCTGTCAAGGCATGATGGAATACTGCCGGCATGCTCACCGGCATCATCTTTGGCTCTGGGTGTGAGCAAGGGCACCCGGAGCAGCATGACAAACAGTCCCCAAATGAGCAAGGTTTCTGAGGCTGCCTACATGCTGCTCAGTCCTTGCTCCAAGAGGAAGAGGTGTGGGCTCACCTGGACAGGATGCTGTCCTTGCCATGGGGCAGCAGCAGGTACTGATCCACACTCTTACTCCACAACTGCTTAGGCAGCTGCAAGTGCTGGGTCATGTTGGAGAGGTTCAAGGCAAACAGTGTCACATCCCCTTCCCGGTATTTGGGGCTGTGTGAGAGAGACAATGAGTTTGGTAGAAACAACAGACACCCACACACTTTCTCTTTGCCGCTGCCCTGGGGTGACTTCACAGCTGTAGTGTTGCCACCATGTGGGCAATTGCTGCTTACTGCTGGGGGTTGGTGCAGTGCAGGTAAACCCGCAGGCGCCGTGCATCTGCTTGCTCCACTCTGGCCTCCAATACCCGGGTGCCCACCAGTCTCTTGTATAGCAGTGACAGCCAGTAGTCCTGGGGGAATGGGATTCATCTCCGCCTAGCACTCATTTTCTTGTGGCAACTCCACTTTTGGTCCCCATAGCTTTTCACATCTCCTGGATTTTGGCAATGCTATGCCCTTTCTGTGGGGCACTGTGGAGCTGGCAGGGAACCCATAGGGGACACACTGTTCTCCATGCAGGAAAACCCCATGCCAGACTCATAGGCACGACATCAGGGAGAAATACTCAGGGATTTTGGCAACCCTGTGACATGGTGTTTCCCAACAGGTCATGTACGCACCGGCAAGGGCTTGAAGCTGGCGTCCACCAGGTGATAGCTACCGGCACCAAAGAAGACCTGCCTCATCACCACGTCAATGCCATGCCGAGCCGCCAGCCCCAGCTTGTCCAGCCACCTGCCAGGAACCGGACACAAGTCACACTGGGGATCAGCATGAGAGCAGCTCCCATGCTCCTGCTGCCACTCACATGAAGCCGGCCACATATGTGTTGGATAGCTGGGGGGCCCCCCCGCCATACGCTGAGCTGGTCTCACCCAGCCATACCTTCTTGCCGGGCACTGTTGCTTCCACGATCTATGTGGAGAGGGAAGGGAAATAGGAGACAGGTCAAGTTTTGTCTGCTGAAGTTACTGCAATCACCTACGCCCATTGCACTTATTATTACTTTAGCTAAAATTATGGATTTTTGCACTGTCAGCAGCAGCTGAGTTTGGAGGATGCTTATTAACTGTTGCACAGCAGAGCAGTCTCTGTGCAAAGCCATATGGGGAGGATTAAAGAAGAGCAGGCACCTCCAGGACATCGCGTATGGCTGTGGCAAAGGAATCCAGCACGTCAGGGCTCAGGAAATCCTCCTTTGTTGCACTTCGGCCATTCACATAGTAACTGGAAATGAAAATTAAAAAAAAAACAACAGCTGAAATGAAGGAAAAATATCAACATCGGTACCTGCTCTCATGCAAGCTCAGTCAAAGTGTCCCTGCAACCAGCTGGGAAGTTGCTGAGCTTTTGTTCTAAGGGACAGAGGCACTGCCTGTCCTTGCAACCATGCTGCATCCGTCTGGTTTGTGTGAGCCACATCCCTTCCCAGTCACATATCCTCCTGTGGCTGAAGGACTTGGTGCAAGCCCCAGGTGTGGGTGGAGAGGTTCTGCAGGTGGACCAAGGATGCTGTTGTTCCCCACCAAAGTA
This sequence comes from Perdix hodgsoniae, assembly GCA_035772895.1. Classification (NCBI taxonomy): domain Eukaryota; kingdom Metazoa; phylum Chordata; class Aves; order Galliformes; family Phasianidae; genus Perdix; species Perdix hodgsoniae. The sequence goes on from JAPSGF010000002.1 coordinate 33,892,030, forward strand.
CAGCATATGCCAAAAGGCTGCACAGTTCTCCGTGCGAGAGGGAGAGATACAATGCAGCTCTGCATGCTGTTTCAAAAAGCCAAGCTGCTGTGCTTTCACTTCTCTGCACATCACTTCTCTTTTTATTGATAAAACACGTTTAACAATAAAAATGACCTTGCACGTACTGCATTCCCTGCTGCTACGTCTATGCTGCAACTCCTGGCACAGATTTTGGGTCTTCTTTGAATACTCTGCTGTTTAGAGCAAAGCACTATGCAGAGCCATCTGAGACCTGCCTACAGAGGTGTTTCACCTCCTCCTTTCCACTAGCACACATGAATTGACAATTCTTAAAAAAAATAACAGCCAATAAGCGGAGCAGCAATAGCAGCTCAGGGTACTCACTGGTGCCAGGTGACAGAGTCAATCGCCTTCCCTCCGGATTTCAGGAACCTGCAGTCAAACAAGGGTTATAGCAGGTACTGGTGACATGCTGCAGCACCCACCCTACGTCCCTGCCCGCTGTGGTCCCCAGATCACATCATTGCTACCCTCCCAATGGTGTCGCACGGGACCTGGGCACCCTGTCTACCTTCTGAGCAGGCGCTGGGTGTGCTTGCGGGGCTGCCCCACGTCAGGACCGTACAGCTCAGCGTGTCGGTACAGGGGGTGCTGGCTCAGGAGCTGCCGCAGGTGGATGAAATCACGTCCCAGCTGGAAGCCATCAATGTAGATGCCCGACTTCTTCCTGAAGCTGTTGGGCTCTGGGGAAGAGGTGCCCATCAGCACCGCTCCATGCACAGGACTCATCCCCAGCCAAAATGGGAGTGCTTACCGTTGCCCAGCTCCCAGGAGATGTTGTAGCTACGCTGTGCACAGTAGCCCAGCAACAGCTTGGCGTTGGAGCTGTCCCACCGCAGGCCGGCCCTGCGTAGCAGTGCGTTCAGTCCAAACACCAGGCGGAAGCCTGAGCAGCTGGCGAACGTGTGGAGGATGTCCAGTGTGTTCCCTGCATGGAGCAGAAGACAGCTTCATCCTGATATCTCAGCATGGAGTTGGGCACCGCGGGCTGCAGCCCGTTGGTGGTAAAGCTTGCTGGGAAAATCCATCAAAAACTTACTTGTAATGGTGGTGTTTTTGTGCTTTTTCCAGGAATGTTCAGCAAGTAGCAGTTTCTCCTGGAGGGGCCACTGGGTGAGCAACAGCTTTGGAACCACAGCAAAGCTGGGCCATGCTCCGCACACATCTGTAGGGCAGAAGAAGGATGGAAAAAACCAAGCTACCATCACCATATCAGGCAACACATGAAGGGTCATACTCATCACAAAGAAATGGGAGAGGTGTGTATGGGACTGAGCACTAGACATCCATTTCTGTGCAGCACGGGATCAAATCCCTCTTACCACCCTCGGCCTGAAGTTCTGACAGGACTTTCTCTTCCCAAGTTGAATCTTGTTTGGGATTGAAGATCAGGAAATCTGTACTGGTGCCGCCAAACCTCAGGAAGCCTGGGGAGAGCCCACTGGCCAGAGTGTGCAGCTTGGGGTGTCTGTGGAAGGTAAATTAAACGTCAGGGTCATCTCCCACATGGAAGCAAAGCATCAGCAGCATTCAGAGAGAGACCTTGCAGCAGAGGATCTGAGCCACCCATCCCATCAAAGTGTGAGCTTCAAGCTGGCTTTGCACCATTTCTCCCTTTTTCCATGGACAACCACCAGATGGATAGATTTTGTACCAAAACCAGAGCGTGTGTGGAATGAGTGTTCAAAGTAAAGCAGATGTTGTGCAGGACATGCCGTTCCAGTGCTATCGGGGATGGCAGCAGCCCTATCTCACTCTGTGGGGATACCCAGCCGATACGAGGCCACCAAGCACTTCCTGGTGTCATTGCGGCAGCCATAGCTGCCGGCCTTCAGATAAAGCTGGTGCTGCCTCACAGCTTCAGAGCAATGGGGCAGGGCTACAATTTGGGATCGGGTGGGTGAAAAGGAAAAGAATTAAATGGCTTTGGAAAACAAACAAACAAACAAAACAAAACACAAAAAGTTGAATGCAAAAGAGAAGAGAACAAAGAAATAGAGCTGAAGGAACAGTCCAGGAGCCCACCGCCTGGAAGCCCTGAGCTGGGATTTGCTCACAGTCAGAAAAGGCTTTGATTTTAGCAGCTACTTGTTCGCCTCCACACGCATCAGAACCTCTCTAGCATTCAGTGGGGCTCACAGCACCCAGAGCCCCACTAAGCATCCACAAAGCCATACCAAGGCTCAGCCTGCTTCTGTCCCAGCCAGAAGCATCATCCCGTGCCAGCATCGCACACCAGCACCTGGCATCTTCTCACCCGTTCCCCCAGGAGTGGAGCAGCTGCAGAGCTCACCTGAGCAGGGCAACAAAGCGCGGGTCACGGGCCAAGCTGGCGTCCAGTGTAAGAGAGAGGAAGGCTGGGCTTACCGCCCCGATGGGTTCCCGCAGCCCCAGCTGCAGCTCTGCCGTCTGCCTCGGCGGCACAGCCAGCAGCAGCAGCAGCACCAGCACCAGCATCCTTCCTCCTCCTTCTCACCTTCCACCTCCTCCGGGCCGCTCCGCCGCTCCAGCACCACCCCTGGAGGGCGGGCAGCCCCAGCACCGCCCCGCAGCCGCCCGCTTCCAGTTTTTCCGATATGAAGTCACCCTCCGCCAGAACGAGATCAACCAGATCGCATCAGCGCTGCTGTTCGTAAACACACCCACGGCTCTGCCGGAGCGGAAGCATCAGCGACACTCCTCTTGGCATCACGATCACCAGGATGCTTTCAATTTTGGGGTATGGCACACATCTACCCTTTGCGGGGTGAGTTGCAGTAACTCCTACATCCATCCCGTGGGTGTTGCAGCAGCCACCCAGCCCTGCGACTGGGACGTGGATCCAGTGATCCGTGCTACATTTGGGATGCAATCCACGGAGAGCGGATGGTGGCAACGATGTGTCTGGTGCTTGCTGGCCCCTGGGAAGCCTGCAGCCCTTTGCAGCTGCAAAGTAATACTACAGGTATTACATGACAATAAGTATCACTTATTAGGGCGTTTTCCACATGGCATTAAGCACATTTTAAAATCCAGCACACAGAGGGAGGTGAATACAGAAGTATTTGTCACTCATTGAAATACAAGCAAAGTGCTTTACTAGGAACTACAAAGCGGGGGTGTGAGGGCCAGGATGTGCTTAAAAGCCCTTTGTTAGTGCTAATGCTCCACACTGGCCCTGTCCCACTGCCACCACCCCTGCTGCACCGGAATCAGTGATGCCAATGGCACACAGCAGGAGTTTATAGCAATAACAGTGCTTTCTGGGAATTTCTGCAGCCCAACCGCGGAAGTGCTGAGCTATCACCAACAGCAGCACCCCAGCTCTTCCTGAGCAAGAACCAGCTGACTTTTATGTGTGCAGAGGGAATGCAGAAGGGAAGAATAAACAGTACAAAAGGCAAACGTCTCTTGTGGCATCACAGCATTTATGCAGATCAACAGAACTAGTGGTGTCAAATTAGTCTTTCTGTGTAAGAAACCTCACTGAAACAAAACTCAGTTGCTAAAGTAGACTGTGTACTGAAAATTAGGTTTCTTAAATAATTAAAACCACAGGCTGTGCTTCTCAAAGGCCTCCCACATCATCCTCGTGTCTCCTCACACTGTGTACCACAAATACTTGATTTCAGAAGCCAGATAATTTATCTGCAAACCAAAACAAAACCTTCACGTGCTTTGTATTCATTGCAACCTGCACCCCATGCCAGGCCCGTGGAAGCGATGAATGAAGCTTTCAGTCACAGGATGGAACGAGAACTGCCTACACAGGGTCAGCTCTCACTGCAGCACCTTTCCAGAACAGAGACCACAGCATTGAACCTGGCTTTAAGCCTCCTGCCAGGCCCTTCTGGACACAGCTTTCTGCAAGCCACACACAGAACCACACATATGGCGAGAGGGTTGCAAGGATTGCTCTTGGCCAGCAGGTTAGCTACCTTCTGTAATGATTTACTGTATTATTTGTAGAGGATTAATTCAGAAACATTGGCGTGTTTTTATGCTTGTTTCCAAAATCCCTCAGTATGAGGTTCCAAGTAAGACCATTTCAAGTGGTCAGTAACAGCTGAACAAACCAATAAGCCTTTAAAGCAGCTGGTTAGGTGTTGGAAATAACTTACAGTTTAAGTTCTTGGCCTGGTTTAATATTCCAAGTATTTAATTCCATTTATTAAAATTCCAAAGCCACTAGAAAAGTAGGAGAATTAACCTTTTTAGGCATTTTTCCATCAAAAGAAGGCTAACAGATTATTTACTTCTTACTCATGGTTTCTCTAATGAAACAAGCAAATCAGCAGTAAAATACTACTCATCATTTATTCACCGCCACCTTTTGAAGCAGAGTGTTCTATAATGCAGACCCAACTGTGATTTGATCACTCTTCATGTGATGTGCTTTAACGTTACCATGTTTTACATAGCAGTTTGAAAAAGGAGCTCAACTGTATCATGACTGGACATTTAGGACATTTTTAAAGCTGCTTTTATGAAACATACCTTCTTGCTAGAACTGCTCTCTTTTATGTGGCTTTCAATATCCTGCTACTACAACTGTCATTTACCTTTGTAGTCTCAGAAGTTGACATGGCTTCTGATATTGCCTTAATATTCAGAAACCTTTAAATAAAATTTAAACCCTATTTGAAAGTCTTTTACAGAATCATCCTTAACAATTCTCTCCTTGGGCATTAACAGAGACAGAATAGCCATTTGGTGTTCAAATCTGTTAAAAATAAGACTTAGACGAGGCAGTATCTACAATTCCTTATGCGACTCTGGTATTTCTTCATTAGAGCTACAATTCTACTTCTCATTCCATTAGCTTTCCCCAGGGACAGGAACTCCTATCAGCAGAAGTTTTAAAGTAGTTTGCTCACACATGGGTGTCCTAAAGGATGCTTATGATGCTACAGAGTCACTTTTTACTGTGCTTTTTAAGCCAGCTATGAGCCATAGTTCTGTGTACGTAAGTACAAACCACCACTTAAAGTCCAGCCCCAAAGCATTCCTGCAGCTATGTATAAAAATGGGAACTATTTAACAGCATGTTTTGATTCTGGTCTGCAGAAGAGATTCGTTATCAAAATTTTCTAATAAATAAAAGTTTCCAAGAAATATTCACACAAATAAAATGTATACAAAAGACAATAAATATTTATTATATTTACAGCATGCGTACATAGGACAAAGTTAAGACCTAAGACACGCCCAAATACTTCAATTCATTATTATTTTTTTCATGACTGAGCTGGTCAGTAGGTTTATGGGATATCTGTAGGCACCTTTAGGAGTTCCTCTACTTCTTCTTGTAAAGCTTCAGCTTTTTCAGTCAGCAACATCTGTAATAGCAATCAAATAATTAGGTAATTAAGACAATCATTTGAGATACTGTTAGGATTAAACAGCAGTGTTCCTTTCCAGGTTTGTATCTGGTCTTGAAAAATTAAACAAAACAATGCTGTTGCTCACAGGACTGCAGCACTCCAAGGTCTAACATCTTCTTATGTATTATGCCAAGACCTTGTACTGTTCACTGTTCCCAATCAGCTACCAGAACATTTCTGGTCTTTGTTTCTCCAATGAAGAGAACTCTTTATGACCGCCCGAAACAGAATTGCTTTAAGTAGTTTCTATTTGCCAATCATTCAAGTACATCAAGGGCTGTAGTAGCTGAATTCACTCCCATTATAATCGCCTTAGATAAATGAGATGATTAAGAAAATGAATTCACTGGATTAACACTGATCACTGTTGCCACTGCAAATATTCACAAATGCCTTTATTTCTAAACTGAATCTTCCATTTTCTTTGAATGTTATTCAAATACTCACTTTTGAAACTTTGAATTCCTCAAGTGGTTTCTTTTAACATACTTGCTTACCTTTGCAGATGAAACCATTTGTCTGGCTTGACGTCGTGACAAATGCTCGATCATCTTCACCAGAGTTTCTGGGTTTGCATTAGCTAAGTGTGCTAAAGTTTTGTACCCTGCATTATAAAGCTGTTTAGCTCGTGCCTGTAAGCCAAAAATTGTTAGGTTACTTTAAGAGGCAATAAGAATCCTCAGTCCTAATCTCTACACCCACTTCAAACGTCTATATATATATATTTAATAGTGATCCAGGTTCCCTTTGATTCACCTTGCCTGGAACAGCAAGCCTAATAAGAACTGGCTCTAGCAATTCAGAAGTACTGATTTAAACGTGAAAAACCTTACACAGTTCTAAGTAAACCAGGCATCATTACTTCCTCTGCACCTGCACAGTACTGTGTCTGCCAGCCTCATTTTTCTTTTGTCATGTTATCTGCATTTGATGTCACTGACACAAATCATTGCCTTATTTTCTTCAGAAGATCTAAATGAAATGTGAGTTTGTTGTGCCTGAAAAGAGTTGGCCCTATTTTTCTGCAACTTTTAATACCACCTCATGAGTTTCCTTAGAACTCCAGATAAGACTGCATTTTGCTGCTCAAAGCTTATTAATATTTTTTTTCCGTTACTCAATTGCATCTTTTCCTCTAGTTTTATATCAAGTCATGGCTGTTAGCTCACAAGGACAGGAGAGATTCTCTGGAATTTGACTGCTAAAATCAGCATGGGAGTATATGTGATCTGCTTTTCTTTACTAGGCTTGGTCCTGTTGTGGTATAAGGATGCAATGCAGCCAAACAGTATTTACTATATACAGTCTATTTTGAGACTTTTTTTTTTTCTTTTTTTGCAAAACTTACAGTGATTGGACTTGTTTACAAAGTTTAAGTCAAAATGCATTTCTAGGCTAGTTTTAAGAGCATTTGGTAATGCCAAGGCTCTAACTGCCCGAGTAATAGTTCCCACCAGATGGAAAAGTGGTACACTGCTGTATGGGAACTGCTGAATCACTGCCCGAACCTCTGATTGATCACCTGAGGCAAGCACTGAGTCAGCCCTAGGAGCACAGGTGAAGGCAATTCAGCTGTGTGACTGGAAGGGGTAGAGCCTGGCTGCATCTCTCCTAGACCCCATTTAAGGGCTGACTGCCACTGGGGAAGGATCTCTCTGGAGATTGCTCTTTGTGGAGTTTCTTGGGAGCCTACAACACTGGTGAGTACTTTTCATTTCTCTCTGATTATTTTTCCCAATGGGATAATCTTAACAGCCTAACTTCTCTATATACTATATAACATCTGTAACTATATAACATTTGTATACTTATTGTGTAACTGCCATCGTATATTTGGTCAATCACGTTATTTTTCTCCTATTGTTAAGACACAAAGGAATAGAAAACTTTATCTGATAGCATATATATTCTTAAGCATCCAACAGAAAAGCTTACAAACAGTACATAAGTATTTAGTGTTGTGAGGTGCCATACAATTCACAAAAAATATTTATTAAATGTTAGCATACCTTTTCTGTATTGCTTTGCAGCTGTATGCACAGCATGACCAATAGCTCAGAACCTGCCCTTGCTAATAACTGATGCGGAAATTATAGTTTGCTTTTTAGCAACTCAAAATTCTAAGGCCACTTTCTCATTCACTACAGTAAACCAAATATTGATTCTATCAGTTTCCTACACACAAAGCTATGTAAATTATGCCTGTTCAAGATGTCAGTATCTGCTAGAAATACCAGCTGTTAGTATGGTTTTAATTATGGTTTAAAAGCAGGATGAGAGCAATGCATTTCAAGAGCAATCTGCACAATGCAACTTCAGCAGAATCATGCTGTTCAGACTCTTCTTGCCCTTACAGACTTTAAGCCATGGAATGAAGACCTTTCTTCTCTGTTCTTACCAAATTCAGACCATTTCATACAAAATGCATCAAGCTGTAAGTTTTAACTTTTCAATGTAAGAACTTGCCGCCACCAATCTGCTAACAAGGTTATTTCCACAGTATGCTGGAATAGAAAATATATGTCCTTTTCAAAGGAGGTTCAGTAATGACTCACAATCCTGCACTCAGTTCCCAGAGTATCTTCCTACTTGAATAGGAGCCCTTGGATCAGAAACTAGTCACACTTCTCATCTGAAATACACGCACCAGCATTAGTGATACTAGGAGCTTATGTTCCCTATGTGACCTCCTGTAGTTCTGTGATAATCTTTTAACTTAATGTCAAAATAAACTTGACCTGGGCTGTGATTTAGAGTTGAGTGCAAAGCTCTAAATTAGTATGTAAATGCAGTGTTTTCGCTGCTGCAGCAACTGGAAGAGAATATGACTGGCTCCAGCTCACATTCCTGCAACAGTCCCTGATGTACCAGACTTGTATTTCTATGATGCCAGATTTGGAATAAAAAACTAGCCTGGTCTTCCAGAGATACTTTAGTGATGATAACACTTGGCACAAAAGTTTGCCTTTGTCCAAGATAGGTTTACTTACCTCTTGAACCCCTGCTACCTCCATCAGTGGAATGAGCTCTGTCTTAACACAGTATGTCAAGCGCTTGGTAAGTTCTGTCAGCAAGGCTTTATAAACCCAAAATTCCTCCAGTTCCTGCAGAGACAAGGACAATTAGAAGTCAAAGTAAAAGGCAGTAAAAAAGACAAAGACAATAGGAAAACTCTTCTTGTCTGTTATTCTTCCAGCTTGTTGCAGAGCTGCATCTGGCACTCATCAGCTAAATCTGGGATGGTTCTGAAGGATGAAGAATGCATTTTTTTTCAATGGAAGAAGAAACAACCAAGGTAGCTCTTCTCTCATGATGATATTCTACAACCAGAAGGTTTCATCTCACAAAGGCAAGCTCATAATCAACTGCACTTAATGACACTGATCAATGACCACTAGAGTAGGTATTGCATTTTTCTGTCCATAAAGCTTACTGTTAATACAAGAAACATGCACCATTGTACTGGCATGCTTTTCTTGACAATGTATAGTTATGCACAGGAGACATGAAATACAACATACGCATTAAGTTTAACATAACAGAAGAAAATTTCAAGTTTTGCAAAACCAATCAAGAGAAAATACTAGGAGATATCTGGCACGCTACCTCACAGAAATGTAGAACACAACAAGCAAATGAGGCAGCAGATGTAAGGAGATTCTGCACGTAACCTCGGGACATGTTGAATTTCTCTGAGACGCTCCATATGTTGGTCTCTTTCAGTAGGGCATACAGGACAAATGACAGGTAGAGCCTGTTCACAACAGCACTGTCCACACTCTAGGAATAAAACAAGTTAGAACTCAGCACCTCACAAACTCACAATTTTCTGCTCATTCTTCAAGTATTAAGTCTTTATGTCCCTGTTCCTTCACATCTCCAAAATGGGTATATGTTAGACCCAAATATGTTAAACATCATGAAAAACCAAGATGAGATGAAAAGGTAATGAGTAAAAGAGCAGTGATTACTTTCAGGAAAGTTATCCAGCATTTCTAAACAATTGAATTACAAGACTACACTGTTGTCTTAAGTGTAAGAAATATTCAACCTACCTTTCTGATGGCTTGACCAGAAGCCTTTTTTGCAATAAAGCTCTCAGGTACTCCCACCATATCTGCTACTTTTTGCTCTGCTGAACTCAGCTGGTTGAACTAAAGGAAGACTGATTACAGTCAAAATCGTTCCTTCATAACAACTAATTAGAAATTAAATGTTACAAATCAGAATAGCTCTAGACAATGTATGTACAGTATATTTAGCTCTAAAAAGTAATTAACACCAAATTTGTTTAATATGCATGCTGCCTGCAGGCAAATAGCTAATTTTGCTTTCCCTTCTCCTCCACAAATAAAAAACTAACATACTTTTTCAACTTAACTCAACTGGTTTAAAGACATGTATACAGATGTGTTCAGCTGCTGAACTTCTGGTGTATGTGTATAAAGGCTGTGTACTTTTTTGGAATGCATACACAGCTTAATATTAAGGTGCGCGTAGCATCACACTTCTCACCTTGTCTGGTAATGATAGTTAGTCTATACAAAATTCAAGATGAATCAGTTAAAAACCCCAGAAAACTACCACTAGCTCTTCTACGTGCTCTAGTATTTTCTTCCAAGTCTTGTTATTTACTTAAACACATCTGGAATTTAATTCTTCCCTGTCAGATAGTGATTGATGCTAGTATAGATAAAAAGGGATCAGTTTCATCAAATATTTCAAAAATAAGTAGCTCCATGACCAACAAACAACTTTTTTTCCTGTACTCCATACTTCCATACTCCATACTTTGTTTTGCAAACTCTAGGATAATTATCTGAATTTTGTATAAAATTATTTCTTATGAAACATGTTATTGAAATCTGAACTCTGCTACTGAAAGTAAAACTGTGCTTTTAAATATCTGTATCTCATATTTGAATACTAGGCTGACTTCTCTGCAGCCAGATCTGCAGCTTCTTTACCTGTCAAATTGTTGAGTACTGCACATTAATAAACCCAGTTGTACAGACTTTATCACCATGCTGCTGTTTCTCACTAAAAGGACAAAATATCAATGCACAAGACAAATTAGTTTCTTGAGATAAAGAAAAGCATTTCTGCCCTATGATTGAAAACAATGTCTTTACCTTTTCATCAAGGCATTATTGTACTAATTATGTTCTGTATGTATAAACACACTCAAAATCCACTGAGCAGCATCAGTATATACCCTGATCAATGTTTGAAATACAAATCTCACCTGCCTCAAGTATATCATCCAATCTGGGCTGCAGTTGGAAACCATGTCATATGGAGTAGCTAAGTAGAGAAGATGAAGACTGCTCTCAAGAACCAGCCCTTCCAAGCCTTTCCTCAGTTCTTTGTAAAGAAGATTGCAGTATGATATGTCTATAGAGCCTAAAATAAGCAGACAGTGCACAGCAATTTTAGGTAGGCATACAGATTTTAGTGCAATGGATTCTCACATCAAGTTATCATTTTGGTTTTTCCAAAAAAGTTTGTTGGCAGTGCAATCTTAATCTAAGAGAAAAGTGTAGCCCAAATAATCATTGTAATCTATCATTATAGGTTAAAAGGAACTGCAAAAAGTCTGTGGTTGCTGATTTCCACATACATTTTGTGTGCTTTTGGAACATTTGAATTATCTTCTTTTGAAGAAACTCTTGTAAATTTTACAGATTGAAACTCCCTCTCTGTTTCATACAAGCACTTTCCTTGTCCTACGTCTTTATGCTATGAGATGAAAAAAATCATACTTTTTGGCTGTATAGGAACTATTGATTGCAGCCCAAACCTCTGATTGACCGCCTGAGGCAAGCAATGAGTCAGCTGTGGGAGCACAGGAGAAGGCAATTCACTCGTGCTAACAGGAGGGGATGAAGCCTGGCTCCACCTCTCTTAGACCCCACTTAAGGACAGGCTGCCGGTCTGGAAGGGTTTCTCTCTGGAGATCACTCCTTGAGGAGTTTACTGTGAGCCTACAACACTGGTGAGCATTTTCATTTATTTGGTTATCTTTCCACCGTGATAATCTTACTAAGCCTAGTGTCTGTATACTCATTGATCCTACATCTTATCAAGCCTAACCTCTGGGTACTTATTGACTGTACACTGGTATACTTTTCACATTAGATTTGGATCACGTGTAATATTAATTCCTTTCCCCATTAAGTCTCCTGGTAGGCTAAAAAATAACGTTACTCACAATGCCTACTTGCAAAAATGAGATTGTGAGTAATTTTCATTACAAACACTAAACAAAATTAAGTCATTAATTTGAATACAGTTCTGGTTTGAGTCTTCTTGTGATTCATGTTGTTAAAATTCAAACCCGTAACATTCAGTCATGTAATGCTTACTCATTCTTAATTTCAGTCCAACACATTACTTAGTAACTAAACTAGCACTGGGCAAGCTTTTTTTTTTTAATTACCTTTTCAAAGAGAAGAGAGAAAACCACATTAAATGGAGGTAAGGCTGACATGAAAGGCTTTGTTGAAGAGTAAGACTAATCTTACCTTTATATGTCGCTTTACCCAACAGTGTGATTGTTAGTGTACTTTTGGAATTTTGATCCTTTTCCATTATTTTTCCTTTTAAGAGCCCCTTTTCTATTAGATTTTCTAGTTCATCTCTAACAATTTCTGACAGGCTCTTCTCTTTCAACAGCAATTGCTGCTGGACACCCAGCAACGTATGGCACATAAAAGTGTAGACTTCCTCTTGGGTAACTGCAATCTGTATGAGATTTGGAAGCAATTAGACGTTTAAATGTGTCATCACACAAAAAAAGAGCACACTATTCAAAACAATTACTCAGACTATCATTTAAGTTGTTTACAGAGAGCTAAGCGATGAATAGAATAGACAGCTGATCAGTGATCTGATGGGACAGCACATCCATTTATTATCCTGGCTATTCTATTATGTTCATTTGTTTATACTGTTGCTAGTTTTTATTTTTAGAATCTAGCATCAGAAATGGAAGTGTTAAGACACTGGAGAAGGCAGACATACTTTGGCCTTGTCCATGTTGGAAAAGCATCATGCTGTGTCATTGCTTTTTAAGTGAGGAAAATATTATTCACAGTTTTGCGCTTCTCATTTGAAGGGTAGCTGTGCTGAACTTAGCGAAGTTCAACTGTTGTAAATATCTGGTTTTTCTACAGAATCAAGTAATACAATATTTATTGCATCCCCCAAACACTTTAACTGCTCGTAATACTTAAGAAATACCTTCAATCCAACCAAGGATAGCAACAGGTACTGCATTCCCTTGGTGAACTCCGGCAGAAGATTGCTGTAACAATTCTCCAAAGGACTGGTTATTAAATCTCGAACCTAAAAAGTCCCAAGAAATATATTGGTACAGAGAAATATTTATGAAATAGCTTTAAACTGTTCTGAAGTACTGATACTCGTGATTCTGCTTAGAAACAAAGTATCTGTAAACATCTAGCATTTATAGCTAATTCGTGAAAACAATCCATGTATGACTAAAGCAATTAACTGGTATTTCCTAAGTCAGTTACTTCAAACAAATTCTACAGAAATTAGGCTAAGGAGCTCATCTACTCCTCTTTATCTCACCAAATTAATCCAATGACTTAAATCACCAACAGCTTCATAAAAGTTACCAAATGTTTGTCTTTTTCCTGCACTATGAGAATACTTTCACCAGCACTGTCAATACCAGCTCGACCAGCTCTGCCAATCATTTGTTTATATTGATTCTTCTTCAGGAACTCACTGGCAACATATGGGGCTCTTAAAATCACCCTGTAAAAAGAAATCATTGGTAAGTTGTGCTTAATATTAAAATTACTATAGTTGCAGTATCTTAAAAATGCATTCTCTAGATATGCTTCATGCTTTGCAACTAAGATAAGCAAAATTAATTGTACTCATTTCAAAAAAAGAAGTTCAACACATCTAACACCTTCAAGTCTGAATCACAATCCATCTTAATTACTTGCTGCAGAGCTTTTGTATCTTAGTCAAACACAATGTTGACCTTAAATCAGCAATGCTAAAAACAGACCACATTTATCTGTTAGGAAAATGAAGTTCTCTCTCCTCAGATGTGTTACTCAAACACAGACACACACAAAACTGGATTCTTAGCAAACAGTCTTTGATCTTAAAGACCAGGGCAAGCCATACCATCAATACCTGTGTAACAAGTGCTAGCATATTATTCTGGTTTAAATATATTTTACATCTTCTCCTTATAAAATAATTATTTTAGGACTTAAACATTATTCTTGTAAAAGCATTTAAAAAGCATCATCACTTGCTCATTATTACTGAACACTGGAGAAAATTCTCAATATAATAGAAATTCCTTCATCCATTCAGGAAAGTGTTCTTCAACTATGCACTGTGAGAGGCTTGTTACTAATAGATTTTTCCTAGATGATAACTTTGCAGTTTTAATTCTGTCCTAAGCTCAGTGTGTTAAATTACTTCCTCCTGAAATTTCGAAGTAACGGCTGAAAGACATTTAATAGAGCTCTGATATTTCCATTTAAGGTTTATTATTATTATTTACAATGCGAGAATGAAACAATGTAATATTTTTGGTTAACTAACCTTCTGGCTGGCAGGTTGACTCCAGCAGCTAACGTAGCTGTGCAAGCAAGAAGACACAGGACACCTCTAGAATATGCTTCTTCTATACTCTTTCTCTCATCATTTGTAAGGCCACTATGGTGATAGGCAACACCAAAAGGAACTGTTTGCCTCAGAACAGGACAGATGCTTCCATTTCCAATATCCTTTAGGTTCTTAATTAGGTCGTGTTTCTCTTTCTCCCTGTGAGCTCTGAATTCTCTTTGAGAACAAAAAACATGTTTTCAGATTTTGATTAATTAATAATCACTTTAAAAAATTAAGGCAGACATCTACATTTCTCTTAATTATATATTCCTGTAACTAAATATGTGAGTTTAGATAAAGACTTGTTTCTGATAACTTCAAAATGGTAACACACAGGTAGAGACTGAAGTCACCCACAACTGATTTTGTTGTTGTTTGGAAGCATGGGTACAGAAGACATCAAATATTGATTAGGTGTGTATCAGGCACATTGAAGACAAGAGAGAAGGTCAATATCAGCTTATAGCAAAGCTTATAGACATGAAAATTGATTCCAAGATTGGGAATTTGAATAATCAATGTAATTACTTCCTATATACCATTTAAACTTTGCTAAACTTTAATTATATCAAATCAGACTTTTATCCAGTCAAACAAATCTCAACTTCTTTCGTACATGAAGCCTAGTTTAGCGTTTACGTCCTCTAAGTAGAGAATACTTGATACTTCCATATTCAACTAATGACATACATGACCAAATACAGGGCTATAAAGAAAATGTCTTTAAGTTGATAAGTGCCAATAAGACAAGATTAAATGTTTTTAATATACTTTTCTCTTACTATGTTTTTTTAATTATTTGTCCTCTATTTGTAAAATCTACTAAAAGAAAAGCTTGTAAAACAGTTTAATAATAAGCCTTGAGCAATTTTCTGTAATATATCCAGTTAATAGCTTCACATAATTCTGTGTATTCAAAACATCTCATCACCCGGAAAAAGCCACTTCCGTACTAGTTAAGATTAAACCCTGAGTCCTAGCCAATAATTTCATACACAATAAAAAAAAAATCAGGAGATAAAACATACTTGTTCAGATACTTGCAAACCATTGTAGCCACATTTTCACAGTTCTTTTTAGTGGGACAAAAGATTAGGCAGGAATATTTTGGAATAACTTCAGTAACCAGTGCAACGATGTGGTCGGGATCTGCTTTCTCCAGACTACTAGAATACTATCAACAGATTGACAAACAACATTTTTTTAAATGTAGAATTTAATTCTTACTCAGTACCTGTTCTCTGTCTTCTCTAGGGCATTCTCCATTTGTTTTAAGGTGACTTTAAAAAACAAGAATTTGTAGGATGAACTTTTCCCAGCCAAACACTTTACAGTTTACTAAAAGATTCATCTCAGTATATCCATATAAAAAATCAACACTCTAATACTCTTCCTCCTCCTCCTCAATATCTTTATCTGTAGTGTCACAGTAGCAATGCTGCTTCTGCTAGTGGTATTATAACATCACTCACCACTCTTAACATTGAAGTGAATCCAAATAAGTCAGTAATAAGCTTATAGCAACGAACGTATGTTCTGTTATTTAAGAATGATAAACAGCTGAGAAAATCTACCCAAGAACTTGCAGCAGTTAGTTCTCTGGAGTTTTCAAGCCCTTTACTACCCACATGGGAGAATACTGAAAAGAAAGTAAACCAACCCCACCTTCTAGCGGTAAAAAAGTTAAAATACAGTTAAATATCTTATATTTAAAGGACCTTTTTCCTTTCCTTAAGTTTGCTATTGCCTTTGTTGTATGCATTACAAGTCAACTATGTTATTTCTTCTGTGAAAGCACCGCAAAGACATCAACAAATAATCATGTTTTGTAATCATAGTTTAAAGACACTTAGATCTTACCTTGAAATTAAGGAGACGTGAAAAACTAAAGCCATTTTCTGCTTTGCTGTCAACTTCATAAATTGTATCTCTTATCTTTACGTATTCCTTTAACTCTACCTAGATTGATTTAAGGCAGAAACAGTAACAATAGTCAAATTACCAAGATGAAGCCATTATTAATATGTAGCTGTTTTTTTTAGTAAACATTATGCTTCCCTTAAATACGTGCATGCATATTTTAAAAATAGATGTAATTATCTGCTCTGACAAAATAAATGTCTAATTAGCTAAGAATATGCATCACTGTTCATAAACAATTCTCATGATTGAAGACCACTAGCTCAGATTCCATGTGTTTTATGTGAACGGTAATGAGTAATCACTATTTCACACATGTAAGTATATGTATGTACACAATACACTGTGTAGCAAATAAGGAAAAAAGTTTTTGTTAGCACAATTGCAAGCCTTAGCATGCATATTGCTTTAATTTTTAAAGTATTATGAAAGTAAACACATAGCCCATGTTAAATGTCTGAACAGGGCTGGTACAATTTTAAAGCCAGAACCAATATTTACTGTTTTACAATATTTTGTGTACATACCGGTCTGAAATTTTTAGTATAGTACTCTGCTTGTAGGAACTTTTGCAGGTCTCCAACATTATTTAAAGTTGCACTCATTCCAACAATGTGTGTATTTTCTGTAAAACACAGGTTGAAATGAGTTTATTTCCATGGGCACCGTTTTAAACACTTTGCTCAATACTTAACTCAAAAGCCTGCTTATCCATTACTAGCATTTACTTTTAAGTGCCAAATCAGCAGCTTTGATAGGGATGCTAAGAAATATTGCCTAAGATGTAAACATAAAAAAGGAAATCTTCTCTTTAGAGATGTTTAATTGCAGTGGCTAAGGGGCTCCTATGAAGAAATGAAAGATGTTTGACAGTGCTCAGAATTGCTCAGAAAAATATCAAGAAAGCTTCAAGAACACTCAGCCCATCCTTATGGGGTAAAACAACTCAAGCAATCAACACATTTTCCAAAAGCAGCCAAGACAATACAGATCTAGAAAGCAAAATCAAGGTGATCTCTCTACAGGTAATCATTGAACAATATTTTAGAGACTGACTTACTACTAGCATAAAGTATTTTTGCAAGAGTCATTTCCAGCATTGCTCCACGACTTCCCTCACCAATCATATGCAACTGCAGACCAGAAGAGAAAGCAACCAAGAGTTACTACTGGGTTACAAATATTCCCACAAATACAACAGTATATTTCTAAGTAATTTTGAGCTGATTGTCTGTCAAGGCTCCCTCTAGAGATCTACTTGGTAAACTGACACGCTAAGCGTCTTCTCTAAGTATTGCCTTAATATGTATTTAAGAACCCCAGGATAAAAAAAATAAATCCACGCAGCTAAACTTTGCATTCCATTTAATTAGATCACAAGTGTCATGGAAATAGGATCTCTTGCAAGTACAGAATTGGCATGGACATGAAGCAGCCTATACTTACCCTGTTTGACTTATTTTTAAGAAACACTCGTTAGGGAACCTAAAAAAATCTCTTCTTAGCAGGCAGGTGCTACCAGAAAAAGCCTAACTTATTTATTAAACGTTTTCACATTTACAGAAGTGTTCAAATAAGATGAGCCTGGAGCATTCCAAGAGCTGAACATCCAATTTTACACACTACACATGTGATTCAATCCCGCCGTTAACCTTTAGCAGTACAACTCAGTCGCACTATTAAAAAGCAGAGTAAGAGGTAATTCTCAGTGAAATGTGACTTTTTCCCTCTAGTATACCAGCCTGCAGATGCCATGATACCAAATTCAGGCACGCAACATGCATATGCAAAAACACATTTCACACAATTCAATACCACCTTTTAATTTTTGTTACTCTGTAGAGCCAAACTGAGAAACAGTTAATCTACCATTAACCACTGAGCAGTAGATATGTTAACGCAGTCTCTGTGACAAAGAATACTTCAGTTGATGAATAAAAATAACATTCATCATAACAGGCGTTGGTTACAGATCAGTTTCCCGATCCCCAAGTACCAATGAAATAACAAAGTTATAATATTTGTGACATGGTAAGCCCTGGAAACTAAACCAATGAAATAAACTCAAGTTATTTATGGAAAATCTTGTGACCTACCTCATCTACTACAACTAAACCAAGGTCATTGATTCTATCTGTTTCAATTAACGAATTCACAAGAGCATGTCCTTTTTCTATGGTAGCAATATAAAGTGACTTTTTTATTCTTCTCTTGATGGGTGGAAATCTTCCCTTACTTCCTGCATATTCTTCAACCAGGAAACCTAATTCTATCCCAAAGCTTGATAAACCCCAAACCTGTAAAAAAATAAAAATAAAAAATGCAGTGTCAGTTGGAAAACAAACTTGAGCTAATTCTGAATTTCAGACCTGTCTCAATTACTCAACCACACACGTAACCTACCCATTTCTAATTCAATTGCATAATGAATACGTTCCCCAGTTAAAGTGTAAAAGCATTCACAAACTTTATCAAACTGTTCTCTAACTTCATTTTGATTTAGTCAGAGAGCATATGTTTTTATTACAGTGGTACTTTGCCGGAAGGGTTGACAGCAAACGACACTGACAAAAGAACAAAAATACAGGTGATGCTGCAGAACGCTATCATTTCAAGGATTTCTTGTAACTCGGCATATTGAAGTGATAACCACAATATTTTACTAGAATAAAATTGAGTCTTAGAGCAGCACTAAAAGGCAAAGCAACTCATTTCCCAAAATGTTTTCATGAAAAATACAGTTACCTAATGCTACTGCTAAAACCAGTCATATAACAAGGCACACTGCAGAAGATGCACGATACCAGGAACTTTCCAGACCTTTTCTTGGACAATGGCAACATACGGCAGGATCATCAGAACATCCTTCTGCCTGCAGAGTAATTCTTGGAGAATTAAAATTTCAGCAACAAGTGTTTTTCCACCGCTAGTTGGTAATGAGTAAATCAAATTCTTCCTCTGCTGTAGAGATTTTAATGTTAAGCAATCATGCTGCCATTCTGCAAAATTAAAAAAGAATTATTGCCAATCCTTTTAAGGATATGTTCATCCCCCACAAGGCTCTTTGCCTATGCTGCATAAAACCCATCAATTCATCGTTCAAGAGTTTTCTTCAATTAAGTTCTACAAGTCTTACCATTTTGTCAGATCTCACACAAGAAAATATTCCTGCAAGCCACATCCTCTTCCTCCACACTGCTGAAAATCAATTCTCTTCTGACACAGCTTAGCTATTAATACCTTAACTTTCTTATGCTTCCTCCTCTGGAGATCCAACACAACCTAGGCTTTTCCCTTAAATGCAACAAGTAGTATTACATTATCCTACTTTTACACTTGAAAATATTTTAATTTAAATATTTAATTTCCGTAATGGACAGTAATTCAACTATAAACAAGTAGCTTTATACCATAATGGATTAAACAGAAAATACTTATACTGCAATTGTTTGCTTCGAAGAACCCATAAGTTCTATTACCATAAAGTGTTTCAATGCCCCGAAATTGCCTGAGGAGATGTTTAACTTTACTGGGTAATCCATAAAACGGCCCTATATCAAAAGACGATGATTCAATAGTTTCCCTAGCAACAGAAATCTCTTCAGATAAAATAGCTTCTTTAAGCTGCTTGGTCTTTGAGACCTTTGGAGTCTGGGCTTTGGCATTTCCAGTCATAGCATTTTTCAGATGATCTTTAAGACTCACGCTTTTACATGAATCAGATCTAGAGACTTTAGAAGATTTTGTGCTTCTGTTCTTGTGTCCGGAGTCAGGACACGGAGATGACAGACTCCGGATTTTGTCCAAGGACGAATTCTTCCACTCGTCCATCTTTTCTGTGCCTGCGGATCTTTGGGAATGAGAAGAAAGCTCACACATTTTCTCCAAATACAAAAGTTGTGATGAGGGCAATTCATCGAAAACAGAATCACTGAGGTCTTCGTTGGTGTCTCTAGCATCATCTTCATTCATTTGGAAGCCATAACGTTCATCCACTTTATGCACACTACTATCTTCTGTAGCATGCAAATTACCTTGCTTGCTTGGGTTCATTTCTGACTGAAGATTCCCATGTGCAAACTCAGCAGCTGCTTTCATGTCCACACCTTTATCCTGGGGGTGCTGGTGCTCTGCATCAAGAACTTGAGCCAACAAAGAATCACTTTCGTGGAAGCTGTCATAGTCACCAAACATATCCTCTTCACTATCATTGTTACACTGTGAAAACAGAACAATAAGAGAATTAACACTGCAAAGTAACAAGCCAGAAAAACCTTGGCAACCGAAGCATGAAGTGCAATTCATGTAACTGTTCTGCAATTTATCGAGCGATTAATCCGCCTTTTCACTTTGTCAGTGAAAAACAGTTCAACTTTTAATGGAACGTACACTTGCAAATGAGCGAAGTGCGGCACAGAGTCAACGAGAAGATTTTTCTGAGGTTTCTAGGCCCGAACGCGCCCCTGCTCAGATGCTTCCCACCACCGCAGCCTCGCTCCGGCCCGCTTCCCCCGTCCCAGCCACCACCTCCATACCGGGGGCTCGGCCGGGGGCCCCTCACCCCCACCACCGGGTCTCTTGCGAGCCACAGGCGAGCAGGCGGCCCCGGGCCGTGCGGGGGGGTGGCTCCGTTTGCGAGCGGAGCTGACGCGGCTCCTCCTCCGCACGGCGAGAGCGGGCTCAGCCATGAGAAGGGAGCCGGGAGACGTCAAAGCCCCAGCGGGGCTGCGCACATCACCGCCGCCAACGCCACGAGGCGCCCAGCCCCAACCGCCGCTTCCGGCACAAGAACAAAACAAACTGTATCACATGTCAGACGCGCAGCCAATCGCCTCCACTACTGCAGGCCGCAGCCCCATTGGCCAGCGGTCGTATTTCCGCTTGGCTGACGGGTGCGGGGGAAGTTGCGCGCAGAGAGAGGCGGGAGAGGTCATGATGGCGGCGGTGGCCGTGCGGGGCGGCAGGCCGTGCTGCCGATGGGTGCCGGGTGAGCGGGCTGCGCGCTGCCCCTTTGCCGCGTGTCGCTGCGGTGACTTCAGGCTGCCCTGTCGAGCTGACGGTGTTGTCTCTTTGCTGTGCAGCCTTGATGCGGGAGAGGCCTTGTCGTCTTCAGCACCAGCAAGCGGCGGTCCAGTCTGACTTGGTAAGGGTTACTCATCTCGCTACCGGGTGTGCCGTGGTTGCTTCCTGGCAGCCGTACGCGGACTCCGGTGTCAGTGCGTGAGCTGGTCAGACAACTAAAATGGAAACGAAGATACGTCTTGTGCTGTGCCTGCTGCTCTCGCGATTGAAAGATACGTTGCTAGTTTTATCAGCAGGTTATGTAGCTTACTGCGTTTATCATGCTTTCTCGCTGTTTCTGAAATCAACTAAGTGTTAATAAGTGCCCTATATAAGGTACAGCCTACTACCACTAATGTAACCCTTCCATGCTGTTTCAATAGCTCGCACCTAAAAAAAGTATTTTTTTCTTTCTGAACTGCAGAACAGTCTCAATTGGAAAGAGTCTCACAGTCAACCCAGCCCAACCCTTTGCTATGGGCAGGGTTACTCCCCACCACCTTAGGCTGCCTAGGATCCCATCTGATCTGATCCTGAGTACTTCCAGAGATAAGGCATCCGCGGTCACTCTGGGCAGCCTGTGCCAGGGCCTTATTGCTCTCTTGAGTAAAGAACTTCTGCCTTGCATCTAATCTAAATCTCCCCTGCTTTAGTTTTATATGTCACTTTGCTTGTCCTACTTCTATCAGCTCATATAAACAGTCAGGCTCTTTCTTTGTATGCACCTTTCAAGTGCTGGAAGGCTGTAGTGAGGTCTCCCTAGAACCTTCTTCATGCTAAAGAAGCCTAACTTCCTCATCCTGCCTTTGTAAGGGAGGGTCTCCTTTTGGTTTGAAGGCATTCTTTTTCCTGAAGATCTGTGTGAAATCAAGTGCAAGCTGACTGTTTTCTTGCAAATTTAAAACATTTTAGCTGTTGTCTAATTACAGCCTATAGAAATGGAGAATCCATATGAAGAGCCGCTTAAAAAATGTGTCTTATGTGGAATAAATGTGGACTACAAGAATGTGCAGGTGAGTGCCTTGAAAATATATGTTTATGTAAAAGTAATCTATAGCATTCAAGGGCTTGGGAACAGAAGTCTGAAGTTAATACTGAATGATTAATACCAATGTTTAGAGGACCTAAAAACCGAAGTAGTGTGTATTTACTGATAAATCCAGTAATGTAACTAGTTACTTCAAATCTGTAGGCCTATTAAATGTTCAATTCTAGTTCTACTGTAGTGTGGCTTAAAGGATAGGATATGTGGAAGGTTCTGTAAGAAACAGGTTCTAACATGAAGAAGTTAAAGCTGCTTTTACAAGGCAACTATTACACTCTTGTCTTTGCTTTCTAATAGCTTCTCTCCCAGTTTGTTTCTCCGTACTCTGGCCGCATTTATGGCAGGCATATAACAGGTATGTGGAATACTACTTACTGTTTAATGTTGATGCCTTCTAGAGTCTAGTTCACTTATCAGATATGTTAATAGAACTAGATATTATTGGTTATGCACATCTTGAAATGTTCATGTTAACTAGTAGCCTTCATCAAGAAATGAGAATATCCTTTAAGTAATCACTTTTCTATCTTCACCATAGAAAGGTATGTAAGTGTGCATACCTTTTTCTAAGAAGGCTTTGATAAAGCCAGAACAATTTGTCACTAATAAAACTTGTTGCTCCTTAAACTAATCATTGAATTATGGTTGAAACCAGGAAGCTTAAAAATAACCTATTTGTTTAGGCTTGTGTGATAAGAAGCAGAAAGAAATTTCAAAAGCCATAAAAAGAGCTCATATACTTGGTAAGTATCGTTATACTTCAGAGTACTTGTTAAGTCACACTTATCCTTTATTTATAAAGATCCTCCATTTCATTTTCTTACAGGATTTATGCCAGTTATGTTTAAGAACCCATCATTTCTTACAGATCCCAAGATTTGTAATGTTAAGTATTGAGAATAACGTACTGTAAAGAAATAAAAATAAAACAAAGTCATGCTTAATATTCTCTATTGGTGTGAGTAGCTGGAATGGTTTTTTGACTCAAAGCTTGTTCAGTAGCATTTATCTGAGATGTAACCTGTTCAGTAAGCTTTTGTGGTTAGTAATTACCGTGATCACAGTGATAAGGGATGTACTGGTGGGTGACCAGGAGAAACCCTTTTCAGCTGTTGCTCTTCCTGGGCATTCAATCTGATTTGTGGGGGTCCTCTCTGAGGAGAGGACCACCATGCAGTCAGTGTGCATATCTAGCAGTCCACCGTGTGACAACTATGTATTCAACTGCTGATTACCCAGTGGGAGGGGATGTGCTATGGATGTGCTGTTGCCCCTGATGAACAAAACGTAAGTACCCCTGACAACTAAAGGAAGCTCTGATAAACCACACAGAAGTGCCCCCGGCAGCCAAACTTCTGCTGTGAAGAGGTTAAAACCCAAAGAGCTCTGAGGTAGAATGCATACCCTCTCTGCCAAATTGCAGCTGTGCAGGTCAACAAGATGATACTGACTGACCTACTGCCTCCCTATGGACCAACGTGGTGTTTTCTGAGAATACGAGTGCTCCCCTTAGGGTAGATACTGAGTTGAGAGGATTATCATTCTAGACCGTTTACCCTTGGGGAGTATAAGGAGTGAAGTGATTTACTGGTAATGGTTTTCCCCCTAGATGTACAGACCACTAAACTTATCCAGAGGTCTTGCTGAAGTTCAGTTTTTTCCCTTCCATTTCAGAAAGGGGCAATTAAGTACCAGATTGCTAAGGATAAGTAAAAGTATTAAAAACTTTGTTATATATAAACAGCTATTTCTAAGATACATCTGATTTGATGTTCTGTACAGTCACCTTCTGCTGACGAGATGGTCATTGTTGGAGTGGTCCTGAAATCTTCAGCAGCAACCTGAAGTTCTATCACTGAGGCATTAAGTGAGATTATCAGAATGCTAACACAGTGCTAGCATAGTTTTAGAACCCTGAGATAGAGAGTACAGACTTCACTCTGCAAGGCAAAAATTAAGGAATGTCTTTTAGACTTTGCTTGACTTAGGCCAAACAGGATTTGAGTATTTAAAAATACATCTTTGTACTTTACAAAAACTCAGTAAGCTATTTCCATCCCTGCAGTGCAGTAATTTGTCACTTTAATATGCTGGCAATTGCTTTTTGTACAAATACATCTGGGCAAATCATTAAGTGATCAGAAAGTGGGAGAGTATGAATATTCATTTGTATCTTTAGGATTTTCCAATGCTTCCTCATCTGTTTCAGTGCTACTCAGTGCAAGCTTTGTTTCTTGGTTGCTGTCCTCTTCATCTTGGTGTAATTCTTGGTCAAGTTGCAGCGATCTTAATTTCTTAAATGATTTTGGTCCTGCTGTGGTGTCTTTGACTTTGCGCTTGGTTACTAGTTTTGTTTCAGCTTCAGTTAAGTCCCTTTCCTCTACCATGAGAGTCAATTTGTCCATGATATTTATATTATGGTCAATCTTACAACAGTTCTTAGAGATCCTTCCTTCAAAGGAAACAATACAGGTCTGAAGTCCAGAATTGGGGAAAAATGTTTTCAGTGCCTGACAAAGCAAAACATTCTCCTTTGGTTCTTCTAGGTGATCTTTGTTCCCTCCTGAAAAACAATGGTTACAGACCCTCTTGTATACTTCTACCAATACTGCTCCAGGTTCCTCAAGTTCACAAGTGTTCTTTTTCCATCAGTGAATTAACTTTGCTGTCTTACCAGTGCTACCATTGGACATAACTTACCTGAAGAGATCTTGTCTTGCTTTTTTCTATTGATTTCTTCTTTTAATTGGCTCACCTCTGTTAGGAGTTTTTCTACAGATCGTTCACTGACTTCTACATCAGAGCATATTTTCTGGAAAGAAACATCTCACTTGAGATCAGCTGCATTAACAGAAGTAGAATTTAGTTTTAGCAAAACCTGTAAACCTACTGACTTTCTGATATTGGTAATAGTATTAAAAAGCTGAAGTAACGAGCTTGAGGCTGGCTTTTGGAGATAAGAACTTCAGCCTTGTATTAAGTGAGGTGCAATGTCTTTCACTTGTCCTCACCTGCCCAAAAGAGCACTAACAAACTAGAGATAATTTCTAGAAATAAACCTCTTCAAAGAATTTCTCAGTACACTTGGGTTGATCTTATAAGTTTATCCTTAATAAACTTTAATTTGCAACTGTTATGTAGAGCAAAGAACTTTCTGATCTTGCACTGTACCTCCAACTTGGTGCAGGCTAGTAAATGCTTTACTTCACTGTTTAGTACTGCTGAAAATATCTATGCTGTGGGTATACTTAACTGACCTTCAGCTCCTCCTGTAAGGTGGCATACATCTCATTTATCTTGTGAACCTCTTGTAAGGATCCATCTTCATAAAAGAACTCTGACCTGTGGAAAAATTCAATTGTATAACTGAAAATTGATTCCAGTGGATATCAATGTTCATTTGAAAGGAACTTCACTAAATAATGAAGCATTGTAGGTTTTCATGTTTTGTTTTAAGATTAGCTATTCTTAAGTCAGATTTTCTAAAGCTTATTTTATGTAACTTCAAGAGACCCCTTTACTGAAGATGGTACTGACTACTGGCTGATGCATAAAATTGTAAGGGGGGGGAAATGACCTGGACCTTTAGTTTGAAGTAAGAATTCTAGTATGAATAGCTCTTGTTAGGCTAACGATCTGGACTATTTTTTTAATTCTAGCAATAGTATTGCGTATCTCTTGTCATCAAGACTTAAGTATTGTTTTCAGTTGTGATTACCTTACGTAGGCTGGTGCAGTACTAGGTGCTTATTTTGACCGTTCTCACTGCCAATACATGGATGAACTAATTCTAAAGTTCCTTGTAAATGGCAAAAACTACAGGAGCAAGTCAAGAAGTGAGCAGAGTGTAGCTGTACCACTACTTTACTTTGAGTATTTAAAAAAAATAAATCTTCATTTGAAGAAAGCAGCTATGCTAACCTTACTGGAAAGCTTCAGATACTAGTATGTAAAGTTTATATTGTACCTGTGTTGTCTTACTGCTCTCACAAAGCGAGAAGATGCACAGGAACCAGACACTGTTCTGTAACCTTGCTGTTCTGCCATACCCAAGTTGGTAACGACTAGAGGAACTTTCTGAAAAAGACTTGAAGAGCATAAGTATGAGAAAGTGCTGCATTAACATTTAAGCATACTTCTTCAGTATTTCAATGTCCCCTCTCACTGGGCACCACAACTAGAGGTGCACAGTATAATTCTTGCTGGATATCACACACAGGTGAGTAGACTTTGAGCAGTACTTCTGTATATAGTTTAAAACTGCTTTTGGATGTCAGGCATGCTCTAATGCAGTTATTTTCTTGTTAAACCTGGCCACTTAGCAGCCTGTCTCAATAGCTTCATAAAGCCTACCAAAAGCTGTAACTAAAATAAACAAGTCCTAATAGTAACTCAATTACACCCATAAAAATAGAAAGTCAGTCAAATCAGGTTATTTAACGGCTTTGTTAAAACTAGAAAACAAAGTGATTACCCTTCTTGTGGCCGGTGTAAGGCATGTTCTAGCCTGTAAGTTGAACAGCTTTCTGTCATCACGCTAGAAGTTAATAGAAGGAATACAAGGCCTTGGTTTGATAGGTGTGACTGCAAGTTCTTATGTAGAAGTCTTTCCCGGAATGTCATGATCTGGTCTGTGTTGCGTCTGAATTTGTACCATCCTATTACACTCTGCAAACAGAACAAAGTTTATCAGTACTGCTCTTAAACTACACTGTCTGTATATTCCATTATGGAGCAAAGTGGGAGGCTCAGTACAAAGGCATTGATCTAAATGGTGCTGTGTACATGTTTAAGCAGATACTTAACTGCAAATGCCTGGAATGCCTAAGATATTTTCTTGTATAGCAACATCTCTTGTTCTGGAATCCACTGAAACAGGTTCTGAGGCTATACTCAACCTGGAAGTTTGCAAAAGTAGTTTAGCTAGTTAGCCACTTGCTGCTCTCAGCTTATACTTTCCCCTTGAGAAATGTTCTTCTACAGAGAAGGCAGTACGTGAGCTTGCTTCTGCTTAATCAAGGGAGTGAATTGAAAGTTGACCTCAAGTGATCTCAATCTAGGAGTCAGTGTAATTGTTTTTAGATGTTGAAAAAGTTCACTTAGGAAAAATAAAAGAATGAAGTTAAAATCATAGAATTTCTCAGGTTGGAAAAGACTTTTATGATCATTAAGTCCAACCACTAGCCATACTACCCTAACTCTTAACAGTTCTCTGCTAAATCATGTCCCCCAAGTACCACATCCGAACAGTTTCTAAACACCTTCAGGGATAGTGACTCAACCACCTCCTTGGGGAGCCTATTCCACTGTTGTGGCAAACCTTAGTCAAAGATGACCTAAATTAATAGTATTCTTTAGGGGAGGTGTCCAGTATGTTGGAGTAGATGGGGGGGGGGGGGAGGGAATAGAACCAAACAGAACAACCCCCAAAAGTTGGGATAGTCCCTTGGCATGTATTAGATTTGAAAATACCTTCTTATGGCCTGATAGTATTTTCTTCAGGGCTGGTTCATTCAGTTCTCCTGCAGAATTATAAAAGCTAGAAAAAAATTATGACAGTTAAGACTTTTGTTGTAAAGTGCCTCTCTGGCAATGTTTGTATTATGTATGTATTAATTTGCAGAAAGATTGCAAAGGGAAATCATGCTGTGATTTTTCCTCTCATCAGGATGTAAATCTGCATGGCTGTGTTCCTATTTACAACAGAACTTGATAAATCAGTCTGTGAAATGACTCCTGATGTAGAACTATCAGGTGTTTCTTCTGCCCCACGCAGGACCCTATGTTTTTATTTTGTGATAGGGTGAGGAGTCAGGATATGCTGTTTTAGAAAAGCAATAGTTGTTGTTTTTTTTTTTTTTTGCAGCAGCAGCAGCAGACTGACATCATTCTGTAGTTCATATAGTTCCACAGCTCACTAGGGTGTGGTGTACCACATCTCTACTTTACATAAAGAGATACAAACACAAGCAATACGCATAGAACTAATAGGAATAACAAGGCTTTTGGCATCTGTAATTGTACAGAGATTACATTGTATCTGTTAGTGTATCTTGGTAATTTCCTCAGACATGTATTACAAAGTTAAACCTAATTTTAACTCAACAAATGTTAAATATTTACTTTTTTTTTGCATCTTATTTTCTTACCTGAACAGCTGGTAGCATGGAATATGCTTCTGTATATCTGAAAAGAGAAAGCAGTATTACTTGGTTTGTCAGCTCAAGATGTACATTTTTCTGTATGCTGTCATGAGAATTGTTATAAGGAAGAGGAAGAACTTTAAGGCTACATCTTTGTATCAAACTATTGTCTATTTAAAGGAAATCTTTTAAAAAGTCTAACCCAGATTTCTTTCCAAGTATAGAGAGAAACTACTTCTATAAGTTATGTATTTTTGATACGTTTTTGCCAAGTGGAAAATCAAATTTGTCACTTAATTTTTCCCTTTTTTGCGTACAGAATTAGAATACAATATAGTACCACAGAATAGTAACTTTGGTTATGTTGCAGCAAAGCACAGATGCTGCTAGGCAGGGAAATAAAGCTGGAGCATGGGATGTGTGAGAAGAATGGGGTAACTCTACCAGTGAAAATAGGATAAGGGATAGCATTCAGAATCCTCCTCTTTACCCATTGTCTTCACAACTTTTGTTGTTACAAGTTTTCTAAAATCAAGAAACAATCAAAGCAACAAAAAAAAACACACCAAAGTCTGCACGAAGTTTGGAGCATCTAATAGAATAGTGCTGAAGAATTGGGGTAGTGTGATCAATGGCACCACAATTTCCTCAGACTTTGGGTTCAGTAGTGAGATTCAGTGGAGGAAAGTTAAACTGAGGTAAAACTGAAAAATGAGACGTGACTTCTCTGTGTTCACTATGGTTGGAAAGAAGGCATGCGTTACTTTTTATTGTATAGACTGTGTTCTGAGGGAATAAAGTTAAATTTATGTATGCATATATTCTTCTTTAGGACGACTAGAATATATGTATCTGCTCCCACTGCAGTTTAGATTTCACAGAAAAATACTCCTGCCATCTGCTCAGTGAAGTACGTAATTTGCAACATCCACAGTATTTTATAAGTTCTGAGTTCTGTATTAAGCATGAATGCATTAGAATTCACTTGACTGTACCAAACTTCTGCCGGGCAACTGTGCTGCAGGCAAAGTATCAATGCTCGAGGAGCTAGCAACCTGTGTTTGTTAAAATTCATCCTTTTCACAGTGAGATTACCAGTTTTTTAGCAATTAATTGTTGTAAGATAAGCGGTGTGTGCCCTGTTAGACGTGAATGGGCAGCCTAGGCTCTAGCAGGTGCATGCAGTCACAGCTGTCCTGGCAGCAAGCTTGCTCTGAGAAACGAGGATGCACTGACCGATTGTATAAACCACTTCCACATCGTCCATCTGTGAGTCGGTGATGCTGTTCTTGGCCTCACCTTTCACATCTCCAAGGAGAAAGCCTTCCTTTTTCGGGAGAGAACAAAAGCTCGCGTTAACTCGCATCTAACAGGAGTTCGGTCTTAACTGTAAGCAAGCACCTTTGGGGGTGAAGAGTGCAGAGAGCTTTTCAACAGAGCGGGTTCTCTCTCATTTTTAAATGCATGCGAGCACTTAAAGCCAGAAGTTGGGCTGCGCTCCCACGCGTTTACGGGAAAGGGCGCGGCGTGCGGCCGTCCGCGCTGCCTGCGTCCGAGCCCACAACTTTTAGCGGCCCCCGACAGGAGCGCTATGGCCGCCGCAGCACCGCACCGCCTCCTCCTGGCTGTGGATAGGAAATAAAAAGCAGCTTTCCGGCGTCGCGAGCGGCGAAAGCAGCCCGAACAGCAGCGGGAACCCTGCCGAAGGGCCGCGGGGACGGGCCGAGTCTCGCATCGCCGCTCTGCCCGCCGTGGCGCCGGCCCCGGGCGCGGGCGGGCCGGCGGCTGCGGGCTGCGACATGGCGGCCGAGCGCTGCCCGCGCGCGTGCACGGCGCCCGCCCCGCCCGTGCGGCCGTCTCTCGCCGCCCGCCCCCGTCCCGCCCGCGGCACGCACCGTGTCCGAGTCGGTGCTGAGGTGCTGGAAGGCGAGGGCGCCGAAGACGAAGCCCGAGAGCAGAGCCGACGTGCTCTCGCCCTCCATGCCCCCGACAATGGCGGGCCGCGCCGCGGCGGCGGGAGCCCCCAGCGGTCGCCGGCGGCAGGGCAGGGCAGGGTTCGGCGCGACCCGTCAGCCCTGCGCCGGCCTCGGCGTGGTTGTACCGCCCGTCCCTTCGCCTTCCCGCTGTAATGACTGGGTGAGGGACGCCTGTTCCTTGCAGAGGAGTTGCACTAAATGTCCTGTAAGGGTCCCTTCCAACTCAAATGATTCTACGGTTCTACGAAATCCAGTAATTCCCAAGCGTGAATTCCTCCCCTAAAGGAGAAACAATAGCAGTATTGAGGAAGGCAGTTTAGCAGGTGGGTCCTGAGAGCAAACCGAGATGTCCTGGCTGGACCAGACTTTAAGTGAAAGCTTCAAAACAGCAGTGAAACAGAACTGCTTGGGCCGTGCTGCTGGGAGGGCTGGTGGAGCAGACCATGTTCCTGGCTGAAGAGTGGGAAGCTTGTGTCGTTCCACCTTGAAATGTGTCCTGGCACGGAGCTGGCATCTGCAGAAGGAAAACCACCTGCCTTTTGAAACAGGGTATGCTGCTGTGAATGTGTCTGGAGGTGCACTTCTGTGAATGGTGGTGGGAATCTTCGGAGCTGATAACCTCAGGAATTCTAGTGAGGAGACAATGAATAACGTAAAGCAACTGTCTGACAAGAGCACGTTGCACCACTCCTCATGGTATGAACTGAGTCTGTGCAGTTTCTCTTTTGAATTGTTTTCATAGTCATATTCCCATTAATATTTGCAGTAATGTTATCTTTCCCCCCACATTCTTAGCAGGTGTTCCTGATCAGAATGCAGCTCTGAAAACCATCTGAGGAAAGGAAAGGTGGAAGTTACAGCATTCTTAGAAATGAGATAGGAATCTGTTGTAAAGGCCACCAGGGTGTTGCCAAATAAAGCGTGGCAACCCCAATTAGCGTCCCTTCGTAAAGTGCTCTGACAGCCCTGGCCTCTTTTATGGCTCCTGGCTCCCTCGAGCCCCAGCCAGCCCCGGACACTGGCCGCCCTTGGTTTTCGCTTATAAGTTCACTTATATATATGCCATGTCTTCGTTAACACCCCTTAAACACGCATCATAAATCAATCACAGAGCAGAGGAGGGCCTATCGCGTCACATCCCGATTCCCCGCTGATTTGCCTAATACAACACCAGGGTTTCTTCATTTCAGGAAGGGAAATGCTTAATTTTGTTTTTCATCAGGACTACATGTAAGCTTATTTTTGCTTTTTGTATAAGTAAAAAAAATAAGTTTTTGCATAATATTTATGCATCTGCAGTCTCTCAAGGAGTGTTTCCGCTGATTTGGTGGTGTCACATGTATTTTTATATATTCTTATCTTTCATTAGAAATGGATGTTTTCAGTGCATTTTCTTTTCCCTTTAAACCTGTCAGCAAAACTTAGAAGAAGAATGGCTATTTCTGGCATATGTAGATTTAAATAAAATTAAGTATATTTAAATGCCAGCAAATGGTACTAATACTCAGAAGAGGAGAATCTTTGCACTTCTTCCCTGTTCTCACAGTGAAGAGAAGAACTGGCTAAGTGTTTTTTCTTTTCCTACCTCAACAAGCTTATAAATGAACAGGAGCTGACAAATTCTTCAGGTGATGCAAAATGATTGAGAAGATGAATGGGAAATAGCCATCAGGCATTTCTTGCAATCCAAGCCACAGGGCATTAGATGAATGCGTAATAAATACTATGCAGCTGAAAGTGATGTATTGGAGCAAAGTGACATGGATTACATTGCCTTGGTAAAAGGCAGCAAGAGTATAAGGATGTGACCAGCTTATATAGCTGTTTGTGGAGAAAAATGTGAAAATGAATGTGAATTCTGGCATCTTTCAGAAATTGCCCCCAAATTCCATGTGCTATGATTGCAGCCACTTCTAAACCAGAGCAGTGGGGGCACTTTATGCATTTAATCAGTGTGAGAAATGTTGGGCATTGACAAATTATCCTTCGGTATTCATCGTGTCTAAAGAAGGGTGGGATCTGGCGCACAAGTCTTTACAAGGAGCAGATGAGAGAGCTAGGATTGTTCAGTCTGGAGGAGGCTCAGGGGAGACCTCATTCCTCCCTGCAACTCCCTGAAAGACAGTTGCAATGAGGTGGGATTCGGCCTCTTTTCCCAGGTAACAGTGATAGAATGAGGGGTAATGGCTTTAAGTTGCACCAAGGAAGGTTCCAGTTGGATATTTGGAAAGAGCAGTGAGGCACTGGCACAGGCTGCCCAGGGAGGTGGTGGAGTCACTGTCCCTGGAGGTGCTCAGCAACCATGGAGATGTGGCACTAGGGGTCGTGGTTACTGGGCATGGTGGGGTGGTTGGGTGTGTGTTTGGACTATGTGACCTGAGAGGTCTTTCTTAGCCTTAATGATTCCATGATTCTTTGATTAATGGTATGCAAATCATATACAAGATGTGTATTGACAAATGTGCATTGAAAGCCATGCGACACCTAATCATCTGATCTGTACACTGCTGAGTTAAACCAAGGTAGGCAGATCTTTAGTGGACTCCCAGATTTTGTGATATAAAGATGTATCCTGATATGGTGATTAAGGTTTTGTAATGACTGAATTTATCTTCTGAGGAAACCATAATGCTAGTGTGGTCAGAGCTGAACATGTTACAATCATCCTAATGAGTATTACAGTGCTTGAACGTACTTCTTCAGTGTCATAATTCAGCTGTTGACAGGCAGAGATAACCTATAAGTAGCACAACTCCTCTGTGGTCAGATGCAGACGCAGACCTATTTTGTGACACAGATGAGATCTCTGCTGACCTAAAGAACAGCAGAGATAGGTCAGTTGGAGTATGGATGCAGAGGTGTGGATATTTGCATTTCATTGCATGAGAACAGTGTGATTTCCATATATGAATATTCAGACTGAAATTGCTCACTATAGAATGGGTGATCTTTAAAGTAATTCTTGTGACATGGAGATCTCTCACAAGTGAAGTACAAACCTCAGTCTTTATAAAAAAGCAGACCAAAGGTAACAGAGATTATTTCACTCTTAGCAACCACGTGAGGCGTCTGCACAATGTGAGGTTGAAACATCAGAAAAGTTTAATCAAAAACCAAGAGGGCCTTTCTTCATTATTAGTATTATTATTTTAAAATTAATATTGTTAAAACTGGTAATAGTGCTATGTTTGCTTCTCCACACAATGGAAAAATGAATGGGTCATAGTTCCAGTTCCCTAAGACAACCAAAAAGCATTGCCTAATAGTAATGAGTAGAATGACCTCAAGGACTGAGAGCCAGAGGTGGGCAGTTGACACTGTTATGATAGAATGACCATTTCTCACAGAACGCAAATGTCTCCCAGCTCCAATGGGCAGCCAAAAGTCATCTGTCTGGATTAAAAGCAGCTAATAAACATCTGGGTCATGTCAGAATAAGCTGATACTAGCAAGAAGAGGGTTCAGAAAAATTGCTTTCTATCAAAAGTGACTTCTCAGATTGTTAAGTCACGATGGAGGTATTTGTTCTATGGCCACAAAAAGGATATGTTTGCTTGAGCAGTTGGACAAAAAGTTGGAATTTTCTGTTGCTCTATGGCAAATGTGACATGCTGGATGAAGAGCAATAAACTGTCAACATCCCATCCCCCCCCAGTACTTTTTTTCTTCCCCCTCTCTACTCAGTGGTACTTAGCAGGCATAACTTTGCTATCTGTTCTGCTTTTTGGGGGATATACCTGTGGAAGCTGTCATGGCAGCGCTGAGGAAGCCTCAGAGGTCTTGGGCTGAATGGTTTGCCAGGAAAATTACAGCTAACAAAGGGCTGAAGTCCTGCCATTCAACAGGGTGGAAGGGTGAGCCTGGGAGGGATTTGGGTGCTCTGTCTTTTTAGAAGGTAAAAGGAAAGAACTACACTGTTTGCATTATTGTTCCCATTTGTGGGAATATGACTTGATAAAGGTTAGGGAGGAAGTGCAGATGGCAAGTTCTCACGGGATGGAAAACAAGTCTCCCTCACTCAGGAGAGGAAAATTCTACTTCCTCTGTGCAGGGTAGGGAAATCTGTCACTCTCCTTTTAAGAAAAGATCCCTCTTACCTATACCTAGGCTTATTGCCAATTAAGGCTGTTGCTACACCTCACTGTTATGTCCTGACGGGCTATTGATATTTAATTTGGCCCACCTTTCCTGACTCAAGTCAGGTCCCAGAAACTACCTCCACCCTCCCGCCCACAGGTTTTAGCACCCAGCTGGTGTGTATGCCGATCACCGGCGCTGAAACTGAAGGCAGCTCTCAGATGTGCTGCACTGTGCCTCGGGATCAGCATCCTGTCGTCTACAACCCTCTGCCTTGTGTGACCATATGCTAGCAGGGCAGGCAGCTATAGGAAGAGGCCAGAAATGAGAATGTAAGGGGTGGTAGCTAAAGAGGGATGAGCAAACAGAACTGTTTTTCTAACAGAGAAATATTGTTTCTAGAGAAGCTTAGAAGAACCTACAACTTCTGGTGAGATGGGTTGGGAATGGTGGGTAATGGTGCACAGCTCAGGACTGGTTGCATGGTAGAGTCAGGGACTTACAGTTGCCATTGAGAGAAAGAATGATGGGAAAGCAGAAACCATAAAAGCATAACTAAACCTTTTTTTCCAGAAGAGGTAACATGCTCAGAAATAGATTATCAGAGGCAGATAAATAGTGAGGGGAAGAAGACAAAAATTAGACCGTGGAAGAAGGTGCAGTGATATTATGAGGATCTGCAGTCTGGCATCCAGCAGCAAATCTGAGGACGCAAAATGTTACTTGACTCATATGGCACGTGAAGCCTGTGATGGTATCACGAGCTTTTAACAAGGAGCCTGCTTGTTGGTCCCTGGGTGCGTGGTACTAACTGGAGGACTTAGTGTTGGGTAGCACACTCTGATTCTTGTGTTTCTATTCATGACTGGAGCATATGGGTCACATTTTCTAGAGCGCTTCTGCTTTAGTTCCTGAAGAATCCGGTCTGCGTGGAGTGAGGCTGCTCCACCACGCAAACCAGGCCATCGTACCTGGGGATGGGGAAGTTTCGAATGTACAGCCCCTGCACTTATGCAAGCTTGTGAATGTGACCACCTGCAAAGGAAAGATCTTTCATGGATCCACACGTAGCTTCTTTGGAAGTCATTCCCAGAGCGGTCATTCCACCGATATCAGTTGATTTATTCTGTTGTAAGGTTTTAAGTGGAATTGGTGGGCTTCCCATGGCTTCTAGGGACACAGTTACTTCTGTTCTTTCTCTGATGCATATAGAAGGACAGGCTAGGGCTGGAATTAGGGGCTGTACTGGGTCTTTCCTAAAAATACTATACTAAATTATTGCTGTTTCATAGGATAGAAGGTGAAGCCTTCTTATCTAATATGTTTGGATTCCTGCAAAGATACGTGACTTGTTTCGTCACCACAGTGCATTTTGTAACCTGTGATACAATTTGGCTAATTTCTTGTAGAACAAGAGGGAGCAGGTTTTATTTGCTTCTGATGTTGATTCCTGCCTGCTGCAATTTGCATCTACATCTCAGAGGTATTAAAACAAACAAACAACAAGTAGCTGACTTAAACCTAAAGCTTCAGTTTGGTTCTTGTGGTGAAATACTGAAACGAGGCAGTCATTTCAATGTGAGGTAGAAAGTCTGCCCAAGGAAGAAAGTAATTTGGCCAGACTTCATTTGGAGAAGTATGCATTATGTTTTTTTTTTAGAAGAGAACATTTTAGATGATTTGAAAACCACACCTACTTGATTTTGTGTTATAATTTATTGGCAGGACACCTTGGGTAAACTATTTGACATATTGGCAAGTTCTCATTTGACAGCACCTTATTACCAGACATATGTTCTTCTACCCTGTGATATATCTGGTGAGTAATTGCTTATCAATTACATGGAAGTGGGTGGAGCTAGGGCGGGAGAAGGGGTAAAAATTTTGCTATCATTGAGAGCATCTCTAGTGGCACATTTAGAGTGCAGCAGCTCTCTCCTAGGAATAGCTTTGGCTTTTAGAATGTGTAATTTTTGTTTGCCTCTGTCTCTTGAAGCTTATCTGATTCTCCACAGCAGATGAGCAAATATTCTAAAAAACTCAGCAGGTTGATGTTTTAAAGGAGCAAGCATGGAAGAAAGTAAACAGGGCTATAGCCTTGCGGAGGGCAAAACTTTGTTAATCTGTCTGACTTCATTTGTAGTGCTAGTTCTGTTGCCTTCCATGTTTAGAGTGTCCTTGGGGATTTCTCATGTCTATGTGAAAACTGTAATAAAAACATTGGAGGTAAGTTGAGAATTACATTAAAAGGTATGTGCTTTCTACAGGATGTTTTTAATTTTAAAAATACCTGTTCATTTGAATTAGATGCCATTAAAGCCACCAGTAATTCTGAGGCTTTTGGAATAGGGTGTTGGGTTTTTTTGGGGGACAGGTGTGGTTTATTTGTTTGATTGACTTTAGGTGGGATTTTTTCCCCTTTTTTGACTTACATGATGGTTCCTTTGAATGATACCTTTAATGATATTTAGTTAAGTGTTGGGTTATAGTACAGTATCAGGTTGAGGTTTTCTTGTGTTGAAGTAGAGATTCCACGGTACGTTGCTAATAGTTCAAGCTGGTTACAATACTTCATGCTATATTTTGGGAAAATCAAATATAATTAAAATGATGCACTAATTTATGAATTGTAAATGGCAAAAAAAAAAAAGTGCTTGACAATTATGTAAGTTTAATGGATTTGGTTTGGTTGTTTCAGTTATATTACAGGAATTAGTACTGTTCTAGGTAAGAATACGGGCTGCACTTGTTTCAATTCCATTTATAATTCTCTGTGATCCAGCAGTCACAACTTCTGCTCTGCAAGAAACGCAGAGCCACCCTCTGGAAGTACACTTCTCTAGAAGTGAACAGGTCATGGCTAAGATCCTGAATCTGCTGATAATTGTGAAAGTTTCTTTTGGGTTTTAATAAGCCAGGATTTCATGTTGTTTTTCAGGTCTCATCTTTTTATGCCCACTATGGCCAGAAGTAGTGCTGTCTGTTCGTCGTATTAAACACATCACATGGCAATGTGATATAATTAATACTGCATCTCTTCTGCCCTGCCAATTCTCTATAGTTTCTGTCTTATTAGAATTCCTTTTTTTTTTTTTTTTTTTTTTTTGCTAGTGATTAAGAACTCTTTGGCAGAGACTGTCTTCAGCTGTTTAAACATCATTTAACATAGTGGAAATGGCTGCAACCTGCAGGTGCTACCAGTTGTTTTCAGATATTGATACCGATGGGATATGACCATCTACCATGGCGCTATGTCATATTGGCTTTTATGTGTGATACTTTATCAGCCACTGGTATGGTGATGAAATTCTTACTGGTATCTGAGTAAGAGGCTTGTAAGAGCTTCAAGAGTTCATTTGACAGCTTTACTGCTGCAGTTGACAAGTATTTAAATACTCGTTGTGGGTTGGTTTTTTTTCTTTTTTTTTTTTCTTTTTTTGCTCCCTTTCTGCCCCCTTCTCTATGCTTTTCCCAGTCTCAGAGGAAATTTGACCCACTGCGGAGTTACTTTCTGTAGGAAGACTTTCTCTTTGGAAAGTACATTACTATTATTATTATTTTAGTTGTCCGAAGTTTACAGGCATAATAATCTTAATAATCTTGCCTTCAAAATGTGTAAGATTGTTTTATCAGAGGAAAAAAGTAGTAAGTCAATAGTTCTGTGATCTGATCCATCCTCTAACGTATAGTTTCCCAATTCTGCAGCAGCTAATAACAGCACAACAAAAAATACTGCAGTTCAGGCTGGTTCTATGTGGGCATCGTTTTGGTTTTGTCGTTCAGTTGAAGGTTGATCCCTGAGTGTCTTTAAAGCAAATAAATATTTAATCAGTCCTTATATTCTGATTAATTTTAACTGTTTTTAGGCTGAGGTATTATGCAAAAGACTTCTCACACCACAAGAGTAGCAAAGATGTATCTTGGTGGGAAATGGGGGAGAGGATGGAGGGTAATTTGGGTCCCCTTTCCTTGTGCTACGACTCACTTTGCCCTGAGGAAGTGTGAGCAGTACTGGGAAATGCTGGGCTAAGACCTTTGCTTACGCCTCCTGGGCATCTTCTGAAAGTCCTGGGATTCATACCAAGTAGCAGTATGGAAACTGCTGCTTGACATGCAATAAGCTTTAAGGCAGACTTACACGCAGTTCAAGACATGAACAACTTGCCCCTGATAACTTAGTGAAATGTCAACCTGTTTCTAGCTGTGAAAATGTTTCTCTGAGCTCTTGCTAACAAGGTGATGCAGGAAGACTGTTCTCTGTTGTTGCTAGCTTGAGTGGGGAAATGGGATGCCTTGTCCAGTAGCTACTCCAAAAATCCTTATAGTCATATACCAGTGATGGCAGTGATATTCCAGCATTATCCACTCTTTAGCTAGTATGTAACAACTATGTGATATTTTACAAGAAATACAGCCTTGGATGCTGGCTGGGTTATCTGTTTTTATGCATTTGATTTAGTCGATTATGTAGTCTTGCAAAATAAATAGAAAATTTCTAAGAGCAGTCTATATTTGCTTTGTACAACTTCAAATGAATGCACAGATGTGGAGACAGAAGAAAAACGGGATTTACTTTCCTCCAAATTTTCTGAACTTGAGAAAAATAAAAGAGTAGATGTGAAAATTGGGTTTTAGGACCAAATATTATTTTTTTCAATGTTGCATTTGCAAAGAAAAGATATTTATAGCCCTTACTGAACTTGCTTGGAGCTCAGGTTCGCAAAATTTGTTCATAAGCAATGGGTAACATTGGCATTTGATAAAGTACCTCTTTCTGATTTCCATCTTCACTGAAGTGTTTTAGCAATGAGAACAGTGACTGATATTAATGAGCAAGATGGAATTTATGTACAGAAATACTTGAATTTGTCCTTTGCTTCTTTTCCAGTGAGGAGTCTAGATATTTGCTTGTTTGAAACAGAGGAAATCTTTTTCCAAAAATAAGAAGAGGGAAAAAGAGTCTAGATAGGATAGCTTGGTGGAAAAGCATAGGCGCTTGATCATAGACAGTGACTTTAGCTGGCACTAAAAACCCATTGGCCTTTTGGTAACTGCCTCAGAAAACTTTATATGGAGTAATTTCACCAAGGGAAACACTATGCCTTTGTCACTCATGAGAACAAAGTTAAGAAGAGGATTGAAAAACCCAGTTTAGTCAGTGATTTGTAAAAGCTTTTGAGAGGTCACAGGAAAAGAAAGATAGTAAAACATGGAAATGGAAGGATAAAGAGATAAAAAGGAATCATTACACAATACAGAAAAAAGAATACTGAACAACACACTGACCTCTACTTAAAAGGAAAAAGGAGAAGAAAAACAGAAGAAATAAGATTTAGAAAGTTAGTGTTTTGTATCATATAGCTTACAGTGTATGTACTATGAAGAGAGTAATTAATATAATATAGTACTATGGATGCTCATTTTGTTCAGAAGGTAATTATAGGGTACCTCGCATGGGCTGTTGGAGCTGAGGAGCTGAATCTTCAGCAGTTCAGATGGGATCACCTGAGGGATGTTTGGACTTTTTGTGTCCTCATCACTTGAGAAGTGGGTGGGAGGAAAGCGCGGTATCTGAGCTGTCATTCACTCAGCAAACTTAGGAATGAAGTTAGTCCATTCAGCTCTTCAATTCTGTGTTAGTTACAACATCTGTGGTTTTGTAAGCTATTTAGAACAGCCTCTCATTACAGTTTTGCAACAAAGACCAGACAGACAGATCTGTCTCAATACTGTACAAAACAAAGGCAATCAAAAAGCCTTATTTCATATTTCAAAAACAAATTAAGCATAGAGATGTCACAGAATCCTGGAGAATGTGGTAAGTAAGCTGCTGTATCAGTCCAAAAGATTGACCTGGCCCTGGCTTTGGCAGGAGACAGCTTACGTGCTTGATGAAAAGCCTAAGAGCCGCATGAATGTACAGCTGTGTTGCTAAGAATACTCTCCCTGCTACCCACTGCTTCAACCTCTTGTGCTGATTTGTAAGTTAGGAGAGGTGACTTTGTGTTGTGTATCCCATGATGATTTTTGTCTGTGCCTTAATGTTCCTTGAACCCATTTCAACTGATCTTTAGCAATATCTTCTCAACAATGAACTCTACAACTTAGCTGTCAGTTCTATGAAGAGGTGTTACCTTTCTGCTGCTCATATCCATTGCCCAGTACTTTCATAGGATGCTTCCCAGTAGTTGTGTTAGAAGACAAAATATGTAACTGTGTCTTATGTGCCTGCTCTGCACCAGCTGGAATTTTGTAGATGCTGTTTTCCAGGCTCACGTGTAACCATTCCTCTACTGGAAGCCCTTCCTCATCTGGCGTGTCCTCTGCCTTTGTTGCCTTAGTTGCCTCCTTAATTACAGAGTGTTGCTTTTGTCCCACTATTTCTCTCTGCTGTGAGGCAGGATATTATGCTTTATGAGTCAATTTCTTCAATGTCTGTTTGGTTTTGACTTATCTTGCTCATTGAATTAGTTAATATACTTTTGTGAGTCACTTAGTGACTGTACCCTTTTTCTACTTGGGAATCAAAAGGTAGACTTCTTGAGATATTCAAAAGGCAATAAGGGCAAACTGATTTCTGGAGGTGCTTGCCAACTGGCAGACTGTTCATGTAGGTGCGTGACGGGCAAGATAAGGGTGACAGACAAAATATGAGAAAGAAGAAAGTAAGAAAAGGGTCGTTATTTGCTGATTTTTTTTTTTTCCCCATCTTTTTTCTTCTCATCCCTCATACCTTTGGATACTGGGGAAGGGATGAGGACCAGCAGCAGAATGTGTACAGGTTGAATTTTCCACATATCTACCTTGATTTTTTTTTTTTTTTTTTCAGAATGTTCTTTTTCATGTGGAGTATCTTCTTTCTTTTCTCAGCGTGTGGGCTGTAATTTTTTGATATCTCCTAGATTCCCACTCCTGAATGACTCACCATGTGTTATCACAGCTTGAGACGGTTGATGTACCAGTTCAGCTTTCTTAGGGAGTAAGTGATTCTGGAACAGCTATTACATTTTAAATTTACACTGTATTTTAATTTTCTAGTAATAAGGCAAAGGTCTGTATTTTGTTGCTTTTTCTCCCGCCCACCCCCACACCCCCTTGGTCTTATGTAAGATGGATTTAATGGAGTTTAATGTATCACATCACTGTGTCTTCTTATCTTTGTTGTTGTCCTTTGGGTGTTTTTTTTGTTTGTTTGTTTGTTTCTCCCCAAGATGCATGTAGCAGAAGTCAACCAAAAGTAACTACAACATCCTGATTCTGCCATGATAAACTGTCTCTGTCTTGTCATTGAGTTTAACTTCAGTAGCTAAGAAAGGAGCTGTTAGGAACCATGCAAAACTTAAGCATAGCAAAAATGTAGTTAAAGTCAATGGCACATGCAGATTTGTACGTCTGCAATGCAATGAAAACCCTTCGTGGTCAATCTATGTGTTGCTTAAATGGTTATGCATGTCAGTAAGATGAGAAACAAACTGTTTGCTAAGAGCTTACTAGGAACTGTTTACTAAGAGCTTGAACAGAAGGATGGACTGTTGGCTGTAGTAGGTGGAAGAGTTAATGTCAGGTGAGGACATTTGCTGAGTGGGTCGCCGATTCCTTAAAAGACAATCAGAGCCTATGAACAGGAATCTGAAGTTCTTTATTAAGATTTGCACTGATACAAACTGAGGAAGATCTAGTACTGAGGGTTACTGTTTATAAGCCCATATATGTATAATGAAAAGATTTTGTGCCAACATAAAACTTAGAAGTAGGCATATTGGTATGGTTGATCCATGATCTTGGATGCTATGGTTGAGTTTAGTCTGCACAAGTAGAAAAAATTTAGCTTTTTTCAAAGAGACAGGGAAGGATAAAAGCTCATTACCACAACTACTACCTTGGAAATGCTGTGAATATGAATTAGTCCCTCCTTTGTATTCTATTAATACAAGTTGCATGAATGCTATAAGACTGATGTAATCTCTTTTATTCTTAAAAATCCATTTTTAAGTCTTTTTTTTTCCCAGAATGTTTCTCATGTCAGTAATATTAGTTTCTATCATTCTGTTGCTTGAAACTGACTGGGGAAGACAGAATTTGGGACTTTTGGTCCTCAGAGAATCTCGTGGATAGCTCAGTAGGATGGTTAAAGAAAAATAAAAACTCCTGATAATGACTTTGAGCCAAATAATCTCTTATTACAATGACTGCAAGTAATCAATGTAACTAACAAAATAGGAGGCGTCCAAGACAGCCTTCGGGCTGAATTTGAAAACTGGAAATCTGAGTCCTGGCTTCAATAAGGGAGGCTCATGTAAAGATGTTGCAGAATACCTGGAAATGACAAAATGAAAACCATCACCATCTACTTTTCTTGTTTTGAGAACAGTGGGCCACCCTGCAGATTGAGAAGGGAGTAAAAATGCAGAAGGTGCTGGCGCTTGAAAATTTAATCGCTAACGGTAAGATCTCTGAACAAAAGTGACACAGCACTGTTCATTTGGTATAAAGGCAGATACAGTGATATATTACCCAGGAAAGAGTGAACAGATGTATAAATTTAATCTCATATTAAGTAGGAAAACTAGAATGGTAAATAAAGAGTTAATGAGCAAATAGTTGCTGATGTTGTAAACCAACAAATGAGGCCTTGTGTGTGTAATAAGAAAGATGTCTGTGAATGACTGATTCTTCTGAATAAAAGGCATTAAAGGAAACTAGTGTGGGTAAAGAAAGGAACTGCTGATAACCAGGAGGGAAGCTGTGTCTCTTTTCATGTCTGTTTTGTATTTCTAACTCCAACAGTTCTCTCCATTTACGAGATTAGGAGTAACTGATGTCTGGTTGGTGCAGACATTGGTCATTTTTGGTTTTCTGTTGCTTCTTGTACCTCCTAGCATACAAAAGCCTGAGTCTCAAGTAAAGCAGCTATGCTACCCTGCGGATCACAGACACCTCTTACACTTTCTCTAGGTATAGGGAAAAAATTAGAGAGAGTAAATTTTTTTTCACATCTGTTTTTCCTTTCTTCTTTCCCACAAAGGAATTGGCTAGTGCCATTCTTAGTCATTAGTCGCATGGACTGGTTTATTAACTAATTACCTTCAAGTCTGGTGATTTCCTGGATGTTGTAAGTTTGACCAAAGTGCAGCTGGAGGAAGTTTTCTGATCCTGATCAGTTAATGGTATGCTGATTAAAGGTCTTGAAATGAGCCTTATTTAAAAATTAAAAAAAAAAAAAAAGAACAAAAAACCCCCAAATATTAGCTGATATGGTTCAGTGAAATTCTAGTCATTGTAACCACTCAGAATCTGGTCTCTGAGTGACCTCAACAAACATCGGTGTGATCACAGGTGTGGCTGTCCTGTGAGGCATTAATTTTACAGATATGAAATATTAATTAGTTTTTATTCTTTCTCTACTGTACATTTTTCTTATGGTGTGTATAACTCAGAGAAAAATCTAAAGCTTTAATGTTTGTTGGTAGTGAGTGGCTCTTCTAGGAGAAAGGATGGGGAGGAGATTACTGAGAAAAAATGTCAGAGGAAGGTGTTTGTTACAGGTGGGAAAATACTGTGGAAAAAGTAGAACTAAACAACAGCAGCAAAATCAACAAAAATAGTAACAACGCCTAGCTTTGAGTCAAGGCAAGAGCAA
Organism: Perdix hodgsoniae; assembly: GCA_035772895.1. Classification (NCBI taxonomy): domain Eukaryota; kingdom Metazoa; phylum Chordata; class Aves; order Galliformes; family Phasianidae; genus Perdix; species Perdix hodgsoniae. Next base: position 33,935,982 of record JAPSGF010000002.1, read on the forward strand.
AGATCTGTAATCTAAGCAATACACTGACAACATTTGGAGCTGTGTGCACTTACATTGTTTGATAAATGACAGTGAAGTAGGTGTTGTGCTCAGGGTTTTATTTGCAGCTCATTCTGAATGCTTGTCTCCTTCAATAATTCAGTGGCGTGATATGGCATAGGAGTAGAGAAGTAACTTATGGAATTAAATGCTAGTATATATACAAAGCATACCAATGCAATTATGGTACTTAGAATAAAAGGAAAGATATTTCTAAAAAGTACAGTTATTTTACTTTTTTTGGACTCTATGTTGTTCGTTTTACAGAGTGGGAAGGAAGGCTCATTTCCTCCTGCTGTTGGCTTGTTTCTTTGTCTTTATTTTTCTATTTGTTTCTTGAAACAAAGGCATCATCCAGAGAGAGGAAACCTCCATGGAAAAGGAGATTGCTGGCCAGCATAGGGGATACTTCAGCCTTGCAGATATTATGTACTTTGCCAAGAAGGGGTGTGAGGCAGTTGCAGAAGATGAAGTCACACAGAGGTTCACCTCGGAGGAGCTGCTGTCCTGGAATCTCCTTAGCAGAACCAATGCCAACTTTCACCGTGTCAGCTGGCAACTGACTGCTGTGTGGGTCATTGGGATCTTAATCCGGTACTGTCTCCTGGTGCCTTTTCGGTGAGCCACGGGTAATTTGTTGGGATTGTTTTTTCGTATTACTTTTAATAGAAGGTATGACGTTATATGTTGTTGATTAGTGCAGAAATGAGAATGTAACATGACTTTGCTTTCCAGGGTGCCACCAAAGATCTCCAGTGGGAAAAAAGAAAGCTCAAGATGCGTGTTTCTTATGTTCTGTATATTTTATTAGTATGCAAATACATCTATTCATTTAATTTGTTTTGTAAATCATAGCAATGATCTGGAGATCTTTTCATTATGTAAAATGAAAGGTGTTTCAGCTGAGAGTGTCAGGCTTTACCTATGTGAGAAAGAGAGAGACTGCATGCCGAACCTTTGGGATGTGAAGCAAAGCCAGTGTTCAGTCAGTGCAGGGCTGGATGGAAGAAAGAGATATCCACAGAATGTGCTTCTTTACAGAAATTTTTGTGTTCTTCTACATGAAAACAGGCTTTATCACATTGATGAGGCAGATACAACTATAAATACATTCTAGTAAAGAGCAGAACCTTGTAAAATGTCTTACTCTTTTTGAATATGTTGAAGGATTTCATAACAGTTAAGCACATAGCAGAGCACAAGTGCCTGTGTGTCTATTTAAATATGTAGAAGCCACTTAAGTAGAGGACACCATTTATGTAGGAATAACTTCAATGTTTGTTTTGCTAAGCCAGTAGTGTCCAGTAGTAGTAGTCCAACACGACCTAATTTTCATGGTTCTAGAGTAATTTACTGCTTGGAATAGAAATAGCTATTGAAATTTTTGAGTAGACTTTTAAAAGCTTGATGGTAGCTCTCTGTTTTGCTACTCAGGAATTTCACCTGTGTTAACAAATCACATAATCATTACTTGCCATCTTCTTTGAAGACAATGCATTATTCTCCATTTGATGCCTTCAGACCAAGTTGTGGCTCTTTTTGTAAAATAGACTTCAAGAAGCACAGTTTTCTACTGGAAGATTAATTGAATGAAAACCTATACTTATATCTCATTGGCTTTGACTGCTTTGTGATGATAGCTTGATGCTCTTTATGATGGATAGAAGCATCCTGGAAAATAATTAAAGGATTAAAAGATTTTCTCTTTCTATTTCCTCTTCCAAATTTAATTCTTACCAATTAATGAAGATTATTTTACTTTTTAGCATCTTCTTGGCTTTCTTCAGCATCCTCTTGCTGGTCTCAGCAACTACGGTAGTAGGACAGTTTCCAAATGGCAGGTGGGTGTTTTCTGAAGGCTCTTTCCACTTCTCTTGTATTTCTTTGAGGAGCTGAATTAGGGTATTTGAACTGAAATATACTTGAATTTGGAGAGTTCATGTGCACAATTGTGGGGTGACTTTTCCAGGATTAAACACTGGCTGAGTAACCAGGTTCAGCTGACATGTGCTGCATTAGGTGTCCGATGCCTGAGTGGTCTTGTTCAATTCCACAACAGGTAAGTGGTGCAACCCTACTCTTGTCTATTATTCATTTCACACTGTGCTGAATCTCAAGTTTCAGAGAGGGTTATAATTCCATTAATACACTGATACTCGAATTGAATTGCAGCACTGGTAGAATTGTGTAGATCATGTAGACTCTGTCTACATGATGTTTCTGTGCTCTGCTGTGTTGTCTCTTGAGTATTTGCAGAGAATGCAGTGTTGGAGTAGTACTATATTCTTCGTTAAATACAGACGTAGACATTTTTCTTTATGTTTGCTATTAATATGTTATAATTGCCTAGAAAAACATCACCACAAAAACATCAACTGCTCTATTAGCCAACTTGATAACCTGAGTCTTCATATTCACCTCTCTAGTATGTTATGGATGATGTTTCAATAACTACTTCTAATATCTTGCTTGCTTAGTTGTGAAGGTTTATGTAACAGAGGCCCTCAAAATATTTTTTGTTGATAATTTAGGAAGGAAAGAAAGCCATGCTTTTTAGTATCTATAAATTCAAGTTTAGTGCTCGAGTATGCCTCTGAGAATGGTAATGAATGCTGTTGAAATGCCCTCTCCGGTGATGATGCATATTCTGAGCTGTAAGGAAAATGGTTTTGACCAAAACTACTGAAATCTGAAGGAATTCTCAAATGTATGGGGAAAGATAGCTTCTGTGATAGACGGCCAGAAGTTTTAACATACCTTAGAATTATACTTGCATTTTAAGTTGTGTTGTGTTCTTATGCTTCCCTTATCTACAGGTAATGTATGTACATTATATGTTTTTGTCACTGAGGATCTTTGTTGTGAGTGTACATTTGCTGGGTAGATGACCTGGTGGGACCTGCAGTCTGAAGAATAAATATGAAGTAATTACTCTCATGGCTGTTGTTACAGGGAAAACAGACCACAGAAAGGAGGCATCTGTGTAGCCAACCACACATCTCCACTAGATGTTCTAATCCTGGCTAGTGATGGATGCTACTCCTTGGTATGAGCAAGACAGCTGGTAAATATTGGTAATATTGAGGCACTCACAGATATGGTGTTGGGCAAAAGGATAAAGTTATTGGTAGAGAGAGTGAGATTTTCAAACATTCAAATTCTCCTGTTTGGAACTTCTGTTCTGACAGGTAAGTGAATGCACACTTTTGGCAAAAATGATTGTTATAATTCATGGAACAAGTTCAGAAATTGATGCGTATTTAGTTAGAATTTAGTCAATTAAATAATTGTGTGTATTTTTGCCATATAAATATTTCAGTTTTTGGCTTGTAGGTTGGCCAGGTACATGGAGGGCTCCTGGGACTTATTCAGAAATCTTGTATGCAAACCAGTCAGCATGTTTTGTTTGAACGTTCAGAAATGAAAGATCGTCATCTGGTGAGAAAAAGGTAGGACAGTGAGATCTTTGCTTACTTTTCTCATCAGGTCTTGTAATTGTGAGATCTCATTGCAAGCTGAGAGAGTTCTGACCCTGCATCTCTTCTTGGCAGGCAGCTGTAGGTGTTTGTAAGATTTGGAACTACCCTAATGATGAAGATGCAGGCTGTACCACTGCTCTTTGGAACTTTTGATTGTTTGTCCTCTAACCTCTGTGAATTTCCACAATGGCACAGTCAGGGTGCTTGCTACAGGCAGATGCCTGCTCATTCATTTTCAAAGATTATGATTCTGGATGTCAGGACCAACATCAGAGTTCTGTCAGCATATCATTTTCCTAGATCATAACTTACCCTTGCACATTTTCCCAAAAGCTCTGAGCATCAGAAGCCTGGTTCTGTCTGTTGTGAGTAGAGGAGAAAGGGAAGCTGACAATAGCGAACAGTAACATCGGGCTTACCTATTTGCTTGTGGAGATTGACAGACTATCTGAGGAAGCCAGTTGCAGCTTATTAGAAACATCGACAGTACTCAGCTGTCTTGCACGTGAAAGCTTGCAGAAGGAATTAAACAAGTTCGTAGGTGGTACCACCTAGCTGCTAGAAGCTGGAAGAGCATCTTGGAGAAATGTCAGTGCCAGATGCCTGTGCTGCTCCAAAGGCCTGCAGTACTATTCCTGGCAGAGAAGGTATATTAGACTTTTAAGAACATGAAAATGATAGACTTGTTATGGCATTTGTTGGTGTCTTAGGTCCTCTTAGTGATCTAAAATCGTCATGAAATAGGGTGCAATGCAGCTAACTTGAAATAAGCACTTATGGCAATTAGTCCATGGGAAAGGGAAAAGGTGCCCCTTCACTGGACAGGTCTGTTTTTTCTGTTTTCTTTTGTATTTGATGTTTTGTTTATACTCTTACACACAGAATTCAGAGGAATTGTATGTTCTTGATTCATAGGAAAGACAGATAGGTGTCTTGAAAACTGATAGATTTTGTGTGTCAGTAATCTGCTTACGTGGATTATTTGCTTAAAAGCTGTTGTTTTTAAGTAATGAAGAAAACGCAGTAAAGTAGCTTCGTTTCTCATATATAGGTGTGGAGAAACATTAAATGTGTATATATAAGTTTATATATATATACACATCAGCACAAAACTTTAAAATATAGAATATTCTTTATTAAAAAAGCAAAACAGCAGTCAACAAAAATTCAACATTATTCATTACTAGAATCTGTTAAAGATTTTTTGTAAAAAATCTATTTACGTATTTAGCAAGAGAAAAAACCTTCAAGGCCTCAAACTAGTACACATCCTTGCTTAGACCACTGTCTAAGAACTATTAGGCAAGAGCTTTTCCTGTTCTATGCAAGAGAGAATCCATGTTTAGATTCCCGACCACACAGAAATATGACAGTCTTCTGCAAAAATGAAGTGTACACTGAAATTTTATTTTCTCTCCACAGAATCAGAGAACACATTGCAGATAAGGCCAAATTACCCATTCTGATTTTTCCAGAAGGTAAGAACCAACTCTGTATTTCTTTGCTCGCTTTACACTGAGTGCAGTTTATCGTGTCTGATCTTTAAAACGGAGGTGTTTGTTTTTAGCTGTAGAATTATTGAGCTCTTGTGAGACATTGAAAGTGAGATTCTACTGTGTAACACAATTTTATGACAGTTTATTTGGTTTAGTGTGTTGCAACCTGACTGAGCTACTCTGGGTAATGTGTGGAGATCACAGAGCTTAAGAATCATTTGGAGTAAATTAAGGTGAAATGACACCAAATGATCAGTTAAATGTTCATTTGTATCCCATTATGATATTTTGATTTAAGTATCTACCATAGCTTATTGCAATAATGTGTAGTATGACTTGTTTTATTTTCTAATATGATTTAGAAAGAGGGAGAAAAAGATAAAAGGGGGGTGGGGAGAGAGAGACAGACAGACAGAGGAAAGAATAAAACAAAAAAAAGGAGCAACCACCAACCTTGGATCTCGCAGTTGCTCTTCCTGTGTGGGTGCATACCTGAACTGGCAGTATTCTGCCCTTCATATGCTTCTGACCTGCCCCCCCAAGAAGTGGTTCAGTCAGCAGCTGTAAAAGAGTCTGGGGTCTCAGGTGGCTGTCAGGCCCCCTCTAATGTTGTGATCAAGGCAGGGCCTTACCCTTACCCAAGTACAGTTTGAGATTTGAAATCTAAACTATTCTGGGAGTGAGTCAGAGGGGCTTCAGGAGGTCTCACTCTCCCCCTGCCCAGATGACTACTAGTTGACCCTCTTTGGTGTGAAGGTGTAGTTTGTCAGATCTCTCCTTTTCCTACTAAATTTTCCTGTTGTAATTCAACAGATCTTATCACAAACTGACTCTCCTCCTTCACAAGACCCCCCTCCTCCAATCACTCCTTATCTTACTCCTTATCTGGTTAAGTGGTGATCTCCTTTTACACTTCTACCAAGTGTTTGGGACATTAACCCTTTTGCTTCTTAGTTTCTTACCTAGTGCATAATATAATGGAATTATGTTTCTGAATGAAAGATTTTTTTTCTCTTCTAGCAACTTCATTCTCTTTAAGGCAATATGGTATGTATTTGCTGATATTTTTTTTGCAGAATGGACTGAACTTTTCACTCATTTCTATTCTGGCCAGGTACCTGCATAAACAACACATCAGTTATGATGTTTAAGAAGGGAAGCTTTGAAGTAGGAGGGATCATCCATCCGGTAGCTATCAAGGTAAGTATGGAAAACGATTTTGCTGAATGGCTTGGGAACAACTTGAAAAGTACAATGCTGTGTGTTTAGTTCTACCTGGTCTTTCTGTTCTGGGGTTACTGGCTCGTGATGGATAAAGGCACTAGTAATTGAATCATTCCCTTGGCACTTGAAAGTCTCTCTAGTAAGCTTTAGCCAAGTCATTCTGGCTGTAGATACATGACTTCCTTTTCCTGAAGCTATAATGTTGCATAACCTTATGGAAATTGTTACAAGTAGTGTGAGCATTGTCAAGTAAACCTTTCAAGTCAGCATATTTGTAGATGATAGATCTTTACATATTGAGTAGCTCTATCTGATTATAGTTAAGATTTGTTTCAGTGGGTCTGTCCTAGTTTGTGGTCCTGTGTTACTTGTAAGGGTTCTTAAAATTACAGAAGATTCTGAGTTGGAGGGGACCCACAAGGATCATAGTGACAGGGGCTGAGCTCAACTCAGGGCTGTCCCAATGTCTGAGAGCATTGTCCAAATGCTTGGTGCCATGATTGCTGCCCTGGGGAGCTTGCTGCAGGCAATCCTTTCCCTTTCCCTCAACCAACTATCAGTGCTGTGTCAGATTCACCACTGGGTACTGTTGGCCCTTTTTTTTTCTGCCAGAATATACAGGTTAACTTGTATTAACTTGTAACAAATGTTAAAACATGCAGCTTTGAACTTTAATCACACCTCCTAGAAGTAATTAGATTTGTCCCTCATGTAATAAGTCATTACATGACTTCATGGCAAAAAAGAAAAAAAGAAAAAGACTGCCTATACGATCAGAACTAAGCACAGCTGCACTTGTGTATAGTCAAGGATGTGCTCTTATTCTGCACGTACTGGGTGTTCTGTGCCTTTGGGTTGTCTTTCTTCAGAACTGACATCATGTTCTTTCTGCCATCGTATCTTTTTGTACTGTATCATCATTGAAGTGCTTCTTTTATCTCTGGATGATCTCTGATTGCTGTTACCTCTGCCCTTTTCGTTCTGTGTGTGTTGTACACCTTGATGTACCACCTAGATAGCAGTTTGAGCCTTTAGCTTATTCTTGTCTTCCAGTATGACCCTCGCTTTGGAGATGCATTCTGGAACAGCACCAAGTATTCCATGATGACCTATAGTTTTAATGTGTTGACCAGCTGGGCTATTGTCTGCAATGTATGGTACCTGCCACCAATGGTCAAAGAGGTACTTATGCTTTTGCTTGTGTTTTGGAAATGCTCACAAATCTTCTCTAAGAGGAAACCTGCATTACTACTGCCATGATGTCAGCAAATCTTTATTGACAGTGTAATGGAAAAAGTAGGAAGTGACACTGTACTCCTAAAATTAAGTAGACATTGTAAATCAGGATGTGCAGCCTATTAGGATAATGACAGCAAGCCTAATAGATAAGGGTTGCTCTGAAAATAATTTTGTTATGCTGGTTTTGTTATTTCCATCTCTAAAGTTCATGGTGCACTCTTTACATAAATTAAGCTAATTTCTGTGAAGGTTTTAAACTTCCTGTACCATAGTCACTTACCCATGCATGGATATCTCAGAGCCCTTGTAACAGCACAACTGAAGTATAGTCACTATTCATACATGCCTGCTGCAAGAAAAACTGCACACTTAACAAAGTTGCAAAACTTTAAAAGATGGATTTTCATCTTCTCTCTAGCTTGTTTCTCACTGAAATTCTTGGCTGACCTAGTATACAAAACATTTATAATACATAGGTTTATATGCCATCCATCTATTTAGAAATAAGACAAAAAAAAAGTCCTTTAATTGAGAAGGTATAACAGTAGCTGTAGGAAGGTGTAGATGGATCTTAGGTCCAGGAGGTTATCTTTTTTACTGGTCTTTTTTTTTATTATTATTTTTTTTTAACTGGAGAACATAGCACTTTTCCTTACCTAGTGAGTGAGTTCCAGAAGGTGAATAGTCTTATAAAATTATTTCTGGAGTTTTCCCTTGGCTAGTTTCTATCTGCTTCAGAATTGCTGTTTACTAGCTCCCTGCAAGTCAGACCAATTTAAGTAATTTAACACTTTATGGTCATTTCTCTGTGTGGTTATTTTCTTTTCTTTCTGGCATAATGAGATTGTGTGGGATACTGGAAACAGCAGAGAAAGATGTATAACATGGGTGTGTCAGCCCAGTGCACCTGAGCACCAACCTGAAGCTGAGAGCCAGGACTTTCTCTACAGCAATGCCCATTCTGGTACTGCCTACCACAGCTTTTGTTCAGCCCTAGTTTTGGAAGGCAGGCTGCTGCCAATGACATTCAATAAATAAATAAATAAAAAAATAAAAATTGAATGTCTTCTGCAGTGGAGCAAACAGACCCTCACTGACCCATGAAAATTCACTGGTACTGTGGTGTCTGGCCCCAGCTCTGTTCAAGGCACCTCATGTCCTCCTTTCAGTGATCCTTTCAGTGTGTTCCCAGCTTCCTGGGATTACATTGGTGCCAAGGTAACGGGTGCATGGGTGCACATACATTCCCATGCTCTGGCCAGACCTGTGACCTTGTTCTACATGTTATTTTGAATTGCCATGGAAAGCATAGAGTCTCATGCTTTGTTCTCTTGGCACTGGATGATGGCAAACTCAGCATGCTGACTTGCCAGGTGGCATTCCTGAGGAGCAGCTGAAGTATATTTCTGTCATAAACTGAAGTGCCTGGTTTCTGACAAAAGGTGTCTCTTCGAGTGAGACATAGAGAAAACATTTCAGCTGTACAGTAAATCTCTGATATCTTTTACAGGAAGAAGAAGATGCTGTTCACTTTGCCAACAGAGTCAAGGCAGTCATTGCTGCCCGGGGAGGAATGTCTGTACTTCCATGGTAAGAGGGAACATCTTTGAAGATGAGCTGAAGGCATATTTAGGTGTTTTGTAATCTAAAACTTAATCCTGGATTCTTTTTAGAACTTCTTCCTTGTTTTCTTTGCTTTGGCTGTAGTCTGTCACCCTATAGACTCTGAGTGAGGCACTATTTTCTTATTCTGTGAACAGCTTTACTAGTATAGGTAGACTAATAAAGTATAAAAAGATAAACAGAGTGAACAGCTAGTTCCAACCAGAAAGTGGAATTTCATGAGAATAAATACTTTGCTTGTTAAACATCGGATTAAAGGGAGGCAGTTGTTCATCGCGTGGTAGATCTTGGCAAAACAAATCATTTAGTGTTGCGTTGCAAAAGCCAGCATCCGGGGTGAAAGTTGCTCTTACTAAGCAATGTCATTATTGTAACGTTTTTCTACCTTTACTCTGACGTGAACTGAAGGCCATTTCCTTATCTGTATTTTTCAGGGATGGAGGACTGAAAAGAAAAAAAGTCAAAGAGTCTTTCAAGGAAGAGCAACAGAAAAAATATTGCCAGCTAGTGACAGAAAATGGGTTTGTGGGAAATGGAAATGTTTATTAAATGTTATTTATTTTATCTCCTTTTTTTTTGACTGGACTTATCCTCATGGAAAATGAGCTTTTTTTAATATTAAAATTCTTTCCTGCTGTCCCTGTCAGATATTTTGCGTATGACACAGCAGAGAAGCCATGAACAAATAGTATTTTGTTTTAAATAAGGATATTAGTTTAAAAATAGGAACATTTATGAGATTCTTGTGAAATTCGCTTCAATGATGAATGTGAAGAATCTGCAGTAAAATTACCTAGGTTCATTAAAACTCATTTTTTTAAAGAAATCTTTGAGTTAGAAAACTGTTAATTTCTTAACTACTAAAAAACATATATCTTTGCAATCTGTATCAGCACCTTGTTTAGCTGTTTTCCTGTGAGCTGTAAGCACTGTGTTGTTGTAGAGATATGCTTGCCCTATGAGAAGACACAGAACAGTTCACCATAATGTTTTCAGAATTCCAAGATGCAGATGAAGTGTTGGATGTCAGAAAGGGAAAAAAGCACTTGCTGACTTTACTCTCCATGTCACAAGACAAGTGATTGCCAGGTAGGATGTTTCCCACTGTGCCACTGACCAACAGCAGCGCAGCAGCCATGGCAACATGTTCCAGGTGCCTGCTTGTGTGACATGAGGATCGGTTGGTGAAAGCCAAGGACAGTGGTGTGGAAAAATGTATTTTAAAATTTATATTTTGTCTTCTGATTTTGCTGTATCCCTTTCTGTGTCTGTCTGAATGCATTGCACAAATTAAAGAAAACCTATGTCATGGCTTCTACTATGTTCTGTTGTAATTATTGCTCCTTAAATCTTAAATGATACTACTTCTTCAATCTCTTCAATGTGCCAGAGTTTAAAACTGAAAGTATTATTTTTCTGTGTGGCAGATGTTTTTAAGGCACTAACAGAGATTGTAGTTCTATGTAAAGGGCTAAAATAAGTATTGGGCCTATGATTTCTGCTTTACCATGTCACTTCAACTTGCTCAGAGTTGGAAGGGGCAACAGAATAGGCAAAAAGAAAGGACAGAGAGGGAAAGAGATGACGAGATCAGAATTGTTGGAACATGAATTTTCTCATTTGGGCTGTGTTTTTAGAAGACAGTAGGAGATGACGTCCCTCTCTATCTGTCATACAATGCTTCCCCAGCTCACTAAAAGGAGAAGAGCTGTTGGATATGTGATCCTTGTTACAGTTACAACTCATCTTGCATGTTTGAATCTGCAAGTATCACACATCAGTTGTTCAGCTGTGGAAGGAGTGGGCATGGGTGTGTGTGTGTGTGTGTTTTCTCTGCCATCTTTTGGCTATCTTGACAAGAAAAAGCTAAACTCTTTGTCAAAGAGGTACTTTTTTTATGCAGACAATGACATTTAAAGCAAGCATTGAATCTAACAACTTCTCAGTGATAGCTGAGGTATGAATGCCAGACTGACTTCAAATGGAGACTACTTTCTTACCTTGCTTAGAAGAAATATTTCTTGTTTTTATAGTTGCTTTTTAATCTACCCTCCATCTCCCCCTCTCCTTTCCCTTGATATTCTATGCATGTTCTGTATTCCACTTGCAGTTGTCAGCAGTGGCCTGTGGCAGACACTTTTAACTGTGATTGTTTACTGCATTCAGAGTGCTAGCATTATGGAGGAGTTGGTTGTTTTCCAAAAGATCATAGCTAAGCATGTCCTCCTCCTCCAGCAGGAGGATGTGATGGCAGTAAAAAGATCGTGTTCTCATGATAACTTGTGAGTGGGAAGTTGGGGAACTGCAACTTACTTCTTATGTAATTTTCTTTTTTTTTTTTTCAGTGGATCAAGCACTCAAAAAATGTCCTTCCTCAGTTATGCTTCCAACACTGGAGCTTGTAAAGAAGTCACTTGAAAGCAACTTTTAAGATGCTCGTGTTACTATTGCCTAATTCTTCCTTGGGGGGGAAGTAGAACTTGTGGTGAAAGCATAAACCATCTTTACATTATATTATATGTGCAGAACAAAATGACTTGAGGGTCTGGCTCTTATTTCTGGGTTTTAACCTCTGGAGCAAGAAGAGGTTATTTGGATATAATCACTTTTCATGTTTAGAGTATATTGTGCTGCTCTGCTAATAGTGTAAAGTAACTTGAAGCTTTTTAACTTTCAAGTGAGTTTACATTTAATTGTCTGTCACTGCCCTAATTTACCAGTTTTTTAGGCAGCTTCTCTAGATTCCCTGGCCCTCCAAGAACATATATGCATATTATCAAAGATCAGAGGGGACCAGAAGTTTTGAGGTGTGACTTTGTTTTCTGTAATTTGTTTGGCAACACTGTGTAAGGGATGCCTAAATGCCTGCTGCTTATTAAGACAGTGCCTAGCTCAGACATGAGAAAACTTACTTATATCAAGAGAAATGTTACAGATGATTAGAAGACATAGTGATAAGCAATTTCATGACCTTTTGGACTCTGAGGATTAAGTCAGAGTTTGGTAAAACCACTCATAATCCTTTAATGCATTTGCACGTGAAGACTGACTGCTGTAACTACGGAGTTCTTAATCCTCTGTTGTTCAAATGTCTCTTCTGCAGCTGCATTATCCTTAGGAACATCTGCAATGCTCTTCTCTCTGACTTTAGCTGACCTGCTGATCCTCTCTCTTTCCTAACTACCTGATCAATTCCCTTTTGCATCTGTTTTGAGGGACTTCCCATATGTATTGTAAGAAATGTGCATTAAAAGTAATGTGAATAGTGCCATCTAGTTGGCACTAAAAGACACTTTTCTGTATAACCTTAACATTTCATTATAATGCAGAGAGTTTTGTTTCATTTGTACTTAGAAATTCAATGCAATGCTGAAGGCGTAATACAGAAGATGTTCTGGTCTTGTTTCTGCCACCCATATCTTGGAGCAGCAATGAAAATAGCAGGGCAGCCTGTGTAGCTTTCCAGGGCTGTGTGGTCTGAGGCCTGATGTCAAGTAGACCAGTGAAGTTTGGTCACAGATTCATCACAGACAGAACCTCTTGAGTTTTATACTCTAAGGATGATTTGGTTTTGGAAATGCTTGTGGTGAAAAACCCATTTGTTCGTGTGCTTTCAGACACGTTCCCCAGTTTTGAAGCAGATTACAGAGATGACCTGTAGGGGTTTCTTAGGATCATCTGCTTTTGGAGAAGTACTTTCAGGAACTAGTGTAGGGACAGAGGCCTTCTTGGCTCTTTTCTTTATATTGTTTCTCTACAGGACCTTAGCTTTGTATCCATTTCTCTTCCCCCCTTTTCCTTCTTGATTATCTATTCTATTTAATGATGGCTTCCCAATTAGTGTACCAGACCCCTTTGTGAGAAGGGTTCGTTCTGATCAATTGTCATCAAGGCTAGAATTCAGTACATCCAATCAATGCTGTTCTATATAATGGCCGTGCTATTGACTGATTTCTAATTTTACAGTATGTTGAGCCCTGTTGAACTCTTTTAATATGATAATTGCTTTACTAATCAGTAGTCATGATTTGTGTGCAGTTGAGGATTATTGACATCAACTGATATCCCTTGGCATTTGTATTTGGCTGTAAGGAAGATGCATGTGGCAGAACACTTTATATACTGATAGTAAATAGAAAATTACTGAGGAAAACGTATACCAGCCTTTTTACAAACAAAATTTAGGTCATTTTTTTTTAATATAGGAATCGTTACTAGATACTACTTTTTAACATCATATAGGCAGCTGTTAAACAACGTGTTCTGTAAGAACAGCACAAGCATTCAGTAGTCTGTTTTAAATACTAGCTATTAGTCTACATATTAAATACTGCCTATTGATTATATAACGTATTTTAAATGTTCATCATATATGGCTAGAGTCAGTCTCCTTTACCCATACAGTGTATAACTTTACAAGAGATTTAAGTATGCACACACATTTGATAAAACTGTGTATTCTGTTTCAAATAAGCACTCAATTTGTCAGCTTTTTTTATTTTATTCCACGAAATGCACCTATGATTGATTTTATATATATATATATGTACATATGTACATATATATATAATGTATATATCATAAATTCATTAAAGTTCTCTAAAACATCCACTGTGCCGTTATGAAATGTTCGATTTAAGCCGAAACTGACTTCTATCCAGCTGCTCTTTCACCCACCTGGGACCAGCTGCTCTTGCTGTGGGACCAGGAGGCGGCAGCACTGCACGCATCTTTCATGCGGCAGGAAGGCACAGACCCGTATTCGCGGGTCACCTGGGAAGCACAAACAGTAATAGCACTTAAGTAAAAAAGATGAAAGGGGAAGTTAATTGACTGGGTAGCAGCACGTTTTGTCCTTCCTTACAGTACTAGCATGAACAGAGAAGAACGGTAGAATTTCAAGTTGTAATTTTACTTCATTGGGAACTGAGGTCGTTAAAGGGGTAGCAAAGTGCTTGGAGCTGTGTGCACACATACATGCATTTGAAGAAGAAGCAGGGAAAAAAGTCAGGCCGCCAGGCCTCGGGTCATGGTGGCCAGCGGTGGGAGGTGCCATCCTCACAGCGTGTTCCTTTAGTTCATGCTGCAGATTCTCTTGTCTCTGTGGGCTTGTCTGTTTTAGCATTTTCACTCTCTACAGGTGCTGTGCACATCTCCTTCTGTGCTTGGTGCATAGAACCACACCAACACCCACAAAATTCCTCCCATGTTAACACAGTGGTAACATGAGCTCAGCACTTGTCAGCTGAGCACAGATCCTGATCAAGTCATAAAAGGAAGACCAATGCTCAGTTGCCTTCTGGTTCTTCTTTACTGATGAAAAGCTAAGCTTTAAGTGTGTGCTTAAGTGTTTTTTGTTGCATGAAGTACAGGAACAAGCACCAAGACATCCCCGCTGAAAAATGCTTCATGTACTACGTGCTAGAGAGGTACTAAAAACAGTTTCAGTACAAACAGTTTCAGCTGTAACATTCCAGGAGACGAAATCATACATGTGAGGATAAATGCTCCAACCTCAATGTTTTGTGTGTACCGAGATGAAAAATGCTGTGCGCTGAACATCTGTGGAAGTCTGCCCATCATTTATTCATGTCATCACTGCAAACTGGAGGAAATCTCTCCATTTTGTTTTATTTTTTAAAGCTGGCATTGAAGATTCAGGTTCTACCTCAGCATAGGCACTCTTGGTTGTGTGAGGCACATGTGCAAAGCTGGCAGCTAAGTAATAGAGGAGCTATGTGAAGCCCAGGCGTTTTGGAAAGAGAGAGCCAGGTGGAATGTCGAAGGGCAGCCAAAAAGAGGCTGTGCCATCTGTGGGCAAGCAGCTGAACTGCCCTACATGCCCCTTTTTTGTGACCTGTGCTGTAAACAGGGCGGATTTGGGATTGTTAACCTTTGCACAAAGAGAAACTGAAAAATATTTCTGGGTTTTAGGCTTTGAAGTGGGTCTGAGTTTAACTTAGTGTCACTTAATAGACTGGGAATTGCGGTAAGACAGGAGTTTGACTCTGGAGCCCTGTGACAGGTGCAGCTGGGATAGGAGCTGTTTGTACCAGGGATGATACAACAATTTCCTCAAAATAGAACTCCACAAGTGGAAAGAGAGAGAAGAGTGTGGCCTTGGGCCTACCTTGCAATGGTTGTGAGGAAAAAGGCTGGGCTGGTTGAAGTACTTGCTTCTGGGAAGTGCCACTTGACTGGCAGCCCTGGGCAGAAATGGGTGCTTTTCTTTGACCACAGTTGTCTTTGCTGCTATCCATTCCACACTGGCTATTTCAGCTAGAATCAGCTTTGTTTCTGCTAGCTTCTGTTAACACTGTTCTTTGGGTATTCACATTTACCCCTACTTTATAACAAAAAGCTAGATTTAGGATTTTTAAAGGTTTATAATTATAACTGTATCATTGAACTCCTAGCAACCATAATCTCGAAGTTATGGAATTTAAATTGATTTAAGTGAGTTACACCTCAGTGCTGAGCTGATGAAGTGCACAGAGCTCCTGTGCCTCAATCCTTCCTGGAGCCTGCACACGATTCATTGCAGCTCTGTGAACACGGGCTGCTAGGCATAAAAGCTATGTAAAAGCAAGGCTACCTCTAAAGCTTATCTGTAGTTTCTGTGTAACAAGGATTAGAAGTTCACAGCAGCACGGCAGAGGATAAAATTCCAGGTAGGTTCCGGGATACAAACTGAAGCTGAAACTATGTGACTCCTCTGTGTATACAGCACATCAATTTTTACAGTGAGTTCTAGCAAATAAAGTGGTGGAGAGAAAGTGTGACCTTCCTGCAGACAAATGAAAGAAAGCAGAATTCCCAAGTGGTTTACTGGCTACCTGCCATTGCAGAATGGCAGGAGATAGAAGGTAGTATGGATAAGTGCCATATTTATTCCAATAGAATACAGAAACTTACCATTCAATATTCTGAAGTTGCTGGCTCTAGTGACAGGAGACAAAGAAAAAGATACTTCTTACTAGATCTGACCCACCAGCAGCCAATGATCTTTGCAATAACTTAGCAGTGCTGAAGGAGATGATGCTGTCCGGACACTTCAATAGGATTTCCCTGATCCTGGAAACCAGTTTGCAGTTACATTCCACAGAGCCAAACTCTACAGGGACTGGTAATCAAGGAAGAAAAAGTAAGTACAGCCAAAAAAATTAAAAGGCTCTGCAGTTTTTAGATTCATTTGGAACATCTGATTTAGATAAACTTGGAACATTTAATTTCAACTTCTGCACTTCTTTGCATCTATTGCACTTCATGAAATAAGTTGAACTATAAGGGTATATGAAAAAGTTTTCTTCTGAGTTCAACAGTGCTGATATATTTTCACAGGATTTTTCTTTCTCGTGGTTTGCACTTTCTTCTGGATGATGTTATGTTAGAAATTATGGCTGTGTGTAGTCTTTGCACATAAAATAGGCCTTCAGAAATGAAACCATGGAAAATCAGTGACACGAGTGCCACTCTCTGAGCCACTGATGGAATGATGCTGCCATACCCATGTTAGAGTATGGTCCCACTGCCTGAAAGAAAAAAGCGGGCTCACTGCTTGGGGTGGGGCAGTAGAACTGTGTGTTCTCATGGGGTACAGAGCAGACAAATGAAATGATGGAATTAATTTTAAACTAATTTATCAGTAGATAAATGATCAGTGGTTTATAACAGCTGTATCTCTCTCTCTTTTTTTTTTTTTTACAAGGCAAAGGCCACTTGGCAAGGATGGTAATTTATTTCTGCTTTAAGAAAGTCAACAGTTTCTGCAGGAAGCAGCTAGCTGTCCTTTGATGGGAATGCAAGATAAATTGAAAGAAAGCACTTGAACACGTTCACTCCAGGAGTTGGCAGCTTTGTCACTAAGAGGAGGATGTCAGATTACCAGACACGTTTTCTCTACACTCAGCCAGGCAAAGAAAAAGGTTCTTCGAGCAGCTCACCATGAAAATTGATTTTTTTTCTGCATTTTAATGTTAATATCATTGTGAAATATTCATTTAAGCGTACAGTGGAAACCTGGATGCAGGAGGTTCTGTCTATTTGTTCAGCCTTGCCTCGGTTTGAGTGCCTGAAACGGGTGCCCATTTGTATTTGTTTTCAGCAGCATTTTTCCCCCATTATCTTTATGTGACAGCAGGAATCAAAATAGTGATCTTCCCATGCTGTAAGAAACAAATAGTGGAGGCTGTTCATTCCCTACTGTTTGTTCATGGAGTCTGTAGGTGTCTGGCTACGTCCAGTGCCATCCGGAACAGGGGTAGGTAAAACAGCCGTGCTGTTAGAGTAGAAAACTGGCTCATAATGAATGTTAGAAGAAGAGGCCTCGAGAATTTTCCTCTGATGTTTCAGGGACGTGGATGGATCTCAGCCCTCTAACTCCAGAATTTGACATACACTATATACACCAAATTAGACATACACTATACTGAGTTCAACCTTTTTGTTTTACTAGAACACTGGCTAACAAGCGCACAGGCTCAATCAAAATCATCCATTATTTTCAGTTTTCAAGGTTCTGTCAGCTAATAGAAGAAACCCTCTTGTTGCATGAGTATGTCTATATTATTGACCTGAAGAGCTAGACAGATTACGCTGTTGCTACTTTTCTCCATCTGTCCTTAGGATAGAGATTTCAGCTCCCTGAATAAACAAACAAACCACCACCCTTGGCCTTTTCCATTTGCATCTGCAATGAAAATTCATGGGTAAAGAATAAAGGCCTTGTTTGGCTTCCTGATGAAGGAAAAGAGTATGCAAATTTTAAATGTAGCTCTAGGAGGTATATATTGTGAAATAGCACCCAGATGCTTCTGATCCAAGCTGCTTTCTGGCTTTGAGCACAAGCAACTCATCTGATTCCAGGTGATACAGGTATGGGAAAGAACATATGTATTCTAAGGATAATCATTGTTTCTTTCAAATTTGTTTTGGTAGCTGATGCTAGGATAATTGCGAATGTTAGAAGAGGAATGTTGCATGACAGCAGAAATATGCTTAGTTCAGGATATACCTTCTCTTTTTCCTTGGAACAAAGAAACAATCAGTGTGAAATGGGAACAACAATGTTATTTTCCAGGGATTCCTCTTTTGCTTCCCAGGGAGTGGTGAATAATTGGCTAATGCTTGTTCCAGAGGCCTTGTAAAAAGGTATTTTAAGGTATTTCAGTTGCAGAAAATTATTTCTGCGTATAGTCATTGCATTACTACAGGGATGACAGAAGTATGACAACTGTGTTTTGTTTTTACACTTGTTTTATATTTATATTGTTTAAGAAATTATTGTGAAGAGCTCAGTTTTGGTATACTGTTTGTTGAAAATAATGAAGGGAGGTCCCTGTGACTTGGTAGAAGGAATTCCTGAGGCACTGCCACTGGGTTACATTTTGGGACATTGGGTGATGTTTGGAGGATATCTGTTTCATAAGAAAAATTAATAATGTATGTAATTGATGGTGGCCAGTGTATACTTTGGAAGATCTAGGAATGAACTTTTAATGATAATACTATTTTACAACTAATGTTATTTTATAGAAGGCATGGAAAATGGGATGTGGTACCATATGTGGATATATTTTTCACATTGAGGAATGATTATAAAAGTCAGAAGGAATGCAGATTGTTGATAAAGGATGCAAATGTTTCAACACTGGAATGGCATAGAGTAAAATTGCCAAAGCAATGTTCTTCAGGTGCAGTATTGGTAGAAAGTGTTGGAAATTCAAGGAGATGTCAAAGGAGGGAGAGGATGTGGAATTATTTGTGGCCTCCAAAGGTATAAATGGGGTAAGGGGGAGGATGTGAGCAGTCAAACAGGCAGTGAAGGAGAGGTTGATCATTTCAGTACAATAGCAAGGATAACTTGCAGAGGAGGAGAAGGAGGGGATGATGTAATACAGGCTCCCTTAAGGCAAGTAGTTGGAATGGAAGGCATTTCTGTATTCCTTAAAGTCCCCTTCTCTACACAGGACTTAAAGATTTGGAAGGAAATGGCAGGAGAATATAGAGAGGACCCAGAAAAAGTGGGAAAATTGTTAGAAACTATAATTCAGAATCATTATCCCAATTGGCAGGATCTGCAGGTAATTTTGGGAATTCCATCCTCATATGAGGAACAGAGAACAGCCTTAGCTAAAGCTAAAGGGAAAGCTGAGAAAATTCAAGCTGAAGATACCCAGGCAGGAAGTTCAGATGACCATTTTCCATCCATCAGTCTTGGATGGGACCTTAACAATCAAGCACAGAGGTGCTTAATAACTGAATATCAAAGGTTAATTACATTTGGTGTAAAGAATGTAATACCAAAACTAAGGAATGTTTCTAAACTCTGTCAGGTGGTGCAAGGCAAAGATGAAACTCCATCTGCGTTTTATGAAAGATTGTGCTAAAGAGCTAAGAAATGGGCAGATCTGGATTTGGAAAAAGAATCACATGCATTCACCTTTGTCACGCTGTTTGTAGGACAATCAAATTCAGATATGAGAAAGAAATTGCAAAAGCAGAAGAAAGCGATGCCAGATCTATTGACAAATTGTTGGATGCTGCATGGGGGGTGCATAATAACAGGGATGAAATGGAGGGAAGAGATGCAGAAAAAAGAGCAGGTGAGTTCCAATGAAGGGCAAGCTCTGGCTACAGCAATAGCTCGGCGAAACAGGCAGATCAGCCCAAACAGGTTATCAAACTAGGGATGGTGGGAGGGCTCCTGTAGAAAAAGATCAGCGAGCCCTTTGTAGGCAGAAGGGGCTTTGGACAAGAGATTGCCCACTGAACCCAGACAAGAGAAGTCCTCTCCAGATGAAAGGGGGGGGCAGAGCACTGAGCAGCTGCCCCGTGTGGTCACGGAGCCTGCTTCTCCGGAGACATCCAGAACCCGCCTGGTCATTTTGCTGTGCGACCTGCTGCAGGGAGCTGCTCCTGCAGGGGGTTGGGCTGGGGGATCCCCAGAGGCCCCTTCCACCCCCCGTGACCCCGTGACCCCACGCCGTCTCTCCTCCGACCGCCGCGGAGACAACGCTGCCGCGCGTCCCGTCGCCGCGCGCCCCCTGCAGGCAAAGTGTCCGAATAACACGGAACGCCCGGCTCGCCCCGCACCTTACCAGCGCACCGCGCTGAGGCGGCAGCGAGATGCCCGTGCCGGGCGGAGGGGGCGGGCCTCGGGGCGGGCCGCGGGGCCTCGGGGCGGCGGCGCCCGCGCTCGCGGGGGTAGTGGCGGTGCCGGAGGTGCCGGCGGGCGCTCGCCGCCATGGAGGAGCTGGGCTCGCTGGCGGCGTCGCTGGGCGCGGCGTGGCTCTCGCTGGTGTTCGCCCTCATCGTGCTGCCGTCGGCGCTGGGCGTCTCGCTGGGCATCTCCGAGGCCTACATGTGGGTGCTGGTGAAGACGCTGGAGGTAGGCGGCCCGCGCGCCTTTCGCCGCCCCGGGGCCGCGCTGCGCGGGCGGGGGGCCGCCGCGGCGGGCTGGGTGCGGCCTGCGCGTGTGGCCGTGCCGTGTGGCCGTGCCCTGGGTGCCGCCTCGTTTCGTCCCGTTCTTCAGCGATAGCTGCCGGCTGTGTCTGCCCTGCGTACGTTTTAAGGCTTTTGATGCGAGTGGGCGTGCTTGAAGTGCTTTCTGGGGGCCCGAGACGGGTTTGTTCTGGTGTAGGGTGAAGAGCAGCCGTTCCCAAGCTAGGGAAGGGTTCTGAGGTGCGGAGCCGGCCGCGCTGGGCTCCGCTTCGTTTCCTGAGCAGACGGACTCGTCCTGCTCAGATGAAACAAGGTGAACTTGAGATGTGGCTCGTGGTCTCCTACAGAACGCGTGCAAGCAGAGAGCATCTCGCTGCTGGCCTGTTGTTGAGAAGTGTCTCCTTGGCTCACAGATGTGCCTCGCTCAGCAGCTTGACGCAGAGCCGGTTCCAGGTAGTGCCTACAGGAGCCCCAGGAGATAGGTATTGTCGCATCTGACTTTTCTGTGCCAGAAATAACGTTAGCAGAGGAACGTGGTGGATACGTAGCTGTTAGCCTTGTGCAGCTGTGCTGCCTGAAACTTCCTTGGCTGTTGAATTCAGCCTGTGGGCTTCCTGCTGAGTAGTGGCTGTGTTGAGTCATAGGATGCGGCAGTCTCGGACAAGTGAGACTCCTTGCAGTGGCTCTCTTGACAGCTTCCTCTTCAGTTCCAGCCTTGGATCTCCCAACCAACCCCTCATCTTTGCCAGGGCGGTGGTGGGATCTTGGGCCTGTAGAGCACTTTGCACATCTACAGCCTCTGTTGTCTCTTTGGGCTGGATTGAAGGAGCTATTGCTCTTTATATATAGTTACTCTGCTTTGGCTCCTCTCTTGGCTCAGTGGAAGGGTGTGGTGACTGTGATGCTGAATTTCTGCATAGCTTGTATTGTCAGGTAACATACGTGCTTTATTAGAGCTCATCTGTTACAATGGGCCAGCTCCACCATCTTGGGCACTGGAGTCGGGGTACCAAGTAACAGGAGAGTCTGAAGCGTGCACTTGTCTGCTAATCCACACTCGTGTGTAATGTGGCAGACAAACATGAGCCTGTGGTATGGAGCAAGAGGAGAATGGTGCTGGGATAGAGATAGTATTTTTGTCTGCTCATAGAATTAGATCTGTTTACACTTGATTCAGAAGGGGCGATGCTTATTTTCCATGCTGCAGGCATGGCCCAAGAAAAGGGAGAGTAAAAGCTCCTTTAAAGAACAGAAGTGTTCTTGTGCTCTGGTGTTCTGATGCTACTGACAAGGGAGATCAGCTGGTGCACAATGACTTTTTCTCCATGCTGAGCTGTCTTAGCAAGGAGCATTATTCTAAGCATGTACAGGCAGCAGTGTTGATGATGTACTTCTGTTGGGCTGCACTGACTGAACACAGAGTATTGTAGTAGGGATGACCAGCTTTATATAGAGTACATAAATATGTATTTGTCTCTATATGAGAAGGTGAAAATAGCAGAAGACCATGACAAGCTATCCTTATATTGGAGGAGTGCTGGTTGCCTACTTGTTATCAGAAAGTCGTCTTCCCCTGTTGTATTCTTTACAGAATATTAACTTGTTTCTGAATTGCTCTTCCAAGTTGAGAGGAAACTTCTGCCTGTGGCTTCCCTTCCAGTGTGACAAGAACCTCTCTGGCACAGTGTTAGCATGTGCATATTGTTCAAATGTTGGATAATTGCTACAAAAGCTTCTCTGGCAGCTGCTGACTTCTATGAAGAATACTTTAGGCTAATGCTGCCCTGCTGTGTTGATGCTTGTGGAATCACTCACACAGAAATCTTGTTTCAACAGAATTGTTGAAATGACAGAGACTATGGCCTGTGATCTGTCACAGCATGACAGCTCTCCTTGTTGGTTTTAAACACTCCCAGGTTGCTTCCAGTTTTTAATTTTGTGCATCTTTCCTTCCTGGACTCAGTCGTATACTCCCCTCCATCAAAGTTTTCGATCTCTGGGGCTTTTGACTAGCAGAGAATGCATTTTTTGGCTCGCTTTTTTTTCTCGCAGTGTGATAATATGCAGCAGATACTTGGAGTAGTAGGTGTGTTAACATTATGTAACTGTGGCCCCTGGTAACAGAAGCAATTTCTAATAGCTTATTATGCTGCCAGGCAGGGAATGCACTTTCACTGAGCAAGGGTGTAACAGTATTTAGTAGCTATGAAGCGAAGGTGCTTGCTTTAGAGATCAGTTGGACAACCGGTAAGGACCTGAAGTTGAGAATATACCTTGGGGCAACAAGGATGTCTTGGTGCCACTGGTCAAACATTAGGTCCTTGCCACGTGGGATGGGATGTGTTCCTTCCCCCATTCTCCAAGTATCAGCTTTGCTCCCTGAGCCACCATTGGAAGTAGGAGCTATGGCATGTGGTGCTAAGTATAAGGGTAAGGAGAGAAAAGGGGAAATACATAGCCTATAAATTTGTGAATCACTGTGAGATTTCTGCTGATTCATGTTGAATTCGTTGACTTCTTTAAGCAAGCTTTGCTGACTAGTGGTGTCTAACAGCATTGCTGAAGGTCTTTGTATCTCTGTGGTTGGTGTTGTTTGTGAGTTGTTGGGTGGAGAACTCCGAGTTAAGAGGACAGCTCTGAAGGGGCAGAAGTTAATGGAAAACAGCTCTTGAAGATGAGTCCGATGGGGATGGTGCACTCTTGCTGACAGGCCAGAAATAGCTTTTGGAAAAGTGTTTTAGCACATCTACTACATAATCATAAATTCCTTGGCTGTGTTAATTAAGTTCCTCAGCTGCCCCAGTCCTGTGCAGGTTCTTATGGGTGGTTTCAACAGATTTAATAATGAAGACTATTTGTATGCAGGTCAGGTTACTAGAGCTGGGGTTACCCTCCACAGGGGTTGCATCAATAATTAATTCAACATCTTCCTGGTCAACAACACCAACCTGAAATGCTCCCAACTTCACAGCAAATGAGCACTGGTGTTTCTGATGCTGTTGATTAGTAAATGCTGTTCACAAAGAGCAGCAGCTCTAGGCACATCTTGCCTTCAAGTTAGAATGCATGGAGCTGGTGTAAAAGAAGCTATTTAGCATTTTTGTTGCAGATCCCCTTCTTCTTTCCTGTAAAGCTGGAACAAGTTGTCCTGTTTGGAGGCAATGACAAAGACATCTCATGAGGGTAAGAAAAAGATAACGTGGATAACCAGAGAACCTTCACTCCCCCTCTGAAATTATTGCTCCCTTTTTTTGCATTGCTGTTTTCATTTACACTGATTTCCCTGCCTCCCACTTTGTGGGAGGTGCTCTGAAATCTCTGTTGCTGTTGAGGTTTGGAAGGTCTCCAGGAAGGAGTGATCACCTAAACCAGCGCGGCAGCTTTTTTGCTGAACATGACCTGCCAGCCTCGTTAAATAAAGCACTGATTCCAACACCGTTATGACTTAAGATTTCAGTCTGCTTCAGTAGTTTGGTAATCCCTCTTTTCAGTAATTAGAGAATATGGCTCCTAAATCAGAGATGATATTTCAAGATGATAAATGAGAAGAAAAGCTCAATTTACCAGGGTAATAGGGGAAATCCACATTGTATTCTGAACTGACTTGATTGATTCTCACAAATGATCTTTTCTGTTTGCTTTCATGAAGCCATGTGTTGCATTTGACTTTGTACATAGCTATCTGTTTGTAAATGTGTTGGCTTTGAAAATCTTTTGCAATTTCTTCTTTCCTTTTTCCTTTTTCCTTTTTCCTTTTTCCTTTTTCCTTTTTCCCTGAAGTCTAATTGGACCTTTCTTGAGTACTGCATAACCCGTATAGATCTCTTAACTATCTATATAGGCTGCTGGCTTGCTATGTGTGTTGTATCCTTTTTCAGGGGTTGGAAACCTAAAAGCCTTTCCTATCAGGATGAGGTGGGGATGTTCTCAAGAAAAGGTTGGTAGGCTATTCTTATCTGGTGAGATGTAGCATGGTGTCTTCAGACTGGTGTGTGTGACTAAAGCATGAAAGCTACTTAGCTCTGAGCAGCACAAATGGCAACATTACCGAGTTGGATCTGTGGTGTTTGCATACTTTGTCGCTGTGCTGATTTCTAGCTTTACATACTAGTCCAATGAGTAGCACAAGATGCACGACTTACTTTTAGCGTTGAAGAATCTGGTGCTTTATGCTTCTTCCCAAAATCTGCTCTGGTGTCCCTGGAGAAGGCTTAGGTCTGCACCTGGTGCCTCAGGCTGCCTGCTCAGCACCTGCACTCATGTCAGTGTTACTGAAGTACATCCATGAAACCTACCACGTGATTTTTTTGGTCATCTGCTTACGAAAACTGAGCCTGTACTTGACTTTCAGGATGCTTTTTGATCTACAGTACACAGACATGGTATTTTCCTCTCTGTGAGATGAATCAGATTATGTAGTGAAAGCTCTTTGTGGTGTGAAGACGAGCATTAGGGTAGGAAGCAGCTGAAGTCGCAATGGATTGTACAGATCACCAGCTGGCAAGGAGGAAGGAAAATGACTCACATAGCTGCATGAGGTGCTTCTTGTTTTCCAAGTTGGATGGAAACAAGCTTCTCACTTGATCAAAGTTAGAGGTGCTGTCAAAGCCAGCAATTTATTTCAAGTGCCTAAGGATAAGTGGCATGATTACATTAAGTAAACTTGAATTAGAATCAAGTCTTGCTGCTTGGCACATGCCTGGTCTTTGGAAGTTTGACAGACATAGGAGAAAGAGCTAATAGGATTTTAAATCAGTTTGCAGTAGTAGCTGGTAGAGCTGTGCCCTGATAAGTGCCCAAAATCGCATGTGTGAGAAAGGAACAAGAAGGGAAGATGGCCTGATGTGGTGGCTGGATGGCTTTCTGAAGTGTGCCTCAATCTCCTGGGAGAGCTTGCAGCAAAAGTGAAGTTGCCCTGCTGGAGTGCAGGGCAGCAGTCCCTGGAAATGCTCTGTGCAACATCTGTAACGGTGCTGGGCTGTGGCCCTGTGCCCATCTGCTGGCAAAGCAAAGGGTGAAAAGAACAGTCCTCTCTGATCTTTTCGTTTGCCTCTCAAGTTCTCTTTTGGGCGTTCTGCAGCTTGCCTAAGTTAAATGAAGAGGTGGACTGTCAGACTGAGTGGGAAACACAAATGTATTCTGAGAAGGTGGTAGAAAGTTGGTTAGTGGAATTACGTGAGCCTGTGGTCTCTGTGTGCTTTGGGGGAAAGTCCACTACTTGCTTTGCTAAGTGAAGTGTCAGAGGATATTGCTATATATTGGCATATTGCAAATTTCAGAGTATTGCACAACCATGTCTCAATAGCCTGCATCCTCAAGTTGTTGCTGCCTTGTGCTTGGCTGGGCTGAAACTTTCTTTGGATGTGAGCTGAGTTTGTAACCACAGGATTTCTGTAATGAGAATAATCTGAAGAGAGTTGCATATTTTTTCTGAGCTTGAGAGAAGCTCTTTTCCCTGGTTGTGCAAAGCAAAAGTGAGCCAGCACAAGGTTTTGAAGACTTACTTGAGGAGGGCTTGATATAGTGAGATGGAATATAGTAAGCAGTTCTGTCAGCGCTGGTTGTGAGAGGTTATGTGCTGGAGGTAATGACTCTGTTGAATGGAAAAGGAGAAAACAGCATGGTTTAGCTTTGGGCTGAGTCAAAGGCATCACCAAAATGATGTCCGATGACTTGCACCTGTCTCACCTCGCTTCGAGTCCTTTCTGTGTAGATTAACACAGCCTGTTTCTGTGCTGTGAACCAATATGACTTTGCTGCTGGACTGTGAAGGTCTGAACAGCGGAATATTCATATTTTTCCATAGGAGCTGCTGGATCAGAGTTTTTTGGAAGCACTTTCTGTAATAACTTTTCTATAAATAAGGTAAGGTCTCATAGGGAAGGAACTAAAACAGTTACCTTCAGAATGAGCTGCTAAGCCAGTCCTCTTTAGCTGGACTTTGCATCTGATGGCAAAGGAGCTTTGTGGAAGAGTGGACCCAGGGCAGAAGGTCTGCTCCAGGGTGAAGGGCAAGCTCCAGGGCAGCCAAGGGCTTGCCATGGTTAACCTGATAAAAATGAAACCTGATGTAGGCAGAAGGGCTGTTGCATGGTGCTGTGCAGAACTGACAGAGCTGAAGGTCAAGAAAGCCCAAGAGTAATGTAAACTAGCTACAGCCTCGTCAGAGCTGCAAGTGAGAAGATGTTTCAGGATGCCAGGGAGGTTCTACCTCACATGTTTGTGGGCAGGTAGAGGCGCTGAAAAGCATCAGTGTGCTCCATGTGGCCAGGGGAGTAGGGATTGCTTCCTTCCATCTTTCAGTCTCCTTTCCCAAACCATGTAGTAGGAAACAACAATGGTGAGCTGGCTTGTTCAGGCCTTGGTTAGACTTAATCCACTGAGGACCTTATTTTTGTAGTTTGATTTATTTTTGTAGTGAAATAGCGTTGGTAGAATGAGTTGCATTGTGCTACGTGCTCATCAGGGCTGTTGTGCTGCTCAGCTCCAGGAGCTGCCTAGTGACAGAGGCTTGTGGTGGCTCTGTGCCTGAAATGACACAGGCTCTGTGTTGCTTCTCTGAAGACTGGCAAGCAGAGTCAGGAAGTGCTGACTGTACCTGCGTGGTTTTTGTTAATAGACATATTCACCAGTGTTCCTTCGGAGGGGTAGAATATATACGGTTTTAGGAATACCAGTGATCATTATTTGATGAAGAGACTGAAAATTACAGCGTTGCTTTGCAGGAGACTTGTTTCTTAAGTGATCACTACATTTGGAAAATTAATGTGTTCTTTCTTTTCAACAGTGGGCCACTATACGAATTGAAAAAGGTGTCAAAAAGCCACAGCCACAGATGCTGAAGATTCCTGCTGCTAACGGTAAGAACTTGGAGTAAGATCATATTGTTAAGACTAACATGCTGGACTAGGCAGACCGAGCCCTTTTCAAATGAGAAAGTATGTGTGAGTTCAAGAAAGAGAAATAGCTGAGAAGTGGGATGGTCATCTACTTACTGTATGTCTAATTATTTTGCAATGCTGCTGGCACATTCACTGTTCCTGCAGAGGGGAAACATGAGCTGCAATATGAACTTGCTTTTGTCTTGAAAGCTGCGTTTAGATTACAGCCTGCAAGGCTGTTTGCCAACTCTCTGTCTTGGGAACATCAGAGTACATTTAGTAATATCTTAGTAGATCTGACTGTGTAGTGGACTGTGTTTCACAAGCTCTGTGCTACTGGAGGTCTATGGATATGTATGCTGTTACACTTTTTCTCTTAGTGTGCTGGTGTTAAGAGTTGGTCCCTTGAGTTAGTTAATTCACTGTTTGCCAGGTAAGCTTCTTGCTGCTCTCTTTTGTTAAGACAGCTGAACAGTTGCTTCATATTTCTTTCTTTAGCCCAATTTTGAAATAATGCGGTGGTGTTTAGAAAAACAACTGTATCTTATCCCACACAGTGC
Organism: Perdix hodgsoniae; assembly: GCA_035772895.1. Classification (NCBI taxonomy): domain Eukaryota; kingdom Metazoa; phylum Chordata; class Aves; order Galliformes; family Phasianidae; genus Perdix; species Perdix hodgsoniae. Next base: position 33,963,965 of record JAPSGF010000002.1, read on the forward strand.
ATGTGGAAACTGTGTATGCAGTGAGTAGCTCTGGTCCTGGTACCAACTGCCTTTGTAGCACCATGGATTTGCTCTGTTTTCTTGACTGCTTTAGTGCCAGCATTTTCTCTGTCTCTCTCTTTGTTTGGCAGCAGAGCTGGAAGCAGGAGTTTGGCCTTTAGTATACAAGTGAATTATCATCTGATTCTACCAGTTAGCTGATGTGACTGTGATACAGTAATGGGGATGGAGCTGCAGAGCTGATTAATTGCATTCCATCTGTAAAAGAGCATCCTTACCAATACTGGAAACACTGGTGCTGTCTTCATGGCAGGCCTGAAACAGGCTTTGATGGTAGCAGACTCAGCTATGAGTTAGCAGCTGTAACAGTAAACTGGAAGTACTGCAAAATTGGTCTTCTAACTTAATTTTTGTTGTGGCTGGAGAAAAACTTATTTTTTTCTGTGTCACATGTGTTTTGAAGATTATCTGGGGGGATGAAAAGGGAGGTAGTGGTTTCCTTTGTGTTTTGTCAGCTGCCTTATGCTCCACGGAGTCAGTGAAACAGGGAGTGAGACTCATCCTTCATTTAAGGGTGATGAGTCCCATCATTCCTTGGGTCACTGAGAGGGTGGAGGATGTGACTGTGCAGCTCTAATTGCAGTCATAGCACTGTCCTTCCTATAAGTTTGATTGTGGAGGCACATAGGTTGTTTTTTCCTAGAAAAGAGAGGAAAGCTTTAGAGAGAGAAGACTTAAGTAGTGCATGTTGCTCTGATCTACTTTTTTGAGAAGGTGTGGGAAGCATGGAGGATATCTGCGCTCTCATACCAAACTGCTTTCTCTGCACTGTTCTTGTAGGGTCTGACTTATGATTAGGTTCCTGTATGTGGATGAGTCTACTTAGTGACCGGGGTGGGTGAAGGTCTATCAATCCTGTATTGGCATTTGCTGAGGTGTCAGAATGCAAGCAGGCAGAGGCCTGGTTGTGTTATGCAATATTTACTGAGGGAGGAGAAATTTCTGCTGATAGTGAATTGTTGCATAGCTGATTAAAATGGGGTAAAGGTAGGGGTCTGCACGTGTGTATGCACGTGTGTGTTCAGTGCTGGCTGACACAAGGGGAATGTGCAGTACCTCTCCTGTCTGTCCTAACAACCCAGTCCTCACTGGGAGATGGGTCAGGAAAGAAGGGAACGTTGCACGTACAAGGACTGATTTTTTTTTCATGGCAGAGGAACGATGTGCTTACTCAAATACCTTAAATACTAATCTCACCTGGTCTCTTGATATAAAAGTGAGAAGGTGACTGAGCAGACACTGCCTTTTTCTCCAGTACCAAAATCCTGTGTATTTCATACATGTTAGCAGAAATAGCAGTCAGCTCCCATGTGTGTGAAGAGAAGTCCCAAGATACACGTTGGCTGGTTCTTGCTATGTGAGGAATTATCTGGAACTGTTACCTTGTGTTTAATGTTTAGAGGGCAGCGTGCTTCTGTGCTGGTCCCGGTATTAGAGCTCTTGGCCAAGCAGGTATTTAGAGGCTAGATCTGGGTCTCAGAGCAGCAGGGTAGCCAGCTCTGAGCTGTTGGTGTAAGTGCAGGCTGGTCAAAAAGCAATCTTTTCAAGTTGGCGGGTATGAAAACACTGAAACACTGGTAAAGTCACTTAAATGACATCCACTAGAAGACATATGCAAGTAATGTAAGTAGCAGATAGTGAGAAGTTTGAGGCTTGCATAATTAGCTAGCCAGTGTGTGAGAACTGAGAGGCTCGGGGCTTGTGTTGTCATGCTGAGTAATGTAGTAGCTATGGTGTGTTGCTGAGAAAGATCTTTGCTGTACTCCTACCTAACGCTGTCTTTCGGCTACCTCTGGCAAACTGACTCTGCCTACAGCCAAGGGATTAAAGGCTATTAAATACTATCTTCTGATAACCAGAATGCTAAGTACATCACTTAAGTAGCATGTGCTTAGTTCTGATCATAATACCTTCAGGTCCTGCTTGTAGAACCTTGTCCCAAAGGCAGCCTGTGCACAGGGGTGTGACGATGACTGTGCAGCTGGTGAGGGAAGGTTACAGCTGTGGTGTGCCAGCAGTGTGTTCAACTTGAGCCTCGTGTTGGTGCTTGTGGCAGTTTGAGTTGAGAAGACTGAGCTGAGAAGGCAGCTGCTTGGCTGAGCTTTCTGTGTTCTGGGAAGCAGTGCCTGGAATGTTACTGGTGCGCTGGGTGCTGGAATCTCTCACTGGCCCACTTGTTGGCTGTGACTTGTCTTCCACCCCAGCAGCTGGGTGGAGCAAGAGGCTGGGTTGTCTTGCCTGCAGTGTGGAGGTCAGGCTCCTGACACTTCTAAGGGACTGTCTGAAAAAAAAGGAATGAGATATGAAATAAAGCTCCAATCTGTGCTTAGAACACTACACAGAAGTAATATATGCTGCTGAATGTGGTGTGCCATATTTATTTCCTTATGTTTATAGGCTAGCAATAGGAAAATGTGCTGGTCTTGATGAAATAGCAAGCTGTGGCTGCAAAATTTAGAGCTGAAGGTGCTAGGAGTTTGTTGCAGTGTGATGACTTCATGGGTGCTTTTTTCAGTATTTACATTGGAGGCTTGTGAGGCATTTCTTGGAGCTCCTTCTTGTGTTCGCACACGTGTGATACAGTGCAATACAGAGAATTCCCACATCAGTTGTAATGTGACTGTTGTATGTAATGTATCTCTGGAGTTCTGCTGGCAAGGCTTTTGTGGGAATTCATGGGAAGTTAAACCCTGCAGGGTGTGTACTTGTGAGAAAGGCTCTTGTAATTTGAAACAGCTGGACGCTTCCTCCTTAGCCCTGTGTCTCAACCTTGAGACACAGCAGTTATGCAGTTCATCAGAGGGCATCTGACAAAGTGGTTACCTGAACTTGGACCTCTGTCATATAGTTGAGTGTCTGAGGGGATGGTTGTTCTGGTTAAATGCTATTCTAGATTTCTTCAGTCATCAATTACATGAGCCAGACCAGAAAACAGCTACTTGATCTTTATATTTAGCTTACGTGACTTGTCTTTAAAAGTTCAAATAGCAAATGAATGTTTATCAAACAGTGAGCTTTAAAAAAAAATAAATGTCCAGCTCTGACAGTAGATTTCTATCCTAAACCAAAGCAGAGTTCTGGAGGGTGACTGTTTAATTTATAGACTTGCTTATTCATATGGTTACCTTTTTCTTCCTTAAGGTATCATTGAAAGAGATGAAACACCTATGGAGAAAGAAATTGCGGGTCTACATCGAATGGAGTTCCAATTCTCCGACATATTCTATTTCTGCAGAAAAGGGTTTGAAGCCATTGTGGAAGATGAAGTCACTCAGAGGTTTTCTTCTGAAGAGCTGGTCTCCTGGAATCTCCTCACAAGGACTAACGTCAACTTCCACTATGTCAGCCTGAGGCTTACTGTTGTGTGGGTCATTGGTGTTATAGTGCGATACTGCTTCCTTCTGCCACTCCGGTAAGCTTGTGGCTGCAGAGGGGTTTTGTTGCCTAGGGATCACATAAATGTGCTCCTCCCTATTTCTTTACAGACAAGTCAAAATTGGCATATACAGAAGATCAAGTAGCTTAAACTCTCCTCTGAGTTGTTAAGAAGCCATTCAGAACATTTATCATGTGCACTGAGGACAGTACGTGAGGTCTATTGATCATCTCTTTATGGAATGCTTTCCCTCAGTTGCTTATATTGAAAATGTGAATGTAAACTGTGCAGTCCTCTAAATATCAGTGTCAAACTTGCACACAACATGCGTCAGGGCATCTGATGCTGCTGCCTTAGCTGGTTTGCTTTTGGGCACTGTGTATCAAGGAATTAACTGACTGTGCAAAGGATCTGTAGAATAATTGAACACTGGAGTTCCTTTTCTGTTGCAGTGTGATACTGATATAAATCGAACTTACTTGCTTTTATGTCTGTTTCTCTGTAGCTTTACTCTCGCTGCCATTGGGATTACCTCAATGATTGTGGGGACAACAGTGGTAGGACAGTTGCCAAACAGCAGGTGAGTACTGTCTGTGTGAGGATCAAACTGCCAATTATGTAGCCTTGCATCAGCCCGAAGTACTCAAGATTGAGACTGGACAGGTTTTGCATGTTGTGGGCTACTGATAGTCTGCTCTACCCACAAAAATGCTGCCTTGCTGATGGTGACTGCTTGCCATGTTTGGTGTTGAGGTTAGTGCTTTGATGGAGCCCTTCTTGCTGCCATGAGAAATACTGACCCAGAGTACTAAAAGAAGAAAGAAAAAGTCTGTTTTTTAAATCCCAGCACAAGTGTCTTGCTTAGGTAAATGAGACCAAGGACATGATGTGCCTGTTGGCATAGGTGTAGTAGTGAGTGGTAGACCTGGGACAAGTCCTCCTACACTAGAGTTCCAGGAAAATCTTTTAGCCCTATGTTATGTTGAGTAGGGTGAAGAACTTATCCCATGTGTCTAGCTGCTTTCCAGCATGCCCCAGATGCCTGTGTCTTCTCTTTCAGTCTGAAAAACTATCTGAGTGAAGTGGTGCACCTCACGTGTTCCCGGATCCTTGTGAGAGCTCTGTCTGGAACTATCCATTACCATAACAAGTAAGCAAGCTGTAAAACTGCATTTATGTTCCTTTGTTTATGAGTATTCTATTAGGAGCTGGGGGAGGTGTGTGGAGAGGAAGGCAGTTTGTTCATGAACCACAGGTTTATGTCATGCTCAGTGATGATTTAACTGATGGCTTTACAGAGTTGTGTGCTTAATGTGGTGCTGTGTGCGCTAGTAGTCTAACAACAATTTGTGTAATTGCAGAGAGAACAAACCTCAGAAAGGAGGCATTTGCGTTGCCAACCACACATCACCGATAGATGCGATCATTTTGACCAACGATGGATGCTATGCAATGGTATGAAGAGACTGATGGCAGAGAGGAAAGATGGGAAAAGGGAAGATTGGCATAATGGATCATGAGCTCAGTACTTTTTTAGCTTTCAGAGTTGGTGGATAAGGTTACCCTGAGCACGAGTCACTGGGAAAAAACATAAAATATGTTGAAGTCTGACTTCAAGTTACATGTTGATGAAATTGCTCTGGGAGTGTCAATTCAGGCTCTGTTTGAAATACTTCAGAGGCTTTCTTGCATGTTTGTAGATCCTTTCAAGTGAATGTGCTTTAATAACTTTTGTGCACGCTACTCAATCCTGAGATGTGATTTACAGTATGACCTAATCTGCTGGGATGCAGGAGAGAAAATTGTTCTTTTCTGGGTGTCTTGTTTGCTGATATGTTTCCCTGGGCCTGCAGGTTGGCCAAGTTCACGGTGGATTGATGGGAGTTATTCAAAGAGCCACCGTGAAGGCCTGTCCTCATGTCTGGTTTGAGCGCTCGGAAATTAAAGACCGCCATCTAGTGACAAAAAGGTGAGGTGTGAGTTGGAATGGGGAATTGTGTTACTCATGTGTCTCTGGTACCTTCTAGTGCTTGAGAGACCACCTCTGAACAGTCATTCTACAATTGAAGATCCCAATTTATAAAGTAAGCTTTGAAGAGACCCATATCAGGAGACATGCTTGTGGAAAGACAGAAATGCAAGCTGGAAGTGAGGTTGCAGTGGGAAATGGGGAACTTGTATGACCTCAAGATCTTGGGAGGACAAAATGCTGATTTGCAGAAGTGTCATCTTTTGGCATGTGCAATTGCCTTTATTCCACATGGGCACTACTGATTATAAACCATAATCATAAGGACACTAGTAACCTGTAATTGCAATTTCCTGTAAGCTGGGATGAAACAGAGTGTTGTTCTTGTAGTGGGTTGAAGAGATGGTGTCCACTGATCAGGTTTATTCAGAATGACTTGAAAGTGCTTGTTTGAGTGGGCTTTGGTACAGTGGTCAAAATGAATGGCTCCTGAGTCACAGAGAGGTGCTTGAAAGAATGAAATGGTTCAGGTGCAAAGGTTCGTGTAAGATCTGAACTGCAGGAAACAACCACAGAATTTCAGATCTGAAAATTATCATCCTAACAGTTACTTTGCTGTTCAAGTCCCAATATTTATATCTAAATTAAATTGACTTGACTTCTGTGTATAAAGTGGACTTTCTATAACAGGATCTGTCTAGGCTTAGTTCAAAAAGGGAGGTGTTAGGAATGATGGTCTTTGCTTGTTGATGTGGAGGTGGAGTGTGTGGGAAAGCATCTGGCTGAAAAAAATCTTTCAACAAGTATGGCAGAGCCCATGAAGGCTTTTTCCTGCTGTAAGCCACTTGTAAACTGAATTTGTTTGGAGTTAATTGGCATGACCTAATGGCATAGGTTGGTTGGCTTTCCTGACAACCATTTATAAAGTAACATAGAGGCAAAGTGTTGCTTCAGTGTAAAACTAATTGGAACAACTTGTATGTGGTAATGAAGGACTCTTTGCACAGTGTTTCAGATTTGTTGCAAACAGAATGGAAAATACAGACTTGTGTCCAATAAATAGTTTTGCTTTCTTACAGATGTGTTTGGTAATCTGATGCACCTGCCTGGGGAAAGAAATGTGGAAAAACAGCTATTTTAACTTTACTTTTTGCTTTCACAGACTCAGGGAACATGTGGCAGATAAGAACAAGCTTCCTATCTTAATTTTCCCAGAAGGTAAGATGATGAACTGTTCTTTTTCCCCCCTGTTCAGCATAGATTCATGTCTGTTCTTTTCTTGTGACTTGTGGTGCCCAAATGAATTCTCACCTCTGGGTTAGCTTTCTTATTTTATTCATCTTTCATGTAAGATGACCCTAAGGCAATACAATACTGCCCTGCTTGTTGGGTGTCCTGGACAAAGAATGAGAAGACAGTTTTTTCTCTCATACATGCCGTGACTTTATTCAGCAAATCAATCACAAGAGAAGGAAGAAAAGCAAGTGTGGAGAGGTGCTTAACTTACCCATAAGGGCCTGCCTTTGCTCCTCCTTGCTGTTGCTACTGAAATGTGCTACGCTTTGTGAAATACTAACTTTATCTTATGGACAGGCACCTGTATAAACAATACGTCTGTGATGATGTTCAAGAAGGGCAGCTTTGAAATAGGAGGGACGATCTATCCTGTTGCAATCAAGGTATGAGGAAGTGTCTGCCTGCTCAATTTGAAAATGATTTGGGATCTGTTTTTGTCAGGGTGATGGGAAGCTGTCTCAGAGCTGCTAATGAAAAGAGCAGTAACAGTGACAACTGGCCACCTGCTGTGGTTGGCTCCTGGCTTGCAAGTGACTGGAATAAGCCTGGCCTGTGGCTGAAAGCACCCACTTTGTGCTTAAGACAGGCTGTGATGATTTGTGGGGGAAAGAGTGTTTTCATTTTTCTTTTTCCTGTGATCCCTTGCAGTATGATCCACAGTTTGGTGATGCGTTCTGGAACAGCAGCAAATATAACATTGTCAGCTACCTGCTGCGAATAATGACCAGCTGGGCCATTGTTTGTCATGTGTGGTACATGCCACCAATGGTTAGAAAGGTAAGATCATCACTGTTTGCAAGTGTCTCTTTGACTTCTTCTCCAAAACCCCTGTTCACTCCATGTCTCCAAATCTGTTTTATACAGGGCTTTTATTGGTGATTAGTTTAATAAATGATTGGACTTAGCTTTTCCAGATGTATTGAAATACTGGGAGAATCTCTGCTGAATGTAGAAAGCAGCTTGATACTGCCGTTGCTGTACTAAAGATGCAAAGAATAGTGGTAAATATACTGCTGTATATGATAGCATTGCTACTAATGCAAGCTGCAGTTACTGATGCATTTGTAGCTTAAAACCTCATCATCTCTATTAATCCATGCTTTTGGAGCACAAGTTCTCTTAACTTCAGTATTCTGGAGAAAAATGAGCTAAATGTTTATGCCATAGAAACCTCAGGTTATGTTGTTGGCATGAGGAGGGTGGGATTACTTGGAACAGAGTTAGTGACAGAGCAGATGACTGTGATGGAGGTCTGTTTGAGTTTACTTCTCTCTGTTTTGATTCAACTTAAAACACTCAAAGGATGGAGAAGATGCTGTTCAGTTTGCCAACCGAGTAAGGTCAGCCATTGCTCGCCAAGGGGGACTGACTGAACTTCCCTGGTAAGTGATTGCATTCTTGTTAAGACTGTATGGACTGCTTGAACTTGTAGTCTTCTGTTAGTTGTTAAATGCTTTTTGATTGAGAAGTTCACCTAACTTCATTTTACCTGGGAGAATACAAGGGAGTAACTGTAACAGTCACATATGTGAATATGATTAAAAAAAAAACTATGGAAAATGGGTGAACTGATTCAGCTATAAGGCCATCTGGCCATAGGAAATAGTGCCTCAGATGGGCAAAGACTTGTATCCTAGTTGGAATCTGTTGTCAGCACTGGATCAGACTGCTTTAATAAATGAGCTCTACAGTTGGACAACCTATGCATTAAGGCTTAAGGTGCATACTGTTTAGAGAAACAAAGAAAAAAACTATTGAAACTGGGTTTAGAAGTTGAGAAAAATCTCTGAGATGTTAGATGTTAAGACTAGAATTGACTAAACTAGTTGATGTGACGTGTAGTTTGACAATAGTGTATTTAAAACAAACAAAAAAGGCCCCAACGGCAAACATGATGGCTTACTCTTTGCTCTTTCTCTGCAGGGATGGAGGTCTGAAACGAGCAAAAGTCAAAGATAGTTTCAAGGAAGAACAACAGAAAAACTACAGCAAGATGTTAGTGAGAAATGGATCACAAGGAAGTCTGTCTGCAGGAACAGAGTCAGACTGAAAGGTGGTTCCTATAAACAAGTATTGTGCAACCAGCCTTAGCAGGAATAGTGTTTTTCTTTTTTTAATTAACACAAAAACAAAGTAACAAAATCCCCTTTGTGTATGCATATTCTCTGTATGGCTGGTGCAGAGCCTGCTAACAGCAGTGTCTCCTTATCTCTTTTCACTTCCTTGTTCCTCTGAATTTTTGTGCAATAAGGCACTGTAAGTCCTTGTATTCTCCTGCAGAACATGTGAAGAGTTAAAAGACTAAAGGGGTTAAAAAAAAACAGAAAACTACCACCTTTCTACTAAGCTTGTAAGAATAAAGGGAAATACACTGAGTAATGTCAGGGCACTGGTTGTGCAGATAATTCTTGTTTGTGGTTCTTGGAAGCTTTAAACAGTTTTCTTTTTCTGTTGCTCAGACTTTTCTAGTTGTGGGTTTGTTAAATGTTTTAGGATGATGTCAGAACTGTAATAGTGACTGCTTTTGTTAGCTTGCACCTGGATGTGCAAGGGGAGAGGGGAGCAAGGACTGCAGAACTTGAAGGATAGGAAAAGATTTTGCCTTGTCAAAAGTGCAGTTCAAAGATTGTGAGGAATTTGGTGGCCTTATAACATGGAATTGCCTTTATTGAAAACTGTTTCTGAAGGGAAGGGGCAAGTCCTCAATCTCCCTGCCCACTGCTGCTGTCAAAGTTGGTTTCTTTAGACCACAGAGTGTAAAGATTCATTATGCAGCTGGATACCATAGGCTTTGACAGATGTATTTTCATGAAGTGGATTTTCAGGACTACCCTTGTGCAAAAATTGCTGCTAATGACTGAAAGATTTAAAGAGCCACTCCAATTCAGTAAAACATTTCTGGGCTAGCAATAGCTACAGCTGTAAACAGAGGATCTGTGAGTCATCTGTGGTACAAGTGGCACATTCGAAGTTGCAATATGTTGCTGTCTTAATGTAAAGAGTTAATAAATTCTATATTTCTAATGAGTGTTGTGTGACATTTATATTCTTTTCTATGAGTTTCTATGCAAAACGGTTTTAGTTCCTGGTAACGTGGAAACTTTAGTCACTGTAACATAAATAATCAGTTATTGCTGAACTCTCACTTACCTGTTTTCTAACCTTTTTTTTTTTTTTCTTTTTTTCCCCCCCTTTAAACTAGATTAGTGTTTCTCCTGTCTAGAGTAGGAGACATCATGCAGACTGAACTTGAAGTCAAGTCAGGGAGATTCAGGTAATTAAGATAATTAACTGGAAAAAGAATGAGTTTGTAAATTTGTGACAAACTGTGAGTTGACTTTTTATGTCTTTTCCTGTAGCAAAGAGACTTTAAATATAAGACAGAGTAGAAAAAGTTACTGTACTAGAACTGAAAATCACATTTAATATTCTGTTCCAACATAGTCTTACAAAAAAGTGTTCCTGATACCTTTTCCATTATCTCTAGGTACATGAATTTACACAGACATAAATGTCTATCTGAGTATTACATAGGCACAGTCATATTTTTGTTTTTTTACAACTGATCGTGGAATCTTTATTCAATATTTATTGAGGTATGTGACCTTAGAAGAAGACATCAGAAACCACCCTTAAAAATACTTTCAGGTTTAGCATTACAGACCTTTATAAGAGCAAAACTATTTCTATGGAGAAGGTTAGAGAAGTAACAAAAGTGAGATACAAGCAAAGGCTTTTCCCTTATTTGAACCTAGTTCCATTTTGACCTATTATATTAGTCCTGTTAAGATGAACTTGTACAAGCTTTGGGTTAATGAATGTGGTTATCATAATTTCTGGATATTTGCTCTGAGCTGTATTTGTTAGCTTGTTTTGTCAGTAGGAAGCCTTCTGAAAAGAAAACTTCTAAATAACATGCACAGATGTATATACATGCACAAATGTACACATCCACACTGTAGCAGAAATGCTGTCACAGCTTGAACTAGTGATTGAGCACCTAGTGGGAAGGCAGGGCCAACCCAATGGAGCTCAGGTGCATGCAATGTACCTGAGTGACCAGAAGGGGTGGGGTCAGGATTTATCCCTTCCCAAACCTCATTTAAGGGTTGGCAGTGGACGCAAGGGTATCTTGCTGGAGATCCTGCCTAACTGAGGCCTTCAGAAGGTAAGAGGCTTTTATTCTTTTCTGTGTTCACAGCTGCTGCATTTGGGCTCATCGTCATTTGCTGTAGCCAAAGACTTTGCCACCCTGCTGTTATTGCTCTACTTTCCAGCATTTCCATCACATTAGAGCATTACACAAGCATACAAAATAGATGCATTTTAAATATTTTAACTTCTATAAAAGTGTGTATATAGAGAGAACTTAAAATGTATGCAGTGTTATATTCTTCAGTAGATGGAATAAGAATCATTAGATGAAGGTGCAAATGCAGGATTCTTAATACCATCTTCACTATCAACTTGTGGACTGATATGTCTCAATTTCCTGCTTCTGGATTTGATAGCTGGCAGTCAAACTGTAGTGGATAATGAAATCTCAGTGATACCGTGTTAAATGCAAGTGTTTGCAGCCGTGGGATTCTGAGATTTGGGGCAAGCTGCAAAGATTGATTTGGTTCTTGCTTAAGGCAAAACTGGCTTTTGAAAGGAAAGCCATTGCTGAGTCAAAGGCTAATAAGAAATATAATGAAATGATATTTCAATCATATCTAGCAAGCCAAATGGGATCGACTGTTGTGTTATAAAGTTGAGTTTCAGAGCCTCATAGGTAACTGCTACTGGGCAAAGTGGTAAACAAGCCATTTCTTTCTTACTTTGGAGAAAACAAATAGTACAAATTAGCGGTATGCATTACAGCGACTGAATAAGAGCATACACCTTTATGGCTATGAGACAGAGCATTCCTTGGTCACTTTGTAATTGCAGCATGCTTACAGAAGTAGATGAATGAACGAGCTGACGGTGTTAAAGAAACCTCCATATACTCACCTCTAGACTACTAACCCCTCCCTGCAAATGTGGGTTTCTGTGGTGTTTTTTTGTTTGTTTGTTTTTTTATATATTAAATGCCAGCTATGTCAGCGGCAGTGACTGCCAATAAATGGTTCTGGACCGTAATGAATTACGAAGGAGATATTCTTGGAGTGGTATGGAAATGAGTCTCTTAACTTTAGGATACAATTTTTTTGAGCAGCAGTGTAATCCCAAATGGGTACTAGCACTGGGACGATGAATAGAAGATGCCACCTGGCTCGGTGCCGGGGTAAAGCTGCTCTCATTTCTTTCTTATATTTTTGTAAAGCTTTCTGTACAATGTTTTCCTTTTTTCTTTTTTCTCTTTTTTTTTTTTTTTTTTTTGACAGGTCTGGGAAATGCTGAATTGCTTTGGATCAGTAGAGGCAGCTCAAGAAATCCACAGTTTGAAATTAAGATTTAGTTCCTAGTGCTCAGAGCTAAGGACATTAATTCTTATTTAAGGACCTCATTTTCTTTTTTTCATGCAATTTGGATGAAGAGTAAGTTACAGAAATGGATTTCTTTCAAACTGTGTCAAAACATGGATGTTCTTCTCTGGCTTTGGATAAAGGCGTAGATAATCGTTTTCAAAGATGCTGTTAAAATCAAATTGATATGCCAGTTCTTGTGTTTCTCAAATCTAGCTGCTATTTTTAGTATGTGCACAGCAGGTGTTGCAAAGGGTTCTGTTGTTTGTGTTGTGTTTAAGTTGCTCTGCCTCCACTTGGCTTCTCTTTGATTGTATCTAACAAACATTAAATAAATGCAGGCTGTCACAGAAAATGCATGATTGATGTGAAGGAGACCATTGAAAATCCTCAAAGCAAAGAGTCATTGGGATTTTATTACAAGAAAAATCGATATTAGTTTTGCTAGCTCTTGGGCCTATACCAAAACTATGTTTTATATGTTTTAACTTTCCTTATGTCTTCTCCGATACTTGAAAGATTGATAAAAGTTTCTGACATATAGATAATACAAATGTAGATGGCTATAAGCACTGAGAGGGCAAGTGTGGTAATGCATTCCTGCTCTTCTTTGTTTGGCTTAGTGCTTCTCAGGAGTTGGACACCCCAGGAATTACTGAGTCTGCAAATTCTTGCTTGAGGAATGGAACAGGTTTTAAGCAGTACCTGAGGTATTTAAGGGAAGAGCCAGAAAATGCTTTAAGGTTTTTTTTAACTAAGATAAAGACAGAAGTCAACTATGAAACCTTTCTCAAGGTGTTAGTTATAACACCCTAGTAGTAGTTGCTAGTTCCTGACTTTTCTTTTTCAAGGGTGCTGAATGTGACATAATGGCTAGATAAACTAAGATTCTGTCAGCACTAGTGCTAAAGTAGCCTAATTCCTTATGGATTCTATATAGATTTGCGCCCAGCCTTAGCCTGTAAGCTCTAATTTAACTTGGGGTTCAGGGTTGCTATACTACTAGGTCGCTTGGCTGCAGATTCCCATGTGTAATGTCTCTGTTACTTTCTTTGGAAACACGAATGAAATCTGTCCTTGGGCTGCCTGTCTGTGTTAATGAAACTGGTAAGCTGTATTGATCTTAAAGAATTTTGCTTCCTTTCTAAAACTTGTTTGAATCAAGTGACAAGTGCAAAGTTATTAGGGACGCAGAGCCTGGTTCACAGCTGCCATGATGTTGCAAATTGCATTTCCTGTGGAAAACAACTCAAAACCCAAGTAAATTCTTGGAGAAAAGCCTAAGCATGATGGCTCTGCCTAACTGGATAGTAAAATCTCTATTTCTACCTGTCCCCGATCTCTTTTTCCTGGTCTTTGCCTTCCTTTCTGTACAACTTGAATTGTATAGAATTGAAGATGGAAGGGAGGAAAAAACACATTCTTTTCCTGCCTGGCTATTGCTTCTTTCTGGAAGAGGTAGGAAGTACAATTGTGGCATTGCTAGACAATGGAGACATAAAGCTATTGTGTCCTATTTCTGGAGCAACTGTTTTACCACCACAGCTAAAACCTGAATGGATATGTTGTCCTTGATTGGAGACAGTTCTGTTTTCAACTAAGAAAGGTGAACTCCACAAGTTTTATTTACCTTATTGGTACAGGACACTGTAGGCTGGTGTCTTGCTAATGTTGAGCTATATTTCATGCTCAAGGAGCAGCTCCTGAGTGTTTTCACATCATAGTCTTTGCACTGTCCCATTATTTTTCTTTTCAGTGCAGTTCTGTATTGCACACTAATCAGCCTTCCTCACAGACAAGATTTCACTGAGATAGCTTTGCTTTAAGAATGGATAAAATGGAACTAATTATATATATATATATTTTTTTTTTTTCCCCCCACACCAATGTGAATGAGCCCAATCCTGAAATTTCTATGAGGTCTCATGAGCAGCAGGAGCTTTGAAGAGTTCTAGTCTCTGCCCTGACTGCAGGCTGGTGATTGAGAACTACAGGCTGCATTGCTCTGAGTTGGAAGTTGTGCAGGTGGATGTATGCCAGTGCGTGCCACAAAGCACAGGTATTGACCTAGCCATGCCTGAGCATATGCTATTGGACTAGGAGGCTGCTAAGAAATCTTGGGGGTTTTGAATATTGATTTGGATGATAAACTAGTTGCTTAAGCATAGCGCTAAGAGTGAATGTTTCAGCACAGCTGTGCTTTTTGGCACTGCTGCTCCTGAAGAATGTCCATGCCATTACTAGTTCTGATTTGTTGCCATCCAGAATGTTTTCCTTTCTTTTTTTTTCCTTTCTGTTTCCCTGTAATGAACATAATAAAAAATGCAGAAATGTGACCTCAGGAGTCAAGATACAGACTCCAATAATTGTTCACTGTCTCCATCTTTATATTAGATTTTCTGAGGCTGTTTTTTCTTCTATTTGCTGGAAAAAAAAATCCATACAAATGAAATACAAGCACAGTCAGTAAATAGTAATGAAAAGGTAAATTCATTTTACAGACAAGCCAGTGCATGTAAGACATCATTTGGAATGATGGTGATGCTTTTTTTGTTGTACAGATCGCAAAGCTATTACAGTCTTTCAAAATTAATATCTGGCTTTTAGGCTCTATAATGGTGTGTATGACCTCTTCTTACCCTTCGGCTATTGAGAAAAATGATATTGTTGTTTTAAAATACTAGACAGACATGAGATATGGAAACATCAGCCTTGTCCAGGAAAACATACCACCAGTTTGCATGGGATGGGTGAGTCATGGGTCAATGGGTCACCTTATTGCACTATAGAATGTGGTAGGGCACCTACCTGGATAGATATGTGTGGAGTTGCCTGGGTCTGAGTTTTGGAGCTGTACCTGCAACAGAGTGGGGAGGTGCAGAGATCTCTCTGGCTACTTCTTCCTTTTCTTTATAGGCCAGGTGTGAGACAGGGGCAGAAAATCTGCTTTGCTTTCCAGGTTGCTGTTTCAGCATCTGTGTATTGGGAAGGGCCACCTGCTAAGACATTACCTTGTTGAATTCCAGGATGTTTCCTGTGTTCCCATCAGCAGAAGAACATTTTTGTCCATAAGCCCTGTGGTAGTATTCATCCACAGGCTGGACTATATCCAGTTTCTTATCACACCAGATGATGCTGTGTGCATGGCGTATCTCAAAGATGTGATTTGACAGAGGTTTTAATTTCAGAGCAAGAGACTGATAATCTCTGTTTACGTGGGTTGATAATAATAGGACAAGGGGGAATGGTTTTAAACTGAGGCAGAGGAGATTTGGGTTAGGTATTAGGAGGAAGTTTTTCACTCAAAGGCTTGTGACACACTGGATCAGGTTGCCCAAGGAGGTTGTGGATGCCCCATCCCTGGAGGCATTCAAGGCCAGGCTGGATGTGGCTCTGGGCAGCCTGGTCTGGTAGTTGGCAACCCTGCACATAGCAGGGGAGATGATCTTTGAGGTCCTTTTCGACTCAGGCCATTCCCTGTTTCTATTAACCTTAGAATTTCAGGAACTGCTTGTTTATGTGATGTCTTGATGCTATTCTACCAGTGTAACGTCTGAGATGTGCTGGAGTTGTGTACATTTTAAACTAGTGTGGATTTTATCAAGACTTAAAACGTTAAGTATGAAGTCTGTAGATTTCACTTGTAAAAGCAAGTTGTGCAGAAATGTAAGGGAAATTTTCTTTGGGACCTCTAGATTGTAACCTTAACTTAGGAATACACCAAGTCCTTAGCAGAAAATGGATTTGGTGCTCCTTGCAAGGCAGTACTGTGCTTCCGTTGATGATGGCATCAAAGATTATAAGCTTATATTTTTTATTATTTCATTTTTTTCTAAGTTACATCCATGCACAGTAAATTGGCTGGCAGTAAAGTGGGTTCTGCTGTCTGCTTCTTACCACAGCACTGCCACCACCTGCAGTTGGAGCTCTGAGCTACGCATCCCATGATGTTTTCTGCCCCTGAAGTGAGTTCTTGACACAAGTCAGAGCTTTTCTTAGTGGGCATCAGATTTTCTTGTGTGCTTTGCCAGTCTGGTTCCCTACAATAGAAAGTGACTGTTTCCTTCAATTAGTTTTATTTGCTGTGAAAGAGCAATGAGATGGATGCTGTGTTCTCCTCACTTCATCCTGGGATAATGGATTAGTCTCAATGCTTGGCAGCACTGTGTAAAGTAGAAACCCACATGAGGATGGCTCTAGCACAAAACTACCTTTTGTGCAGCATACTGTAGTTTTCTTCCTTACACTTCATCTAATTCAGTGGTTCCACCTAAGTTGGCTGTGTGGTCAAGGATTAATCCTTTTCGAACAATTGCAAACTTCTCCATTTGCTTTGTTCACTCAGCTCCTAATGCTGGGTTGGTACTCAGGGAAAGGGATGAGAATTCAGAAAAGTGATCCCTTGTCAACAACAGGAACTTCTCAGTCTTGCTTAACAATAATAAGGCTGTCACTTGGTGGACTCTTGCTGACTTGGAAATTACTACCTTGTAAAAACATAACCCAGTGATCAATTGACAAGTCGGGTGTTTATTTACCTTGACTGGTTTAGGGTGGAAGTTACCCATTTTATCTAGGGTTTGAGGGTGTGGTGATATTGCACATTATGGGAGGGTACTTCAGGGTTCTAGATTTCTTACGTGCCTGGTGGGTATTGCATGCTGTAGTGAGAGGCCTTAAGCTTGAGGTACCAGGAGCTTTGGAAATTCTGAGATCTCTAAAAAGATAGGGGTCAAATATAAGTCTTCAGAAGCTTAAAATAACACAAAGGCCCCACCAGGGCCTAACTTTAGCTTGCTTTTGACTGAAGGGTGTTGTCCCTAACAGAGCTCTGCATATATTTTAATCAGGACGTGCTTGCACATAGAAATGTGCTGTGTTTCAAAGGAGATCAAAATAAACCCTGAAGGTGGCAACAGCGTTTGTCTTAGATTCTGCTTCTCCCTCAAAATGACGTGTACTCATTTATCTCTTTATGAAAACTTCTTAGGAGTTGATAATCAGTGCTGTCTGAAGATTAGGGTTTCTAGTTTCTGTAGATCTACTGATTTCTGGTCCTTAGGTTATGTGAGTAAGGTGATTTACTGCCGTGTGAGCAGAAGTTTTGGAAGCATACTGAGAGGGATGGAATGGGTTGGTAAAAGTTGTGCTAAGGATTAAGACTGAAAACTACGTTATAACCAAGAATGTCATTGCTTTATTGCTCTACAGTGTAGAGACAAGTTTAAGATTTAATAGGTATGTGCTCACTAACAAGTACTCACCAGTAGCCTGTCTTAATTGGATCTGGGGGTGCTGTTTCCAATAGCCAAACTTAGGTCATGCTGCTACTTTTGTCAAATTATTATTTTAGGTAATGAGCTTTTGCTATAACTACACTTCTGTCAAATGAACTTCATATCCTTTTCAAATTCATATATTCCTCACTTTGGGTTCTTTTCAGATATTGTCTTTTAACAGGACACTACCAATAAGTGTCTGGCATTCTTTTTTTTCTATAACATAAATATACATGCACACTTCTGGTTTCAAACACAGCTTATTGATTTCTATGTGACACAACCAGTAGTGTGTGAGGTACCCAAATAGTGCAGAATTCATTGCAGAATCTCAGCCACAAAACTGTGAAAAATGTCTTACTACTTTGAACCCTTTGTGTTTCATGACAGACAAACTGTCAAGCTCCTGGTATGAAATGACCAGTTCTCCTGCTTCCTGCTTTCATTACTTGGCAAACAGATGTCACTGTGGTTATTCAAAAAAAAATGTACTCTGTAGCAAGTAAAACTCTCAGCCAATTACTATCTTGGGCAAAACAGTCTCAACCTAAGGGAGATTAATGTAATGTATTGTCTGTTACTAACAGACTAGACTAGTGAGAGCTAAAAGGATATTATGTAGGTTGCTCTGAAAGTAGTACTTCCTATATATTTCTATGGAAGCTACAATGGGTACATAGAGCATAATAACACTGTTTGATAGAGCAAATTCTCAGCTACAGAATGCTATTTTTTTTTTTTAGAATAAATGTCAGTATTAGCATTTTTCTATTAGGGAATGTTAAAATGAAGCTGGCAATCAAAAATAGTCCTTAAAGCTAAGCACAGAGTTCAGTGCACGGGCAGAAAGTCAGCACGCAGCAAGCTTTTGGTCAAAAGTGGCTGCGGCCAGAGAACACAGAAGCGGATTCAGACTCTACAGGTGATTTCTGAACTGAAATAACTGTTGTGAGTAAACTATTGGAAGTTCAGTCAGGACGAAAGAGCCCAGCAAGGCCAGGTTTTGGGGGATGTGCACAGGACGATGCAGAGCTCAGGAACACTGGCAGAATTCAACTTGCAGCAGTTCATCTTGCAGTAACCTCTTGTCTCTAGAGAGCTGGAGGTCATACATTACACATGTGAATGCTTTGGCAAATTTTTCCTTTACATTTTGACTCTTCAGAGGGAAGAGAAGAAGGCTTCCTGCAGCGCTACAGTCTGGGTTTTGGTTAGGCTTAGATTAGCATGGTAGCAGAGTGGATGTACGCTATTGCCTGTTTGTGGCCATAAATCTGTTCCGGGCATTCAGAGCTTTCTGTTCTCCTTTGTGAGTGTGAGATGTTCAATTATTGTTGGTGGCTCTTTGAAATCCTTTTGTTATGATACAGTAATCTATTCTTAAAGTTTCTTTTATTCATAATCTTATGTGTTGGAAGGAAAGTACGGTCAGTCACGCTTCCAGAATTTCCCTGTGCACCATCTCTTGTAACTAACCTGGATCCTTTGTTCTAAGACACATTTGTGGGCATTCTGCAACTTAAATTAGTGAATAATAAACTAATGATCAACTACTGTGAGGCTTATAGTGTCTCTGCCTCTTTTGCATGCCCTTGAAAACTATTGGAAAAGAGCTGGTGTTTTACAGCATGCAGCTAGGGGCCAGTACCAGCTCACGTTTGCATTTTGCCTGACAAGCATATTTCTCAGCAGCACCCTAAAGCAATAGCAGCTCATCTATATTGTGCACTATTTGCATACTCTAACGAGATGGGCTATAATTGGCCTTCATTGATTTTGTTTTCATTGAGCTAAAATAGAGTCAGAGCTTCTTAGGCAAGAAGAGCTGATTGATTTGTGGTAGGATTCAGGACTATTCAGTTGAAGAAATAATTAATTATGTTCTTATTTAGTAATTGTCAGGGTTTAAGTTTGCTCTTACCATTCAAGATAGTCCTGCTGAATTTTATCTCTAGGCTGAATCGCTCTTCTTAAAAGCTGGGATAAAATGCCAGCACACATAAGGTAGTTCACAGGAAACAACACTTATTTCCTTCTCTACCCCTTCATTACCACTTTTTATCCCTGCACATCCTCCCCACTTACCTGTATGCATACAGCTCTTCTTTCTTCATGTTAATTGATCAGCTCTGTTCCTGGCAATTTTCTTTTAGAACAGTTCCAGAAAAACACCCTCTTAACCAGAAGTTGGAAAACATAAGGAATATAATTGCTTTCTTTGGAAAAAGTGAATGATAGCATGCTGTTAGGATTCTTTTTTTTTGTAATTTTGAGACAAACATTTGCCCGAGTGAAATGCTTCCTCATGCTGAGTGTGGATGTGGAACGAATAGGCTTAGCTCAGGCATGGGGATTGTTGATTATATGCTCTTATATGCCTGTGAAACTGATACTGGATGTGTATGGGAGTGAGTTGTAGTTTTGCTGAAATGGGCATGGTAGATTGGTGTGTGTTGGGTTTTTTTTTGTTTGTTTTTTTAGCTTGTGGTTTTCTTACAAAGTATCTATTAATTAAAGCTTAGCAATGTGCCTCTGGGCAGACAGTGCTATATGGCAGAGGCAGGTTTTATGAGCTATTGCCTTAGAGTTGAAAGCAAGGCTGCAGTGGCTGTGTACAGCAAAATTAGCAATGGCAGATACGTAACTTAGGTGATAATTAGTATATCTTCTCTTCTTATCTTTTCCTAGCAGCATAGTGTGGTGGCAACATTTCTTCTTTTAAAGTGGTGGATCTTACTGCAAATATGGCATTAAACCATAATGAATTAAACCCAAGCCCTTTCTGTTCTACTACCAGGAAAGCAGAGCTCTGTAACTGCCTTTCACTGAGCTAGTAAATGACAAAGAAACTTCCTGGGCAAACAACAACCAAATGTAAGAGATTGTGCTTTGTTAAAAAAAAAAAAAAAAAAAAAAAAAAAAGTTGTTGTTAAATAGAAGGCTTATCCACCAGCTTCACTGGATGCAGGGAGCCTCAGTGGGTGCACTGGACTCAGTTGCCAAGTTGCCAATAGTAAGTAGGACACAACTCCGGAGTGGCTTCAAGTCCTTCAGAAAATGCAAGTTGTAAGGATGGGAGAATCAAGACAGAAGAGTGCTGGGAAAATAATAGCTCTGTTTTTTGCTGAGGAGGCAAAATCTAAGTGCAGTGGGCTAACTCCTGCCCCCTCACCACTTACTCTACTGGAAGAGATGCAGCACTGCTGCACCTTTTGTTGCCTCTGGCACACACAGGCAGGACTGCTTTTCATGCCAGGCAGTGCCTCTTCAGCTTGGATTTGTTCAGATGGATGCATTGTTTTCCAAGAATGCTACCTCTTTACTCTTGCATTGGTGGAAATCTTGTAGGAACTGGGATGAAAATCTGCAGCGTTGCTTTTCTTCTGAGCTTCTCAGAAATGTAAGAATTTAACTTAGAAGTTCTGTACCACATTGAAGTTTTTCTTTTCTTGCTCTTGTGTTTCCAAGAAAAAGCAGGCAAAAAAGCATTTCATGATTGTTTCCACTCATCAGTTTTTGTAGAAAGAAGAGTATGAAGAGACAGAAGGAAAGCAGATTCTTAGATTTGGTTGTGATATATTTTTTTAAAATTTGATTTCAGGTAACTTTTTTTTTTTCAAAATCAGAATGAAAACAAATCAACTTTTTTTTTTTTTTCCAAAAGCAAGTATTTCTCAACATCAGTATGGTGATAGATGCTGACCAGCTCATTCCCTTCAGCTGGACCCTCTCATTACATCATCAGAGTTACTCTTTCTTTTTCTTTCTTTTTCTTTTTTTTTTACCATGGCTATTCTCTAAACAGATGGTCTTATTTTGAGAACTTGAGGTCACAGGCTTTACTGCTTTCCATAGAGTTGTCTTTTATCCTATCTTTGTTGCTGAACTGTTTTGAGGAGCAGTGATGAGTCACGTGCAGTCTTTCTTTGCCAAGTTGAAGTGATTATCAGAGTACCATTTTATTAAAAGAAATGGCTGTATGTTAGGAAAAAGTGGTAAGCGTCACCTTGTGCCTGAGTATTTTCTGGTACAGAATTAACTTGTGTGTACCTGATGGGACTTCCATGTCATCTGCATCCCCGTCTTGCTATTCTCTTTGCCTCAGAGGTCACAGACCAGTTCAGAGCAAGGAAAATAAGAATTGGGGTGCTTTGCACCTGTGTTTTATAGCCTTCATAGGTTCAGCAGGTAACTGAGTGGCATTTCTTGCCTACGCTCAAGACATTTTTTTCATTGAATATATCAATCTGTTGATTTGGACTTTTGTGTATTTCTGCCTTACGACAGTGTTAGCGCTTAAGGCAGAGCAGTGTTGTGAACTGTTGAACCTGATTCCCAAGAGTTTGATACATTTTCCCCTTTGCTTTCACTGAAAACAGGATCAGGCCATAAATCTGCTTAAGATTTAACATGTGTATTGCAGACATCTTAAACTGCATGGGCTTGGGATGGACGGGAGCTTCAAAGACTTGTCATTTGTGCTAGACTGGTTGCCTTTAACAATGAAGAGTTTTTTATGCTGCTATGCACTGGATAATGAATGATCAGCATAGCAGAAGATGAGCAGCTTGGGGGTTGTACGGATTATTGGACTGCATACTGCGGAGCTTCAGCTATTGCACTGTAAAGATAACAAGTGATTAATTGATCTCATACTTTGTACTTATCTTAATTGGTAGCAGTGCTTTGGCCCCACTGGCTACTGTAGCAGCTTATGCTTAGACAGTGCTTTCTGAGAGGAGGGAAAAGGAAAAGTCAAGTTGTGTGGGATGGGGAACAGAAAGTGCCACCAGACAGTTTGCTCACTGGCCCATGTTACTGTTGCGAGTAAAATGGGAAAGAGAGAGTTGGAAAAGGGGAGATTCCAGGTCTAAAGGGAGCACTGGCAAATGTGTGGTTCTAATGCTGTGTGCAGCAAATGTCAAGCAAACTTTGTCTTAACAATCTGCTAGAAACCTTGAAACACTTATTTCACAAAATGGAAGGGAAAAGCTCTTAAACTCTGCAATATAAGTTAGGGAACAAGCTACTTAACTACATTGTCAACCCTATAATGAAATGACCCTATAATGACTTACATCTGGATAAACTGATGGAATAGATGCTTTTGGGGTTGTTCACCTGTCACCTTGGCAAGTTGTATCTTCGCTTAGATGGGGGCAGTAGTTACATACAGTGGGTAAAACTGTTTCTTTTGCTGATACTTCTCAAAAGTTTGGAATGAGGTTAAAGTTGTTAAACTACACTTCAAAAATGAAAATGTGGAAATAATGTTGTGGATGTATGGTTGGATGGGTGGAGTATTAACTTGCCAGTATTCTTTATGACTGGGTTGCTGACACAGACAGAAACCCCTGGAGCAAAGTACAGCTTTTAACCAGATATGCTGCCCAATTTTGAAAAGGGCAGGCATCTGTCATTAGTGGCCTGCAGATGTGAAATTCTGTCAGGGGGAAAACAAGTCAATTCTCTAATGTGCTGTTTCTGGTTTTGCAACTTTGAAATAACTGCTAATATAAGAGTTGAAACAGATACAAATGAGTGTGCTGTGGTGTTAGCAAATGGAGGGTATGTTAATCTTGGTGTGAAGAGTCTCAGTATGTTAATAATGATCAAATAAAATTGCACATTAATAGCAATCATAAGTCATATTGAATGTCCACAGCACTTTCTGCCCAGATGCTCTGAAATGTTTTACGAACCTTGGGAAATCACAACTGATAAGGTAAGCAACATTGTCCATCATAGACAGTGCGGGGGGATAGTGAAATTAGGAATTAGTAAGACTTGGCTCAGTTCACCAGATTTTCTTTGAGCAGAACTGGAATTTTGTCACTTGGTCTTGTGCAGTGGTTTTTCTGTTCGTTGATATTGCCAGACAGTAGATCCTTTCTGGGTTAACAGCAGTTAGAGAACTGCAGCAAAACTTGCTAGTTCTGCCTACCACCTTTGATGGTAATTAGTAATTTCTTCTTTATACAATTTTTGGCACTCAGAATGCCTTCAGAAGATAGCAAGTATTGTTTATTTCATAGAAGTAAGGTATGAAAAAAATTTAAGGTTTTCTTTTTTCTTAATTTGTTTCTATCTCAATTAACTTTTTTTAAGTGCACGTCTTGTCTCATAAAATGATGAACGCTTTCCAATTTATTGAAACAGTTGTTCTATAAAAGAGCAATATGCTTGAGCAACTCCTTGTACTGATACATCATCATCAACCTTAGTAATGAGTGGGAGAGAGAGATAGGGATGCTTTTGGCTCCATTGAAAACATTTGTAGATTCTATCTGGAACAGATTTTATTAAAATTGCAACAAACTTTATAAAGCTCAGTATACGCTTCATTAAGGGAACATTACCTTACAATTATGATTAATTAGATTAAACTTATGAATATATGTTATTTGTTCAAATCAAAAGGGTGGTGGGGAAGAATGATGGATGATGAAAGAGTGTGATAAATGAAGAAAGCAGCTGAACTAAATTGAATGTGTATTCATCCGTTTTCACTTCATAACTAATGATAAATTGAGCATGTCACATTTAACAATACATGTCTGAGCTTAAGCACAGTCCCAGTTCCTGTGCTCTAATGTCTTTTGTCAGGTAGCTGCATCCAAGGGACGTGATATTTTGTTTGGAGAAACCTACACAGTTCATTATCAATCTGTGCCTGCAACTGAAATCACAGATGAAAGCTCTTGCTCTCTTGAAATAAAATCACGGAAGTCTCAATTAGGACAGAGTTGTCTAGGAAGCACAGTCTGACTGTGATGTGTTAATTTGACTTGAAAAGCGACTGATGTATTGAAAATTGTGCATTGTTGACAGAATACAGTTCGGGATAATTGCAAACTTGAATGAGCTTGCAAGGGTCAGAGTCTAACTCGGTGGCTCCCAGTCTCGTGCAGCTACTTGTGGAAGATGCTGTTTAGCATCAACTGAAATGTCAGAATTTAGTCCCCGGGACTCTGTGTGGACAATGAATCTGTATGGACAATGCCTAGATGCGGAATAGTTTCACAGACTTCTGAACTCATACCGCATTTTCTTCTTGGCTAATCATTTTATCTTTCTGCAGGTAATCTGGAAAACAGTCTTTACAGTGATAATCAGCAGTTGTGCTTCTCTTCTTGGTTGTGATAGATGTGAAGGAAGTTGACAGCAGTGAGTGAGTACTGAGGATCTTAGTTTTGTTTTTATCAGAAACAAAGGAAAACATTTTGTTCTGGGATCACTAAAAGCTTTGGTCAGCATTTCATACCAACAATGTTATTTTAGCTGACTTGGCTCTTCCATTCCTGTTCCAAAGCTATTTGAACATTTTAGGCCAAAGTCAGTAATGATGGATTGAGCTGTACTGAGCTACACCACAAACAAATTTTGGGCAGCATTTCCAGAAGTAGTTCAACTGTGATTCTGCAAATGCTTGTGTGCTGTAGACCACAGAACTGAGGAAAGGTTGCTGTATAGTTTAAGACGTAACGAAGACCAATTGCAGAAGGAACCAGGTGCATGAAATAATAACAGAAAATATTCCAAAACCAAAATGGAAACAAGTCCTTTATCTCTTTATGTGCTGAGCATGAAGCAAATGATCGAATAATGTTTAGATCCCCAGTTACAATCACTGGCATAAATGTCATGTATAATCGGTAGCCAAGGGCTGCAGGTGAAAGGTAGTCTCATATCTTTCTCTGGTAATTAGAAGAGAGTTCCTTGTTGATTGTTTGCTATTGCTTTAGAGAGTACAGAATCAGAGGCCTTCTTTTATTCTCCATGCTGTTCTGTCCCCTCCATTGGCAGTAACATTTCTCAACAGAAGGACTGCGTGCTGTGCCCCAGTCTTGTCCCTTCCTGGGAGCGTTGTGTGGAGTGTGAATAACAATTTCATTGCTTGTCCACAACCCACCCCAACCTGTAAGTGACCTCCCATGTGGTCACCACACAACTGTCATACTGAAGGTTTGAGGGTGTGGGAAATGTTGAGTGCAGAAATATTTTCTGGCCAGTTCCACATTGGTGATCAGTTCAGGCCTGGTGTTGTCAGTCTACATGCATGAAGTCTCTGGGCAGATGCCTAGGATTTCCTGAATGAGCTTGTTTCTCATTCCTGTTTCCTTAAAAAGTGTTTTGTTTTGTTTTGTTTTTCCCCCCTTGGAAGGCTGAGTGAGGAAAGCCCAGACCTACTAAAGAAGAGGTGTTGCAGGAGACTCTGCTCCCACAGTGTTTTTCCATGGTTCCCATGGCATGACTGCAGGAAAGATATAGCCCCATTTGTCATCAGCCCCTGTCAGCAAGCAATAATAGCTACTGTGTTCTTTTGCTTTCAGTCCATGTGAGCTTTGGCAGTCTGGAAACTTGTTTCAGTTTTCTCCTGCCTTCTTGTTACAGATGGTACATCACTAGTGTGTTTCTAAGGCGAGGTGTGGTGGTGATCTCTAGCTGGACTTGACTGACATGAGTGAACGCTCCTCAGATTGTGTCTGAAGCAGTAATGGACAAAAAAAATTGCTCCTCCCCAGTATCTCATGCAAATTGGACTTGCAGCAGCATGAGCAGCAGCATCCCATTTAAGATGCAAGTATGTTGAGCTACCCTATAAAGGGCTCACAGTGCAGAAACAGTAGTAACATGTGTAGGCTACATTAGTATTAGTAGTGTATTTACATAATGTAGCATATACACTGAACTTTGTATCTTTTAAGTATGATATGAACACTGGTTATTAAGACAACAAGCACTTCAAAAAGTGTTAATGTTGAGCCCTTAATTCAGGAGTTGATCAAAACTAATTGGTATATAATGCTATAGGTAAGCATGGATGTCAAACAGGTTCTGAAGGATTAAACTATTTCAAAAAAGCTTGGTGACATTTCACTCTACCAGCCTCTCTAAAGTCAGTAAGAGAATGTCAGGAATTGGTGTGTGAATAAAACTTGGGGGGGAAAAACAAACAACAACAACAAAAAACCCCACAAAGAACAAAACAAAAAACAAAAACAAAAAAACCCTTCAAAATAATGAGAAGCAAACTGAAATGCTGAACTTGTCAACCACTTTTAGAAATGTTCTAACTTGCCTCGACTCATGCAAGTGTTTTAAGTAGCTGTACTAATGCTCATCTGTGGCCTCAGATGACTGAATGCTTTGTAGTCAGATCTCAGGCATCACACCTGGCATGGATGTAGAGGTACTTCTGTGAAGTCTTCTCAACTTTTCCTTCATCTGTCCAGCAGGAATGCTGTAAAATGTTTTAGTCTAACTGATGCATGCAGTAGAGGATTTCTCGTTGTGTAGAGAAGAAATATATTTACACCCGTAATCACGACCCATAAAATACAACCTGACTACCTTGAACTGCTGAAGTCTTATCCTTTGTGAAGGCTGTGTTAGCACATGGCATTGAATTTGCTCTAGCAGTCAGGTTAATTGAAGGAGGATTCTGTTTAAATGACAGTGTAATGAAGTAACTACATCACTGAACTGCAGAACTACTGGCAACAAAAGTTTAAGGAATTTAATGCAAGTCTTGTGCAAAGTAGCAGTTTTTTTTATCCTTGTGCTCTTGTTTGAATGCAGCTGCATATTTTGTTGTTGTAGTTGACATGTGAAGTGCACAATTTGTGCCTATCCTTGGCTGTTATTGGTAATGCTTCTCAAACAATTGTTTATGGCTGCCACAGAAATATTTGACTGCTACCTGACTGAGGGGGGGATTGTTTGAAAAATGATCTGTGCTGTGAATATTTTAAGAATCCAGGAAATGGAGTTATGTGAACCATGCAACTATTTTAGCCATCTCTAGCTTCTGTATTTCAGTAGCTGACTTTTGCCATGAAGTTAGATTTGGGTGAGAATGGAGGGTGTGAAGCATTTGGAAATATTCCCATGGGCTCTTTGGTTTTCTGTTCTTATTGCGATGAATTTGCATTTGTGTGTTGTCACTTCTACAAGCCCCTTTTCTGCCAGCTCCACTCGGCTTCAGCTGCTGTGTTCCCTTGTAGGAGAGGGCGAGTTGATTGAGCAAGATGAGAAGGTGACTCTTCTGGAGGAAATGCTACATGCAGTTCAGTTCTATTGAGGATAACACTTCTTTGACATGCTACCATTTAGTGTCACAGTTTGAGACTCCTTGAAAGAAGATAACTGTGAGTACTTTCTTAGACTTTCCGGATGTATCCAAGTCTTTGCAGTATGAGCACCAATAAAACGAAGACATTGGGTGTTATTCCTTTCTTAAAAGGTAGCCTTTCATCTTTAGAAAGGCCACCCTTCCCCCATACATGGTAGAAGGAGAAGGTAGAGAGGAGGCATGGGTGCAAGAATCATTAAAGTGAAATGTGAGTCATGTTCATTAAAGGCAAGCTAGCAGAATGTCTGATATTAGTGGCTGCGTAATGATTAGAGCTTCCTGTAATAATGATGATGGTGATTCAACTATATGAATTGAACATTCATTCTAAGTTAATTCACATCCTTTTAACTAATAAGTTATTTAAGGGAACAAAAAAAGAAGCCTTTTTTAGCTGGTAATTTGAATAGAATGGAATAACACTGAGATAGCAATCCTCTCTCTGCAGTTGGCAGATTTGAACACTAATTTGTGTCTGAACTTTACACTGAAGGCACAGTTGTATTTGTTTATCAATCACTGATCTCTGCTAAATCGGAAACCTTCTTCCTGTTGGAACTTATAGATGTGTTCACTACTAGTGTGTTCCTAGTCAAGATTATAATAAAGAACCTTGCTCTAGTTTAAGCCTACTTAAGAAGAACTTCAATTTTTGGCATTATGAGGCATGGCAGGGAGATGAGTGATTTGTTGTTTGCCATATAATTATTTACCATCTCAATTTTGAGCAAGAAACCGTGGTCTACAAATATTACTCATCTATGAGGTGTGGAGAAGAAAATAATTATTTCTTATACATAGAGAATAGTGAGGTGCAAAGGAGAGCAAAATGGTTTAAGCCAAATAGTG
The DNA here is from genome assembly GCA_035772895.1 of Perdix hodgsoniae. NCBI lineage: Eukaryota > Metazoa > Chordata > Aves > Galliformes > Phasianidae > Perdix > Perdix hodgsoniae. The sequence continues at coordinate 33,992,379 of JAPSGF010000002.1, forward strand.
AAGGAAAGCTTTGGAAGTGGTAGCTTTGCAGTAGTCTCTCAGCAAGAAGGAAAACCTGTGGTTAAAGCTGTTTAAAGGTAGCCTGGATGGGGGGGAAGTGGAGGGGAAGCAGACAAAGTACCCTAATGAATGGGTGGCTGGATGCACTAGGATAATGAGTCTCTTGTGCTTGTAGTTTTTGCTCATTCTGGGGACCTGGACCCATTTGTAAACTGAAGATCTTAGAAGTTGTCCCACTCAAGTCAGCATGGATGTTGGCAATTTCACCTGAACAACTTAAGGAAGTTAATAAGGTGAGTGTTCTCATCAGTTTATAAAATGCTTAGTTGGCATAGGTAAGTCAAAGAAAATTGTTAGTGTGATTAGACATAAGCAGTGTAAGAAAACTGTGGTGTTTGATCATTCTAAACTTCTCAGGTGCAATAATTGAATTAGTATTATAATTTTCCATTTTAGTATTACATGTATTAAAGTACTTCTTGCATTGCTGTACACAACAAGATTACTCATCAATCCTTGGCTCTAAACGCTGCTGAAATTTGGAGGAATTCCAAATTATGTTGTGAAGTAAGAGGTTCAAACTGAACCTCAGATTAATATAATTTGGCATGAATCTGGATGATATATTCTAATGCCTTCATACATACAACTTGATTCATTTAGGTTCTAGTATTTGAAAGCATTTTCAGATTTATTTGTGCAGAACTGAGAAACTGCAGGAATTGCTAAGAACTTTCCATAAACTATTCCTCAGGTGGTTGTCTTGCTTTTGACATTCAGCCTTTTCCTGCAAAGCTCTGTCAGTATCTGTGTTCTGCTGGAATCTTCCTTCTTCCTTCCTTTTTGATCTCAAATTTTGTTCATCTGAGTTGACTGTAGACTGTGTCTCTTTAATAGTTTTTGCATAGCTTCAGCCATAATTTCTGTTAAGATACTAATTTTATTAGATTTAAATTGATCATTTGAGCGGATTGCATATTTTCAGACATGGGTTTGGAAGACACAGTGTATTGGATAGTGGGCTCAGCATAGTTTATAATCTTGATTATAATCTTGATTATAAAATATGCAGATTTCATAACTTGTGGATGAGCAGTAGAGTCTAAGTTGTACTTCGTGAAGTGCAAAGGTCTAATAGTGTGCTGAGCAGTTTCAAATTTCTTGTGAGGCTTACCTGTTCTGATTTGAAGTCATGCCACTTCCCTCAGAAGTTTGCGTGCTTTCAAATTCTTCACTCATGGCAAGACCCATGGTTGTTGCGGACCATGAGAGAAACATTGAAGAATACTGAGTATTCCAATCCGAACCATAAATGAATTTTTGAATATGTGGCAAGGCTGACATATCTGTTGCCTAGAGCTTTCTTGTTTCCATGGGAGATAGTTGGATGTTAGAAATGTGTTTGTATTCAGAATTTAAATGATCAGAAATAATATTAATGGGCTGTAATTAGTGATTTTTTTTTTCTTTTGCCGACAAATATTGTCTTCTGATAAAGTTGCAGTTTGATTAACCTTACTTTTAGTGGTATTCAGAAACCTGTCTTCTGCAGAAGAAGATTGTATCTATTGTCCCTCTACAGTGATTTAACCATTGGTGTTTGCTATTATCTTTTTATATTGTATATAAAAACTGCATCCAGCTTTACTGTGAAATTCACAAATAACTCAGCTTTTGGGCAATTGTTAAAAGAGCTTTTTATCCTTCTAATCTGATCCACTCATCTGCGTGTTAGCTCCATGGGGAATCGCTTGAAAAAAGCTTGCTTCCCCTTCCTCTACTGCCTCTCCCAGTACTCTCCTTTCCTTCTACCTCCTTCTCTTAACCTCATCTAGATACCTATTAGCTTGCTCTTTCAATAACACTGCTCTGGCTTCCATGAAAGTGCTTTTTAATGTAGGAGATGTACTTCAGCCATAACACCAGGGTCACTTTCTGAGTAACATTTTATGGGATTGATTAAACTTTAACACCATAACTGTTGACTTTATAGGCCAAGGAAGAGACTCGGAGTGCTAAGCTCTGGATAATTTGTGCTTCACAATTTTTTAAAATCAAATAGATATAAGAGTTTAATGTATTTGATAAAGTAGTCCTCTATTTTTTTCCCTGAGTCTCCTATTTTAAAAGACCCCCAACATTTAACATGAAATAAAGTCTTTAGCACTAATGAAGTAAAGTTATAGTAAATAACCATATTAAAAAAAAAAAAGGTGTACAGTCCTATGGAAAGAATATAAGAAAGGATATAATTTGCCTGGCTCCAAATGTGAGTGCTTTATAGAAAGTGAATGAAGGGGTGCCATTGGCTGAGAGTTGAGGTTGCAAAAACGCATCATTTTTTTTCTCTCTGGGAATTCTCTTGTCTCCTAAATTGCTTTTTGCACAGGCCTTACTGCTGATAAATTGCTGGACAGGAACACATCTGTCCATGTACCAAGTAGAAGGATGAGTGTAAGGAAGTGTTTGATGGAAGAGTGTGACTGAGGACCAGAGGACGGTTCTCATGTTGGTTGCAGTCTGCCATGTCTCTGAGCAGTCGCCTGTGGTTTCATAACCTCACCTGGCAAGTGACTAGCAGAGTACTTCCTTGTCAGGATCTGGTTCTTCCCTTTTGCCTGTGGGAAACTCCTCTGGCTTTTGTCGTGCTTTTCCCTATTACGCTGGTTCTTTGGCTCAGCATGAGGGAAGTGGTATTGCATTGGTTTGTGATGCTGAATGAGTTAAAATCCAATGCGTGGTAGACCTTGGATGCAGAGACACAGAGGTTTGGTTTTGTGCTGTCTGTGCAAGTCAACTGCAGTTTCCCTGGAGACCCTGGGGATATATCCAAGCTGTTAGGATATGCAGCATCCTCTAAGAATGGCTCCTCATTGCACCTTTCTATTCTACTTAGAGGAAACTTGCATCTGGGAAAATTATGCGCAGATAGGTATTATGAACATGAAATTCCAGTGGGGGTTTCCAGTTCTCAGGCTGTAAATGATAATTAAAAGCTCTTGGTGAATCCCTCAAAGCATTCAGCCTGTATCATGGTAAAACCCAGGCGTCTTCAAGGTGAGAGAGACCTTCCTAGTGGGATAAGATGACTTGGTGTGACCACTGAGTTGTAGTTATGGCCTGGCATCAGCAGATTTGCTGATGAAGTGGTGGTAAGACTGTTATTTTAGAAAATCAATAACGTGGTTAATAGTCTTGTCCTAACGTTTCTTGGGAAGGGTAATTGTACAGTTGAAAAAAGAGCCAAATTTTAAAAGCCTTGTGGCTTACCGTTTGAGTTGAAACTTTCCTAAATAGAAAACTAGATCATGCTTCTATTGCTAGCATCCAGAAAAAGTTCACCTACTTGATCATTTCAGCCAGTTTTCCCTGCTGAGGCATGAAGGAGTCATGTAGAGGAGCTCTATTGCTTGACTGAATGCACAATAAACCTGGCCTCTGAGGAAGTCAAATATCCTGAGAGCTGCTGGAAAAACCTAGGGTTGCCTGGCACTGTTGCCAGTAGCCCCAACAGATGTGCATCTCCTACTGCTGTTCTTCACAGACACATCATAGTGGAGAGGGGTAGAGAGAGCAGTGTGCTAAGGGCAGATATTGAGGACTGCCTGAAACAGTTATTTCATCAAAAGTTCAGCAGTGCTGCTAAGGTGGATTGGATGTTGCAAGAGGCAGTCTGTGGCTCAGGAGATCCCTGAAACAATCACTGGTGTGAACTGAGATTAGCATCCAGGAGAAAAAGTACTGTCTTGATCTCATGCTGCTTGTCTGGGATTCTGATGCTCGAAGCTGTCAGAGATTGGCGCAGTACTGAATGGATGTTGAGTCTGTTCCTGGGTTCTTATGAAAATCCTGTTCTTAACTAAGATCTTAAATATTTTATTTTCTTTGCTAGAGATAAGCATATGAAATACAACATATCAGTTTTTGGTCACTCAGGTTTCCATTTTATCCTGGCTTCTGTGACTTGAAAAAAGAGAAATTGGAGGAGTTTGGGTTTTTTTCTTCCTTCTTTGCAAAGCTGGACATCCACAGCCTGTGGACTACTTCTGTGCACAAAGAACTTCATATTCATAAGCTAAAACTCCATATTTTTTACGATTAAGGAACACAGGCCAAGATCAGGTGAAATTAAAAAGAAAAAAAAAAAGAAAATCTTCTTAAAAATGCAAAGTCTGTACTTTCTCTGGATCACTGTGCTTTCTCAGCTGTGATAACTGAAACGTTGTTATTTCTGCACATAGACTGAATCCAGGAAAGTTCAGATTCTCTGTGGAAGAGAGAAGGGATCTTAATCTATGTTCCCTAGATGGATTTCACAATTAAGTGTAAGGTTGCAAATGTTGGGGCCTTGTGGAGGCTGAAAATTAACTGTATTGGCTGCTTTCTTTTCTGCTGTACCTCTATTTTTTGTCTTTCTTCGTCATATGGATGTTTTTTCACTAAATTTATATTTTCCTTTCTGACTTTCCTAGTGCCTTTTCCTCTGTTTTCATTCTCTGTCTCCTTCTCATAGCCGTTTCTTTTGCCTGCTGATACTTCATCATTCTGTCCATTCAACAAAGCAGTCTAGTAAACATGAGGTGTCTTTTCCCTTCCACCTTAATGAGTTGATCTGTATATTCTCCTTGTGTCAGATCCATTTCTTAAATAATTTCTCACTAGCTGTTTCATTCTCTCTCTGAATCTATATAGGATTGTTACTTGCGATTCTCCTTCAGTATTTCCCTTGCTTTTCGGTCCTATGTCCTTCAGTGTGCCACTTTGGCTGATACATTGAAGTCTCAAGAGAGCCTGGCAGGCACTGTTGCTCTTTTCTGATCTTGCCAATTGTAATATTTCTTCTATGCAAGGCACCTCATAATTTGAGTGAGGTCAGGCAGGACCTGAGAGCTGAACCTGTCCTGTCCAATGAATCAGCAGTGTGATTGAAAGAATTTGTGCGAACCATCACAATGATTTTGTTTGTTCCCATGCTGGGGACAGGTCTCATTGTTTTTCTCTCTTTCTCTCTCTCTCTTTTTTTTTTTTCTTTCCTCCTTTTCTGCAGTAATCAGTAAAAAGTGAAGAATGCACCAAAGACCAGCATGAGCCTTCTGCAACTTCAACATGGGTCTTGAGCCGGTCCTCTTAACACATAGGAAACAGAAAAAAAAAACCTGAAACCAAACCTGGTAGGTAACAGTTTATCATAAGCCTGTTTGTTCCTCATTTGGAGTTGCTTACCACCAATCAGTTCCTGAGAGTTGCTTTGTGCTTGTGGGCACGTAGTTTATCTTTCAGATCTGTAATTAACCGCTTCCTCAGATACAGACAGTAGATTGGAAACTGTATGTCACTGTGCATTTATCACTGTTTCAAGATTTTCAAAATAGAGAAGGTGGTATTTTTTATTTGGGCAAACTATACATTGAAAATTAAGTAGTTTAATAATAGTGCATCGACCTGCTACCATTGTTTTAATAAAATGAGAGCTGCTCTGGACTCGGCAGCAGTTATTTTGGCATCCGATAAATTCCTGAAGGATTTAAGAACTCGTGATCCAAGCCTGAATTTCTCTTTTTGAGCACTCACACTGTAATAAGATTGATTGTAAGAAAAACACAAAATATAGAGGATTTGAACCCGTGGGGGAAGCTTGTCTGCACGTAGATGCTATGGAAAGAAAAAGCTTAGGAGGCGAAAATGTGACTATAGAACTGATTGGTAAAATCAGTCTGTGGACACACTGAGTCAAACCAAGTAGATGAAGCTAAAATATGCTCCATGTGTGCACTGTGTGTACTCTTGCATAGAGTTAAGCTTGCTTTTGTGGGGAGGCTCTTTACCTACAGCCTCAAGGCTGATGTGCTTTCCAAAGCAATCTGTCCTTAAAGATGAGGATGCTAACTTTAAATTCTCTTTTCAAATGAGTTTGCCTGTGTGGACTGCTGCTTCTATTGAACTTAGAATGCTTCAGAAATTAACTTAGCCTGATTTTCCAGAAAACTTGAATGGAGACCAACTTAGATACAGCTCTTTGGAATTTCAAGCCTTTTCCACATCTCTCTTCTTACTCTGAATATTTTCTTTCCACCTGAAATAAATCAGGCATGTTAGTAGCCCAGACGTGAATTAGACCCACTACAGCTCTTCACTGCCTGTAGGCCTTGGGGCATAGACGGTCTGGGTCCTGTTCCAAAAGGAGCAGATGTGGTCTGCTCTTCCTTCCTGTTGTGTATTTACCAAGGCAGAAATATATTTTTGTCCATGGACTGTCCAAATAGATTCTTAAATCCAATGTATGTTGTCCTTGCTTATGTGAGTGGCACCTCCAGGGACAGCAGCCTTACCCATGTTGCTTCTTGCCCAGGGAAGATGCTATCCAGGCAGCGTGGCTGTGGAAATCTAGCCATGACACATTAGCAACGCAAAGCACTTTTAATTCACACCATAAGTTTTAGCACACTTCTCTCTCTTGAGGACAGTGCCAAAGCAAGCATTAATCAGCTTTACTCTAGAAATTAGAATAGAAACTTGCTTGTAAATTACGACCGTAACATTTCCGGCTTAAATTTCCCTACTCCTTTAAGCTAATGTTTTAAAAGACTAACCCTACCACTCTGGCAAGAGCTGTGTCTTGCCTTTATATCCATTTGGCACCCTCTTGCTTTTTTTTTTTTTTTTTTAAGCTGAAGAATTACATTATCTCTGTGAAATAACTTTCCTTCTTTAGTTGTTCAATTTGATTCAAGGATTTTTGATTAAGCGTTCAGGGGTTATGAATAAATAAGAACCAGCAGCCCAGTAATTGGTATATCATTACTCCCCAGCAGCACATTTAATCCTCAGCTTCACTGCACCACGTAACCTTTTCCTTCAGTTCTCCGCCTCCTCCTCAATATAGCTTACAAAAAAAGGAGGTGGAAAAAAAAAAAAGCAATGTCACTGCAAGCTTCACAAGTTAGCATTAAAATGAATACTTTTTAATTTCTCTGGATGAGATGGGGCCCTGTGCTCTGGGACAATGCTGATGGATGACATTTTAATGCAGCCGAAATGTTATTTTTACTGAACCAGGGAAAACTATAAATTTTGCTTCATTGCCACTGATGGCTCTATGCATAAAACTATGGTGGCGCCCATTGCCCATGAATAATCACCTCAGCATGGCAGATGTTACTTCGCAGAGAAAGCAATTCTTATGCCGAAGAATTGTGGAAAGATTAATTGTCTACAGCTGTTTCATGGCCCACAGCAATCTTGATACATTTATGATAAGTTTAAGAGCTCACTAGAGGCAGCTCCTATTCCCTGTTGTGAGTGAGGGGAAGGGGGGAGCGAATGGCTTTCTTCTGACACCTGGATTCATAGAATCTGTCAGCTCCATTACGGCCTTCATAGAAAGCTGCCTGTTGGCAGGTTTGGGATGATTGTGAGTAGGCTAAGATGCAGGAATTATCTAGACATAGATAAAGAAAAGGAGACTGAGAAGAATTATTCAAATTTGTGCAAATGAATTGCTTCCATTTTTCCTCCCTCTGCCAAGTGGAAATTGAACGTAACCCGCTCTGACCTTTCTCTATTAAGTGCTGCAAATTGCAGTAAATGCATAGTTCTGAGTGCCCTAATGAGACAAAGCTCTAGCAATGCCTCATTAATAAGGAAAGTTTGACCTTGCTGGTCAGCCCTTCATTCGATATTGAAAAGAAATAGAAAAAAAGAAGAGGTGACCTGCTGTAAATTTTGAACAATACCTTTGATTTAGTTTGTATATACTCCCAAGCAGACACTTCAACCTTTTTTTCCCTTCCATTTTTTTGCTGTACAAGTGAAGGAGGAGTATTTACTTATTGGGTTCTCAGTTAATTCATGACAACTTTGGTGATTTGTGCCAGGGATGTGTGCAGGCAGCCTGATGAAGTTTTTTTTTTTAAATGTTTTTTAGTATACTTGTATTGATGAAAGAATATTGATATTCTTCATCCTATACAGACATGTTTTCCTTTTTCCTCAGCTTGTATCTGTTATCACTGTATCACAGTGCCAGCATGAGTTCACTTGGTACTTGAAAGCAGCACTGCAAGGAAACTATGCTCTATCCTTAAACATGTGGTCCCTGGAGGAGGGAGCATGTCAGACATGATGGGAGATATTTACTCCTCATCCCAAAAGGCAAACTCTGATTCTGGTCAGTAAGCTCCTTTTTCAGTACTTAAAGAATTAATAATTTTCATCTACATCATAAATTTAACTATATATTTATATTATATTTTTATTTATGTTCTTTTTTTATGTTCATCATTTTAAATATTGTAACCTAAGTTGAGGGCCATAGGTGTTTTTTCTGCTTGCTAATGCTTGCTTACACTAGCTGTGTGTTAGACTGTTATAAATAAATAAAAAAAAGAATAAGAAGATGAACTCTGCTCAGAAATGATTAATAAACTAAAATAATGTCACTACGTTGTCTGAATAACATAGAATTAACTGATGAACTCTGTCATAGATTCACAGTGCCTCCAGAAATTGTATCCCCTTTTGAGACACTACAGTAAAAGGCAGCTGGGTGGAGTCTGTGGGTTCCAGGCAACTGCTGCAGTAGCAACCTTAGATCAGCTTTTGGAAGTTTAGCAAAACATTGAAAACTGCCATCAGTTCTGTAGGCAGAGCTGCAGCACTCCAGAAGTAAACTGGACTGCTAGACAGAATACAGTTAAGTGCTTTGCAAGATCAAGACATCAAATGGTTAAATGCTGATTAAGGGATCTTGTTTTGTCCACCAGCTTTTGAAGGTGTTAGCTTGAGGAACTACGGAGTGAAGTACCATCATTCTCTTGCAGATCATTGTTCATAGGGCTGTCTTCTAGGGCGGATCACAAGAACTATGCTCCTGCTTGGGGCACAAGGCTCGTGTCCAGTCAGCTCAGGAAGCAGCACTAATCTTGTTTAGGTGGATGCTAGAGTGTGTTTTCCCATCTGATAGGCTAACTGTCATTATTGTCGACAGACAGAGAAACTTCTCAGCATGGTATGACTGTCATGGATGCTGGTGTTAAATGTCCCAAATAAGGAGCAGTACTGGGAAAGTTTTGAAACTTTTGGGACTCTAAAGAAAGGTCTGGCATATACCAGAGTGACAGTGTTGCACTGCAGCGGTCAGAAGCACTGTAGTCAAATCTTACAAGAAAAACTGATGTCTGAAACCCCCCCTTTTATGTTTAAGAATTTGAGAATGATAACAAAAGAAAGATTTTGGGCAATAAAGTATATGTTATAATGCTTTTGTAATCAAGAGCAGTTACGCTTCTTTATGTGGGTGTCCTCAACTGCTTTGTAGCAATACCATTCATTCCACAGCTGTTTCTGTTGTGCAGTTAGTGTATGGTAGGTAAACACACACAGCTGGGAACTGAATCTCAAAGCTCCAGTTCCCAAATTGTGGGCTGTGATTCATGAGGTCACAGTAAGTGGTCTGTGGCAGGTCTGTAGACCAGTAAACTGGGATAGCATTGATATAATCACTGCTTTCTAAGTAGCATTGCTGCAAGTGGTGAAATTTTGAAGGGTAACAGCAGTCATTAGTCCAAAAGGTGTGGGAATGTTTGTCGTAAGGTCTTTGAATCAGCTGTATGGTTAAGATTTGTGAAGGGGTTTCTGAGAAAGAATGTAGATATATGCTGTGTACAGTAAGATACTGTGTGATGGAAGGTGTGAGTACTTGTGATGTTGATTTTCATCCCTGGGTTGGCTTTAGATCATTTTTTGCAAGTTTTAAATATTTAACTTTGACATCCTTCTGAGAATTTACTGTTTCTCTATTAGACCTAAACTAACAAATATGTGTGGCCATATAAAGAGAGGAATATGAGAAACAAACCTTAACAAAAAAAATATTAAAAGTATCAGTTCAGTAGATTTACTGTGTGACACAAAATGAGATGAAGAGCACAAGTGCTACATATGTAGCAGAGTTCATCCTCAGCTTATATTCATTCATGCAGTTCAAAGACTGACTTTTTTATTTTTTTTTTAGTTATACATGGGAAAAGATAGAATTTCATCCATGTATTTGTAATTCAAAATTGTTCGCTAAAATTCTGCAAGTACGTCTTAAAATGCTGATTATTTGTAACTGGATTCCAATGGGCATCGCTTGAGATATTCAAAAGTTGAGACAAGCCAGCCAAGTTTTTGTAGAATGTGTGAGCCCTACACCTCTGGATAAATGCAACTCTTAGAATCTAGTTTCCACAGAGATTATTTATACTTAAGACTTAAAATGTTCTTTTTATATCAATGTTTTCCAGCGTGAACTTAAAACATACAATTTCTGCAAACATTCCTCCAGAAGGAGTCATTTGTTTGAATGTGATGAGAGCATCTCAGAAAAGATTGCCTGTGCAGCTGGATAATTCTGAGTAAAAATTCTGATGAATTTATATACCAGGTATGATACTCTCTTTCCCCCAATAAAGGGTGCTACTTGAACCTGATGAATGAGGTTAATAACTTGTTGCCAGTTTCTTCATTCTTCTGGATCAGAACTTGAAACCTAGTTCAAAGATATAGTAACATAATAATTTTTTCAGTCTGAAGTGCCTTGAAAATAGCAGAGACTAGTCTGCTGTATTGTTTGGGTGGGAAAATGCAATAGTAGTTATTCACTGAAGCAGCAAAATGTACAAAAGTGGCTTAAATGTTCCTTTGTGGGAGCTGTCACTGAACTAAAATATGACACGTGATTCTGAGTAGATTTTTTTTTTCACTGCTGTAATTAACTTTGTCTTTTGACAACTCCTTCTGAGGGATATATTAATTAAATATGGGATAATGAATAGAGACAACTAGATCACCAGGGTATAAATCAATTGAGGGGTTCTGATGATACCATAAACCACAAGAATGGAGTATGTGCAGTTAATAATAACATCAAAAGACTGTGATTGATTTGGAACTTAGCGATCCTTCCACATTCATTATTATTTTATATAAAGCATAAAAATGAGTGGTGTGTTATGCAAAGACAAGATGATTTTTCTCCCTCGGGTTCTTTGATAAAGGAGAAATTTTCATTGTTCACAGTCAAAGAAGGATGCCATGCTTATTGCATGGAGAGGGATAGCAGTAGATCTTTACATAGTGACAGAGAATCCCTGGGATTAGATGTTTTTTCTGTAATGATTTGTGTGTTCTACAGAGAAAATAGGTAATATTTTTTGGTGTTTTTAAAATGCTACTGCTTGGAATCAACTAATACTTTGCTGATTATTATTTTTAATTACTGTCAGGTTGCACCTGTTTGCTAGGTTCTCCAATGGAGCCAAGGCCTTTTTCCTGTAAGTGACCTCAGATTTTTAGTATCTTTAGGAAAACAAGCAAAGGAAGCCTCCCCAAAACCCAACATACTGAAGTACATTTAAAGTATCTAAAAGTGCACTGATTTTTCTCTGTGATAGAATCTTTTTTTTCTGGCAGTGTGTTTTTGATCTGTGACCAAAACAGTGTTCTTAAGATACCCAAGTTTCAGCTGCTGTGGGAGGGGGCACAGCCGAAACAGTGAATGCTGACTGATCAAAGGCATATTCCGTATCTCTTTATCTCAGCTCACAAGTTTTCTCACGTTTTCCCCTTACCACTGAGGGGAGCAAGTGAGCAACAGTGAAAGGCTTGGCTGCATACCAGGGTTAACCCGCAACAAAGGCAAATAACTCTTATTATCAGAGGTTTAGTTCAGACTAGATTTTTTTCCTTGCAGCCAAGTGTCTGCACAGTCAATCTGTTCTAAAGTGTGCTCTCTGTGGTACTGGAATGGTTGTTCTTGAAGATGGCAGCATGAATACACACGCACGCCTCTGTGAAACAGCATTTGTTGGGCACAGGAACACTGAGTTATGCTGTGCACACTCCCTTTGTGCTCAGTGTTTTCCATTTTAAATGTATTTGGCGTGGGAAGATGAGGAGAGGCAATACGTGATGTCTTGGTGCATAATTGAGAGTGTTTAATGGGGAAGTCTTCAGGCAGAGCTATGAGCTGATGCTCCCCTTAGCTTTGCAGTGATGAAGTGTATAAGGAAAGGATTTTAGCAGATAAACAGGGCCTTGGTCAAAGTCTTGTTACTGTTTCTTAATAAACCTTTCAGATGCGGTTAGGTATCCCTGGGTTGTGTCACACTTGTCTCGTGCTCTAGCAACATTTTAAAGCTAAGTTCACTTTTATTTACCTTGCAGTTATAATTGCATGCATACATAATGCAATCTCATTGCTTCAGGAGCTTCTCTTGCCCTGGAATCTGCTCTGAGTCCTAAAAGGAACCTAACTGCAGATGGCTTGTGCACAAAATGTGTTCATATTGCCGTAAGGTGCCTTCCAAATGCACAGGCAAATGAAATTGACAGCCATTTATAAAATGTCGGTCTGTCCCTCTAAAATGTCTATTTGCTGCTAAGGGAACAGCGTATAAGTAAATCACATTTTAAACATCGCATCCATTTTATTCGTTGAAGCTTTGGGCATATTTTAATACTGCAATGCCAGCATTTTAAGTGTATTTTTGTGAGGCCTCTAGAGTGCTATCGCGGGTAGGCACCATATAAATAACATTTATTGTTATTATCATTGTATGTCGTATTCACTCTGTTTTGCTACCATTAATAAACCATTCAGGCAATGTTGTTGCAATGTATAATATTAGCACCAGCCTCCTTTGGGAGACATATATTGGGATACTTAATATTCTAGCTGTTTCCTGGGCCATGTCTCCACAGGCGCAGACGCTGCAGTGTGTTCAAAGTTCAACAGAAAAAAAAATGGGCTGGCTGTGCAAAGATCACAGCATCCTACAGCACGCCTTGCTGTAACTCACACCATGGCTGCTGCTGTCCAAATTCTGCTACAGAAGTTAATAGTAAATTAGTCAGGCTGCCTGTTACACTGGGGATGCTGTTTTGTTTTTAAAATGGCCACTGCTAAAAAACAAAACAAAACAAAAAAACCCAAAAAACAAAAAAACACTGATTTTGTACGCCTCCTCTTCAGTTTTCTTCAGCTGTTGCCTTGGAATCCCCTGTGGGGCTGCCTAAATCACAGAAGTGCAATGCACTTAAAAAAAAAAATAAAAGTCAACTGTGGAGGTCATGGTTGGTTTTGAGCTGTGTGTTAATTTGCACTGAGGATTTGAGCCTTATGAATTTCCTCCTTAATGGCTTGCAAAACAAAAGGGCCGTGACCTTTTCTGTTAAGAAACAGTATACGAAATCAGTCATGCTTGAAACTGCACTTAAACAAACTTCCCAACAACATTGCTGACACCAATAACAAGTGAAAAACAAACATGAGTTGCTGGTTTGGAGGGACTCTGTGCTGTGTGCCAGACATAGGGGTATTGCAGGTGCTGCCTGTAGGGACAACTCCTGGCATGGATTGCAGCTGTTGTCCCATGACCAAAACACCTTTTTGAAGGTAAATGTCCTCAGGAGAGTCCTGTTGGACTTGTGAGCCTTGTTTCTTTTGCAAACAAAGCCATCTTGTGGAGGAATCTGAGTAATGGGCACATAGTATAACAGTCACCTGAGACTGAGAGGATTCCACAGTGAAATGACATTGGAAATGGGCTCCGTTATTTTCTTATTTTCATTTCAAATAGGTTGCCCTGAAAAGCTGTGGATGCCTCATTCCTGGAGGCACTCAAGGCTGGGTTGGATGGGACTCTGGGCAGTCTGAGCTGGTAGGTGACAATTCTGCCCACAGAATAGGGTTGGAGCTAGTTTTTAAACTGCCTTCCAACCTAAGCCATTTTATGATCCTGTAATTTCACTGCGATTGGTAGGCATCCGCCTCTTGAAAAAGTAGGATGTAGGATTCTAAAGATTGTCATGTCTGCTCCCTTACAGAAATCAGCAGCCACCTCATAGTTACTGTATCTAGAATTGAAAGGACCAGAAAAACTTGTCTGTGATTCCCTTGCTTGTTTTCTAGGTATAAAGCAAGAAGTTACTCTGTGAGTGACAGGAACCTTTTAAATAAAGTGTCCTGCCGAAGACTCAGTCCTGAGCAAGGCTGGAGGTGAGTACCACACATAGTTTTCTGCAGTTCAGTCATCACTGGGTACAGCCTGTTGTCATTTAGTATCAGGGAGCTTTTCAGTACCATCTGCTGATCACAGTACATAGGTAATAACGAGGAACAGAGCATAGCACAGCATGGGAAAATTGGGTAGAATCTGAGTCTGTTTGTAAATACATATTTCAGCAATGTACATAACAGACATTGTTGAGCAGACAGTGTGCAGGTGAGTTGGGCTGTGACTCTCTTTTTCCTGAGCACAGTTGCATGAATGCAGTCATGTATTTCATTGTTAGGGTGACACTGTCCCCATTCATGATTGCTTCACAGTTGTGGTGCAGACTGTAAGTACCTGTTTATTTCCAGAGATTGTGTGCGTGTCTGATCTGCCAACATGAGGATATCATGCTGGAGTTCTGGATCAGGCATACAACACTTCCCCTATTGCAAAAGAAGATAGGAAGTACTGCAATCTTGGTGGAAGACTATTAGCTTAAAGTATAAAGACTGCTGGATTATCACAAGAAGACAGGGGGACTCTCCGGCTAAAGAAAACACAGGAAGAAAGATCATATAGCTCTTCCCAGCATCTATGTGCTGCTTGCTGCATCCTTTCAGACCTTTCCTGACCTGGACTGTCACTTGTAGAAATCCCAGGGCAGCATACAGGCCTCCCGTTGTTCTTTGCGCTTATTACTTTATTTCAGCCCTTTCTTTTTCAATTTTGGGATTGACATGTGGCTCTGGTGGTGATGTGCAGTGTCATAAATAGACACTCTAGTGCAGACAGTTTGTAGTCCATGTAACTGAGGAGTCAGCTGCTGTTCTTCTACTCCTCCCTGTTTTGCCCTACAACTTAAAGCTCAGGAAAAATGGTGAGTCCTGATACTTAAAAATACTTACGTATTTCTTACACACATAAGAGTATAGTATTATTCAAACTTAATATTTGTTTTTAAACTTTTGAAAATAATATACAACTGGAAGCATTTTGACAACATTTCTTTTAGAACTTGATGCAAAATGTTTTTGGTGTGAATATGACTGCCTCAAAAAATGCAATGTCACAGGTTGTGACGGGCCCTTCATGGAAGACCTTTAACCAAAACCAAACTTTTCTGCCACTCTTTGCTTGCTTTTTTTTGAAAGCTGTGAACTGATAACTCATGTAGCGTTTGCATTGGCCAATGTGCTATGCCTTCTCCTAGAAGGGGGAAAAATGTCAGGGAGGAGTGGGCAGCTGGAGAAGGAATGAGAGTTGAGAGTTGAGAGCATCTCATCCAAGTCCACTCCTGGCCGCTACCTGTTGGTAGCAAAGGGAAGATGAATCACCAGCTCAGGTCTGTGACAGCTTTCCTGAGATGAGAAAAAAGGGACCTGGTAAATGCATGCAGCCTTCTCCCATCATCCCTTTAATAACCTGTAATATTGTAGCAGGATATTTTTGTCACACTGAATCTGATTGATGGTCTTGGCTATAAGACATTACAAGTGTAGAGTAAATTGACCGAACACCTAAACATACAAATTATTAAAAGGAGGGGGAGCAGGCTGAGGCCTCCTGGGGAAAGCAGGCAGGCTTTAGTTAAGATGATCCCATTTCCAAGTGCAATTTATAGTCTATTGACTTGCAGCAGTGTCTTTTCAGATGTGAGGAAATTGTCATACATTGCAAATGAGAAGCTGTTTTGACACCAGGTTCGCAGAGAGTGCCAGGAAGAAATGATATCAATGCCTGGTCTGTTAAGGTTAAATGAAGTTGCATTGTTGCCAGCAGATAGGCATTCATTTCCTTTTCTTCCCTGCCTCTCCCTGTGTACAATTACTGTGATTAGGATGAGTAACAATGTGCTTCTGACACCCGTTGTATTGACAGCTCGCCTAGTTTTTTCCACTCAAGTGGCACTAGTCATTACTTAAACACTTGGATATTTTGACAGGGAAGATCCATGCCTGCCAGTCAAGTGTATCAATGACAAGAGGGCTTTAGCCCCTGGATGCATACCTCTGAATTAAAGCAGTCAATGCCCTCGCTACTGCAATATGATAAACCTTGTTTTGCAACAGGGCTCTGGCAAGTGCTTAGACACTTGGATGCACGCGGTCCCTTCTACCTGCCCTCTCCACACATTCCTGCTATTCATGCACTCATATTTTTTTTCCCCTACATGTTGTGGACTTTTGAAGAAAATTGTGATTGTAAAACAGGTTATTTTAGTGGGAAAAGGAAAGGAAGTGGTAATGGGCTTTTACACCGTGAGATAGTTTGGGTTCAGAATATTCTGGAAAATAGCAAAGATTAGCATGAGTGGGTCTCTCTGAGAGCTAAGCAGATACTGGAAGGATAAAGGTGCCTTAAGTTCTTGCCATTTCCCTTCTAGTAGTTTTGGTGTTAGAGGCTGTTGTTTTCTTCCAGCAGATTGTGTTTTAATTGTTGTAGTACTTGGATCCATTCTCAGAGGAATAAGCATTTGCATTTCAGCAGTATGCTCCCATTGTTTGCCAACAGTGCACTGCTAGCAGTGGTAGGAAAGCCTTTGCAGGGCGCGTAAAGATATTTGCTTTTCCAGTACTTTCTCTCTTCACTGAAACAGGACAGCTTTACTTATCTAGAAACAGTCAAATGATAGCATGGGCTCATGTGACTATGGGAATGTTTACCTAAGAACAGGATGTAGCCAGCTGGCTGTTGATGCTTTGCAAAGAAATCCAGCAACTTGCTGGCTGATGTGACACCTAGCACCTTTTCTTTTTATGTTAGTTGTCTCTGAAATCCTGTTATGACTGGAAGAGTCAGCAGGATGACAATGTATATTGGAGTCTTGGGCCAAGGCACTCTTACACAGCATCAAATTCTACAGCCTAAATGCATTGTGTTGGAGAAGAGAGAGCATTTGTTGGTATGACCTATGTTGTGGGATACATTACATAGGAGGCTTTACTTACAATATATTATCTGATTACAGGCTAATCATTGAATCGTTAGGGTTGGAAAAGACCTCTAAGGTCATCTAGTCTGACTGTCAGATGATGCTTTGTGTACAGTATGCAGTGCTTATGCAGATTGGAGAGCACGTGTGGTCTTGACCTACCTGAGGACTTATTCTAAATTACATCTTCTGTAAGTTTCAGAAGCGAGTTCGTATTTGGCATAGTTTTTCAGTTCTTCGTTGATAGGAGGCTTTGGTAGTTTCTGTTCAAATTAGAGGCAATTTTTGGCATAATAAAAGTTTTGTGCTTTTCCAACATGTTTGAATACTTGAATATGTGCTGGAAACATATTCAGTTGCTTAAGTATTATTGTGGTTTGTGAGACCAGTTGGACATAGCATATATCCTTGCTTATGTGAACGTACACACACGTGCATAGTTCAACAGACATGCTCAGAGCTACTAAGCTCTAGTACTCAGCAACACTGCTGCACTTTCACAATCTGCTCCCTTTCCTACCCCAGTGCTGGATAATCAAACAAAATGGTTTGCAGATTTCTATTGGAATCGGAAAGGAGGCTAAGTTTTACTGGAAAATCAATTATGCAGTAGGCAAAGTATCCCTATAATGTTCAGCAAAAAAAATGTGCTGGTATTCAGGGCACTACATTGGAAAACACATTTATCATGATTTCCATGATAGCCTCAGCCTTCTGTATCACAAGAGTAACCTCTGAACTTTCTTGAACCAAACAGTCTTATGGACAGCTCTGCCTACTTAGCATTTTAAAAATTTCCTTCATAACTGGGCCTTGGTCTGGAAGCCTAGTTATCTGAGTCCTTTCATCTCCACTGAGAGGTTTTAGTAAACATTTCCTATAGAGGAATTTTTTTTCCCCCCTGACCTGTTTCTTTAAGTCAGAGCTCTAAAAAGGGTTTCTTATGGGTCCCTAGTCATCTCCCGACAGTGATTTCCCTCAGGAAATAGTTGACTAAATTTAATTAAATGTATAGACCATTAAATGAAGATTCTACAAAATGAATGCTTTGAGCAGTCACATAAACTTCCTTTAAATGCTTGTCTCTTTCCTCAGCTTGATGGTTAACTTTTCTATTGCAGTTTACAATGGCCTCAGCATGGTCAGCAGTGTTGTGCTAGGCGGTGTACAAACAGAAGGCTGGAAACAGTTAGGGTCAGTCCTCTCACTGAGCTATTTACAACCCAAAAATGTACGTACACCTGAGCAAATGTCTGTGTCATTACCGTCTGAGAAACTATAAATGCCAGCTCTCAGCTTTAAGATGTGGTATTGATGTCAGGCCTTGCTAGACTTTATTTTTAGTGTTGTTCCTCTGTCTGAAAACAACCACTGTACTGAGACACAAGTGCACCTGGAAGATCCTTCACTATCTAAAGGTAGAGGTCTTCTCCCTCTGACTGTCATGATTTTTTTTTTTATTTTTTATTGTTTTTTTTTTAAATTTTTTTGCCCCAGCTGCATTCCTAATCTAACTTCAGAATCTGTAGAAAAATAGAGTGGAAGGCATGTTATGGAGCACCTCTTCCCAGAGAAATTTTAGTGATAATTTCATCCTTCTTGACAGACGTCTGTCCAATGAATGGTTGAAGGTGTTCCTTTCCAGGGGCTTCACAGCCTGTCCAGACAGTCTATTGCATAGTTTTCATTGTCTTCCCCATTTGAAAGCATTTCTTATAAAACCTAATTTGGTTTTCTCTGCCTGCAGCTTATGGCCCTCCTTCTTGGCTTCTCCATTTCAATGTGGAGAACAAGTCCTTCTTTTCCTGTCTGCAGCAAAATGTTTATGTATCTTATGACTGTTCTGTCATGCATTCAATTTAACCTCCTCAGGCTGAAAAACCTCAATTCCTGCAGCTGATTGGTTTCCTATGTCTCATCTCTGTATGTATGTTTTGAGGCGTATTGATTCACCCATGTGATACCCTTTTCTGCAAAGATGAAATTGTATTTTTCATCCACTTCAAATGGTGTTTAAGCATGCAAAGGATAGAGTCAGAAAAGCAAATCTTGCCAACTTGCAATAAAGAACACAGCTCTTCCCATAGTCTCATCAGTATTCTGGTATCTTTGGCTAATGGAAACTCGTGACTGTTTTTGTGGACAAGAGGAGATGTGCATGGATGAAAAGAAAATGCCTCCAGTCTCCTATTATTATTACTACTTGCAGTCTTGAATATTCTGTGGCTGGAGGAAATCATTTTGTGGAAATCTATACTCTTTTTTTTCTGTTATTACTGACCTACAATGGACTATTTCCTTCTCTGTGACAGAAAACAGCTTCAGAACTAAAAAGACAGTTCACTTAATATAAATTAGTAAGAAAATGAAGTAAATGAGAAATGGTGGCATTAAAAAAGTGCTCACTTTGTCAGAAGTTATTCTAGGTGTGCAAAGAAAGCAATGGCAAGTGCACTTGGTAGTGTGTGGGAAGGGAGAGTTACAGGTGTTATGTGCTTGCCCTGAATACGTGTAATGGATAGGTGAGAGAGGATTAGATTTATAAAAAGTCATATTTCCTTCATACATGAGAAGAAAATGGTTAAAAGATCCTGGAGCAGGTATTCAAAACTTGTCCGTGGCTATTTTTCACCATGCTTGGAGCTCTAATTGAAGCTGAGCAACAGGAGGAGTGTGAAATCTAGACAGGCTCATTTCAGGGATTTCAGAGCTCTGGGGGAAGAAGTGTGGGGACTTTGCCCCGCTGAAGTTATGCTACAGAGATGATGCTACCAGAGCCTCCTTATAAGGTGTTTTTTTTTTTGTTTTTTTTTTGTTTTTTTTTTTGTTTTTTTTTTTGTTTTTTTTTTTTTTAACTTTGCATCTTCTCAGAGAGTGTTCTTTCTTTGTGCTTCCTGATAGCACGCTGCCTTTCAAAGCCTGACAGACAGGTTTTGGTGTCTTGTACTGCAAAATATTATAATCCTCATGTGGATTGCGTTGCTGACATACTGAGTCCTGTCAAAAACTGGTAATGAGCTGTGTTCATTGCTCTCTCTATATGATTGTATAAAATGTGATTTATTTATTTATTTTTTATCTCACATATTGAGCTGAGACCTAAATCCTTCCTAGCTGATCTGAAGGGAGGGTGGATACATAATATTTTTTAATAGTCAAGTTAAGTACCAAGGCTGGTCTTCAGAATATGCAGCCACCTCTGATAGATAAGAGTCATTTTTCAGATAGCCAGTAAACAAAGCTGCCTGACAACACTCGAGGGACATGAGCACTTTAAGCATTCTTCACATGTCTAGGAAAAAGCTTGGCTATAGCAGTCAACAGTCTTGGGGGAAATGCTAAGCGTGGATATCTTCATTGCTTTTCAATTAAGTAGCAAGCTTATGGATTGCAGGGAACCTTCAAGGGGAGGCGAGCTCTGAATTTAACTTCCAGGGATTGTATTGGGTGGAGCTGCCCTCTTGAACAGTGTATGTTTTGGGAAAGGATCTCAGGAATGGGATGTATCATCATGAAGGAACTCCATTTCTGAAGCTCTGAGAGAGTTAGCATTACTGGCTTTGTGGTGACTGATGGATACCAGAGAAACAGACTCCAGGAATAACTGGCTGTTATTATTTCTCACTTAACATAAAAAAAAGTCACTATTTCTTTAAGATCACAATACCATTAATTCATTTTCTACATTTAACTCTGTTTTTTTGAATACCTCATTTAATTTCATGGTTCTTTAGAAACCTTTCACCCTCCACGAAGAAGAGTTCCTTCAGGGATGTGTTCACATTGCAGTGGGGATTTCCATGATTCAAGGCTACATCCTCAAACTGTTGTGTGGTGCCTCCCAGTGAAGCCAGAAGGAGTTAATTACTGGAACATTGTGGAAGGAGAGTAGAAATAACATCTCAAAACCTTAGTGTGGTCACCGCAGACTTCAGGTTTTTCTTCTATGGCCCACCCTTTACAATCGGTTTTGGATGATATTCTCCAGGTATATCACAGAATCATAGAGATTGGAAGGGACCTCTGGCGATCGCTGAGTCCAACCCTCTACTAAAGCAGTTCCCCACAGCAGGTTACACAAGTAAGAAAGCCAATTTGAGTGCTTTCTGCTAATGCGTTATTCCAACAATTTGGGCACAGAAGGAAGATCAACAGTATCATTACCCTGTTCTGTTCTATCATGGTTCTTCTTTGCAGTTGGACTTAATGATCTTTAAGGTCTTTAAGGTCTTTTCCAACCTGAGCAATTCTATGATTCTAGCATGCAGCTGTTGTTAGACTAGAAGTTTATGCTGACTCTACTGGTTTGCTGGATTCTTTATAGAAAAAGCTGTGGCACATACTTATTTGGAATGAGATGATGGCATCTTCTGGAGTGGCACGACAGTTGTTCTACCGCTTTATTAAAGATGACATAAGATCAAGTAAGATGAAAAGGAGCAGAAGAGAGTGAATGGAAACCATAAATGATCTATCAACTGAGTGCCAGAGTGGGATGTGTTATAATAACTGTATTCATGGCATGGAATCATTGCAGGGAAAAAGGAGAACACAGTTACTACCTGTCCTGTTGTCTGATCGGTAATATCTGAGATAATGTCCTCGATGTAAAAGAAAAAAAGCTCACACCAACTTCATTGACCACACAAAACTGCTCTAAAAGGTTAAGAAACAACTATTAAAAATGTGAGATATCTTCAATTTATATTTCAGAACTTTATACTCATTATAAAATGGAATATATTTTATAATTATGCCAACAACATTTAATTAAGATCAAGAACTCTAGAATGATTGAATTAATAGTAAAATCATTATAAGGCTCCAGTTCGTCTTAGAATTTTAGCAAATAATTTATTATTCAGTAAATGCTTGGACTTAAACACACTTTAAAACAGGCACTATTTTTCTTTGTCCCTTCACATGGGTTTCAGTCCCAGTCTTGCAGTCCAAGCTGAACTGCCATCTTTCTGCAGAGCTCTGCTGATTTCAGCAAAACTTTGCCAGAGACTCGGAGTCTGCCTGCGTGGTCAGCCTCTCTCTGTAGGAAAGAAGACAACTTTTGTTTGCATATTGTAAACATTGTGCAGTGTAATTAATGCATGCTTAGGGTGATTCTGTACTAAGCTACTTTGTACTAAAGCAGCAGGCAGTGAACCTGATGGCCCTCTGCTTACCATCAAGACACTGGCGCCTAACGTCCAAGTCAAGTGAGTGCCATGTGCTCAGGTTGCTTCCACAACCTGAAAGTCAGAATTCATACTGATTTTTTTTTTCTTTTTTGTTTTGGATTATTCCATTTTTCATTTTTGCAAGTCCTTGGCATCAAGCACAAGGTGATATCTCTCCTACATGAAAGTGATTTGATTCCTCTATTGCCTCTCCTGTTCACTGTAAGTAGAGTACTATGAGTGTGGAAGTCATTTTGGGTCACTGCTGTAAGGAGCTGCACGGGTAGAACAAGCAGTGCTTTTAACAGGGGAGCTGATAAAGTCTGGCTCTGTGTGGGTCTGTCTCAAGAATGTGCTTCTGTGTGCACTCTCTGAAAGGAGTCCAAAAGCATTTGTGTCCCTGCTGGTGAGCGTAGGTCATGGCTTTGATGTCTCCTGAGGCCCTGACAGGGGCTTGTTCTCTCTCTGTCTCTTCTACTTGGTTGCAGTGGGAGCTCTATGTCTTTGAGACCACTGATAGTCCATCAGAGTTGGTCTGAATTTTTTCTTGGGTTGAAAAACTATTGGGGAGGGACAGAAGTACAGACAGGTAGCATGACCGCAAGTTTTGTTTCTTTAGTGAGACCAAGTAGATTAACAGCCATAACCAAAGCTAGTATTTCTAGATCCAGAATATGTATAGTGTAATCTTTCATGTAATAATGAATCACACTAAGAATTACTCATGTGGTAGTCATACTTAAAAAGCCTTTCTAAGTACTGCAATATTTAAAAAATATAAGTGTAGAATGTAAAGGATATTGTCAAGTGTCTCCTTTTCTGTTCTGGGATTTGTGCACTGTCTTCAGATTGGATTTATTTATCTGTATGTATGGAATGTGTTTCTCCTTTAACAATGTTATGTAAGTTCTTGAATCTCAGCATCAGGATGTAATCCTCTCATTCTTAGGCCCAGGTTGATATCTTACATGTTAAGTTTGCTGTGAAGTTCAATTGACTTGTTGGAGTAGGGAATGTGGAACTTACTACTGTTCATACAAAATGTATGCTGTCTGTATAGTATTGTATGCCTAGATTTTTTTTCTTTTACTGTTTTTTACAACAGTGTCGGACATTTGAAAGTAAGGATCATATTACTTTCTTACATAACGGTAAAAATTCTATAGATTAAATCTGAATTGTATTTAGTACGAGACATCTTTGCTACTTTCAATTCACTTTACAGATTTAGAGAAATAAATTCTTTAGGGTCAAATTCTGTTCTCTTCACTCATGTTGCTCCCTCTTCCTTTCATTTTCTGTAGTCCTTTTCAAAATAAATATGCTGAACTTGAATTTCTGTCTGCTCAGCCAACACAAATTTTCACAGACATTAGAAAACTTCTGTCAAGTTCACAGGACGTCTCCTGGTGATTAGCCTCATTAACCAAGACTTAGTCCTTTTGCTTTCTTTAGTTTTGGAGTGAAAACAGCTTTGTTCTAAAACAGACAATGAGATAAAAATAAATAGAAGTACTGCATTATTAGTGTCCTTCCTCATGGCTTACTCTTCTTCAGATGTGCATTAATATTAGAGTTACTTAGTTCTGTTTCCTGATTAATCTTGAGCACTTTAGTGTGCTCCCTCTGATTCCTAGATCAATTAACCTGTCTTTCTACAGATTTCTGAGCTTGGTCAGACAAAAAGACAATGGCTGAAGTAATGAATCTACACACCATTCACAGTTTCCTTTTGCATGCACCCAATCTGTTTCTGGCCTCTGAGAAATCTAGCTATTAAGAAATAAATATTTCCATGCTGTATCTTTATATAAATCCCACCATCACACTTGCTTTGTTTTTTTGTAATTTATTATTATTATCTAGCTCCGCCTGAGTATTTATGTTGGCTCATTTTAGAAGAGAACTAAAACCGGGGCAATTGAACCAAATATATTGGATGACAACAGAGGGATCATCTGAAGCTTAGATGACTTTAAGAAAAGTGGCACAAAGACACGCGTATGCCTTGTGGCCATTTTGCCTGTAAGCCCCTTTGCCATAGTAGAACCTCACCATTTACAGCTACCAAGGGAGTGTTATGTTGCTCAGTCTTATCTTGATGTTAACATCAATCTATACCTGACGCAGGAGGTCAGATTGCTTATGGCCTTTATCGTATAGGAAAGAGAGCAGATGCAAGGAATAAGAGGCAGGCATATCTTTATGTAGAATGAAGGCTCCTTACTTGCACAAGTTTTGAGAGGGGAATAGTACTGCAAGATTAGCTTGGCCTGTTAGATTTCTCTTCTGTCTGGAATTTTCTGAGTGGTAGTAGCTGGGGTTACAGTTAAACTTGGTTGAGTACTTCTTGTATAATTAAAATGCATTTAGAGTTCTTCTCTATCTATTTGTTCAAAGGTAAATTGTTATGTGACAGTTTATTTTGGGAAGGCTTGCATAGCTTTCTCTGCTATGTTGTTTTTCTCATTTAAACCGGTATAAATCTTGTCTTGGAAGTAAAAAGTTGAGCTATTTGCACTTGAAGGCCTTACGTGCT